>OX123190.2:68284234-68939265 GCA_944739405.2 Euclidia mi
GTAATTTATCAATTTTAACACTGAATGCAACTCACCACTTTCCCAACTGCACTCCTTCTCTTCTTGACCTTATTTTGGTGTCTTCTCCTAGTTTCGTTTACAAGCATGGTCAATGTACGGCAGATGCGTTCTCTTATCACGGCCTAGTCTTTGTCTCGTATAAAATACGCCCACCCAAAACAAAGCCTAAGGTTGTCTTGCAGCGCAATTTTAGTGGCATGGATCATGACAGACTTCGTGAGGATGCTGTCAATATAGACTGGGAGTCTTTATATACTTCAGAGTGTATTGAATCCGTGTATTGTCCGTGTGGTGACGGATTAAGAATACGGAATGTCACCACCCCATATCATCCCATGGGTGTCGTAAGAGCCCATAGAGGGACCATACTAAGCAGAGAACAGCACTGTAAGAGAAGGAAAACTTGATACAAACCCTATACCTACCCTACTATACCGCGCTGGCCAAACGGGTTCGTTTGGCCAGCGCGGTATAGTAGGCCAATTCCTCCTTTCAAAGGAGAGGCCTAGTCCAGCAGTGGACTGTAGGGGGCTGATGATGATGAGTATTGAATCCAAAGTTCAGATACTAGTATCAAATCTGATTAATTTATATGACGTGCACGCGCCTATTCGCGCCGTTAAAATAAAACACTTACCAGCACCATGGCTAACAGCAGATATAAAAAACATTATGGCAAAGAAATCCGCCGCTAAAGCAAAATTGAAGCATAAACCTAACGCTTTCAATCAACAAAAATACGTGGCTATCAGGAATCACTGTCACAAGGTGTGTAGGAAAGCGCAACGCCAACATATTCAAACATCAGTTGAAGACGGTAATCCAGCAAAGGTCTGGCAATTTCTTAAATCCTTGGGAGTTGGTAAGGCACGGCAACAAACTATTCCAAACAATATTAACCTCGATTCTCTTAATACTCATTTCACTACTTCGTCCAAATTTGATGGAATTACAAAAGAACCACTTTAGAATATCTTTCATCTTTGCCAACCCCAAGTTATTCTCCCTTTATCTTCAATCAATTTTCCGCTTGTGACGTTAAGAAGAGCATACTGGCAGTGACGTCCAATGCAGTCGGCAACGATTGTGTCAGCCGCAAAATGATCCTTCCCATCCTAGATGAAATTCTTCCAGTCCTATGTCACATCCTTAATCATTCCATAGCCCATGGTGTCTTTCAATCAAGTTGGAAAGATGCACTAATAATTCCTTTACCTAAGAAGTCCAAACCCTGCTCCTTCTCCGATTATCGACCCATTTCCATACTACCTTTCCTATCAAAAGTCCTTGAACGTCTTGTTCACTCTCAACTTAGCTCCTTCCTACATAGACATGCGCTCCTAAATCCCTATCAATCTGGTTTCCGCCCCGGGCACAGTACTGTCACTGCATTGGTTCGTGTAACAGATGACATTAGCCTGGGTATGGATAGTGGCAAGCTGACGGTTTTGACCCTACTTGATTTTAGAAATGCGTTTAACACCGTAGATTTTCACATTATACTTGGCATATTACGCTCTCTTAACGTATCTCCAACGGCAATTGACTGGTTTCACAGTTACCTGTTTGGTCGCCGGCAACGTATACGCATCGAAGACACTTATTCCACTTGGTCTAACACAAATGCCGGTGTGCCACAGGGTGGCGTGCTATCTCCTTTACTCTTCGCAATATTTATTAATTCTATCTTAAACCAATTACTTTCATCCTACCACCTTTACGCAGATGATTTGCAAATTTACACGCAGGCTCCGTTAAATAAGCTAGCAGACGCCTGTACTACCATTAGCTCGGACCTGTCGCGTATCTGTGAGTGGACCACGAAATATGGACTTAAGGTAAATCCTGACAAAACACAATTGATTGTTGTCGGCAGCCCCAAACTCGTCTCGAAAATTTGTTGGTCCGAACTGCCACGCATTAGTTTTAACGGAAAGGATCTTCCGTTCAGCAAAATCGTAAGGAATCTAGGTATTTACTTTGATGATACTATGTCATGGAGATCTCAAATCCTAGAAACGAGTCGCAAACTATTTGCATCAGCAGGATCGTTGCGTAGATTACGCAACTTCCTTCCAACTGCCACTAAGATTGCGCTTGCTCAAGCTCTGCTTCTGCCTATAATTGACTACGCGGACGTCAGCTATCTTGACCCCACTGAAGAGCAGCTAGATAAACTTGAGCGTCTCCAAAACTTTTGCATACGATTTATATTTGGATTGCGCAAATATAATCACGTTTCAGATTTTCGCAACAAACTCAAGTGGCTGCCAATTCGTCTTCGCAGGAATACTCACATTCTTACATTGTTATATAATGTACTTTTTAATCCCAACTCTCCCTCTTATCTCAAAGAACGCTTTAAGTTCCTCGATGACACACATGTAAAGTCCTTGAGGTCGTCTGAGGATCTAACGCTAGAGATGCCGAAGCATTCCACAAATTACTTCGACAAATCTTTTACTGTTCAGACTGTGCGACTGTGGAATGCTTTACCAGTGGAGATTCGAAGAGCAAGCACAATAAATATTTTCAAAGACTTGGTAAAGAAGCACTATTTCAAGGATTGACAATATATCAACTTAATTATCGTCTGAGTTCATCACTTGCATAAACTGTATCTATATTATTTAGTATATTGATATATATTTAATTGTATTTGTATAAATTATGTATGTATTTTATGTATGTAAGTAAAAGGTATATTTATTTATGTATATATGTGTATCTTATTTAGGATAATGTTATTGATAATTATTTCACTTTAAAGCTACACCATGCCCACAATAATGCTTTAGTCATTCTTGTCCATCCCAAGGTTGCCTGGCAGAGATCGCCCCTGGCGATAAGGCCGCCGTTTGTACATGAAACTTAGCTTTAAGTCACTATATAAAATGTACTTTACTTTGGTGTGCAATAAAGAATACATCTATCTATCTATAATATTCACAGTCATTCAAGAGCAATTCGATATTATCAAATCTTGCCATTTATAAAATTTAGATTTTTCTAATACCAATGTATGTCAGAATTAGTAACAGAGAGCGTCAATATGTATAAAACAGTGTGTGAAATCTGAGGAATAGGAAGGGGCGAAAATAACCTATTAAAATGACCTTAACTAAAGTATCATGATTTCTAGTCGTTCCTTCAATGCTGAGGATCGTGACTATATGTCAATCTTCTCCACTCGGTCCAGTTCTGCGCGATATGTACCGCTCCCTGTATCAAGCCTCCAGTCAGCTACTTGAGTTGGTCCACCCATCTAGCTGGCGCTCTTCCTCTAGCGCGCTTCTCCTCCATTTGTCCGAGAATGATGAGTTTCTCCAGGCTGTGCAATGGGGATCGCATTATGTGCCCAAAGAAACTCCGGATCCTTTCCTGACACGTAGTTAGCTGGCGCTTGGTGACCTTCAGCTCTTCGAGGATGGAGACATTGTTTCTCATAGCTGTCCAAGGAATGCGTTGCAGCTTCCTGCAGCACCACATTTCAAAGGCATCAATATTGTTGTGTTCCTTTTCCTTTTCTGAGACACCAGGTCTCCACCCCGTACAGGAAGATTAAGAAGACCAACGTACGAACCAAACGCATCATAGTTATTCGGTGAATATTACGGTCTTTCCAGATTTTAGCTAGCTAGTCATGGCACTTTTAGCCATCCCGATACGGCGTCCGATTTCTTTCTAACAGTTACCACTGTTAGAGATCAGCGACCCCAGTTATATAAATTGCTCCACTTTCTCATAAGCCTTGAGCGCATTTGATGCACTTAAAACTTGAGCTCTGTCCACCGTCATCACTTTGGTCTTAGAGCGGTTTATGTGCAGGCCAAATTCAAGGTTCACTCTCTCTATTCGTTCCAAGATCGCAGCCATCTCGGACTCGCTGGCTGCAAGGATTGTTGTATCATCGGTATATCTTAAGTTCGTGATCTTCGTACCGCCCACCGTAACGCCGCCGTCCTAGCCATCAAGCGCCTTCCTCATAATATACTCGCCGTATAGGTTAAACAGCTTCGGAGAAAGTATGCATCCCTGCTGGACCCCTGGTTCTGTATGGAATGTTTCAGATTGTGATTCATCCAATTTCACAAAGCTCGACCCGTCAAGGTACAGCCTCTGGACAAAGTATCCTAATAGCGACAATCAAATATAACATCAAGAGACATCATATCCCATGGTTCTTAAGGTTTATCCTCCATGCCCATATTGCACCTTCACTTGTCGTTCCGGATAGATCGTCGAGCTACACGCGTTTAAAGAAGTCACCACAAGGGTTGCTTACCATTGATTGTGTCATTAACGTCATAGGACTGCTATACTTCGTAGAATGCTCCAATGTATTGAGAACATTCATGTCCCACTATATGCCAAGTTACAATAAATAGGAGCAAGGAAAGTGGTGTATTGAAATTAAACTACAGTTAACGGATTTTATCGCGTTATATTGGTTTCACTTGTTATTACATTTAAACCGAATGATCTGAAACTACATTTTTATTACTAGCCGACGTTTTGAATTCTTTACAGGATTCATGTTCACGGCAGACTGAGGTGGTATTTGTCTTTGTCTTGAATTTAAAACTTCTGCGTAGATAGTAACACCAATAGTTGGAAAATGTTGGGGTACTTTGAGATAACTTTTAAATTCAAGACAAAGACAAATACCACCTCAGTCTGCCGTGAACATGAATCCTGTAAAGAATTCGAAACATCGGCTAGTAATAAAAATGTAGTTTCTAGGTCATTCGGTTTAAATGTAATGTAACAAGTGAAACCAATATAACGCGATAAAATCCGTAACCTGTAGTTTAATTTCAATGTGTAACATTCGCGTAAACCCAAGAAAATATTATGAAAGCGGTGTATTTCAACAAACTGGTAATATCGCTTATTGACTTGTGTTCATGCTTTGTTTACGGTTTCATTTTGTCTCGATTACGTAGAGTGATATTCCATAGTTTCAAAATATGTTGCAGTGTTTTGTTAATTAATTTGTGGTTTCCCGAACTTCAAATACAACGAGGTTGGACGTTTAGACTAGAGAGAACATGCCCTATAAATTTCCTTATACCGAACGTGCAACATGTAATGTCAGTTGGTCTTAGTTGGTTAATCATAACGTCAAATTACGCGTCTCATTTAAAGAGGCATAGACTCTTTACATACTCATATCTTTGACTACTTTCTCTAAATAGCCGTGCTATGATCTGTCATCAGTGTAAAATTTGTTAGACGTTTGTGTTTACATTTTTTGTAACTTTTTTGCATTTAAATAGTAAGTAAGCTTATAATAATTAAATAGTGTACTCATTAATTAATACACATCGAGTATGTGATATCGGGATGTGGATGCCGCTATTCTCGGAACGTAAATAACAGGAGAAACTTTATCTTCTAGCAGTGAGTCGGAATTTTCCAACAAATTTATTTACTTTTCTCGTATTAATGCTATAATGAGTGTTAAGTTTACACAATATCATTGTATTGCAAATCAAAGGAACAGCTTGCATACGTATGTGTTATGAATTTAACTCACAAATTGTTATTTTGTACATTTATTGATTTAATAGCCTTAGTGATGGGATTTGACAGTGAAAGGAGATATCGATGTTTTTTTAATGAGGGATAAATACGGAAACTAACTATCGGACATGAATGTAAAACTGTCGCTGGAAGCGACAGCGGGTAGCCGCGTTTGCTAAGTTGGCAATAAACAAAGACGTCCAGCGGTCTAATTTTCTATCGCGCGTTTGATGGTAAGCGCAGTTTAATGTACATAATTTACTTAGATACCTACCTTAAAAGTAGCGTCTATTAATCTAACGCCAAGTGTTCCAGTGTACGCGCGTGTGTGTAGGCTTACATTTTTGCATCTATAAAATAGTAGATGGATTAGGGATGTGAGTAGCATTTTTTATTATTAAGAAGGTGTTTTTTATTACAGGTTGCCTATTAATGACGTCACAAGAAAACTTTGGATAAATGCCGTTGGACGGCCTAGTTTGATTTAGCAGAAGTACCACCGTATTTGTTCACGTCATTTTGAGAAAGACTGTTTTTAAAGACAGAAAGCACCTGGCGTCGTTTAAAACCGAAAGCTGTGCCTACATTACATTTATGCCCGAACATTGCACACCCGGTAGAATTATTTATCCAAAGCTAAACAAAAAGTGTGTAATTTTAGTTTGAACATATTAATAAAATATAATAATTACAACGATTTTAATTAATCTACCTACTTCTATATTATTTATCATATTAGTGCTATCCTGACTGATCAAAGACGTCTTGCCTTGTAGTCCGCTACATAATATTCTACCATAAAATATAATATTCTTTCACATTCACACAACATTATCTGGTCCCAAACTAAGCATATCTTGTACTGCGAGTACTAGACAATCGATAAACATGCATATATACTTTTCTGTAAATATATTACATATTATACATAGTACCATCCAGACCAAGACAAACATCCATATTCATGCACACAAATGTTTGACTTGAGCGTGAATCAAACCCGCAAGCTTCGGCGTGGCAGTCTGATTACCTACAACTCTAAAAAAATCGAGCAGTGTCCAACGTTAGCGATAGCAAGCAACGTGATATGATGCGACGCAAACAAATTGCCAAAGCCTGCCGTGACGCATTAGCCAATCTGGTATAATTCGTACAATACATAATCTAAGTGACAGTTTCTTAGCATCTCATCGCCACGCATCGCTCATTAGTTTATCAATACTTTTTGTCAATAGATTTTATGGCTAAAACGAACAATTAAACACGTAAATTATTTTAGTACTGTCTGTCTGGCAAGTCTTTGCAAAGCACTGTCCTGCGTCGACAGCAAAAACTACAATTTCAATATTTTAGTTGTTTACTTCTACGACTTAAATATATCGACACATAATAAAGTTAGACATTTGACCAAAAATATTTATCGATAAATCATCACTGTTACGAACAACACTCGGTTTCCTAACTCTATGTTTTGTCTACTGTTTGCCTACCACGCGGCTGCTATAAGAGCGTGCTGCTAAACCTATCGACAGCTCTTTCTATCATACTGCATGTGCCATTAGAAAGAAGATATCAATCATAGCAACCGCTGTTGTTAATTAGTGTTACTTCTATGCCTTAGGTTATATTTCTTTGTTCAAATAGTACAGCATAAACCTGAAACATGTATTGAATGTTGTCTATTTTGTAGAATTATTAGTTAATGTATTTATGTGTGCGCAGTGTGATGATAAATATTAATATGTATTATTAATTTTATTTTTATTTTATTTGCCTGTATCCCCGAAGGGGTAAGCAGAGGTTTAGTATTACACTCACATTTCGCCTTGAATTTTTAAGTTACACGTAATAGGGGACAAGCCTATAGCCGGTACCGAGCATATTGCCAGACTGTGCTGCCACTGAGAATTCGGAGAAACCCAGTAACACTTTTGCCCGACCCGGGAATCGAACCCGGCACCTCCGATCAGCAGTCGCTACGCTATCCACTGGACCACGGAAGCAGTATTCAGTGACCCAAAAAACTAGACGTTTTCTAGTACTCGCGTAACTGGGCTCAAGCGCTCGTGTTACCCATGTCAAAACGTTGGGAAAAGTGAATTTTATCTTGTTTTACGCAATGATTGAGTCAACAATGAAGTGCTTGTCTCTGAAAATATTTTGTTCAAAATCATCATACAACTACTGAGAATATTATTCCTTCCAAAATTGTTTCTACTTATACCATGTAGGCATTTATGATTTGCTTCCAATAAAATACAAAACAAACTTACATTATGCTGGTGTTTGTATTGAATGCTATTTGTTATTGTCGTTGATATGTTGTTGAATAAATCATTGAATAAATTATATGAGCTATATAAAAACATGTTATATATATATATATATATATATATATATATATATATATATATATATATATATATATATATATATATATATATATATATATATATATAACAAATAACATTACAATGCAGAGGATACTTATGGGTCTGTTACAGCGATACTGTTTTGTTGGTAAATAATGGTAATCAATTTCTGATAACGTTTAAAGTGCTAATCTTAATATATAAAATCATTGCGTTACTGACTGACTGACAGACACGCTACAGCCGAAACTGTTGGGCGTAGGAAGCTGAAATTTGGCATGTGTGTTCCTTGGGGACCGTAGGGGTGCACTAAGAAGGGATTTCCCGAAATTCCCACGGGATCGGTCAAAACGGGTAAATTTAAAAAAATGCAGGCGTAGCTGCTGGCGTCCTCTAGTATTTATATAACAGTGCAGCATAATAATAATAATATTCTTTATTTGCATAAAATGTAGGTACACAGGAGATGGAGCAAAATGGTACATAGAGCCAGTACATTTTGTCGCTTAGCGACATGCAAAACATCATACATTTCATAGCTTTTAAATGAAATCAATTAAATAAAAAAAATATAGCCAATTTCAAATATAAATAGAAGTCAATACAATCAATCATGTAAACACACATACATTATTAATAACAATATTCAATAGTTTACATAGTCTCAATAGGAATTTAATTTAAAAGTTTTCATACATTATTTTGTTTCTTGTGATTTAAGAAATCAGTGACAGAATAAAAATTATTTTCTAACAACCATTGTTTCAATTTTTTGCAGAATTATTTTATTAAGTGGTAGATTTTTTATGTTAGAAATTACAGCATTGTAAATTTTCCACACATAGTAATACAATTTTTCAGGTACATTGTCGTTTTTGGTACTCTTTTTAACACAATTCTGTCTGGATTTCTAGAGTTTCGAATGAATATGTTTTTAGCAGTTTCAAATCGACTGGGGTATAATTTACCAAATTGAGCTGCTTCTAATATGTACATACAGGGTTGTGTAAGTATTTTAAACTTTTTAAATAATGTCTTACACGATTCTCAGGGCGGTATACCAGCAATGGCTCTAATTCATTTTTTTTCAGCAAGAAATTCTTGTTGTATTTCTGTAGAGTTTCCCCATAAAATTAAACCGTAATTTAGAACAAAGGCAACACATCCGTGATAAGCTGCTAGGACCGTTTTTTCATTTGAAGTCTTACGTAGCTTATTAAGGACAAAAACAAAACTGTTTACTTTATTACACACTTTATGGATGTGAGACTTCCAGTTTAGATGTTCATCTAAATGTTTACCCAAGAATTTTGTTTCTTTTACTTGAGCAATGTTTTGATCGTTATATTAATTTTTATTGTATTAATTTTTATGTCTCTGATATTTGTATTTTTACTAAAATAATTGATAATGTAAACAATAATCGAGATTATTGTCTATATTATCAATTATTTTACTTACCAAATCAAAACACGCCAATGTTGTCGATTTTCCCCTTTTAAAGCCATATTGTTCTTGTCGTAACACATTATGTTTTTTAATGAAACTTGTAAAACGTTTATACATTGCAATTTCAAAGACTTTTGACAAAATTGGCATGAGAGATATTGGTCTGTAATTACTCATGCATGTTTTTTTCTCTTTTTTATGCAATGGTTTCATAATTGAGTATTTGAGCACACTAGGGAAACACCCGTCTTTAAATGAGTGGTTAACTAAATGTGTACCTAAGTATCGGACTAATTTCTACTGAACAGCTCTTGAGAATATTTGTCGCTATTTCGTCATAACCAACCGCATTACTATTATTCAATGACATAATTATAGAGAAAATTTCATTATAAAAATGGTCGTAAGAAAATGCTATTGCACGAGCTAGCCTTACTTGTATTGCTTAAGAAACTAATATTAATATGTAATAAGTTAGCAAAATGTGCATTGAACTCCTCGGCAATGTCGTACGGATTATAAAGCAGTATATCATGTTTACTATTAATGCTAGTAATGGTCTTTATTTGTTCATATGATGCCGATTCTTCTTTAATCAACCGCCATGACGTTTTGCTCACATTTTTTTATTTAAGCATCATGTCACAGTTAAAAATTTGAATATACTGATCTATACAGTTACGCAATATTTTTGAATATTTTTTATATTGAATCATTGTTCTGCTACATTAATTATGGTAATATTTATATCGCAGTGAGCGTTTTCCTTTACAGCTAACTTTCAAGCCTTTAGTAATCCAGTTTTATTGTTTTAGCTTTGTTAGATATTTTGAATTTGATAACTGGAAAACACAAGTTGTATAGCAAGCAAAAAGTTTCATGAAATGATTGGAAGGCAGAGTCAAAAGTGTTTTGTTCACACACTTCGTTAAAATTTAATGAAGTCAAATGTTCCTTGAATTTAATTATATAGTGCTCATTATAATTTCTTTAAAATATGTAATATTCAGTAAACGGTTTCTCTTAATTTGCTTTTGGGAACATTAAGTAATTGAGCTGTATTGTGGTCCGATATGTCTTAGTGTATTAATTCTTCAGTAGTTTATGAAAAAATATATTACAATTTGAGTCAGGTGTTCAATATAAGCAAACTATAAGAGTATTTTGTGATGATAAATCTATTCCACAGCATTCAAAATGCCTATCAACTGATAAAATAGTACAAATTGGTATTGGTTTATAAGTAAGACCTTGTTTTAAAAAAATACAGGTGCCACCACGCTTCTGTTTACTGTTTCTACAATACGATGCTGCTAAATAATACCCAGATAAAATTGCCATGTGTTCGTGTCCTTTTTGAACAAACGTTTCCGTTAAGCAAACAACGTCGATTTCTTTATTATTTTCTAATAATTAATTTAGGTGTAATTCTATTAATCTTCGCTTACTGAGTAATCCTGCAGTATTCTGGTGTAGTACTCTAAATAGTGAAGAAATGGCATTCAAATTACAACTCATGAAAAAGCCGTTTAGCCTGGGAGACAGGATCCTGAATATCTTCTGTACTAGGCTCTGTTTGAGTATATTTATTATCACAAATAATTATATTATTTGTGCCTTGTGTGTTGAATTTTTCAACAATACTGTATTATAGCATGTACCCAATCAATTTGTAACGCCTTTCATTTGTACAAGAAATTGCTGGTTATAATCTAATTGATCCAGTGCAGAATTTATGTTAGTACATAAGGTAAACCGATTTTTATAATCAACTAGAGAACACCAGCAGCTACGTCTGCTTTTTTTAATTTACCCGTTTTGGCCGATCCCGTGGGAATTTCGGGAAATCCCTTCTTAGTGCACCCCTACGGTCCCCAAGGAACATGCATGCCAAATTTCAGCTTCCTGCGCCCAATAGTTTCGGCTGTAGCGTGTCTGTCAGTCAGTCAGTAACGCAAGGATTTTATATATTAAGATAAAGGAACAATTAGAATACTGCGTAGAAATAAAGCTAAGCATAGAGTTCAATTTCCATTCATTCAGGTATATGTTTTTATACACTTTTACAACAAAAACGTGACATCGTACACTTTTAAGAAATGCACATATTTCAGTCTCGACATGAAAAGGGTTCCAGTCATGTTCACCAACAAATAATATAACTCTATCTTCTGGTAGTATATCGAACAGCTGTGTAGTATTAATAATTTCCTCAGTTGAAACGTGAGGTTTTACAAAAGATATGAATTGATAATTCGCATATTGAGAGCGCGATCGTAGTTTAGTTAAGCGTTTATTAACGCCTAAACATTGTCGTCCACCAAAAATAAACGCATTTTTAATCGGCTCTTGTTTTTCCCAGGAATCACTCCTCTTCTTACTGTGTGTCACATGACCAGTCGGTGGTTGACTATGAGGTTTTTTTACCGATGCGATACTTAAAGCAGGATCAGGAGAGTTGACGGTGTTTGAACACTGCTTCTCATTTTCGTTTTTATCAGTACCCTTAGAGTTCCGGCGCTATGTTATTTGCAGAGGTGTGCTATTAAAGGTGTCGGTTAACCTGCGTTAAGCGTTAGATTTTCTTATCGATGGTGTATTTTTACGTAGAGACGATAAGGGGCTCCTACAAATTTGTTTTAACGAACATATTTCATTGGTTAAATGGTATATATGTTTTTTTAAGTCCATATTTTCTAGTATCATATTTTCCAATTCGTTTTGTGTGATTTGCAAAGTAGATCGTAAGGTGTTTATTTCCTCCTTCATTTCTTCCTGACACAGCGCTAGAACTTGGGTTGATATATCTAGGCTTTTACCAATTATTTCTTTCAGTCTGATGGTGAAATGGTAGTCTCAGATTACAGTCCGCTCGTGAGGGGTGTTCCACAGGGATCAATCCTGGGACCTTTACTCTTTATCATGTATTGTGCTGACATAACTAACTGCATAATTAATTCGCAGTATCACATATACGCTGATGACATTCAGGTGTATGTGTCTTTTAAGCCTAATCAGTATGCTATGGCTATAGAGAGTTTAAAGCAGGACCTCGATAGAATTGTGGAGTGGGCTGAGAATAACTCTTTGGTGCTGAATCCAAATAAAGACAAAATATATGATTTTGGTACACAAAACCAACTCCGTTCATTACCGGTCCTTAGCATTACGCTCATGGGGGAGGTAGTTGAGAGAGTGAGTGAAGCCCGTAACCTAGGTCTGAATATTGACTCGAATCTAAGATACGAGGAACATGTCGCTGAAGTAGTACGTAACTGTTTTTACAGGTTGCGTATTCTTTACAAAATGCGACCATATTTATCCGAAGATTTGCGAGTACGATTGGTCGAATCGTTAGTTCTCTCCAAATTGAATTACGCGGACACTGTGTATGGACCACGTCTGCTGGCTCGCATGGATCGTTTGATCCAGAGAGTCCAGAACGCCACCGCTCGTTACTGTTTCGCAATAGGACGGAGAAGTCATGTAACGCCTTTTTTAAATGATAAGTTCATACTTAAAATGAAATCACGGCGTAAGCTACACTTGGCATCCCTTATGTTTGGTGTCGTTCATTACCAGCAGCCAGTCTATCTTTTTAACAAAATTAGTTGGGTTACGAGCAGACGCGACTGTGCTAGCAGGCAGTGTTCGCAACAGCTTTCCATATTGCCTCATAAAACAGCAGCATTTAGAGGTAGCTTCCGTTATGCGGCTTCTAAAATATGGAATAATCTGCCCCCACCTATAAGATCTCTTAAAACAATTGGCACTTTTAAAATTCACCTGCGGGGATATCTTATTGACGCACAGCGGAAGCTAGGTATGGTCAATTTAAACTCGTCGCATATATGATACCTTGCTGGAAATGGAGCTGCGCGTGGATAAAGGTATTGGTTGTGTTTCTGCATGTGTGTGTGTGTGTTTATGTGTGTGTTTTGTATGTGTGCGCGCGCGAGCGCGAACATGGAATGCGATTTATTTATACTGAATTAAAAAAAGAACAAACAAAATACTTCTAGCACATATTACGTGGCTGATGTGTACTGGAGATTGGTAGCCGGGTGCCCGTGGTGTTTGGTGGTTGTGCTGACAGACTTTTTCTTCACTGAGAGCGTTGACTGTCTTTCCCATCACAAAACAGGCGGGGTGGGGTGACCTAAAAGTATAAAAGATATAGGAACCTAGTCATTTTGGTATCGATACGTGTAAATATATGCTTATGTCATGATCATTGTGTGGACATTTATGTACTTACTTATGAAAAGTTTTATAACTGACACGATATATGTATATTTTCTCGCTATGTTTGTGTTGCAATTTATGTAATTATTGTAAGCTTTTATAGACACTTACCTATGGAGTGCGGCCATCGTGCTATGTCAGGTGTAGATTTCCTTGCTTAATAAGTTTTTCATACCGGTCAATTGTGCAAGGCAATGAGGTTGGATCCACTTAGCTAACGCTTACTTTAAGGCAATAATGTACCACGTCATTTACAAACTTGTAATGTTTTGTCATTGCACTACGATCTCGTGACTGTACAGCGCAGTGCGTGTGCGCGCCGCGCGTGCGGTGAGCAGTCTGTCGGTTGTCCCTTTTTGTCGCCGGTTGACGCGACGTAGACTCCGCCCCAATGCTGCCCGCGCCGCTCGCACCCGCGCTGCTAATGCGTGATGTTGTAATGTTATTGTTACTCTGTACACATTTTAAGTATATCTATATATATAATTGTATTTGTCTAGCGTAGGTATCCACTGCTTTGCGCCTTCGTGAGTCACTAGCAGGGCCCCGTAGAATATCAGTGCCAGCGGGTCTGGTGTTATGCTGAACGGGGTCCCATTACTGCCACGACCTGGTCTTAGCGTGTTGTTAATGTTATTGGGTAATTTTTTAACGATGTTTTTGTTTCTTTTATTATTCTTTTTATTTTTTATTTTTTTAGTTTGCCTGTACTTTTCTTTTATTTAGGATGTAATTTGTCTGGTTGTGGCAGAAATAAATCATTTTTCATTTTCATTTTCATTTCATTTTCATTTCATTTCAATTAGTTCTTCAGAACAAGTCGAATTAAATGAAATACTCATATTTATTCTTTCCATAGACTTTGCTTTCGCTGGTGGCTTTCCTAGAGTAACATTGTTGCTTTCCATGTTTAATGGTCTTAAAAATCCCTTTTTAGGGTTCCGTACCTAAAAGGTAAAAAACGGAACCCTATTACTAAGCCTCCGCTGTCTGTCTGTCTGTCTGTCACCAGGCTGTATCTCATAAACCATGATAGCTAGAAAGCTGAAATTTTTACAAATTATGTATTTCGGTTGCCGCTATAACAACAAATACTAAAAATAAAAAAAATAAAAAATAAGGGGGGTCCCATACAAAAAACGTGGTTTTTTTCGTATTTTTTGCTCAAAATTACTAACTGTTACAGTTAGACGCTTTAAATTTTTACAGAATATTTAGTTGTATATTACCTTTCAAAATAAATAATTAAATTTAAAAAAAGTAAAAAATAAAGGGGGGCTCCCATACAACAAACGTAATTTTTAAGAAATTTGTTACTCGATCTTAATAAACATCAGGTAGAAACTTATAAAGTATTTAAGTATACATAGAACGAACGTGATTATCTTTTATAGATGATGGTACGGAACCCTTTGTGCGCGAGTCCGACTCGCACTTGCCCAATTTTTTTTTGTTTGGGTCTATATTTCTTACAAATTCTATCTCGTTAGTTTTTCTTCAATAAATTCTTCAAAAAAGTTCTTTTTGAATAAATAAATATTTTTTTCAAGATTTTTCATGTAAATTGTATCAATGTTATATAAAAAATAAGAAAATTTATGACAAATGTTAAAACAATAACAAAAATTCGAACTGCGATTAATGGGATTCGTACTCGAGCCTCCAGCACTTCATTGTCACACTGAGCTACGAAAACTTTAGTTGAGTTTGACGAAATATGCAATAAGTATAGACTATAGTGATTTAATTTACACTTTTCATATATGTTTTTTAACCGACTTCAAAAAAGGAAGAGGTTCTCAATTCGTCGGAATCTTTTTTTTATGTATGTTCCCCGATTTCTCTAAGACGCCTAGACCGATTTCGAAAATTCTTGTTTTGATTGAAAGAGTATACCTTCCAGTTGGTCCCATGATCATCAGGTCCGTATCTGATCATGGAATCGTGAAAAAATCGAAGGAACTCTTCAAATTCTATAAGCACACATGAAGCGATTTGACGATAACAATCCAATGCCGTCGAGTTTGGGCTCGTTTGAGTCGTCTTTACATAGACTTTGATTCTGGATGATTTCCATGGTCTGATTATAGAGCTGGAAGTTAACCATGAGATCTTTGTGATACAACAACCCAATCTAATTGAGTTTAGGGTGGTTTGATTCGTCTTTACATAGACTTTGGTACTGGATGTTTTCCAGGGTCTGATGATGGAGCAGAAAGGTGGCCATGGGATCTTCGTAATACAAATACTCAATCCCTTTGAGCTTGGGCTGGTTTGATTCGTCTTTACATGGACTTTAGTGCTGAATGTTTACCAAACTCTGATGATGATGGAGCAGAAAGGTAGCCATGGGATATTTGTAATACAATTACGCAAGCCCATGGAGTTTGGACTCGTTTGATTCGTCTTTACATGGATTTTAGTGCTAAATGTTTTCCAAAGTCTGATGATAGAGCAGGAAGGTGGCCATGGGATCTTTATAATACAATAACGCAATCTCATCAAGTTTAGGCTCGTTTGTTTTGTCTTGGCAAACACGTTGGTACTGGATGATTTCCGGGATCTGGTGATGGAGCTGAAATGAACGTGTATAGGCTAGATAGTTGAAAACAAAAAAAAACTCGAAATTGCCAGAAAGGTACAGGTCTACATTTCAGAATTGAGGCACGTAAGGAAGGCCTCCCCATCATGTACCATCTACGCTATCCTACGTACCTGCTAACTACCTTATACTATTTTTTATAAGTATACGACTAAAAGGCAAAAAATAAAAATTATTTTTAAATAAAATAATAACCGACTTCAAAAACTTTAAGGAACTAAAAAGAAAAAAAATAACTGGTTTTGGAGCAAAAATTTTTGGAGTCGGTGCCAAGCCCTTACGCAAAAAGTTACTAAATTACTAACTACCTATTCTATCAACAATGAAAGTTATATAAAAAAGTGTAGAGGTTTTATAGTCAGATCAGAAATACTTGGCTTGGCACCGACTCCAAAAATGTTTGCTCCAAAACCAATTATTTTTTCTTTTTAGTTCCTTAAAGATTTTGAAGTCGGTTTTTAGTTTATTTAAAAATAATTTTATATAGTTTGGTTTCTGTGGTCATTAATGAGTTCAAAGTTCAAATTCGTAAACAAATTTAACCCGCCATTTGTGACGTCACTTTGACTTCCGTGGTTTGTGACGCCGGTCTTATAGACCGGGTTTTTCAAATTGAGATTTCCTAAATGGCTTTTCTCCATGGAGTTTCTACTTATTAAAATATTAAAAAGCTATGATTTTTTTATAATAATACAATGTTATATCTTAAATCAATTATCATTTATTTATCTTTAAGCTTACATCGTTAAAACATTAAAAATAACCAAGTTATTTTTAATGCTCTTCTAAAATATCAAAATATTTAACAAAAATATTTTTTTCTAACTAAATCAGCCTCTTACAGTTTCATTACAATAGGAAATATAAAAAAATAAAAAATAAATAAAAAATATTAACATATTTAACTATGATTATTTTAGTTACGTAATCTGTGACCCCGGTCTCACGCACCGGGTTGACGCCAAAACTCAAAAACGTGCGCCTGCCTCACCGATGCGGGGTCTACTGACGGTAGGGTACGCGAAATCAGGAGGCTACACGAATATGCAATCCAATTGGTTAACGGGTAAAAAAGTTATTCGACTTTTTCGATCCACCCGGTCTCACAGACATACAGGTCACAAATGGCGGGTTAAAATGTACCGTCCGTTTCAACGTTATATATTGTCGTAAATAAAATTGTAGATATTTTTGCACTACTGTTTATTCAATATTTTGTCACTAGTGCCCTTTAGTTTGTGTTTGTATGTTTATCTTTGTTGAAAAAGCACTTTTTGCACCGAGTTTAGAATTAAAATCACGGAAACAACGAGTAACACGTCCGCTCTCAGTGATGCCGCATTGGGTCTTTTCACATCAGTTGCATCTGGGAACAGATAGTAAACTTTATAATTTATAAGGAATACGTATTACTGTAGTTGTTTCCGTGTATATGAAATAAAAAAATCGTGAGTTGCCCGCATAAGCATGTTTTATAGTTGTTGCGTCGGCACATGCCATATCAATGTACTTTCGGTTTATATGACTTGCACTTTTACGTGGGCCAGAGAAAATATACGTAGGGTTGGCAAAACTATAGGGGTTATAGTAACAAGCTACGAATGTAATATCTGATGATCGTGATCTTTAAGCAAGAAAGTAATATGAAAACTTGGCGTTCATAAGTCACATTTTGACCTATGTGAAATATAGTTTTACCTTTAATAAGGATACATTTTCTTGAATGATTAATGGAAATAAAAATTGTTTAGGTAATTCGGGTATACTATTTAGAAAAGTAATTTTCTAGTGAAAAGTCGTCAATTATAATTTTTCAAGATTTGTGAACGTAAAATTTTTACTTACTGTGTAAGATTATAAACCACTTTAAGTCTTTGTGTAAACTCTAGTCTCTCTTAATAGTAGAGTCAAGAACTAACTTAGAAATGAGCTCAATTACGCAATTAATAATGAATGATCACCATTCAGCCATTCGAAGTACCGATCATTTATAGCTGCCTAAGAAACTTATTTCAAACGTTGACTCACCATCCATTACAACGATCACAACATGATTTTCACAATGTTTAGCACAGCCCCAATTGATTTACCTGTCTTGTCCATACCAGTTTGAACACAATTCAAAGCGGCCGTTTTTCGAAGTAAACTTTATGCTGAATCGGCGCGTTTTTGTGATTTGTGTTTTTTGGGTTCTTTATTTAAATGTTTGTCCGTCAAGAGGATTTAACTAACTTGTCTTTTGCCAGCGTTTATTTTATTTTTCCCATCGCTCTTCAGTCGTGTGATTTCATTTCAGTGATTGCATAACTGTCTAAATAGCAGGGTTCGAGTATATATATCAATGGATATATATCAAGATATATATCCGATATATAACATCCTCGATTAGACGATATACACCGCTATTTTTTAATTAGTACAAAAACTTTAAGGACAGATTAGCGAAGATATTATTATCATATATGTGACGTAAGAATTTCATAATATCAATAAAGAGCAAAGTTATTATCATTTGTTTATTGTAGAAAATGTCACTTAAATCATAGTCATATTTTACAATCCATTCACTAATTCATTGATAATATTCCATCCTGCTCATTCGCATTCTCTCTGTCGCACTTATGATGTAGGTAGCAATAGAAAATAAAATGAAGAAAAATAATAAATGTAGGTAGTTATTTTTTAATTTTGTTAGTTCTACCCTCTCCTTCATACTTCATTCGGGCGTAGGACCGGTAAAATTTATCGTTTAACAAGTAATTAAATACGGAGGTATGTAATTAGAAAGCAAACAAATATCAAAATAAAAGATGGTGTTCTGGACTAAAAGAAAAGAGTAATTTTGGCGTATTTATGAAGTTAGAATCATCTGCTATTTACAAATTATTTTATCGTCATCATGTCAGCCTAGAGACGTCCACTGTTGGACATAGGTCTTCCTCAAGGTGTGTGGAGAACACAGACCGATTTTGAGGCGCCTGCATCAAATTATTATTTACTTAAGTACGTATTATTTACTAAACTTACAAGTATTTCCATTGTCCTTCGAAATGTCCACCATCGTTGTCAAAAGCATCCAATATGCACTGTTTTAATTGTTTGACACTGACCCGGTCACTTTTGTACACTCACAATACGATGTCCATGGGTACACAGCTGCACTCGCGATTTTTCCACTCAAAAAGTACGCACGAAGCATAGCTACATACTCCCGTGATATGAACTGATATGATAGGCCATCGCGTCGGGCAAACGTAGACAAACAATTAAGTTTTGCAACGAAATTAGATACGCTGACTTTCGCTAGTAATTTAGTACTGTTTATCGCATCGTCGGGGCGTGGCGCAGGCGCAGAGGGGCGGGGGGGGGGGGGGTAATTTATCAATGGTATGATAGTACACGGGTCGGTCATAGTATTAGTATTGCATTTACCAATTATCACGTATTTTTGTGGACAGTTTTGAGACAGTTTTGGGACTTAGTGTTTTTATTTTTCAACTACATAATAATGATCAGTTAAAGATACTTAGTGCCCTGTTAAATTTTTTGTACTAATTAAAAAATAGCGGTGTATATCAAATGTTTTTGTGATATATTGCACTGACTGGACTGCCTCGTTGGTCTCGCGGCATACGCGTGCGCGTGGGATTGGGAGGTCTCGGGTTCGATTCCCGGGTCGGGCAAAGTGTTATTGGGTTTTTCCGTTAGGAAATTCTCAGTAGCAGCACGGAGTCTGGTAATGTGCCCAGTACGGCAATAAGCTCGCCCCCTATTACGTGGAACCTAAAAAAATCATAATGCGAAATGTGGGTGTAATATTACACCTCTGCCTACCCCTTCGGGGATACAGGCGTGAGTCTATAAAAAATAATAATAATAAAATATATTGCAATACAAAAATGGTTTAAAAAGAATATTATTTTTGCATTTGTTACTGTATTTCTACTTCCCAAATGTTGATGGCGTGTGAGTAGAGTTAAAAGATACTCCCTAATGGTAAGTTCTAATCTAAAAATGGCAACACTTCTGCCGGTATTAATGGCGTCAGTCCGTCAGTGGTGTCAGAAAAAATTCGTTACAAAAAGTAAGAAAGTAAATTTTATTATTTGTTTCTTACAAAGAAAATAATTGACAAAATGCAGAAACAATTTTACTTCAATGTTGAGTATTTAAGAAACGTTAAATAAGTTTCGTATTTATAGAATATAACTGATTTGACTTTTTAAGTTATTCCTTTAAACAAAAAATATTATCAAAGAGCCAGGCTATGATGTGTTGAAAAACTTTTACATGAAGATTCGAGAACCGATAGATTATAATATATGTTAAAATCTCGGACTAAAAATTTCGAAATCATTGTTGAATTTGCTGGTAATATGTAGATACCCGCTTATTTGTTTCATTTTAGAGAATAGTATCGTTATGCTAAAAATTGTATACGAATTTAAACTAATATATATATATATATATATATATATATATCGATGCCTTACGGCCAAAAGAGGCTAACCGCCACTTTACAAACTTTACAGGAGAGTAGTTTAAAGTTCAAAATAAGTGAAAAAAAATCATCGAAAATTTTCTGTTCGTTCCAAAAGTTTCAAAATTTAGCCATATAGTTTTTGATTAGGTCTCTATGAAATGACATTGTTAATTAAAACAAATCACACGCCTAATACGATTTACTGTCGCTTACCCTCAAATGGTCCTAATTATACTAACAGGAAAAAACGTCGTAAATAAAAACAGCTCAATAAATGAGTTCCAACCCAAATGATTTAACTGCACAATTTATTTCATTTCTGTTGAAGAAAAAGAGCATATCTGTGCTTTTTCTGTTCATCAAGTGGAGCCAATATGTCATAACCGGCTATTGGTTAATGGCAGAAGAACAAGAAAATTGTAATAAGTTAATTATATATAAAAAATACAATAAGCTCTTTTATACAACGCGAAAGCACATTGTGATTAATTCTTATAAAATTATTATAGATTTACATACATACATTATAAGTTTTTAAACTGGCTAACCGACTAAGGTATGAATTTAAAAAAAGATAAATTGTACTCAATCAGTCTTTATTTTAGAAAATTGAACAAAAAATTGTTACTCATTGTAAGTTAGTCTTGCATTATACCTTCATGCTTAAAATCTTTGGTATTATCAAAAGTTAATTGTTTGGCACCACACATTAAGATTTGTGACAAGATGGCTCTTCACCTCCTTGGGTCTCCTATATTTGAAGAAGTCTACGAATCTTTCGTAGATGAAAAGATTCAACATTTTAGTGAAATTTCAGGTCACCTGCTAAAAATTAATACTCATTTGGCTTTCACAATCATTCGATATTGCCTTTTCGTTCCCAAATTTACGCATACCTTGAGATCTTCACCGCTTTGGAAAAATATGAAATGTTTAGAAAAAAATGGACCAAATTATTAAAAATACACTTAAAGAAATATTAAATGTGAATTTGAACGACCGAGCCTGGCTGCAAGCGTTTCTTCCTGTACGTCTGGGTGGGCTCGGCGTTCGCAAAATTTCCGATGTTCGTTTACCGGCGTTCCTGTCCTCGGTGCACAGCACGGAAGATTTAACCAGGCAAATATTAGCACCTACACTGGTTAATTCGGAAGTGCTGTGTAAAACCGATGCCGTGAACGCCTAGAAAATGGCTTGTTCAAGCTCTGCTTTGCCTACCAACCCATTCTCACAAAGGCAGTGGGACGGGCCGTTTTGCAACACGGTGAGAAAAAACTTATTTTATCATCTACAAGTGTTACTGAGCGTGATCGCTTGCTAGCTGTGGGAGAGTGGGAGTCTGGTCTTTGGCTTCAAGCGCTCCCATCAATGTTGGATGACACGACATTTCGCCTCGCCACTAGCCTCCGTTTAGGTGCTAGTGGCCCGACGGTATGTCATTGTTGCCTTGGAAGTTGGGTAGGCCTTTGGCATGGGACGCAACGTGCGTAGATACCCTTGCGCCATCACATCTTCCAAGTACAGCCAGCTGTGCCGGCGCTGCCGCTGCAAGCGCAGAATCCCTCAAGCGGCGAAAATACGGTAATTTGATAGGTAGTTACGTATTTGAGCCGTTTGGGGTGGGGTCCGAGTGCTCGTATGTTGTACAGAGAAATCGACAAACGACTAATCGACGCTTCACGTGACCAGAACTGACTGGGCTGTATTTCGGCCTTCGGCAAGCGTATTAGCATTGCCATCCAGCGTGGCAATGCTGCCAGCCATCTGGGCACGTTACCAATAGACAGCGATGTAAATATGAACTTTGTATTTTTCCCCCCTTTTTTGTACATATTTATTTTTTACATATGTAAATAATTACCTTTTTTTAGTTATCTTAAATTAAAAATTATTTTTATTTTGATAATTGCTGTAAATTAAGAAACCTTAATTAAAATTAATAATTGGATTCATGCTGACATTCTAGAATGTCAGCATGAATCCAATTATTAACTTTAATATATTATATAATAACTCGTTTGCCGCCTAGGTATGACAAAAAAATATAAACTTAAAATTTCGTACCTAAGCACCACTTTTAGGTATGACTGCGTTTGGTCCTCGTCGTCCGCATGTCCGTAGGTACTTATGTATTGTCTGAACAAGATAGCATTTACGGTAAGTAGAGCCTTACTGATACTGAGAATTCATCAAAAAAATCAACAATTCCTTGCTGACCCAACCTGGGATTCGACCCTTGATTATGATCCTAAGCCAGGCCAGCCAACAAAAACTCTAGGTAGGTACTTATTTAACCATTCAGTATTGTCTGAACAAAATAGCATTTACGGTAGTAGAGCCTTGCTGATTTCAGCATGAATGGGCCGGCTTGACCGGGAAGTACCCTCTCTCAGAAAATCGACGTAAAGTAACAGTACCTAAACTGTTGCGTTTCGTTCGGTGAGTCATATCAGTCGCAGGATTAACTCTTGACTGTTACTGAGAATTCATCAAAAAAATCAACAATTCCTTGCTGACCCAACCTGGGATTCGACCCTTGATTATGATCCTAAGCCAGGCCAGCCAACAAAAACTCTAGGTAGGTACTTATTTAACCATTCAGTATTGTCTGAACAAAATAGCATTTACGGTAGTAGAGCCTTGCTGATTTCAGCATGAATGGGCCGGCTTGACCGGGGAAGTACTACCCTCTCTCAGAAAATCGACGTAAAGTAACAGTACCTAAACTGTTGCGTTTCGTTCGGTGAGTAAGAGTGCCGGAGGCCCTATCCCCTATTCCTTCTCCCTCATCCCACTCCTTATCCTATCCCTTTTTCCCAACCCCAAGGGGCGGCAACTCACTTGTGACTCCTGTGGTGTTGGTTGTGTCCATGGGCGGCGGTAATTGCTTACCATCAGGCGATCCGTCTGCTCGTTTGCCGCCTAATACTATAAAATAAAAAAAGCAAAATAATGACTTCTTACCTTTAAAACTTAAAATAACTAATTAGAAAACACGATTAAAGATGAATATAAAAGTCTATTAAAATAATCCTACCGTTTTATTTCCTTTGAAAAACTTCGCGCCAAACTGACTCGCAAGCACGGAGGTGCTTACGCCGCGGTGAATGTTCGCAGTGCAACTCGAACGAAAGAATGAGATAACCGGTGTTTGTCATTCTACTGTAAGCTAACCGCCAAACCTTTGATTTACCTTGTTATCTAACCGCCATACCAGATTTTTTTTTGGGAGGGAAAAAAAGGGTAAGCGACAATGTAAGGTGACATTAGTTTGGATGATTTATCCTAAGCGCCTTTGATGATTGATTTGGTGACTAGGGAAAATACAAATAAGCGCCAAATAAAGTCACGGAAATGAGACCTAAATGTAATAAATGACATATATTTTATCCAAAGAAACTGCCCTAATATCCTAACCAAAAGTTTGGTACACAAAGATTCAAGTAAAATTTGATTAATGTATTTTTTACAAAAAAATATTTACAGCCCAAAATATTTACTTGAACTTAACATTCAAGTAATGAAAAAAAATATCAAAGCCAAAATTGCTTATCTCACAGTTTTGAAATATTATTTTTATCCAACCACCATAATACAAAATACACCAAAAATAACTGTCGTTTATGACGAAAAACTTAGTGTTAGAACCTCAATTCCTTTACCGCCTAAGCGACAAAAAGTTTGTCCTAGAGCCACGAAAGTTAGACCATTAGACGCAGAAAAAAAAAAGCCGATTCTAAACATATGTATAAGTCTATTTGGCAAAAAATGTCGCTTACCCCCTTTTGGCCGGAAGGCATCGATATATATATATATATCCCCTTCATCACAATGTTGATCAAGCATCAACATACTACTTTATGATATGTTGATCACATACTACTTTATTGATACTACTTACTTTCATTCCCACTCTTACGCATTCTTTAGCCTTACACAATAAAATGAAGCAAAATAATCAGTGTAGGTAGTTAATTTTCGAAATTCTAACCTCTCCTTCATAGTTTATCCGGGCTTAGGACCGGAAAAAATTTCCATTTTACAATAATTAAATACGGAGGTATGTAGTTAGAAAGCACACACATATCAAAATAAGGTAGGAAGGTATTCTGTAATAAAAGAAAATAGTAATTTTGGCGTATTTATGAAGTTAGAATCATATGCTTTTTACAAATATTATTTTATCATCACCATGTCAGCCTAAAGACGACCACTGCTGGACATAGGCCTCCCTCAAGGTTCTCCACACAGACCAATTTTGAGCCGCCCGCCTCAAATTATTATTTACTTAAGTACATAGGTATTATTTACTAAACTAACAAGTATTTCCATTGTCGTTCGAAATGTCCACCACCATTGTCAATACACAGATCGTCTTTTCACCGGCTCACTTTTGTACACTCACAAAAAGATGTCCATGGGTACACAGCTGCACTCGTGATTCCTCTACTCAAAAAGTACGCACGAAGCATAGCTACATACTCCCGTGATGTGAATTTTTAAGCCATCGCGTCGGGCAAACGTAGACAAACAATTAAATGGATGCGCTCAGTTCCGCTAGTAATTCAGCACTGTTCGTCGCATCGGGGCGCGGCGCGGGGGCAGAGGGTCAGGGGGGAATTTATCAATGGAGCATTTACTACTGTTACAAGTCATAGTACGTGGATCTTAATTATGCATTTACCAATTATTACGTATTATGTGGACAGTTTTGGGACTTAGTGTTTTTATTTTTTAACTACATAAATATGATCAGTTAAAGATACTTAGTGCACCGTTAAATTTTTTGTACTAATAAAGAATAGTGGTGTATATATTATATAAAGAATAAGAAAAATATAGGCTATTTAGTAAATAGCCTATATTAACGCTGATAATTATAGTTAAAATTCGATGAATATTTGGCGGCTTGCTTGTTTTAATGTATACTACGTAATAACTATATAATACGCTCATTATGTAAACTTCATATTGAATTCAAATTTATTCACGTTATCGTAACACTGTATTGATATTTGCAGCCTTTGAAGAATTTTCTCCAAAGGCTGCAAAAATCTTTCCTAAATTTATTTTCTAAATCTGTGTGTGCAGATGAATGACACGACGAATGATGAATTCATATCTCAAATAAATTAAAAAGACAAAAGGTTTATTTGGTTCATACCAATACCATAAGATATTTTATATTAATTCACTTTTGAAGCCTTTAAGGTCCTTAATTAGTATTAGAAAACTGTATTTAGTTTTCTGATTTCACAATATTTTTAAATATTGGTCCATGATTGATGCCCCCCTAAAAACATTAAAAAAAACCCTTGCTATAAAACCTGCCAAGGGAAAACAGCCCCAATTTCCGAGCAACTGACCTGAATGCCGTACATCTCAAGCGCACATAACTGACGTACATAGGCATATATACGCCTGGCTCGGTGCCTAGGCTGGCCAATTTCTTTGTCCTGACCTAGAAATGTGGCATTGGAAATTCAATCGCTATCAAATAAGCTACGTGAATTAGATATTCGGGGAATACATTTGGCGACGTGATTTGTGATGGTTGATATAAATGTGTAAGATACTATGCATTTTTTGGACTGGGCTGATGGGCTAATTGTTGATGAGTCATGTAAAGCCGGGTTCGATTCCCACCCAGGACAAGCCTTTCTCTGAGGTGTACGATTATTTTTCTGTGTCAGAATAATTGTGCGTGTAGTTAAGCTATAGACAAATATTAAATAATATATTAGACTTCGGAAATAATATTTAAGTATGTATGCGCGGCGACCTACGTGCTTTCTTCGTAAACCGAAGCTGACCGATCCGCAATCGCGTTCGGCGCGTCACAGATTGACCCACACTTTGATTTCTTAATCCATCACAACTCGAAATAACTTCAATATAATAAACTCATTAATTTCCAAAACACGTATTGTAATCATTAGTATGAAAGCTATTAAACTTTCGTCTAAATGCTACATCCAAACGGCTTAATAGTAATAGGTGCTTGAATCCGCAATGTTCGCATTCGCGTTGATTAACGAGAGCCATTCATATTTTGTCTGAGCCACGCTTGACGCCATTCCAGTGTAATTGTTTTAATTAAAAATGCGCTTTGCCTTAATATTGTAAGTATTGTGGCGTTTCTGCCGTATGTGGGCAATAAAAGAGTAAAATTACTATTAAGTGTTGTAAGATTTTAAAACTACGCTTATTGTGATTTGACTGAGCAGTGTTTAAAAAGCTCTTTCAATAGGAAGTGCTTATAGCGTGGACATGATTTCGCGTTCGTAATAGATCAATAAGTTAACCTACGTTTGCTGAGGTATCCACATGGATTGGTGCGCAATGGAGTGTTATCGTGCTTTAAAGGGCACGTAAAGCCGCAGGCATTAGAATTTCTCTAAAACTGAATTAATTCCTAAGACTTTGTCGTTAACTTAAGTACGTTGTTTTGTTCACAGTTGACTCACACTTTGACGATATTAAAAAGTGTAGAGTGATAATGTCACCTTATATTTTATCCACTTTTACCTGATAACAAAGTACAGACAGAGATAAAAATCACACATATTTACAACGACATTAAACTGGATATATAAGAGTAGATAAAAATAACGACTGATAAACGATACTTAGTTACATCATTGTGATCCTATCGAGATCCAAACACGCCAGAGGAACAAAGTTTCCTCAGCTTTTATCCGAGCACATCGTAAGATCGTAACATGTACGAGGAAACACTTTTAGGAGGATGCACAATCATCAAAGATGTACGGTGCGCGCAGGTGATGCGGTTAGCTGTATTTCAATTATTTACCAGCTTTTGCTGGCGGTTTCAACATCTGCTCTACCTAAGTTTTTTTTACTAGGTTTCATATTCTGTGTGGATTTTGTGAGTTTGAGTTGACAAAACGAATAGAAATAGCGGTGAACGTGATAAATAGTACAGATATTTTCAACTCAGTTGTGCGCGTGGCCCTATATGTGCGTGGGCTTGTAAATATACAACTTTCATTCGTGTGGCAGTGACGCGGCAGTCGTCGTCCGAGCAAGACGTGTTCGTATCGCTTTTTCTTACGGGTACAGTCGTTTACGAAAATGTCTAGTTCTTCACTGATAAAATGTTCAAGGAGTCAGGTAAATATTTTTTAATTTTAAATTTAGATGTAATTAATATTTACTATGATTCTACATACGAAAAAAATATCCTTGTTGACGTTTACGTATTATTGTTTTAGACTTAAGAAACCATTGCTAAGGAATATGAATTTCTGAAAATAGATGCGAGAGATATATTGCAACTAGTAAGTGATCCAGTGTGACGGAAATAATGAAACTCATAAATGAACGTTTAAGTCAAATTGATGAAGGGATGTGAAGTAATACTTGTCGACATGTACAAAAGAAAGAAGAAGAATTCTATAGACATTTTGACATAGAGTCAGAAATCATAATTAACCTTGGTGAGAGCAGCGAATCCGAAAATTCATCATTTGATTTTTCAAGTAGCGATTTAGAATAATGTTCAATAAATAAACATTAAATTACGAAATAACTGTTCTTTTAAAAACCCGTATATAACCCGTAAATAACTGTATTTGTACCCGATTGTACCTCTTGTCACGCACACAAAGTCATTGTATATGTACAAGGTTTACCCACACATAGGGCCGCGCGGACAACTGAGTTGAACTATCTATAAGCACTTAAGTAGACTGTTTTACTTGTTTGTAACCATCTAGCAGCAAAAACATTTGTAAATCAGTTAATAGAGTGTGTGTGAGCTGTGGTGATTATAGCACTTGCAACAATGCTGAAATGTTGGCGCCTGGCACGTGGTCATCTGATAAACGTTTTTATAATATTAAATGCTTCCGTGGTCCAGTGGATAGTGTATGAGTCCGCTGATCAGGAGATCCTGAGGTTTTCAGAATTCTCACTAGCAGGAAGAAGTCTGGCAAAGTGCCCGGTATCGGCAATAAGCTCGCCCCCTGTTACAAGAGATCTATAAACTCATAAGATAGCGAGTGGCGAGATGTGAGTGGAATATTACACCTCTACCTACCCCTTCAGAAATATAAGCGTGAAAAATTACATTACCAGATGTCACTTTCGCACGCAGCTCAGCTCATCTACTTTACACACCGCTCACCTCGCTCATTTACAGTAAATACATATCCTTCTAGTTCACAGGATCCGTGCAGAGTATCCGTTTATTAAAGACTAGCTGACCCAGCGAACTTCGTATCGCCTTTTAAAGAGTTTTATTTAATTCCCTTTTTTCCAAGCCCCTTTTCCATAGTTACCATTGACTTAGCGCTTAATCTCTTATCATTTCAGAGTCTGTAAATGATGAACAAACAAACATAGATTTTTATATAATATTGAATTCCCCATTCCTTAAAATACTGGAGACGATACCCATATCAAATTTAAAAAAAAAAAACCCGTCCGCCATCTTTGATTTCCTATCCGCCATCATTGATCACAAAATATATGTTGTATTTGGATTCACCATCCCTTAAATCATCAGAGACGACACCCATATTGATTTTTTAAATTTTGCCCATCGACCATCTTTGATTTCCCATCCGC
The DNA here is from genome assembly GCA_944739405.2 of Euclidia mi. NCBI lineage: Eukaryota > Metazoa > Arthropoda > Insecta > Lepidoptera > Erebidae > Euclidia > Euclidia mi. The sequence goes on from OX123190.2 coordinate 68,313,525, forward strand.
CATCTTGAATCACGAAATAGATGTTGTATTTGGATTCCCCATCACTTTAAACATCGGAGACGATACCCATATTGATTTTTAAAAATATTCCCATCCGCCATCTTTGATCACGAAATAGATGGTGTTTTTGAATTCCCCATTCCTTAAAATATCGGAGACGATACCCATATCGACTTTCAAAAAAAATCCCGTCCGCCATCTTTGATTTCCCATCCGCCATCTTGAATCACGAAATAGGTTTTGTATTTGGATTTAACATCCCTTAAATCATCAGAGACGACACCCATATTGATTTTTTAAATTTTTCCCATCCACCATCTTTGATTTCCCATCCGCTATCTTGAATCACGAAATATATGTTGTATTTGGATTCCCCATCCCTTTAGACATCGGAGACGATACCCATATTGATTTTTAAAAATATTCCCATCCGCCATCTTTGATCACAAAATAGATGGTGTATTTGGATTCACCATCCCTTAAATCATCAGAGACGACACCCATATTGATTTTTAAAGTTTTGCCCATCGACCATCTTTGATTTCCCATCCGCCATCTTGAATCACGAAATAGATGTTGTATTTGGATTCTCCATCCCTTTAAACATCGGAGACGATACCCATATTGATTTTTAAAAATATTCCCATGACATCTATTTGGAAATCCAAGATGGCGGACGGGACATTTTTAATAAAATTAATATGGGTATCATTTTCGGGGTTTTTACGGAGGAGACGATACCCATATCGACTTTCAAAAACAATCACGTCCGCCATCTTTGATTTCCCATCCGCCATCTTGAATCACGAAATAGATGTTGTATTTGGATTTACCATCCCTTAAATCATCAGAGACGACACCCATATTGATTTTTTAAATTTTTCCCATCCACCATCTTTGATTTCCCATCCGCTATATTGAATCACGAAATATGTTGTATTTGGATTCCCCATCCCTTTAAACATCGGAGACGATACCCATATTGATTTTTAAAAATATTCCCATCCGCCATCTTTGATCACGAAATAGATGGTGTTTTTGAATTCCCCATTCCTTAAATTATCGGAGTTGACACCCATATCGACTTTCAAAAAAAATCCCGTCCGCCATCTTTGATTTCCCATCCGCCATCTTCAATCATGAAATAGATGTTGTATTTGGATGCACCATCCCTTAAATCATCAGAGACGATACCCATATTGATTTTTTAAATTTTTCACATCTGCCATCTTTGATTTCCCATCCGCCATCTTGGATCACAAAATAGATGTTGTATTTGGATTCCCCACCCCTTAAAATATCGAAGGCGATACCCATATTGAGTTTTTTTTAATTTCTCGTCCGCCATCTTTGATTTCCCGTCCGCCATCTTGGATCACTAAATAAATTTCATATTATTAATGAGCGTCCCGAAAATCGCGAAAACGATACCCATATAGATTGTATCCTATTCGTTTAGCCTTTTTTTGCCTTTGGCCCAACCCTCCCCCTTCTCGTTTGACAATTTTATTACTTTTGTCTGGCCCCTATAAGTAGTGGCGTAATTTGATATAGCCTATAGCCTTGCGGAATAGTTGGGCTATCATAGGCAATAACAAATTTTAAAATCCGTCTGCTAGTTCCTGAGATTAGCCGACATTATCTTTTAGCCTTTTTAGCCTTTTGCCCGGCTCCAAAGGGTCGAAGCGTTATGTTATATAGCCTATAGCCTGCCGGAGTAACTGGGCTATCGTATACAAAAAGAATTTTTCAGATCCGGCCGGTAGTTCCTGAGATTAGCGCGTTCAAACAAACAAACAAACAAACAAACAAACAAACTCTTCCGCTTTATTATATTAGTATAGATTTTTACAACACGTCGACGATAAACACAATTCTATCTAAGCGTATGTTTCGTGTTAAGTTCACATCGAATCACGTCCCGTTACCTATTCTTTGATAATATGGTGGTATCGTAACTATACAAATTACAAATAAGCTCTAGAAAAAATACTTTGCTTGGCACCGACTCCAAAAATGTTTGCTCCAAAACCAATTATTTTTTGTTTTTTAGTTCCTTAGTGTTTTTTGAAGTTGGTTTAATTTTATTTAAAAATAATTTTTGGAGCAAACATTTTTGGAGTCGGTGCCAAGCAAAGTATTTCTGATCTGACTATAAAACCTCTACACATTTTTATATAACTTTTGTTGTTGATAGAATAGGTAGTTTGTAATTTAGTAACTTTTTGCGTAAGGGCTTGGCACCGAATTCAAAAATGTTTGCTCCAAAACCAATTATTTTTTGTTTTTTAGTTCCTTAGTGTTTTTTGAAGTTGTTTTTTTTTTATTTAAAAATAATTTTTATTTTTTGCTTTTTAGTGGTATACTAATAAAAAATAGTAATAGGTGGTACATAGGATAGTGTAGGTGGTACATGATGGGGAGGCCTTCCTTACGTGCCTCAATTCTGAAATGTAGACCTGTACCTTTCTGGCAATTTCAAGTATTTTTTGTTTTCAACTAAATAGCCTAGACACGTTCGTTTCAGTTCCATCATCAGATCTCGGAAATCATCCAATACCAAAGACAAAACAAACGAGCCTAAACACGATGATATTGCGTTATTGTATTACAAAGATCCCATGGCCACCTTCCTGCTCCATCATCAGAGTTTGGTAAACATTTAGCACTAAAGTCCATGTAAAGACGAATCCAAAGAGCCCAAACTCAATGGGATTGCGTCTTTGTATTACAAAGATGCCATGGCCACCTTCCTGCTCCATCGTCAGACCATGGAAATCATCCAGCATCAAAGTCTATGTAAAGACGACTCAAACGAGCCCAAACTCGATGGGATTGCGTAATTGTATTACAAATATCCCATGGCTGCCTTCCTGCTCCAGCATCAGAGTTTGGTGAACATTCAGCACTAAAGTCCATGTAAAGACGAATCAAACGAGCCCAAGCTCAATGGGATTGCGTCTATGTATTACAAATATCCCATGGCAACCTTCCTGCTCCATCATCAGACCCTGCAAAACATCCAGTACCAAAGTTCATGCAAAGACGAATCAAACGACCTTAACCTCGATGAGATTGGGTTATTGTATCACAAAAATCTCATGGTTACCTTCCAACTCTATCATCAGACCATGGAAATCATCTAGCATCAAAGTCCATGTAAAAGACGACTCAAACGAGTCCAAACTCGACGGCATTGGGTTGTTACGCTTCGAGTGTGCTTATAAAATTTGAAGAGTTCCTTCGATTTCTCAGGATTCCATGAGCAGATCCTGACCTGATGATCATGGGACCAACTAGAAGGTATACTCTTTCAATCAAAATAAGAATTTTCGAAATCGGTCCAGGCGTCTTAGAGAAATCGGGGAACATACATAAAAAAAAAAGATTCCGACGAATTGTAAACCTCCTCCTTTTTTGAAGTCGGTTAATAACTAAGTTAATTCCGCTTTGCGTTTTGGCAAAATCTGGCATTTGGTTGCGGAGGTCCAGCGGCAGTCACAGTAAGATATTATTTTATTTATTTTATTTAAAGACTCACGCCTGTATCCCCGAAGGGAGAGGCAGAGGAGTAATATTACACCCACATTTCGCCATGAATTTTTAGGTCCCACGTAATAGGGGGCGAGCCTATTGCCGTACCGGGCACATTACCAGACTCCGTGCTGCCACTGAGAATTTCCCAACGGAAAAACCCAATAATACTTTGCACGGCCCGGGAATCGAAGCCGAGACCTCTCAATCCCACGTGCACATTTATGCCGCGAGACCAACGAGGCAGTCTCAAAATCTTAATATATAAAATCCTTGCGTTACTGACTGACTGACAGACACGCTACAGCCGAAACTTTTGGGCATAGGAAGCTGAAATTTGGCATGTATGTTCCTTGGGGACTGTAGGGGTGCACTAAGAAGGGATTTCCCGAAATTCCCACGGGATCGGCCAAAACGAGTAAATTAAAAAAAATGCAGGCGTAGCTGCTGGCATCCTCTAGTATTGAATATACGCGCTTAACTTACGAAGTGATACATTCTTGCGATTGCCACTTTACCACGGGTTCTTCAATACTGTCATAGCTCTCTGCTCTTAAATGAATGTAGAGGTTTATCATCTTGTCGTCTCATGCTGCTTCAACCGACATGCTTTCAATTTAATCAGGCTCAACTAACTCATCGATCTTGCGGCAGCGCTTACGAGCGTGGAATTCCGAATTTAATTTCTTGGCGGAGTAAAGTGCTAATGCAATTGCTAGTTAGGACATTCTCAATAGCGGTAATGATTATGGTGATATGATAATATGAAAAGCATGATACACTTGTGATAGTATTCTTTGTTGAGTATATTTATCGACGCTTTTATTAAAATTTGAGACTCTATTTATATAAATATTTAAACTACAGACCAACCGGTGTGTTCATTAGAGTAGTTTTCTATCTTGCATTAATGAGCGATGAAAATGAAATATGTTCCACAAAAGCAGCGTTGCAATCAGCACCATTCAAATTTACATATACATATATGTATCTGAAAAGGTGAAACCGGCTTTTAATATTTTATTTGATTTAAATTGTGAAGAGCTTAAAAGCATATTTGTAAATGGAAATTCTAGTGATGACTGGTGCCGCAATATTATTTATTTTGCAATGGATTTTAAAATCTCTTGAACTACATTCGTAAAGAATTAGGAATTGAACCCACGGCATTTGAGACTGAGACGAAGTAATCATTATAACACGGTTTAAACAGTTTGTATATAATAAGTCTTTAGTTTAAACTAAGCTGGCAAGTTACAATTTAGAGTCAATTTCATTCAATTTCATACTATTTAGTAGGTGAAAGCACCTCTTAGGTAGCTTGCCACCTAAACTAACGACAAGAGACATTTAATTAGTATCACAGTTTTTTTTTTTTTCACACCTTTCTAATTTTGTCAAATGGAACAAGCCAATAATCAATAGAATGTATTCAGTTTAATTTTGCTCAACATCAGCACAAGCAATACGTATCAAGACTGTTAACCAACAATGTAACCGTATGTGTGAGTGACATTTTGTTATTTCACGCTTGATCAGGTCACGTAGAAGCTCGAGCTTGTTCGCAGCCAACGGTTACTGGCGCTATATTGTCCCCGCACAAGTAGCAATATAAAATTTGTGAGTAGAAAAATCTTGTAACCCTACCGATTTAGAAGTGTAAAATGTATGTCTACGGTCATATTGAATCGCAAATACTTTTAATAAATAAATGTGGTATCTCATTTTTTTCACTAAGATATTCAAGCGATAAAAATCTTTGTTCTTATTTCTGACGTCGCGACTGCTTTTAAATGGTTGTCGTTGTGGATGGACACGACGCGAACGCAAGTGTAACATGATCAAGATTTGTTAAATTAACTTGTACAACTGTAACCACGTTTCTGTACTGTAACTTGTATAATGGATATGGCTATATGTAAAAGTTTTAAAACTTGATTACGGTCTTTGTTAAGCAGCCGGCAGGTCGGGTAAGAGTGTTTAATTTAATTGTTTGTTTCTCTCTGTTCAAACCACTATAACACTCAAACAAATGTTGATAAAATCATTAATTAATGTTTAATATCAATAACTTTTGATATTATATTTCAATTGATAGCTACTCAGTATTCATCCTTGTATCACATTGTCAAATTTCGGTATCACATTTTAATAGCCGTGTCACCAAAAGTGTCTCATTTTATTAAGGGATATTATTTACAGTGCATCAAATATCTTAAGTAACACACTGAAGTGCGTTACGCTAAAAAACTTTATTATTTCACTAAAATACTGACTTGCACACTAAAATACTATTTGCAAACCAAATATGAAGATGTTTCTACAAAATATCATTTGATATGAAGAGTCTCATCCACTCGGGAAACTTATCCACTCAGAAAACTTAATAGGTTATGTTAGGTTCTCTTTTGACGCTGCACCCAAAAAAGGAGCCCTGCAAAGCAGGGCTCGGTCAACTTAGCTTATTAATTTATTTGGTTGTTAAAAGTAAAAAAAATATGATATGCTTCTGTGATTGAAAGGTTTATTTTTATAATTAGAGATTTGCAATGGTCAATAAACAGGTGTTCGTTATGTAATATTTTGTGAGTACTATACCACAATATTGTGTGACACAAAATATTGTGGTGCAATTAGTATTTTTGGTGGAACAAAGTTATATTTTTTTGGAAGAAATCAGAGATAAATTGAGTACCTAACAGTTAAATACAACCCTTTTATTACTTTACCAACGAAAAGCTTTGCTGTGGTACACTTATATATTTCTGATGCCTGAGGGCAATTGTTCTCAGAAGATGCATGAAGTCTGCTAACCCCCAATAGCCTTACCCTTCTCATAGTGAGAAGTCGTCCATACCCAACAGATATCTATAAAGCTTATATACAGGGCCGACGACGCTACTCAAAATTTACATCTGCCACCAGTTTCACAGCGGATACATCCATTGATAATTGCTCCAATTTATTCAGTTTTTCACTCGCTTTTTTTTCTTTGCTGTGGAAATGCATTTACGGACGATGAACTGGCACCCTGACAACACACATAATTTCCTCTTCCTCTGCGGCCCCACCGCGACGCCAACACTGGTGCGCCCCCATTTGGTCGCGGGAGATAGGGCGCGCAGCAACGCAACACCGACACGCCTCTCTTCCCGCGACCGCGTCCGACTGCGAGGGACAGACAGAACTCGTCCCCCACACCCGTACCTTTGGACGCACCCTGTGCAGGCCCCTCCAAGCCCACGCGGAGCGTCCACTCCCGGGATCTCCCTTAGCTTCACCGCGGGTGTCCACGGTTACTAAGCCCCCACCACGACAAGGTGGAGATCCCACGAGGAGGGGGGGGGGGGTGTTCACTCGCTTTCTCAGCTAACTTCAGTTAACTCTCTTTATTGAAACATTGAGTTAAATACTCATTTACTTACGTTTCATTATTTTGTCAAATTAATGTGTTCCATTTGTAGATGTTCTGATAGTACAATGTTCATGTTCACGATTGCTTTAATGGAGGGAAATTTGTAATTGTGTATAGTTTGAGAGATTTATGTGCTCGATAGAGTTATTACCATAGCCTGGCCTTAGGTATCAAGGCTATATAAATTACTGTACATTAGTATTGAACTTGCAAAAAGTAGTGCTACAGTTCCGTGACATATGTATAGTGCCGTCAAATTAAGACTGCTAAATGCTTAGTACTAGTTTCCGCTTAGTTTTTTTATATTCTTCTATACAGCGACAAGTCAAGGTTAAGTTGTACAGTTGCAGTACAATTTTTATACTTATTTCGGTAAAAAGGCCAAAGTGTCTAGCTACAGGTGCTGCCTTGTGAACAGAACGTAATCCTGCTACGAGTTTATAAATAAAATTTATATTTATATTGTTATAACAAAACTTATACACTTTCGTAAAAATTGCCTTTAAAAAAGTGTCAGCAAAAATACAAATACGATCACGTTTTCTTGATTAAATGTTATTCTTTATAATACTTGTAAAGTATTTAAGCGTCTTGACAAATATCATCAGCTATGGGTACTAGTAGATAACGGATAAACATACATGTAGGCATGCTTATTTTTTGTAAATAATTATACATAGATACACCCAGACGTCTATGTTCACGCACACAATTGTTTGACTGGAGAGTGAATCGTACTTGCGACAGTGTAAACGACTGCCACGTCAACGTGGCAGTCGTTTACACTTTCGTTACGCCACTAGTCGTGAAAACGGTACGTTTTTTAATATTTCAATTTATTTCTCATTTGTCTCAAAATACGTTTTAAACCAACAAACTCTTCTTAGCGTGTCAATGGCAATCTAAATTATGTCAGCCCAGAACTTAGCTACGAGTATGGCATTTTCAGTAGCGTCCATAAGTTCCTGTAGCGTGCAGGTATTAGGGCACGCAGGACAAGATAGCAAGTGTCCCATTGTTTGTGGAACGGCACCACACTTGCACTCCAGATTGGAATCTTAATATATAAAATCCTTGCGTTACTGACTGATTGACAGACACGCTACAGCCGAAACTATTGGGCGCAGGAAGCTGAAAATTGGCATATGTGTTTCTTGGGGACCGTAGGGGTGCACTAAGAAGGGATTTCCCGAAATTCCCACGGGATCGGCCAAAATGGGTAAATTAAAAAAAAATGCAGGCGTAGCTGCTGGCGTCCTCTAGTTATCTATAAATCCCCACCTAAGCAAGTTTTCTTTGCTTCTGTGCAACCAATAAATTAAAAGATACGTCAGAAAACACGTTAAGACATGGATGAGCCAGACAATGAGCCAGTCATCAATCAAAATGTATGCTTTACTGACTGACTGTCAGACATCAAATAATCGAAACTATTAGGTGCAAGAAGCTGATATTCGACATCAATGCTCCTTGCACTATGAAGGAATTTTTCCCGAAATTCCTAAATGATCAAGAAAATATTATGAAGCTAATAATGTAAATAGCTGCGGGCATCCACTAGTGTCAAATAATACAAATAAGGAGGCAATTCTCTCTACAATAAAAGCATAACCTAAAATCGTGCTAATGGTTCCACCAATGGACTTTAGTGCCACTGGTGCCTATTAGCTTAGCTAAGCTCCATTAAGTTCACACAATAGTTATAGAGTGAGGGCACAGATTACCTACTATTCTAGGTAACCGCTTCCTGACCTATGAACAGGTCATACATAGTTAGAATTAGAGGCGTTGAAATAACTTTAATAAGACAAGCGCGAAGATAAGATTAGCAAATTATACAGTTTCGTTTTATTAAGATAAATATAGTTAAAATTTAAGTTTCAGTTTTATGATCAAATCCTTGCAAGAAATATTAAGTTAGTCCATTGAAATTACACGTTACGATTTTTTTACTTAAAAATATTTTATGTTAATATATTTTTATGTAAAAATACCATAACTTTCTACTTTATAATAATACATTCTTGTTTGTTTCAGGTACTTGTCATAAACTTCAACTGATTTCTCAACCCAGTAAGGACTTCTAATTGTCAACCTGTTTACTTTGGTAAAGAGTGCTTGTCAAGAACTACCTTATCCTTCGCTTCTCACCAAAGTTTTAGCCAGAGGGAAAGATTTTATAATTTGTGTACAGGATAATAAATATTTATTAAGTTCAAAATGGACAATATCTACGTAGTATGTTTATTCTGAGCAACGAGTTTCTACCTAATATTTTTCAAGCTAAGTATTGTTTCATGAATTAAATTCTATAATCAAGAAATCAAAACCAAAAAGCACTAACTCTTAATTTATTTGACCCAATATTACACATGCATCAGAATATTTCACAAGATAAATGAATGCACTACCCACTTGTTCCCACTTTCATACTCATCAGTACCCTGAACAAGAATTTCTTTTACATATAGATTCAAGGGAGCACTACGGATCGAACACAAAATGCAGGTGATGTAAAGGTATGGAAATTAAACGCTTCAATGAGAGGCAATTGTCCATTGAAACGTACGATAAAACGTAGTTGAGTTTAATTGGAAAATATTAAACACGGTAAGGACATGCCTTGCAGTACTCTGGAGTGAGGAATTTATTTATAACTGTCCTTCCTGAAACATGTATGTAGAAGATATAATGTTTTAACGCAACTCTTTTCAAGTATCAGTCAATATTACGAAATATTATGTGTTTCGAACCGTGCCCCAACATTGCTCAAAATACTACAGCTATAATTGAGATGACTTTCACGTTACTCAGAAACATTGCATTTACTGCAGTAAATGTAGCGTGTATTAACTCAATTATAGGTACATGGCTGGCGAGTTTGCTTTTGGTGTGTCACTTTCGTCGGTGTGCAAAAATACACCGTATAATTAAAGAAAATATATTTATAGCGGCGAACGGAGCTATAGCTCATAGGCCATCGCTTTTTTAATAAAGCCCATTAGGAGTAAATTACTAATTATCATCACTTGCAAAATGGTGCAGGATAACATAGTGAGTAAAGCTGCATCTCCGTGAGTTATCCATAATGTTTTTGAAGGACATATGAAGCCAGCTAACCCACACTATGCTAACTTGCTTTAGCCTTTTCTCAGTGAGTAGAGGTGGGCCAGTTTATATAAATGATGTTAATGGCGATGATGTGGCATCTAGAGTACCGCGATGGCATAGAGTCTAGTTGCTATTTAAAGACATTATTTGAAAGTTGTATGCAGACTAGCTTCTGCTTTAATTTCGATTCGATAAAATGTTTTCTATAAACTATTGCGCCTCTTGGTTAGCATTGCAAATCCTCTACCAAATTTGATGAATATTTTAATCATGTATAAAAAAATCATAAAAATTAAGACGCCTTTTTGAGCCCCTCATCCTAGGGGCGAATTCACTAACGTCATATTTGAGGAATAAATATGCAAAGTTTGAAGTTAATCCCTTGAAGGAATACAAAAGTTTCATACAAATGTTGACTACCCTTTTTACCCCCTTAGCGTAAGAATTTCCGAAAAATGTTTCTTAGTTGTAACTAATTTTATTTGAGGAATAAAAATACACAAAGTTTAGAGTTAAGAATATATACACAGGAATTAACGCGAACATGCATTAGGTATTTACATACCTTATTTTGCTGGTCGTTTCGAGACGGTTGCACGTCCCGTGGTCGCCAGCTGACTGGTGTAGCGATGTCACGTCTCCGAGTGCAAGTTAGAAGATTATATTTCTACCTTTTTCAGTTTCTTCTTGATTTTGCGCCTGGAGTTTAAACCCCAGGTGTCTATAAAATCAACTTTAGCTGCGGAAGCTCTTAAATAGAGCAAACGAAGCGGACTATCGCTGAACGTATAAAGAAGCATCGCAGCTGTAAAGAACCGCCAAACGAACAAATAGGCGATTGCGGAACATTTACTTCAATCGGGCACCAATCACTGGATTGAATATCATCGTCCCCAAGTAACGGAACGCCACTTTTACCCAAGAGTTGTGCGTGAAACGATCAACACATAACAATTTCAATCGGGAAGGGGGCTTCAAATTGTCATCAGTGTGGAATCCAGTGTTTCGGCTAACAACATCCCACTTTAATGCGCAGTCGGCGAATGTTCAATTATACAAATACGGTTAGTGTGTTTTGCGCCGGTACTTCGAAAATCAACGACCCAGGGGTAGAAATATAATCTTCTACCTCGCACTCGGACACGTAACATCGCTACACTAGTCAGCTTGCGACCACGGGACGTGCAACCGTCTCAAAACGTTAAGCAAAATAATTCCCGTGTATATTATATATTCTTAAACATGCAACGCGAGTGTTTAAAAGTTTCTTAGTTTAGAGTTAATCCATTGAAGGTATAGACATAAGTTTCATACAAACTTTGACAAGATGTTTTACCCCCTTAGGGGAGGAATTTTCAAAAATCATCCGCTCCCCTACACCCCTCAAGGAACATACATGCCAAATTTCACCTAATTACACCAAGTAGTTTCGGCTGTAGCGTGACTGTCAGTCAGTCAGTAACGCAAGGATATTATAAAAACAGATTGACCTTTTAAGTTTTGGAAGCCTTCATAACAATAGTTTCATGTTTGCAAGTTACCAAGTGACACAAAAAATTATCTATTTCAAAAGATTTCTTGAAAAAAATTTGCTTGATGATAGTTTTCCAGCTAATGTGCCTTGATCACTCATTGAAATTAAAGCAAGATTTGTACAAATCAATTCACCATTTTGTAAAAAATATTTTTTTCTTCTAATAAATCCACATGCTTAAAGTTAAGATAAAATGTCCCGTATTAGTACAAAAACAAATAAAAAGCATTTTCTCCTTTCCTATATTTTCCTCCAAGCCGTTATTCCATGTACGATAATAATGAGGTTCTGCGAAAAGTACCCAACATGCTTTGTAGGGTTGACCATTCGTGAACTAACAAGAATACTACCTTCCTGTGTTTATATATCGACAAAACTTTTTTGTAGTAAAAAAAATGCGATTTAATGTAAAATGCGACTGCGGTAGCTTAGTGGAGAGACTAAAAGAATACTACGTGTAGGGTCTTCAATTCCAAAACCATTACGGGCACCACTAATTTTCAATGTGTATTTAATTTGATTAAATACTACTACACTTTCTAAACGGAGAATATAAACTTCTTGAGTAAGCATGCAAAAGTCACCTCATACGAACGACAAACATTGGCATAATTCACAAATATTGTGAATTATTCGCATATTGACTTGCTAAGTCAATATGCGAATAATTCACAATATTTATCATAATCATCATTATAACATAAATAGAAATTCACACACTTCGTATTGATAAAATGCATAATATTATTGTGTGTACTTTACTCAAGAACCGAATACTGTGATCTTTGCACATTTTCTTTTAACTTACGCATCCATAAAAATTGTACAGCACCATTTCGCTGCCATCACAGTCAACGCCTCACAAGTTTACGACAAGGCTTTTCATGAAAGAGTAAAATGAAAGAAAGGGATGCAAAGATAGCTTAACCGTGACCTATATCATAACGTTGGATAATAAATATAAAGTATAGATTTGTGTTTATAGGTAGAACGTTTTATCTTCTTTCATCTTGTAATCTAGGAGTGCCTCAAAGGCTGTATCATCATCAACAGCCTGTCATAGTCCACTGCAGGATATAAGCCTCTCGTAGAAGAGACTGTATATTATTACCATAATCTTCATCTTTTATATTGCAAGGTTAAAAAAATGTGTGTGTTTTTTAAAGGTTAGAATGGTTAGTTTAAAAAGGTCAGACTAACTGCTTATTAACAAAGCAGATTATGCACTAAATAAAATTTCTAGTCCCATTTTGGGACACCTGGCTCGTTTTGCCAATTCAATTTGACAAACTTTACACATCTTTAGGCACATTACAAAACTCCTCAAGTATTGGGTTTATAAACAATGCCTTTCACTATCATTAAAATAAACTATACAAAAAGTTTTAATACGCTCATTACTTCGAAGTTCGACTTTCGTATCTCGCAAAGCCAATTCCTATACTTAGGCTGGGCAGCCTAACGATCGCCCAAAGAAACTTCTTACGTCACCGCACTTCAATTATATACATAGGCTTAAGCAAGTATATATCGTGAGTAGGTAGGGCTCGTGCTGAAGCGAAGACGATATGAATCTGTCGATGAGTGAGGTGAAATGATTTCCTATTAAAAAATATGTACCTTATAGAAAATAATGATTGGTCAATTACAAATATAGGCATCCATCCCATCCATTGTGTGGCAATCTCCATTAGGCTATCCTCATGGAGATTGCCATACAGAGGGTATTTAGTTCAGACTTACAGCGCACACGTCGATCTTTTTGAAGCCATGTCAATAGTAAATAATTGTTTCCCGGAGCCACAGCACACACGTCTAGCCGTTGGTTCCAGATATGATTAAGATCTTTGACAGTCTTTATACGTTGTCAGAACCTCTGAAATTCTTAACTCTGGTCTAAGCCATGGCATTTCGCCATCCTTGGCTCTGTGGATGAGCTTTTATTCCGTCGAATCAGGATTGATTAGTAAGAGGACCCAGGGCTCAAAGCCATGGTCTTGGATATAAAGCTGGAACTAAGATGACGACATTAAGTCACATATCTATGATATAAACGCTTATGGCACAAAATTATTACATTACATCCAATAACATAAGTATCATATCATCTGAAAAACATTACGTGATTTCTTCACTTCTTGTACCCGTAATGAAAATATCAGATAAGGAGATCTATTTTTTTCTCGTTTTCCTCTCAATTCTATATAACAGGTGTATACAGTTTGGCTTACGTCCATGTTTTTAGATGTTGATTTCTAACCGGCGGATTTCGGCTCTAACCAATAATTTTAACTGCACGTTAAGTGTTTGTAGCACTCATAGTGTGGCTTGACTTTCCGTTCGTAATAGATCAGCAAAGTTAAGTAACGTTGACGGAGGTCATGACTTGTTTGGGTGATTGCTTGTCTGGCAACGTATTTCGGAGGGCACGTTAAGGCCGCGCGCACTTTGGACACGAATTCGTATCGTACAGTATACGTACGATGGTGGTCGTACAAATTGAGTGCGCACACTGTATACGTTTTTATTAGTCAAATGAGCAGTATTCTAGTGATATCGGATTTGTGAAGTCTGCTTTGGTTGGAGCGCGATGAATGATGATGATGATAATCTGTATCTTTACGACAATTCTATATATCACTCACCCAATGGGTGCGTGAAATATATTAAAAAATACACGATTTTGTGAATTTCATCATATCATGGAAGACTTAAAACGTCACTTATACAATCACTTTGGTCCCAGAAACTTTTATGTTCGTCAATCAGGTTTAATTAACTTTTCTACATACATTTCTTATGTTAAAACGTACGAATGTGTTTTGAAATCCCAACAAGTTCGGATTGTTTTCGGACGTCTGAACTACACGTACGTATACGCACGACAAACTCGCACCCAGTCTGCGTGCTCCCATAGTACTTGGAATATCGGGATAGTTAGTATGGTGTTCGTACGTGTACGCACGAGTAAAATTCGTATGAAAACGTGTCCAAAGTGCGCGCCTAATACGGAATTCCCTGTTCTCATCTCTCGACAAGAATCTTTATTGTTTCAGCGGTTAAAAAACTCCAACGACAGAGTTATATATGTACTCATACAAAAAGAAGGGAGAAATAATATTTGGTTTGTAGTGGCAGCTATGTGCCATTGATTAACATGAAATATTCCGTTCTGCTTAAGCATATTCACAAGTACATGCGTTTATACTACGTTTTACGTTTAGCTAGCGCTGTAAAATGTTCATGTAAGAAAATATTTGCCAAATATCCCTGAGGGAAGCAGTAGTAAACAGTTTAGATATGAGGCCTAAGGGCCACGAAAACAGCGATAAACTTTATTATGTCGAACTTTTGATTTAGGACACCGGGTTTTACGATATCTTTGTATGGAAGGGACGCTTTGTTTTAGTGTATTGGTTTATATCGGATCGGTCGTGATTTAATGTTTATGGAAATGTCATTAAAATTGTTGTAAAACATCTATCGCACGTGGCACGAGGGATTTGTAGCCCCTGTCTTATTCCTTAATGATGTGTTACTAGATGATTATGTGTAATCATTTATTTCAAGCACTTCCATCGTCCAACATAGGAACTATGTTGGACGATACAACTTTCCGCATCGCTTCTTGCCTACGCTTGGGAGCTGTTTGCGATTCTCCGCATCGCTGTCACTGCGGCGAAGCCGTCGACAGTCTTGGCCACCATGGCCTATCGTGCAGCAAGAGTGCTGGGCGTTTTTCCCGACATGCCCACATTAACGACATAATCCGTCGAGCTCTTGTCACCGCCGGAGTACCAGCTCATCTTGAACCGAATGGGTTGGTACGCGACGATGGGAAGAGACCAGACGGTATGTCCTTATTACCTTGGAAGATGGGCAGGCCTCTGGTATGGGACGCGACATACGTCGATACCCTTGCGCCATCACATCTTCTAAGCACAGCTGGATCGGCTTGCGCTGCTGCTGCATCAGCGGAGACCCTCAAACGGCGCAAATACGCAAACCTATCTGGTAATTACGTTTTTGAGTCGTTTGGGGTCGAAACGCTGGGGCCATGGGGGTCTAATGCACGCGCTCTGTACAAAGAAATCGCTAAAAGGCTGATCGACCCTTCCCGTGACCAGAGGGCTGGTTTATATTTTGCAGAGAGAATAAGCATTGCCATACAACGTGGCAATGCTGCCAGCCTTCTGGGCACGCTACCAGCCGACAGCGTCGCGTTGTTTCTATTTTGTTATTTTTATTTATTTAGTTTTATTGGTTTAGTTTAGGATAGTTTACTTGCATAACTAGTTTTATTCTGTTGTATAGTATGTTATTTGTTACTTCGTGCTTTTAAGTATTATGAACATTATGAAAATAAATAAAATGATATTTATTCTTAAAAAAAAAATCATTTTGTAATCATTTAATTCGTTTTGTTTTAATTCCATTTCATATTGTAATAATTTTATTTCATTTGGTAATCATTTCATATTGTAATGTCGGGTCTCCCTTGTTTGACCGAAAGGAATTTAACAAATTTTCACTTTCCAAAAATTTTTTCGCGTAATTTCATTTTCCAAATTATTACTTAGCAAATAATCTATTCACAAAAAATTGTAACGCATACCTTATGTTTGGGAAATGAACGTTTAAACTATAACTTGTTTACCAACTAGTACTTTTAACATTTTTTATTTAGTAAATATTTCAGTTGGAATAACAGATTTTACGCAAAATCAATAATAATTTTATTTTATTTATTTGGGACAAAAAACAGTTATACATTGCAGTCTTTATAAATAATTTAGCACTTAAATATTAAAAACGTATAACCCACACCATTGTCCACGAAATTACACTTGAATTAGAGAAGATAACGGACGTGTAATGCAGAAAAGAAAATTATATTGTATCTAAGTTATGAAAGATGTATGTACATTATTGATCAGCAAGAAATTCGGATGCATGTTTTTTGAAATTAGAATGCGTGAGAGCGAATATGTCTAAATTCATGAAATGTGAGTTGTACGTAGTCAATAAACGGCGAAGAGGCGCACGCTCTCCGGCATTAGTTCTACACTTTTCCGTGTAGAATAATCGGGGTACGCGCACCTCCCTCTGAATAACAGTCCTGGGTACTACATAACAGAGCCTGTTCGATAATTCAGTACAATTATACTTATTGTTGCATATGCCATACAGCATCATTATCATAAGTAATGTGCGTCTGTGCTCCAAGCTTAAGAGCTTAAAATGTTTTAAAAGATCTGCATAGGGAATCCTAGAATTAAAACATTTATAATAGGTAGTGCGAAGAAATTTTTTTTGGACCATTTCTATCCTCTGCTTGTATTTTGAGTAAAAAGGGCTCCAGATAGGTACAGCATACTCTAACTGAGAACGAACTAAAGCTTTATATAAGAAGAGGTAAGTAACAGGGTTTTTAAAGTCTATTCAGGAGGCTTTGCTGATAATGTTGTCAACATGGATATCTAAGTGTAATTTAGAATCCAGTAGTATGCCCAGATCACGTGTACATTCGCATTTTTTTAGCTGTGTGTTATTTAGTGTGTATGCAAAGTTAATGGGATTCTTGTTTTTTGTAAATGATATGTAGTGACATTTTGGTAGACTAAGGTGTAGTTTATTAACTATACAGTATTGTGAGAGCCTGTAAAGATCCCGTTGCAGTAAAATACACTCCTGAATGTTCGTACAGGCCTTATAGATTTTCATGTCGTCAGCGTACATGAGGAATTTAGAGTTAACTATACAAGATTTTATATCATTTATAAACAGAATAAACAGTAATGGGCCTAGTACTGAACCCTGGGGTACACCGGATTCAACGACTGCGTAATCAGACTCGTGACCATTGACAACAACCTTTTGTGTTCTACGGAATATGTAAGATGTGAACCATCTGAGTAAAATAATTATCCTAATCTAAATAGTTCAGTTCCGGGTAACCTACTAAAAACAATCTCTTTTTTATATTAATGCAAGTTGTTTCTGGCACTCGCTGGCCGCTGCCGCGGCACCGCTCGCTTCGCTCGCTCGGCTCGTGCGTAGGAGGTCACAGTTCTAACCAAACCTAGCCTTACCATTTTTTTAATAATTAACCTACTCTAACTACTTCCATAAATAAACTAATATCACCAAACGTTTACTGTCTGAAGATTGTTTGCTGTGATAAATCTTTTGATTAAAGACCAAATGCCATAATGACATTATACTTGGCAATATTTTGCCAAGTAAAAATTTGACCAAATAAAAATATGCGTACTAAAATCATTCGAAATATTGCAATGGTATAAAAAATATTGCTAAAATTTGTTTGGGTACTGAATTTTTGTCAAAATCTTTTCGGTAAAATGGCAGGATCCCTGTAATCTCACTTATTTTACAACAAAAACTATCAGAACATAACGATGAGATTTTGGAACTAGTGGCAATAATATGTTTTGTTTAGCTCACAAAGAGCTATCCAATGACGTATTACACTAAGCTATTGGTGGTGGGTACCAAGATTTTTCATCATCCTTTGGATCAAGTCTTACACTAGCCCTCCTCACAACTGAAAAATAAAATTGCGTCCCCTGACAAATGCAACCCCAAATGCAACTCTTTAATGGACTAATATTATATTGACGTTATGAAATATTATAGCGATATGCTATTAAATGGTCACATTTATTTGGAAAATTCAATTGCTTGGTTGGAGCGGTGCCATTTACTAGACCTAAGTCATTACCTGAAATAAAACTACATAATCATGAAGCTATGCGAATATGACGATTATTTTTGACCCCAAGTAAGCAATAAGTAATGATAAATTATACTATTTCTGCCAAGGTTCGAGCAATAGTTAATGATAAATTATAGTTCTTTAAAAGGCCTTAGCGTGCATTCAATAATAAATTAAATCAATTGATTGACAAACAGCTTTCGTACGTAACCAACTACTTACGTCCTATAAATTCGCTACAAGAGTCAATGAAGACTTAACGTTTTATAAATTGGTAGCATTTACTTACGACGTGGCTTTATAACCGGATAATATGTAGTGCTAGAGCGTAACTTGCGCGATGAAATGACAAAAAATATTTTTACTAGCCCGAGAAATATGTTCTAGTAAAGTGTTTGATGGGCCACGAAACGTGCCATTATTTTGTAAGTTACACGTACATGAAATACGTGTAACTCCAGTCGTAATAAAAAATAAAACATACTTAAAATAAATACAATCTAAATATACTTTTTAATTCATATAATTATTAATCACTACCAGAAATAACTTCTTTTGTGTATAATTTACTTTGTATATAAACAACACACGTGCGATAGATGTTTTACAACAATTTTAGTGACATTTCCATAAACATTAAATCACGACCGATCCGATATAAACCAATACACTTTCGTTCGTTGCGGCTGTTGCTTCTTTTGTATACAATAAATGGTAAAATAATAAATAAAGGAGCATAAGGGTTCCCACCAAGAACTTAGAGTCCCAAGTCAACCTCACCTGCAAGTGGTGCACCTGCCGATCAACGGACGAGGCTCTGGCAAACAAAATATCCTGATAGGCTCGCCACCTATTACGTGGGATCAAAACACTGGCGAAAAGTGGGCGTTTAATATGCCTCTGCCTACCCCTTCGGAGAAACAGGCGCGAGTCTATGTCTATCGGACTATAAATTTTCAATGATATATCACACATCACTATTGGAGCGGGTAGCAGATTTCATACAATCTCTTGCATCATTCTTTGTGGGGTCGTACCTCTCGTCCCTCGGCCGCCATCTTGGAAAGATTTTCGCGCGGATAGATTTTCTGATTTATCTGGTAAACTATTGATCACACAGATATCTTGTTCAGGTATTTTTTGCTGCAAATTAAATTCTATTTAACTTTGATTCTGATAGTTTTCGTTGTAAAACCATAAATAAAAAGATTTTCTATGATATCGTTTTCTTTAGGCTATTATTATATAACGTTTCTTCATGATTACTGTGTTTTTAGACTTTTTATGAGTCAGGCTGTGGCGTATGATATAATAGAGCTTCGGTATTCAATTATCGATAAAGAACTCTACAAAAAAACCGCATTTTGTTGGTAAATCATAATTGGCATTGATTTTTCCAATTATTTTGCTGCAAGTCCCCCCAGAACATTGAGGTGCTGCAGAACATAGCAGATTCCTTTGCATGGTCGAAACATCAACTTCAGAAACCAACAGAGTGCCGTAATTCTAGAGTTTTGTTAATTTTTTGACAACCCCTGTTTTCATGATCGTTTTAATGATTACATACATACATACATAGACTCACGCCTGTTTCCCGAAGGGGTAGGCAGGGGCATGTTAAACGCCCACTTTTCGCCAGTGTTTTGATCCCACGTAATAGGTGGCGAGCCTATTGCCGCTTATCAGGATATTTTGTTTGCCAGAGCCTCGTCCGTTGATCGGCAGGTGCACCACTTGCAGGTGAGGTTGGCTTGGGACCCTAAGTTCTTGGTGGGAACCCTATGCACCTTTTAATGATTAAAAATTGGATAAACACAAGTTAAATGTATTTTTTCATACTGAGGACGACAAACTACAAAACATGAAAAAGAAAATTTGTTGCAAATTGCATTCGATTTTCGTTTGTTATTTTTTATTTTACGACTTAATGCTACGGGACTAAAGATGTAAAGAATTTAATTTGCAACTCATCATGTTTTGATTTTTTTGCAAGATATACTAGAAAACCCAATTGAACCACTCTTTTCAAGATGGCGCCCTCAAGACAAGGGCTGCAATTCCACAAATTTGGATTTAGCTTTACACTAAGCTCCACTTTGCATCTATGAAATAAAATTGTGTCCTCTGACAAATGCACGCTATGCCCAAAAAAAATTAACATTTCAATGGACTATATGTCAACGACGGGTGTCAGTAACACCAACTATGAAAAAGGGCCGTGCTGCCGCCCCATAGTTACAGTGCCGTTACAAAATGTCATACACCTTAGCTCTTTTCGGGCTGTCTGGATACCATTGAACAACATGTAGGTGTTGCAAACGTATTTGATCTAACCATACCAGTCGATCGAATTGCTCGCCAAAAAAATAAACAGACACGATCCTACCATGTCACTCAACCATATAAATGTCATAAAAAACCCATTTGGTTATATTTTCTCCACTTTCATACCATGTATTAAAGCGTAATTCCGCCTTATATTTACATGTGTACGTTATGGTAAACTTGCCTATCAATATGCATGGTACATGGTAACTATGTATGTACCTACATGCAATACGCTTCGCAGCGAGGGAAATGCTAAACATGCAAAAGGATTATGGGTAACGTTTGCAGATGGGAAATGGTTATTGTATTAACATAATCTATGAGGTGTTTGCTTTCTGATTTCGGGGATTGTTATTTTACGCCGTTTTCTACTTAGCGAACGCTGGTTATATTATTATCGATTTGTGTATACAGTAATAATTTATTAATTTCTATTTAGTGCTGCAATTGTAATGCAAGGACGGGGAACCCTGAGAAATAATTGGCAGTCACACTAGGGGACACTCTTTTGAATCGTTTTTACGACATTACACGGTTGGCACTGAGCAGCCTCAATTCATCAGCAATCTCAAAGTGTGCTCCACGGAGCCCCAGGGCTCCACGAAGCATGTCTGGAGGCTCCACGACAATTTTGCTTGAATTCAAATAAAACTACTTAATTATGAGGCAGCGATAGCCTAGTGGAGAGACCGACAGACCAAACCTACGGCACGCACCACTTACTTTTCTAAATTATATAATCATAGGATTAAGTATTTTAATAAATATTATACTAGTTCCCCGCGGTTTCACCCGCGTTATTGTCTGTATCTTATGGTACCTTTATTCACTTGAAAGTTCATAGTTATTTTGAAACATTCGAGGCAGACATTCGAGAACTTGGTCTGAAATTGTGTACATTACTAAGATCGCACAACTAACTTACGTCTGCCTTAATAATACAGTTAAATTCTTTGTCTAGAAAAAACTTCGTTAAGTGTACCAATTACACTGGATAAAAGCTCTTTAAGGGTTCTTAATGTAGGGTCTTACCCGCGTAAACCTTGCAAAGGGTCGAGTGTTTTCCACCAAAGGAAAATGTTAGGTAAATACCAGTCAGAGAGAAAAAATAACAACAAAGCATTTATTGGCCACCCACATCTATTCAAACAAACAATGATAAAAGGCTCATTCAGCCTCATTGAGAATACGCTCAAGTCGCAACCACTAGAACTAGAACTTGTATTCTAACAACTAGACAACAGAACTGATAAACATACACTGTGCGGACTACGACGTTTTCGCTTTCCGCCGTCGATATAATGTTAGTGTAAATCTCCGAACTATATTTAGCTTTAGGTGTTTAAATAAACATAAGACTTGCAAACTAGAAAATTTGAACGTGTTCTCTAAAGAATTTCTGTTGTCATATCTTATCAATTACAAGAATAGGAAGCCTTATTAAGCGACATTTTGTCATTATATAAAGACATATTTATTTCTGCATTTTGGTTGTTTACAACACTTATACAAGTCAAAATCCTATTCTAGATGATGCCGGCTTTTCCTAGCAATTAGCTAGGAATGACTTTTTGAGAAGAAAGGCCGAAACAAACGTCATTCCTTTTTTGTGTCATTTCAATATTTCATCTCTTTGTTTATATTCTTTTGAAGTCCAGACATAATAGGTTTAGATGCGAGTACAATGGGACATATCAAAATGCACACCAGTTATACCTAACAATAGTTATCGTCATCGGATTTTTCTAGTCTCCTGTTTGACATAGGCTTCTCTTAATTTGCGACACAGTAGCCTTGTGAGGCAACAAGAGGATTTAGCCTACTATACTACGCTGGCAAGGTGGTTTGCCTTAGGGTTTGATATCGAGATTTCCGTGTTTTATGCAAGCCACTATTCAAATTTGCTTTTTATATTTTCATATAACGGAAGATATGGGCATGTAATATTGAGGAGAGGTAAAAATAACAGTTGCATTATTTTGAACATAGTGTGTCAATATTGACGAGTCTCTCCGTTCCCTTGATAGAACATTCGAATATTGGCTTTGCAAGAAATCTATTTTTGTTTTCGCGATCACAAATTCACAAGTCAACCTCGGGTCGGTTGCAATTTCATACTTCTACTATTCCGAGTTCATAAATCTTTGACCTTACTTCTGGTGATTCTTGATATTTTCTGAAGTTCGCAGTTTATTTACAGTGGCATTTACAAAAAAGAACTGTTATAAGAATTAAAATATTTTTAATTGTTATTAAAATTAGAATATTTTTCGTAACACAGCATGAGCGTACCGTGTAATACTCATAAAATAGAAACATTATAAAATTCAGTCACAGACAATACTGTGGCTGTATTCTATTATGATCATATTGAAATCATTAATCTTTTAAATAGAAGAGATAGGCTTCACTTTCATCTCACATCTTTCATTCTCTTCACATCTTTATTGGCACACACAAACTTGGCCATCAAATAAGTTACTGACGAATTTGTATGTACTTAAACTGTTAAAATACAGATTGCTATGAACATATACCATAGAGGGTTTCAGTTAAAGCGCTGAAAGTATTCAAACCATGTTTTAGTTTATGTCGAGAAGCTGTGAACGCCATTGTCCAGTAGTCTTTTAGATGACATGATGTATGGGTGTGTATCGTTTCCCAAAGACGCAAGAGCCTGAAATTTTAGCATGTATGTTTCCTGAGGACCGTAGGGAGAAGAAATAGTTTAAATTACAAAAATGTAAGGGGTGAACTAAGAAGGATTATCCCGAAATTCCCATCGGTATTGGGAAAAACGTTGAAAAATGAACGTAAATAAATGCGAGTGAAGTTGCGAGCATCTTGTAGTTATAGTATAAAGTTGGTACTTTACACTATAATTATTCAAGTGTGGACGTTCAAACAGTTTCGAACATCTCAAGTTCCCAGTTGCTGCCATTCTGTCATGTTTTATTACAGCAATCACCTTGGTAGGCGTGGTTTATTTTGGCAATTGCTTTCTACTGATATACTGTTGCAAGTTGGGAGTGTTCCAGCACCGGCTTAGACAATTACTGTCAGTTTTGATGGATTGTTCTTGAATAGAATATCTTTATTTACTGTAAACAGGGTACATTACAGATGTTGATGTCATAGTATGATAATAATATATAGTACAAGCCCATTTAGCCATTTAAAATAGCATGCAAATGTAGGAACATACAGTATAAATTGAACAAGTTAAATCTATTTCATTGATCATACTTTATGTTAACAATGTCATATATTTATTCATCAATAGGTCAATTAGGTACTCATTACACCGATAATTCATCATTTAGTTACTTGATAAAAATTCTTTAATAGAGTAAAAGCTTTTTTGCATGAGCCAACTACGTAAAGCTGGTATAAACTTATTTATCGGCAGGATTTTTATAAATGCTGTTGAATGTAGCTGCACCTTTATTTTATGGTCAGCTTATCAATCATGTAATGAGCAATGTGGACATTTTAAGAGCGCATTGATTATAATATGAGTTCTGAAGATGGGAAAAAATAAAGATGTGAGATGAGAGTTAAGCTTATGTGTTTCTTTTACAAAAGTGTGCTCATAAATGTATTCGTATCGAAAAGGTAATTAAAGGTATTTGACAGCAGCCATTTACTAGCCAATTCTCGTGATTTATTTATCTCTAAGTTATGTTTGTCTGCATATATGGCACAGTTTGAGACTAGTTTGAGTTTGGTGGGTTCTGTCTCCCTCCAGGATAAAGCTCTGTGATGTAAGTATCTGTGTTCCGTGTATTCATTACTTGAATATTACAGTTCACCGTGATGCAGCATCAATTCATACTTCAAGAAACCAAAGAGACTCCAAACAAAAAGACTATTTCATTTTTTAAATTAAAAAAATGAACTAGTCTTTTTGTTTGGAGTCAGTAGTTTGCAAAGACGAGATGTTACAAATTAATTCAATACAAATATTTAATTCCTGATAAATAATCACAAGCTACTGTTATATTTGTATTTATAAACGTTTATAAATGGAACTTTAAAATTATTACCCAACTTAAAGTAACTAACTCTACTCACAAATGCAGCTTTTATTTTAGCTGCAGCATTCCAAATGAATAAAGATTCATCATTCCAGCGGCTCCAACTAAAATAAAAATCCCAGTGTTCACTCCTCTGTTAAAAATATGAGCCACTCTATGGACGTGACCACAGCGAGTAAATGTAAAATCCTATAATCTTTTTAAGTAAACCACAATAAAGTCATATATCACAGTATATTTTGGTATTACGCCTCCAACTTTTAGTAAAATATATTCGATATAAATAAGTACATGTAACCGAAAAAGCTGAGATACAGCAAGGATTAATTCGTTTTAAGTTATAGATATTACGTGAAAAGCCTTTGGAAATACGCGTCCTAAAACCTTTCGTTTTCTAGGTTTACCTGGGAATTGTACGTAATGGAGGCAAGTTCTACCTTTTTGTTCTTATAGCAAAATTTGTTCTAGTTACGTAAATTATTTGATTGGAGTTTTTATGCCTTTGCTTATTGTAGGGACAGTGTTGGGTGTGGATTATGTGAAAAATATTTGGACGATATAAAAAGTTACCGGTTTATGAATTTATTACTATCAGCAGCGTCCCTTAGGGAGAGCATGCATACCTCTACATATTTTTATATTTTGTGTACCTAATAAACATTGTCATGGGTACTTTACTCATAGTCATCATAGGTAACCGATGGCTGGCGTACCCTTGCCCAAAAAGTCGGAGCAAATAATAATATAATGTATTTTAAATTTCCTGTAAAATAGATAATGACATGATTGAGACTAAATATTATACTATCCCTTTGTACATGTTATACGTAAATTATAGTACGACTCTTGTCACTGTCTCTTCTTAATTTATGTCATGGCAATAGAAGACAACTCCTTTGAGATCCGCGTAACCCATAGTCTGTCCGTGTGGTGACGGATTAAGAATACAGATTGTCACCACCCCATATCATCCCATGGGTGTCACAAGAGGGACCATATTATGCAGAGAACAGCACTGTAAGAGAAGGAAAACTTGATATAAATTTACGTGGTATAGTAGGCCAATTCCTCCTTTCAAAGCAGAGGCCTAGTCCAGCAGTGGACTATTAAAGGCTGATGATGATGATGAACCCATAGTCAAATTTAATGGTCCGATACCGCTATTGTAGCTGTACCAATACCAAGAGCTCAGCTGGTTTTAAATAAAATACTATTACAAATAAAGCTTTTGTTCATCTTAGGTATTAACTACACCGACGCCACATACAACAGCTAACATCATTCCTGTCCATCCAAATGTTACCTGAAAAGATCGCCGTTAGCGATAAGACGTTTGTACACTAATCGTTAATTACTGTGCTATATTATTTTGGCGCGCAATAAAGTGTAAAATCAATCTATCTATCCATTGCAATGGCTGGAAAAGTGCAGCGTGCTTAGTCAGGAAAGGTTTTGATCGCCCGTCCTTGGAGGTACGATGCCAACTTGGTCAAGTTCAATAATTACAGAGTAAAGCATAGGCGTGAATGCTATCCGCAAAGTGGAACCATTACTTCTAAAGCCCCCTTCACGAGAAACAATAAATTTTCTAAATACACATTCAGAGGTTTGCAACCTTTGGATCAATAGAAACAATTTTGTAATGACTTTTAATTTTATGTTACAATTCTAATGAAAACGGCAGGGGAAGCTTCTGGATGGTGACATCATAAATTAAAGTTCCAGGAGTCGGAGGCGTTTTGGTATCGCTCTGTAAAAAATATCCAATCAAATCAGATAAGAGTTGTAACGGGACCTCGGGTTGCAAATGATGTAACCTTAGGAAGATGATCATTACTTCTTATGATGGGTTTAGCTTTGGTTGCGTGTTTTTGGATACAATGAAAATCAACTTTGATGAAATTGTGGGTTATACCCACAATTCTTCAGTATAAGAATATAACCCAACCGTATGTGGGTATAAACTTCACAAAATTTATTCTACTGATGACTATGACCT
The DNA here is from genome assembly GCA_944739405.2 of Euclidia mi. Lineage (NCBI taxonomy): Eukaryota > Metazoa > Arthropoda > Insecta > Lepidoptera > Erebidae > Euclidia > Euclidia mi. Next base: position 68,340,219 of record OX123190.2, read on the forward strand.
GAGTATTTACGAGTAGCAGATTCGAGGTGATTCGAAAAGACTGAGAAAGGACGTAGGAAGGAATTGGGGCTTTAATCTAGAAATAAAAGTATCCCGACAGAACACAACTTGTGACAAAAAGATAATTGCACTTCAATTATGTTTGTGTAAAAAACAACATTGCCCGGGGTATTACATCAGCAGGGCTACTAACACAATAGGAACACGGGAAAATAATCAATTTGTGTGTAACTAATCGGAAATTGCGTTATTGACAAGTTCTTCGTTCCCCACCAACTCACTTTTTGAGGTTGAGTCCGCTAACATCCGCGGACTACATTCGAACCTCAACGCCGTCCACCATCATCTCGAGACGGCCCGACCGGCCATGCTTTTCTTGACCGAGACTCAAATACGCCGTCCTGACGACACGACTTATTTGCATTATCCCGGTTATGCACTGGAGGATAACTGCCACGCAAAAGCCGGGGTATGCTTGTTCGTCAGAGCGGACATTTGCTGTCGACGTCTACGCTGCCTAGAGGACCCGTCCTTTTCTGTCCTATGGGTACACGTAAGTCTGGGTCCATTGGCCCGGATTTACGTGTGCCTTTACCGTTCTCATACCGGTATGTCGATGTCGAGACAGCTCGATTGTTTGACTACTTAAGTCAGGCAGCAGATAATGCGCAGGAGCAGTTCCCGATCGCCGAGTTGGTCTTTTTGGGAGATTTCAATGCCCACCATGAGATTTGGCTGGGCTCTTCCAAAACGGACCACGCGGGACGAGCTGCTCACGCATTCGCTCTCACGCATGAGCTGACTAAACTGGTACTCCAGCCCACCAGGATACCAGATATATCGGGTCAAGCGCCGTCGTTGTTAGACCTTGTGCTGACGAGTAACCCGGCCCAGTATAGTGTGACGGTACAAGCCCCTTTGGGTTCCGCCGACCACTGTCTGGTTCACACTACAGTGCCATTCGCTTCACCTCCATAACCAGTGAAGGCAAAGCGACGCTTGTGGCACTACTCGTCAGCGGATTGGGATGGCCTGCGAGACAATTATGCGTCCATCCCGTGGTCTCAACGGTATAAACGCAAGTCAGAAAGCTAAGAAGTTACCACTACATAATTTTACTATACAGCTACCACACCGTTATATTTGTTTTACCTCACACATACATTTAATATTCAAGTCAAGAAAACATTGCTAGCGCGGCAACTCACTAGCGTTCGCAGGTTTTAATAAAAACGCCATACATTCATAAACCACGTATACACGTCGATGTATATTGCAAATATGTTGGAATATCGTCATAGAATATTAATTTTTGTGTTGATACAAAGGGTGAAAGTGTGATGAGTTTTGTAAGTGAATTCAAATTATATTGTTTTGACGGACGGAAAAATATTGAAACACCATAAAGAACAAATATAATAAAATACCTATTGTTGGTTGGTTGAGACTGGTACAGTGATTGATGTGGTAAAAAGACGTCGTTTGCGTAATAATAGATATTAATAGTTAAAAGATCATCACGACAGAAGGGACCGACAGCTTAAAGTCGGCGCACATTTAAATGAAAGAGGCGCTGAGCTATTATAGCGCATTTTCAGTCACAAACTATTATTGACATTTTTCTCGTTTTCAATCATATCCAAAATGGATTAACCATACAATTTTTACAACAGGCACCCATACACACAAACAACTTTGATTTATTAAGGACAATTTCCATAATAAAAGCAATGTCGATAATAGTTTGATAATGAAAAATACACTCCACCACGCTTCCCTATGTGTGCGCTGTCCCTTAACAAACTCTCCGTTTATTTCTTATCATACTTTATATTGATACTATATACAAAGTACCTATGTACATACAATATCAAAATAAATACACAAAAAATTTTTGTAATAAAATCTATTAACGTAACGAAAATTGAATAAGGATCATTTTTAGACCGTCGCCTGTCTAACACCTAAGTGTTTGAAGATGATCTGGGTTAAAAAGACGAGAAATCGCTTGTCATTTTCATATACATGAAATATGTGATAAGGGTGTAAGAAGCTACCCAGATATGACATAAAAGTTAAAATATCGATTCGCGCATTCGCGTATCAGAAAATAGACTAGAATATTTTTGTCTAAATTCACTTTTGTAAATTGTATTGTGTATTCATAAGGCTTCTTGATATATTATATACTCGTAGATGACGTCAAGCTATAAAATTGAAGTTCGCAAAGTAGTCAAATAGTGGTCGAAATTCAAGCATAGTTTTAACTCCGATCACTTCTTCTCTGTACAAACTCTTGCATCGAGTCAGTCATCATCCTCCTGGGTTATTCCAGTTTCAACCCAGTGTCAACTTCTAGTAAGTAACCATATTTGACTAAATTTTAGCTTTTTTATAACGTGACCTCTTCAAGCGTAACGAGATATAAGGACAAAACAGTAAACATTGAAGATACGCTTATGCTTAGTTTCTCTCACACAGAGCGTGGGTGTTGCGTGAGAGCTCTCAGTGCCACGTATACCTATACTAATATTATAAAGCTGAAGAGTTTGTTTGTTAATTTGCTTGAACGCGCTAATCTCAGGCACTATTGGTCCGATTTGAAAAAATATTTCAGTGTTGGATAGCCCATTTATCGAGAAAAGCTATAGGCTATATGACATTACGCTATGAGCCACGGGAGCGGCGCAGTAGCCTTAAACAATGCGAGTGTAACCGCGGGCTCATCTAGTTTGTTTATAAAATGTTGGACTTTAACTGTACGGGTGCCGTAGTAGTCTAAGTAGGTTCAATCCTCATACGTAACAACACTTTTTGTGATCCAAAAATAGATTTCTTTTTGTGTATGAGTGACCCTTATATGGGTTGATTTAATGATGGTAAAATCCAGGACTTCTTCACACAGCGGGCGTAGCGTCGTCTTATAAAAAAGGCAAGTTTAAAAATTTCCAAAAACTGCTAACAAATGATAATGGAAAGTGACGTAGAACAAATAATTTTGTCGTCTTTATGTTATTCAAATATTTATACCTAATCTCAGTTTTTGTGCCCGTTATTTCACATTTGCAAAGCACCGGTAGTGGCGTTAAAATAGGGGTGGCAGTTGGCTTTGACAAAAATTTGCTTTGTTTGGTCAATGCTAAAGCTTTTTGTAATGGGGAGGTGTTTTCACAGTTAACCGTTCTACTAAATAAGAAGAACGTAGTAGAAATATTATCAAACTATATCCTTAACTGGATAAACTATTTCATCTGGACTTAACAAGACTAAGAAGATAATGAAAGAAAAAAAGCGATGAATCTACATATTGTTTCTGCTTTTCTTCTAAAGGGAGAGAAAGGGATCATTTAACTGAGAGAAGATCGCATCAACATTTATTGGTTTTTGACTTGGAAAACTGTTTTAAACTACCAAAATGAAGAATCGATTTTAAACTTTCGCGATTTGTGTACATCATACAATATTATTTAGCGGGTCTTAGTCGCAATAATTTACTTATTTCAAGGCATAAATACCTGTGTTATTCTCCTACGTTTCTACCGGCTTGCAACGGTTGTGGTCGCGGAGGGACTGATGTCAGCTCAGCGCCGTCCTTGTGAAGTGCGGGTTTCGGTCCACACAAACCTCAAATCGTGCAGCCGCCCAAGATTTACGGTTTGCCTAAAGTCCACAAGACAAACGTACCATTGCGGCCGATAGTGAGTCAAATAAATTCACCAACATATGGTTTGGCGAAACACATCAGCAAGGTACTGCAACCGTTAGTAGGTAAGACGGCATCTTTCGTGAAGGACTCTCGCCATTTTATCGACATCATCAAGAGCGTGACAAAGTAACTGGACGAAGTGATGGTAAGTTTTGACGTGGAGTCACTATTCACCAATGTTCCAGTTCAGGATTGCCTTGAGGTCGTTGAGAGAAAATTAAGGGATAGCGGTCTGTCTAACGAATACGCCGTTCTATTGAAGAATTGCTTGGAGGGTAATGACTTCATATATCTGACTGGCATAATAACCGGCCACTGTCCACTAAACAAGCATCTCTACAACATCAGCGTCACGGACAGCCCACTATGTAGGGGCTGCATGGAGACCGAAGAAACACCCGCTCATGTGATCCTACATTGTACCAGCGTGAGCGACCAACGGACGAGGTTCCTGAACAACCCCAGAACCATGAGCGAAGCCATACGCAACACTGGTCAACTCATGGCCTTCTGGAAGGAGCTTGCATGGTATGAGTAGCAGGCGACAACCTTGTCCCTGCTAACGCACAATGGCCCAATTAAGTGGCTAAGTGCGGAAAACACCTGTCCAACTAACTAACTAACTAATTAATATATCGTGGACAACATTACCTCCAGATCGACGGAGTGGCAATGGGTAGCCCAGTAGCACTGGTGATGGCCAATATCTGGATGGAACACTTTGAATAATCCAAAGACATGCAGGCTTCAAATGTAAAGCTATGGAAGAGGTATGTCGACGATGTATTTTGCATCATTAAGGGCAACAAGCAAGACATAGAACAATTCGCAGACAAATTGAACTCCATACATCTGAACATCTGGTTCACATTTGAAATGGAGGTAGACGGATCGTTACCCTTTCTCGACGTCAAAGTGACGGTGAGAGCTAATGGTACACTTGGACACACTGTATATAGAAAACCGACACACACTGACAGGTATCTAAACGCATGCTCGCATCACCACCTGCGACATTTGGAATCCATTGACCTCTTTAGTAAACAGAGCGTATGACCTCTGTGACCCTGAACACTTAAACAGTGAATTGTCACATGTTCAGGAGGTACTAAGGCGCAATGGATACAAAAAGGAGATACCCCGTCGGAAGAGGAAGGACCGCAAACCTGAAGTTAGCAGAGTACCGGCTTATAAGCCTTATATCAGGGGAGTGACGGACAAAGTTGAAACAGTACTACAGAGACTGTATATAGTCCGCTCTCCAAGGTAGCTTACAACCTGCGTACCCCAAAAGACGTTATTCCTCTACAAACACCAGGCGTCTACAAAGTCGATTGCAGTTGTGGTAGTTCCTATATCGGACAGACCAAACGAACGATCGCTGAAAGGGTCAAGGAACATATCGCAGCTGTAAAAAATCGACAAATGAATAAATCATCCATAGCTGAGCATTTGCTAGAATCTGGACCAAACCACTGGATAGAATTACATCAACCACAAGTCTTATCCACCGATCGCCACTATTACTCCAGGATAGTACGTGAAGCGGTTGAAATCAAAAAACATAGAAATTTCAACCGGGAGGACGGATACAGACTATCGACCACTTGGAACCCAGTCATTAACAAATGCAAACAACGCCGCAGTAACACAAATCATCAGTGTGTCGACAGTGCGAATAAAATCAAAAATATAAAACAAGTGAGGGTAGTTGCCGAAACTCGCGTTTCACAAGGACGGCGCTGAGCTGACATCAGTCCCTCCGCGACCACCACCGTTGCAAGCCGGTAGAAACGTAGGAGAATAACAGAGGTATTTATGCCTTGAAATAAGTAAATTATCGCGACAAAATGAAGTAATATATACATTTTTATATCTTTATCTTATGACTTCTGATGGTGCTGATACACTTGAACATTCACCTGTAATGAGCATTCGTGCGAATGTTACAAAACAGAAAAACAAACAAGTGTGTTTTAGCGAGCTTTCGAGCATGCGACCAAGAATATACTGGCGAGCCGTAGAGTATTGAAAATAACGTTACTCGGTTCGACAAAACAAAATGCGGCGAACGCTCGCTGTTCTGTTACAAATGAATGCTCAAGTGTATCAGCGCCATTATACAAGAGCTCCCAGTTAAAATATAAAATAATATTATGGAACTGCTTATTGCTTCTTCTTTTCTTCTTGTTCGTAAAGGTCTCCTGCTTGATCATCCTATTATTGAAATACTATAAAAAATTGTTTAAAATTATATAGAAGGGAATGTCATAACGCAGTCGGTATGGGAATACCCTTCAGTATTCTGACACTCGTCTAAGCTATGCCTGCCAGCTTGTGGAAAGCAAATATTCTGTCAAATCTGTTTAGACCATTACCTTAGTGAGCACCATGTCCCAAAAAAGTCTTGGATGCAACTAGGATAATGCTAGGGCGATCTTGACGAGTATTTTCCTTCATAGTTAAAATTCAAGATTATTCAAATATTTTTGACCCTAGCCTCGCATCTCCCTAGGTAGGTTCGGTACCACAAATACCACCTCGGTGGCCATCTTCTACACAATAGAGAGAGGGCTCCGGGAATGGGTTATGCTACCGGAGCTCGTCCTGTGCTACGCCGTTAAAGCACATCACGGTGTGAAATGAACACACACGGTGGCAAGGGACCACTTCTTACCACTGTCGCGTCGTCTCGAAAGCCGTTATTTAGCAGACCAGGCTTTCAGACGGCTTCCCCTCGAAATAAAATGAGGTAGGTCCGGTCCCAATATTCGATCTATCCGAGGATTTAGCTACTGGAGATACACATTTGACATAAGCTGCATACACAGATCTCTAGTTCAAGTAGAAATTAAGACCGGCCGTAAACTAAAATAGGCATGACATGGATGGAAATGTAGTAGAACATAATTTTAATTCCTCACCTATCCAGGCCATGCCACACCTCGGCGATTTAAAAGCACCTAAAACAGTGAAGAATAATATATCAATGTCTTAATTACGCCAGTTAATTGCCGCTTCTATTTATAAAAAGTCTTGCAATAAAATGAAAGTCAGTCTGAAAATATTGCGCCTTTAGACGCTGCATTTTTAATGCAGTATAAAAATAACGTATATTGCTAGAGACTGATAGTCTTAATACGATAAAAAATTCAGCCATGAAAGTCGCATTTTAAGAGCTATCCTACCTTATCGTATTTTAATCTAAAGTGGAATGCCCGCACAAACTCATACCAATATCTGTTCTACATTTTCCTTTTAGACTACTAAACTGTTAATATAACTTTCAAACAAATAATCCAATCGCACAAATTGATGACTTGTATAATATCCACTTACACGGCAGTTCCTGGGCCGATGACGTCACAGCGGTTACGTCACGATACATCAATCATGCCGTGTTCCGGCCGCATACGTTACTAGTGAAATTGGGCTAAGTGTGACCCGGAAATGTTCCTTCGTTTTCGGTAATGTGGAAAACTAATAAAGGGGATATTAGATTTCTTGGTTATTTAAATGATGACGGTGGAATTTAAATGGTGAGGGTGGGGTTTTATTGTGCTCTGAACAATGTATTATTAAAGATGCGGTCATTCTAAATCATGGACACAGATTTTTGTGGACTACATTTTGAATTGTAAAATGTACGTGTGATAGTATCAATACAACTTCAGTGATAATTGCTTAAGATTTCATGACAACACCACCAGTATTATTTTCTGCTCCGTTCACACTAGTCTATCAGCAAAAGAAGCAATGCTGTTACCAATGAAGGCGGGTTTGTTAGATGTTATTGATATTTCAGTCTTATTACATTCCCATTACCTGATAAAAAACCAAATTCAGAAAACCCTCAGCTTCGCACTTCCTTATGACATCTCAGTGTCCGTCAAGAAAAGTTCCTTGGGCATTCGTATTTGAATTCAACATTCCAGTCTGTGGTCATATTCTAAGCAACAAAATATGTTGTCAAAATTTACAAAAAATATTTTTGTAAAGATGAGACATATCCAACTAATAATGTGAACATATTCACGATAAGCGTTTCATCCAATATCTATATATAATATCTATAATTATATTTTCTATTCAGGGTGTCACAAGACCCTCACCAAGCCGAAGTCTACTCGTTGTGGACATCATGCCAAGTCATACTAACCAAAAATAATACCTGGGAAACGAATTCTTTTTAAAATTTTCTCATTTTTTAAACTGCAATTAAAATCACGCGCGTGCACTGCTCGAAATACCTACTTATTCATGGGGTTATAGGACATTTAAAGAACATATTGGCGGTGTAAATGCATCGATTTTTCACCTAATTAGAAAAATTCCATACTAACTTTGAGCCTCTATATCTCCTGAACCAGTAATTTCCCAGGTATGGTCTCGAAGTAAAAAATGTTCGTAGTCATTGGTACAACATGGGATTTCAGTTTTCGTTAAGGGTCTTTTTGGTAAAACACCAGGTTTCCCAGACCCATAAACTGAAGCATAAAGATAACACAAAACTGTAAATCTAAACATCGATACCACATTTCCCACAAAGTCTTCTACAAAACTTGATCTCGTCTCGAAGTACGCAACAGTTTCTGCTATGCAGCATTGTGCGTATCGCTCCCCCGGCCTTCTGTACACCCTTCTCCTTCTGTCGGTACCATGTAGGCATACTCTGCTTTCATCCGAGAAGAGAACAGAGCGCCATTGATCCTCAGTCCAATCGACGTGTTCTCTTGCAAAACGTAGCCGGGCTGCTCGATGACCTGCAGTCAATTTGGGACCTGTTGCTGGTCTTCTTGGAGTGAGGGTTGCTGCCTTGAGTCTTCTTCTCACTGTCCAAGAACTTACAGCTACCCAACGTGTTTCTCGGAGCTCCCGTTGAACTTGGACCCCAGTGAGAGAACGATTCCTCAGCGAAGTACGGACGATAAAGCGATCGTCTGCCTCCAATGTGGACCGATTTCTACCGGAACCTCTTCGTCGGTGAAAGTCACCAGTCTCCCGGTGCCTTCAGTATATTCTTGATACCGCTGACTGGCTCATCTGCAAAGTACGAGCCACTTGACGTTGACACAGGCCCTGTTGCAATAGGATAACTGCTTGAGCCGCTGCTTCCGCTGTTGTATCCATTTCCGGGTAATTTTCTTGCTTGGAGATTGACGAGATGTATACTTGTTGACGTTTCACGGTCAACTGATAAGGGTTAAGGGTTACGTCACCTTTTATTCGCCCTAAGGTCGCACAATGCTGAGTTAACGAGTACGAAATCATACAGTTACTGTTCCTCGACTGTTGTGACAATGTCTAAAAGTTAACACTGTAGTAATTGTTATTTTTTTAAAGCTAACATCTAGAACTTAAAGAATTTAAGACCTAAATTAAGATTTAGGTCTTAATTTTAAAATCAGAACACTTTGAGTGCGAAAGTATGAAGTGAGTCGACCAGTGTATCTGTCACAAAGAAGCACAAGAATTTTTTTTCAAAAATTGGAACAAAGGCTCACATCACACCTGGTGCGTCGTAAATTGAAATGCTCAAATATTCACATGCTTTAACTGATGCAAATAGAATATGAGATACGGGCTTAGGTCGCGTTTGTAATACACAGTTGACTTTCGATAATCCACGCGTCATATTGGATGGATATTAGTTTAGACTATATGATATTTGTCATTCACTTAACATTTATACATTGTCTATTGTATCCATAGTACAAACTCTGCTCAGTTTGGGACCATTATTTAACATTATTATATACCTATTATTTAAATATTTTAATAGATCGTTGTAAATGGTGTAAAACCATGCCCATATATTAAATCGCATGCAATATTAGGCCAATTCATGCCGTATAGTAGTCTAGTAGCCCATTTTGCCCCATTTTATCACAATCTGAATAAAATTGAGTGTAAGATTACTAACTGGATTAAAAATGTTTTTCAGTATGCAAAATAATCAACGATAGTCTTTATTTTAGGAAACTTTCAAGTACTTATTAGAAAACTATCGCAAAACTTTAAGATGAAGTTGATAAGCTTCTTGTGCAAGCAGCGCTTAGCGAAGCTACTGACAAAGTTTTAAGCCACACTTCTGTTACGTAAGAATAGCTTACCTTGTATACAATCAGCAATTGTGAGCGACTAGTTTGAAGAAAATATCAGTTTGTGGAATATTGCCAACGGAAAAATAAATGTATTGTAAACATTTATTTGACGTTGGTAAGAATATTATGCAATAATGGGTAATAGATGCTAAAATTGACATATACCAAAGATAGCACAAAGAGCCGGAAATGGGGCTCAGCGGTGTGCCGTAACCAGAATTAGACTACAGCAGACTGATGTAATGATACCAATGCTCTAAAATGCAACAATAGCGGAATAAAGGAGGACAGAAACAGAGTGTGGACTGCCTCGTTGGTCTCGCTCTCGTTGGGATTGGGAGGTCTCGTGTTCGATCCCCGGGTCAAGCAAAGTGATAGTGGGTTTTCCGTTAGGAAACTCTCAGTAGCAGCACGGAGTCTGGAACTGTGCCCGGTACGGCAATAGGCTCGCCCCCTATTACGTGAGACTAAAAAAAATCCGGCGAAAAGCAGGTGTAGCAATATACATCTGCCTCTTCGGGATATAGGCGTGAGACTATGTATGTACACAATAATATGTATGTAGAAACAGAGTGTTAAAGGGTTTTGGGTTCAAATACTCGGCGCGAACCATTAGCTATTCGAAGTTATGTGCATGTAAACTGATGAGGGTCGCTTGCTAAATTGAATGCTAAAAGAAAACGTTGTGTGGAATTTTGCACGTATGAAAGTCGCGCCCGAAAAAAGATCATATTAGATATATAGACAGATTTATATACAGGCCTATGATGATCATCATACTCTTATCTGTAAGGAAATGAAAAATATATGTACTGTCTTTTTAAATGGACTTTGATTTTCTCTTTAAACACTAATAAATACCAAGAAATTCTATTTCAGCGGCGTGAAAAACGTTACGCTGCTTATCACAAAACTTACATCTAAACACGCCCTTAACCGTCGAAAATAGAATATGAGATAGAACCTTTAGAGGCTTGTTGATGAAATGGCGTGATGTTCTCTTGAATATTTTAAGAATGCCGGTACATTTGAATATTGTTTACCTTTACTTCTGCTCTGCCGTTATCTTGGGATGGAAGTAAAACAAAATGTTTCATCTTCTACGTATTTTGTTGTAAAGAGGCAGCCGTAAAGAATATCTCGATGAATCTTTTCCAATGTGACGTAATACTCTGTAGCTGAGATGAAAAATATTTTCTGGTCTAAAGGACAAATACTAAAAAAGTCGGAATTTCGTTTCCGACTTTAGTACTTTTTGATAGATGACAATAAACACAAACTGAATTACGAACTATCAAGTGTCGTCAATCTATACGAATAAAAAACAATTTCCATTTATTTTTTTACACAAGAAATCCAAGTAATCTTTTCATCACCAGCCTTGTAATTAAACTATTTCATTGCAGATTCGAATCTCTTCTCACTGTGAGAAGAGTAGGCTCCCAGTCCACTACGCTAAGTTTTGGTTGGCAGATAATAAAATTATAGATAATAAAATTCTCAGATGTGCAGGTTTATATACTCACGATATTGTTGTTTACCGTTTAGCACGCGATTTTTAAATTTTAGTACGCCTACGTATTTTTCGAAGGACCTCTGCATAGGCGACTTTCCCGCTCTGTACTAGGTTATCATCACTTTCTATTGATTGAATACCTTTTCGCAGCCATGAAAAATGGAAAAATCTCAGCTACATCTTTATCGCTCTGTACATAAAAGTATAAAGTACTTGCGCCCAAAATACCGGGTGGCTACTTAACGTCGTTTTTACGAGAATACACAAGTTACATTTTATAGCAAACACGTGTGCACCCTTTGGGTAGTTCCTTTCACGTTAAAATAAATCTGATTTGATGGCTTTCTTCTTTTATTTTCCTTGCAATAACGTAAGAATAACGACCACTTCATATTGAACGGAGTGCTGCTTATGTTTCTGAGCCTTACATTAAGAAAGTGTTATGGAAAGGAAACAAGTTATTTGATAAAAATATTAATATACGCAAGGAAATGATAACGTGATGAACAACTCAACAATATCAAATCTTGCTGAATATTTAAATGTTCCTCACCGCTTAGTACTGCGCTCAGTGTTTGGAATTCGATCCCTAAATCCCTAAACGAGGCAACAGTACTGTATTTCGTTACCCACAAATAGTTGTTTTGAATTGGATATATTTCCTTTAAGTCCGTCGTGATACAATATTGTAATGGTGTACGCGTCATAAATTATAATTATTTAATATGTTAGTCGTCACAATCACGTTATTATTTTTATTAGGTAGGGGAAAGGCGTACAAAATAACATAGGCCGGTCATATGACATATCACTGTTTTTTGGGATCTGTGGCTCATTTTGTTCATCCAAAGACGTGTAGTAGGCCGCTTAGTTACGTGTCGCCACCTGCGGGATTGCCAGCGGTGCTCCGTCGACCAGTCGATGTAGACAACGGTTTGAATGTTTTCGCGCGTAACCAGTTATGTTTTGTTGGATTTTGTTTTATGGTAAAAGTAAGTAAATTCAATTTCTATTTTAATTTCCACTGTCTCTACTTGTTGTCAATATATTAACTTTGACTGAGAATATGTTAAAATTGTTAGTTTTGATTATGGTTTTGTGTTATTACAGTTGAGGTTCTAAAACTATAAAATGGCATACCGCTTGGTAGTACAAAATGACATACTATGTCGTTCACTATACCAACCCATTTTTTTGTCGTGTATTAATAATATTTACTAATTCATCGAAGAAAACGAAAACGCCACAGCTTAGCGGTCTTTCTGCTAACTTTAACTCCAAATATGGAAGAAACTAAAATAAAACCAGGTCTTCCGCCGGTCACCAAGAAAAGAGCGAGAAAAGTGGCTCAGGTATTCAATTTCAGCTCTAGCAGCGATGAAGACCATCATGTGAAGACGTTAAAGAAGAATAAATATATCACATGCCAGCTTTGCTGATAATTGTTAAGTTTTCCATACATTTTTTGTATGCCGTTTTGTCCATACCACGTACGCCCATGGCGGACGAATCGGATTTTAGTTACTATTTTTTTAGAGGCTTATAATTTTGTTATTTTTTGTTTTAAGTTTATTGATCTCTTTAATTATGATAGGTTATGAACCAAGGAATGAAAAGTTTGATTGTTAATGTTTAAATAATTAATTAATAAATATTTATGACTGATTTAGCGGAGGATATATCATTTTGTACGCCTTTCCCCTACCTACAAAATAAGCTTTGCATCTATAACATTATTCTTCAGTAGATATTACTTTAAACAGCCCATCGTTGAAAGATTTCTGCCCCATTATACTGTAATAACTCGAGCCAAATGTCTATAAACCATTTTCATTAAGTGATTAATATAAATAAAATCTTTAAAAGACTCAGTAACTGACTCACCATAATCCCTATAAGACCTTTTTAATGTTCTACGTAAAATAACAATTTTCTTTATCTGCATAATTGTCTCTCTTTTAAGAGAAGAACCATTGTGTCTGAGTACGATATACAATTAAATTCGAACATATAATTTCAAGGAGCAATTTATAGTGTATTTTTTGAAGTCGGAGTCTCATGTTTCTTTTTTATTATTTCTTGCTGGATGTCTGTTTCACTTAATGGGTCGAAGAAAGCGTGAAGCTCTCCTAGGGTAGGCTAATCAACTCTAATCTCTCAATGGAGCACCAATGTAAGATGGGGTAGCTACTTGGCTCCTCAAATTTTCATTGGCAAAAGAAGCACAGCACAGTAGCCAGTGGGATTTCGGCAAAAATGGACAGTTCCTACTTTCCTGGTTCCTACCAGTGGGAATCCAGGAAAATATTGACTACTATTGATACTGATCGGCAATGTTGCTTAGGGTATCTGACATAAACAAATAAAACCACAAACGGTATCACCGACAACCTGTAACTACGAAGTCACGTGAGTTACGGACAGCATACTTAACTATGTTTATACTTTTTGCTTGGCCTTTCTTCTCAAGATGTCATTTAGCTAGGAAAAGCCAGCATCATCTAGAATAGGGTTTTGACTTGTATAAGTGTTGATCACAACCAGAATGCAGAAATAAACATGTTTGTATGTCTTTGACTTCATGACTCCGCCGGGATAGTCTTGTGTAGGATTTCAGATAGCGTGGATCTCCTACAAATTGTATGGCGCGTTCGGTGCCTTTTTGAGAGGAAGAATTAAAATAACTACGTAAACAAAAACCAATATCAAAAACTAAAATGTTAAAAATAATAGAGCTTTGAGGAGTAAAGCTGATAGACAAAGTGAAAAACAGTGTGATACAAGAGAAGTGTGGTCTAAAAGATGATAGTATAATGACAAATATTGAAAAAGGAATGTTGCGTTGGTTTGGACATTTGGAACGGATGGATGGAAGAAGAAATACGAAAGGAGTTTATCGCGCAAGAATGCATGGAAATGTCGGTAGGGGACGCCCTAGGCGGACGTACGCAGATCAAATATGTCACGAACTGAAAAAGAGCCAAATTAAAAGTACCCATAACGGACGCGCATGCATGATGAGGTTAATGAATGTCGAGAAAGTGAAAGAGGGTATGTTTGAACCGAAGCATGTGGCATTCCATAGTCTCTGCCTACCCCAATGGGAGACAAGCGTGACGATATAGATAGATAGATAAATTTATTATTAATTAATAAGGTGCCAAGCCAATTTAATACTTACGAAGTAATGTATTAATTTGCTCGTATTCCTCGCTCGAAAGTGATTTAAATATAATTATTTGTTTAAGGCTTGGCACCAACTTTAAACCTTTTAATAAATAGCACATATAAATGAATATGCATGAATATGCAATGTCAAGGAAAAATTGGATGGATTGTGTGAGGATGGATTTAAAAGTGAAAGGGGTAAGCAATCGAGATAAAATTTTCGAGAATAAAGGTGCAAGGTAGAATAATAAATGAGCCTTAAGACATAGTTTCCGAATTCAACAATTTTTTTACAAAGCAATCGTCTTCTTCGAATCGCCCAGTTGCAAATACACATATAAAAAGTAATTGTAAATCGATATTTATGAAACCTATCACCGCGAAAAGTGTAATTAAGATTATATCACTAGTATAAAATAAGAATAGTGTAGGTTATGATAGTGTATCCACTAAAATAGTCAAAGAGGTACCACATATCATAGCACCAATTATATCACATTTAATGAATAATTGCATAGAGCAAGGTATTTTCCCGGATGTCCTAAAAACTCCAATTATTAAGCCCCTTTTTAAAAAGGAAGATAAGGAAAATATGCAATGCTACCGACCCATAGCACTACTGTCAGTGTTTTCAAAAAAATTTGAGAGTCATATTCATCAAAATCTGTATGACTATTTTGAGTCGAATGGTTTGTTTGCAAAGCAACAAATGGGTTTTCGAAAGGGCAAATCAATTAATATGGCAATTTATGATTTTTTAAACAAAGTTATGACAGCTGTAGATAAAAGGACACCAGTAATAGCGATTTTTATGGATATTTCTAAAGCTTTTGACTGTGTTAATCACTGTATATTATTAAACAAGCTGGAAACATATGGGGTGAGAAGTAATGTGAATAGTTTAATAGAATCATATTTAAGAAATCTCCGACAAATGACACAAATGAACAGAATCTGTAGAACATCTAAAACTGAATCAACGTTTATATCACAGCCTAAAACACCATGTTGCGGGACGCCACAAGGCAGTGTGCTTGGCCCGCTTTTTTTTTTGGTCTATATCAACGACCTCCCCCAGGTCTGTAACAACCACCACATGACACTGTTTGCTGATGACAGCACCGTGCTATTTACCGATGAAAAATTACATATTTTAGAAAATGACATCAATTTGACAATTAAGTGTATTATAGAATGAATGACATGTAACAATTTAGACATAAATATTAACAAAACCAATTTTATAAATTTCGCTCAAAGACAAAACAGTGAATGTAATTTAAATATTAATAGTAGTGGACAATCGATATCTCAAACAGACATAACAAAGTTTTTAGGATTAGTAATAGATAGTAAGTTGACCTGGAAACCTCATATAGAAAAATTATGTAATAAATTGAGCCAAAGCTGTTATGCATTTTACAAACTCAGTTCTGTTGCAGATCGTAAAACCGTTATCACTGCATATCACGAATATGTAGAATCCATAATAAGATACGGTATAATATTTTGGGGCAATTCCACCTACAAGGAACTGGCATTTATAGCCCAAAAAAATGCATTAGAGCGATATGTCATATAAAGTCTAATGAAAGCTGTCAACCCTTTTTTCGGTCTCTAAAAGTATTGACACTTCCATGTCTATATGTCTATGAAGCAGTGATATTCGTAAAAAGTAACCAACATTTGTTTGTAAAGTTAAATAGAGCGAGACGTCAAGATAATTATGTTGTGTTTGGTAGCTTCACGGACAACCATGCTAAATAAGAGCATATTGTGTATGGGTCCTAAGCTGTACAACAAATTGCCACTAAAATTACGACGTGAAGAAAATATACATATATTTAAAAAGCATGTTAAATTATTATTATTGGACAAGGTTTATTACAGCATCGCTGACTACCTTAATGACAAAGACTTAAAATAATTAATTTATGATGTGTTTAAATTTATTTAATTGTATGCTATTAGATTTGCTTTTAATATTGAATATTGTACACCGTCTAGTACGGTATGTCACTGAGAGCTGAGGCTCAAGCACGAAATATTTGCGAATTTGATAAGTAAACGTATCGAGTCCTCGATAACAGAATTATAGCAGCCAGCACCAAAGAGATTGGATATATATACAACATGGTGACATCTTCTTCTGGCAACTCTAATTTGTCATATGAGTGAAGAGTGTAGCTATATTCAATTTGTTCATAAAAATATCGTTCATTTCATGCTTTAGTTATTCTTCTGTGAGCCAGCACCAACCAATTTTGACATCTAATATCTACATTAGTATCGTACATAGGGATGTGGCCATGTGAGCTAAATGACCGTCTTATTGAATGAATGGTACGTTCCAAACTAGGTGAAATAGTTAATATTTATAAAATTTATATTGTAAAAACTCTTTTTTAAAAAACTTAAAAAATATTTTATGGTTTCCGAATGTCCTTTCTTGTCACTGTCAGATGACGGACTTGTGTCATTAAATAAAAATCTAGTTAATCAAAATACGAGCATAAATCATTGGCACATTGTTATAATATATAAAGAATTAGGTAAATACTATTATGGAAGGTGTTCGTGATACATTATTTTATTTTGGTTAAACTGCGTGAACACTACAATATAACGTGTTCAACGAGAAGTTTATAATAATATAAGTTTATAAGTTTCATTGTTGTTGGAAAGCCTTATATGATGATGTCTAAAGATTTCGGTTATTTGTATAGCTAAGAAGCATGAAGTTTTATACAGAAGCTAATAAAGTGGACCAGTGTTATGTACCTGACATTCAAAGCCTATTTTTATAAGAATATTTAGTTGAAAATAAAATAATGGTTATTGTTGTATTGGTGTTTTTCATTTATTACTACAGCTTAATAAGATTAAGGCCTACCTCACATTGGGCGTCAGCGTTACTCGAGCGTACACCCAGCGTGCGCTCGGCGTTCACTCTGTAGTACAAAGTGAATGCCAGGCTCACGCCGAACGGACGCCGAGCGTACGCTCGAGAAACGCTCATGACTAATGTGAGGGAGGCCTAATAGACAGCTATCTTATCACATGTCTTCTGACTAAAGCGTCCGTTTTTATTGATATTCAGTCATATCCGAGAGGGCTAGGTAAGACGCTGATATAAGACTCACGAATTATTTACGGCAGATACTCGTCCGTCACCTAAATTTTATTATTATACTCGCTGTGCCCGCATATTACATACATACATACATAGACTCACGCCTGTTTCCCCGAAGGAGTAGGCAGAGGCATATTAAACGCCCACTTTTCGCCAGTGTTTTGATTCCACGTAATAGGTGGCGAGCCTATTGCCGCTTATCGGGATATTTTGTTTTCCCGCATATTATTACTTCAAAATCAGGGGGTTTTAAAACAATCTTACAAACCCAATTTTACCCCCTTGAAGATACAATATAAAAATCCTTCCTAAGTGTTATAAAATAAATCCGCGGTCCAAATTGCATGTTTCTATCTTCAGCGTTTGATTATATGTTAGTTAGGATAAGATTTTTTATACTTGTAGAGTAGAGCACCTACTTAATTGTAGAGTAGAATACGCAGGAGTGTTAAAAGAGTCTCTAAAATAACATCCTATGTTCATATTAGAAAATTTATATGATGTCGATGTCGATTGGTACTTTGTTTTTCGTATATAGATAATTTTCACACATATTTTTACATGCTCGCAACCAATATATGGGGTTATTTACTACATATTTATAGTGGCGAAATTTGCGTGTTTGCTTCTTTATTGTGTTAATATGAATAGGTCCTACATTCAAAAGGAACACATAAAATATGAAACTACATAAATATTCATTATAAAAAGGCTCAAATCGTATAAATACGATACATTTATATGTTTCGAATCTTTTCTCACCAACAAATTCTAGGTGAAAATTGTTTCGACAAAATGACATTAGATTTACATTAGGTTTACTTTGCTTATGTCAAATCAGGAGTTCGTGCTGTCGTTTTTTGCTTATTTGTTAGAAAACTCGATACATTTACATGACATTTACCGCTGGATTGTCGTCGAAAGTAGTTTGTGCTGCCAATATTAGTTGCATCTTACGCACGATAGGGGCGCTGTACAATTGCCATACAAATTTTGACATTTACGATACGAATACTTTCTCGATAGTTTTTCGTACTAGGGCCTCTGTACACTAGAATTAAGACCTTTCTTGTAATATCATATAATACATGTGATAACAATAAACTATCTGAATCTGAATCGGATGACTGGTGATAGAGAAGTATGGAAGCGAAGGATATACTGCACCGACCCCAAAAAATTGGGACCAGGGCAAGACAATGATGATTTAATTAATATTTAATCATTATTATTTTTAACATTTTAGTTTTTGCTGTCGGTTTTTGTTAACGTAGCTATTTTTATTTAATACTTTTTAGTGTATTGTCAACTAGTTATGGGTAGACCTAAAAAAGGTGCTGCGCCCCTCATAAAATATAGATCTCAATAAAAGAGATGAGAGAGAAGAAAGGGCCTTACCGCATGATTTACGTCTTTGCTGTCACCATTATCATCATTCTAAAAGCCAAGTTGATTTTTGTAACTACCGAGCTCGTATGGCCCTTCTGACCTTCTGGCTCCTTCATCAAACCCTAGAGGATCCCAGTTACCACCCGCACCAAAGTGCTCGTCAAGACGAATCAAACGAGCCCAAACTCGTTGCAGTTTTGTAATTTAATTACTGATTTCCTATGCCCACCTTTCGATTCCATTATCAGATCAGCTCTATGTCATAATCATTTTTCATTTTCATCAAATGTACAAAGTTACACAGAATTTCAGCTTAATCGTTAACCGGGAAGTAGGTTAAATTTACTTGCGAGATTTGATTTCAGACATCGGGACAGGTGAAAGTAAATAAAAAAATGCTCATAAAATAAAAACTACTGGGCTAACTGAATAATTTTTGTATGGGACCAATTCGAAAGTGTTCCGCGTCAAACAAAAAGAATCACGTAAATCGGTTCAGAAACTTCGGCGAAATCGGTGTTGTACATACATTAAAAAAATATTTATATACCAGCCGAATAGAGACCCTCCTCCTTTTTTTGAAGTCGGTTAATAATAAGTAAGACAAGAAAATAATAAGAGCGAATAATAAATAATGATTATCGTCATTTTGCAAAGCAAAAGTTTCGACAATTTATAAACCGTCAAAAAACATTGCTTCACAAATAAATAAAGCTCATTATAATTATGTATGTATGCACACTAGTGATGTAACGAATATTCGCATTCGCATTTACGACTATTCGCATATTTTTGGATATTCGATTTCGCATTCGCATTCGCGAAATTACTGTGGATGTTTTGCGAATATAAAATAATTGTTTTTTGAGCATACAATTCGCCAACAATGCTGAGAAATTACATTGTGTATTACGATAAAGTCCATTTTTGATATATGATTATGAGTGGTACTTAAAAAAGAACTGGTTTTATTAATCTGGTAGGTCATAGTTCTTGTGCCCGTTTATTTAGTTTGAAAATCTCCAATATTTTAATTTATTTTAAAAGAAGATTCACCATTACTCACGATCAATATTAGCCCTCCAATTTTGGATGTGTGAAATGTGTGAATAATTTATATAGGTATATAAATTTATAAGAAATTGCACCTATATAATTTTTGGACATTTAGCTTGTATGTAGGAGAAAAAACGGTTCTTTAGAAACTGTTTTGTATCCTAAAAAAACCGTCTCGTTTCATTTCCCCAAAATTCCGAAACGACCCAGTCGACGCAAGCGGAATCAGGGTTTCCGGAATATTTTTCTCGAATCGCCTGGCTGGAGCGCACATGTAGCCCCGAGATAGCCTAACTTGTAGCCAACGGATAATATTTTGTCACCGCCCGGCAAGAGAAGTTCTCAATGGCGCTAATATACCCCCATCTGGCAACAATGACACTTCAGTCAGATGCGTTCGTATCAACTTGGCTATTCTCGGAACAAAAAACAAACGGAACGCACTTCGTGAGAGTATTCAGACTCAAAACAACAAATTTGTTGATCACAACATGTCATCTCGGGATCAGAATTACGACACTTGGTACAGTGTTAAACGATGTGGCGACCACTAAGCCATATGTAAACTTAGTTCTTACATAAATTCTACATTCATATGAAACTTACGGCTTTAAAATTATTCTAAGTAGCATTTTATTTTATATAATTCTATTCCATCTCCTTAGCATAAAACACAGTTACACATTTACTGATTACAAGTTAATATTATCCAATATATCCTATAGCGTTTTTCTCCGTAAATTAATTATAGTGGCATGAACTGTTTTAATATTGAAGAAGAATTTATTTCAGAGATAATAAGTCTTGCAGCAGCTTCGCCTGGTTTTCATTTTAAATTATACAAAAACAGTAGCAAAATAGCCTTTGTTTTTTATATATTAAGCTTCAAATTTCTACGAACAAAGTTTCCGCCAGCTGTATTTGATTAACTGTAACTTATAATCCCTTGTTAGGTGGTGGAATTTGACTCTGTAAGCGAAACCATAGAAAATATTAATCCCCATGGATCTGGCGAAAACTAGTGGCTAACCTATATTAAATGAACCAAAGGGTAGAAGGAACTTGAATCGTCCGTTGGCTCTTTAAATTTGATATTGCAACTTACCTGACACCCATGGGATGTACGTCAAAATTTTCCAAGTTGTTAAAACTTCCGTCCGTTAGATTTATAATTAAGTATAAATTATTCACACAAATTGCAAACCGTAATAGCAAAAATTCGTGTGTGCTCGGTGTGCACTATGGCTATAACATTTTTATATTAAAAAGAGCGCCGACCTTATCACTTTTTTCTTTAGGTAAAATAAAAAAAAGAACAAATAAGAAGCATATATATTAGTGCTTAAGATGTAAGTGTATGATCTTTCGAGCGGGACACAAGTGTATCCAATTCACAATAAAACTGAACTTGTTTTATACAAAGTAAATAATGCCAAAAGAGCGTATGAATATCATCCGATAAAGTTGCCTACAATGGCAAATTCTGCTTGTTATTTGACGTGTTTGTGCGCGAAATTATATACTATACACCTTTATTATTTTTATATTGTGATAGTTCTACCTCCATTCTTATTTCTTGCATAATGAACATATGTGTCACTTTGTGACGCTCGGAGGTTATTCGCGTCCTGAATAATGGTGTTAATGTAAGCTATGTGCTTCAATTTATTCAAATATCGTCATCCAATAAAGGGTAAAGGATGTTTTCAAAAATAATACTACGAACCTTCGTATCTTTCATTTTGAAATGGTACATTGTGATAGTCCTATATGTGCGCAGCTGTTATTATCTATGATGAATCCAAACTAGTGTGAATGTATTAAGAAATTTATCGTAAGTCTCTTGAAGACACCTTTTTTGGTTTGTACCAAAACAGTTGTCGAAACACGCACTTGTCACATTTTCAAGTGCAGAAAACTACTTGCCCGCATAACTTACTTATTGTCTTTTAACACGTTCACTGCGGGAGCAAAGTTTTACTACTTGCCATTATGGCATTACGAGATCTAAAAGTACTCGTATTGTTTCTTCCGTAATGACGCAGCATGACTCTTTAGATCTCGTTCGCCTTGTTCTCCTTAAACCCGAATAATTTGTGAAATTTGATAAATTTAGTGTATTTTTTATATTTACTGGTTATATAATGAACATATCTTGAAATGTGCGGTCCCACCCGGAGATAGCTGAAAAAATAATTAATAAAATAACAAAATAAATTAACAAGATCTTTAGGATCTCGTAAATACACTTTTTGGAAGAAATATACGAGATCTTTTAGATTTCGTAATGCACATATTGTTAAAATGTCGATAAATCAATAGTGATGGGAAAGAAATAAAATTTCTTAAATATCGAAATGTTAATTTATTATAAAAAGCTGAACAAATTGCTCAAATAATATAATCAATGTTTTTCATTAAAACTTGGTAGGCATCACTTTTTTTACATTTAAGATAATACGATAATACCCTTAAACTTGCTTTGTTCTTTTATCCGCCTCTTTGCTTATTAGTCTTGCCTTCTCATAACAAGGAACACATCGTCTGTTCTTATTATTGACTATAATTATGTTCAGATACTGTTGTACTATTCCCTGTTATCCTATCGAATGGCATGCTTGATTTTTTTTTAATTATGCATTCAATAAATTTGTTGCTGTTATAGACTACTCATGCGTTAATCAAATGACAATTTAAACCAATTTTAAATAACCAATTTAAAATGGCAATGTATAGTACTAACCTCTTGGTCTATGATCGTGCTACGTTGGTGTAATGGTGACACATTGGTTAGTATGTTCAGTGTCGGGGCTCGTACAAATATTTTCATTTGCTCTTGAAGCCCGTTGAATTACTTTACGCAACAGAGTTTGCGATTTTTCAACCTTATTTACTACATCAAGACCATCAAATAATACGACCAAAAATAGACTAATAAAATATCTTGAAACCAACAAGATTATTTCAGACAGACAATTTGGTTTTCGGCCTCACAGGTCAACAAGCCAGGCAGTTGAGCAACTGACTGACCACATTACATCTAATTTAGATAGTGGACAGCATGCTATTGGCGAATTTCTAGACCTTGCTAAAGCTTTTGTTTCTGTATCGTCTTCTATACTGCTAAAGAAACTTGAATCTGTCAGTATACGAGGTAAGCAGTTAGCACTGTTTACTAATTACCTCTCTGACAGGTATCAATGAGTAAGAATAGGCAAAAACATAAGTAACGATGTCCCTAACACTAAATTTGGTGTACCCCAAGGAAGTATATTAGGGGTTACTCTGTTCTTGATATATATAAACGGTGTCATTAACGTCATATGCAGACGATACAGCACTTATTTTTACTGCAAAGTCACTTGATGAGGTATATGAACTGGCTCAACATGGCTTCAAAACCGTCAACACTTTGCTATTTAAACATTTGCTGACCCTAAATGCACATAAAACAAAGTACATTAATTTTACAATGAAAAAAGATAGCAGATACAACTCATGTAACTGTTTAGTGGCTCACAACACGTTTCATTCAAATGCTGACACTGCATGCGCTTGCCCTTCTTTAGAAAAAACAGATTATAAAATATCTAGGTATAACGCTTGATACTAATCTTAATTTCCGCAAACATATCGAATCATTGTGTAAAAGAGTTCGGAAACTAATTTTCATATTCAAAAATGTACGCGACATGGTAAACTTTATTGTTAAGACAGGTTTACACTACACAATGTGAATCAATCATTTCATACTGTATGACCTCATGGGGAGGGGCAGCTAAAACGATCCTACTGCCTTTATAACGAGCCCAAAGAGCTATTTTAAAGGTAGCAACCCTTCGTCCTTTCATTTGCCCACGCATGAGTTATATCAGTCCACCGGAGTTCTAACTGTGCGCCAATTATTCATTCTACGCACCATACTAAAACACATCCTTCTTCCTTATACACCAATCCTATCAGGCAAAAGACGGTAAGATCTAGTCTGCATCAAACCTCGAGGTAAACATGTTTATGTAAATAGATTCTTTGCTTTCCTCGGACCTTTCCTATATAATAAATTAAATAAAACCTTAGATTTATATAGCATAAGTTATAAGCAGTGTCACCTTATTGTTACAAAACACCTAATGACAATGACCTACTCTGATACACAGAATTTGCTTATAGTAATAAAATAGTGTGTAAGTACTTACTCTTAGTTACAAAAAATCATATTAAGTCTATTTCCTATTACATATTAGCAGTTCATGATTATTTTGTAAGGTAAACATTAAAATAGCTATATTTACCAAATATCATTATATTAATAATAATGTATTACCGTTATAAATAAAGTACATACGCATAAATGTACCACAATTTAACCAAAAGCACTTATCACAGACATTATACTTCATCATAAAATTTAATTATTTTTAATGTAATACTTTTCTATGTAACATGTGACGTTTATTTTATTGAATAAAGTTTATTATAATTATTATTTTGTTTTGTTTTGATACTCGTGTTTTAATGACAATTACGGGTCAAGACCAAATAATTGTCATTCAAATGAGATGCTACGTTTCATCGCTCTGCATAAACTTTCGTACAATCTTACATGTGTTTAATATTGCTGCTTTTTGTATATCGACAAAGGTACTTGGTGATAAATCAATTAGTTTTAGGCTATAGGGCAAATATTTTGGTATTACTCCAGTGTTGGATATTACAATTGGTACTATGTATACATTTCATACTCGCCAGATTCTTGTTAATTCTTCCTTAAGTTCTTAAGTCCGTATATTTATTTATTTTTTCAGTTATAGTTTTAGCAGATTGTGGGTGTTTGGGACTGCTATGTCTATGATAGGTATATGCAATATTTTTTGTTTTGTGGTGTATTGTAATGTCCGGTCTATTGTAATGAATGGTCTTGTTTGCCATTATGGCTCGGTCGTAATACATTTTGTAAGCATTGTTTTCTAAAACGGAGCTGGGATGATATTTGTAGTAAGGTGTATGTGTATCTTCGACTAAGTTCTATTTGAGGGCTAGTTTGTGGTATATATTGACAGTTGGGTTGTGGCGATGTGTGTAGTCCGTTTGTGTCAGTGTAGAGCATGCTCCTGTAATGTGTTGTATGGTTTCTGGCTGTTTGTGACAATTTCGACATTTATCACCTGTGACCTTGGTATCTTTAATAATATATTTCCTATAATTTTTCGTGTTTATAACTTGATCCTGAATAGCTGTTATAAACCCTTCGGTTTCCGGCAATAGATAGCCACTAGTCAGCCATCTATTTGACGCTTCTAAATCGATGTGCCATTGTTGTAAATCATGCGGGTGGCGACCATGTAGTACTTTGCTTTTCCATTGATCTAGTTGAGAGTTTTCTGGATCTGATTGAATAGTAGGTACATAAATACGTTGTGGTGTTAGATGTTTCTGCTAAATTAAGAGGGGTAAATTTGATATAATTTATCATCATCACCCTTTAATAGACTACTGCTGGACTAGGCCTCTCCTTTGAAAGGAGGAATTTGGCCTACTACTTGGCTATCGCTGCCTATATATAAAAATGACCAAAATAATCTTAAAAAATCAATTCATATTTCTTGTCAGATTATTCTATCTAATTGTCCTTAACAGCCTACCCAGCAACTCAACCGCAAGATAAGAGAATTCATTAATTTAACATCCTAAAAGTAGGCAGTAGATGATTGCGGGATATTCTTGAACGAACTATGATTAACGACGCTCTTTCGAGGATCAAAATCAGTGTTTGCAAGCCTCTCTTATAATAAATTAATCTAAGCTTCCAAGGAAACGCTATCGAAATCGTAAATAGCAATAAATACTTTGATTTTAGAGTACCTTGACGGCAGTATAATCTTTATCGTTGCGTTTAATTAAAACGTTTCTTCATTAAAGTTGCTTTAGTCACAAATTCTTTGAAAAATGTTGACAGCTCACACGAGGTTTTAAACACTTACTATAATATTGCATCAAGCAAGTATTTTTATTGTAGCCTTTTAGATGTAAGGAATAGGATAAAATCCATGCATAGATAGCGAAATAGCGTTACCATGAAAATTGGGCCCCTAAAAATTTCACCACGACCAAATGTTCTCGTTGCAAGAATGTTACCGCGTATATTACTCAAAAGGACTGAGCATTGTTGGTTTATAAATCATCTGTTGGAATTCTATACCTCAAATTTATTTATAAAACTTAGAAATTAACTTTTTTTGTTAATTTCTAAGTTTTTAATATTCCTCTGATTTCCTTAGCACCAACGACACGGTTTCAATTCCGTAAGCGGAATAAATGTAAATTGATTTCATAACCTTTCTATGTGGTAAGTGATTAATAACAAGATGTTTTCGATAAAAAATGTCACGAACCTCAATGTTATAACTTTCAATGTACCGTACTGGACCCCATTAGCAATATTTTATATTATACCATTTTCATAGACCATTTAGCTCACAGTCGTACAAAACATAAATTTTGTTATACTGTAAATTAATTTTGAAGCATTTTATGACCCATTAATATAGCAATATGCGAGCACTCACGGCAATTCGATTCTGTTGCGATTTCTATGCTCTGCAATTGAAAAATATAATAAGCAACTGAGAAACTGGTAATATTAATTTTGTTTCTTCTACGATAGGTTTTATTTTAGGTTGAAACAATATTGCGACGACTTTCAATATGCATCGTCTTATAAATTGTGGATTTATGTTTCTATTCCATATTTTAGTAGACTACTGCAGTGCTGAGTGCTTTAAAATTGTATTTAATATGGTGCAAGTGATCTTATCTTTATTTTTGGCTGCAGGTTTACGGTGTGTAGTTATTTGCTCAAAAAGTGGGCAGTTAGGCGGTGAGATCCTAGTGGAACTATTAACAGACTGCCATGCATAGAAGATTCGAATTCAAAACCACGGCATGCACCACTGTCTTTTCCAAGTCAAGTGCGTATAATATTGATAATATGCGCCCGCCTAACTAACTGTCATGAACATTCGATCGGTATGAGGAGTCTGTACCTTTGTGTATACCGACACTGGACTTTACCATGGTATATTGTTATACATTTGGATTCTGCAGGTCAGCCGGCAGACGCTCTGTGGGAAGGCTAAAATTTAGTCTCATCTGGTTAGAATACTAAGCGGTCCCCGGGTTGTAACTGGGAGGAGCATGATATGAAGAGAATATAATAATACGTACATAATTCATACGCAGTAAGAACTTTAGTATACTAACATGTTGCATATATTTCGTTTTGATAGGAACTACTTTTAAAAATACTTTTGGTATACGGGACGAAATAAAATCTTACTCTGGGATAATATTATTTTTTGTACTCTTAATCGGTCACCACACGGAGAGATAATATACAACACTTGTTGACCCGGCGAACTTCGTACCGCCATATATGTATTATACATATAAACCTTCTTCTAGATCAATCTTCTTAATCTAATTCAGTCTATTAAAAAGCCGCATTAAAATCCGTTGCGTTATTTTAAAGATTTAAGCATACATAGGGACAGACAGACAGAAGACAGACTTTGTTTTATACTATGTAGTGATGACTATCGGTCCGCAAATGATTTCATAAGATGCGATTGCAATCAAACAACCGGGCTCTTCAAGTAAATTGATCGCCATAGTTTTCAACAGAGAAACATTGGAAATGACAAGTTGTCTAGTTCTGTTGTAAGTAGTTGTGCGACAGCTGTGGAACTTTTGTTATTGGAAGTAAATGGTGGCGTTGATGTTGTAGATCTTGAGGTATTGATTGTTTACTGGTGAAGATACTATTTTGTTCACTAGGTAACTAACGGAAAATATTTGGACCTCTTTTCCTTCATGCTAAAGTTGTCAGTTTTCTCTGGCGGAAACTTTTTATCAGCGTAAGTATGAAATTCTTCTACGACTTACTTATCACTACAATTTAGAAACAACAGTTATAGAACACGACGATTTTATAAAAAAATATATACTCAAAATTTTTATTTTAATGCTACACTTAAAAAGAAACAAAAATAAACGAAATAACTTCCAATAATATTTGGTATGTATAGATCGGTCAATCTTGTGCCACTTAAATTTCTCAATGTGGATCGAATCACTTGACTCAGTCTGGAGCAGCTAATTAGAAATATTTTACGCCTCAATAAATAATGTAAAATTTGTTCATGTTTGCGTGTATTGTACCAAGTGCTTGGAAATGTGCGAGCTTTTGTATTTGCATACTACAAACCCCCAAATTATACTAACATGCACACTACGATAAATTATTGCTTTTATGTATTTACTAGAGGATACACGCCGCTGCACCCGCACATTTTTTTTATTTAACTTTCTGATACCGTGGAAATATTTGCACATTAAGTTTTTATTTTAATAGTAGGTAATTTTACTTGTTAGTGCACCTGTACCAAGCAACATACATGCCAAATTTCGGCTTTTTGTGCTTAATAGTTTCCACTGTGCGTTGTCTGTCAGTCAGTTAGTAACGCAAGAATTTAATACATACAGAATTTAAAGGAAATGCCTAAGTGACGCCAGGCTGGCATTTTATCTTCTATAGAAGTATTATAATAAAATTAAACGTGACAAAATATGTAAATCTTGGCGAGTCTTGTTTTTTTTCTTTTTCTGGTTCCTAAACCTGTCATGGCACATATTTTAATGAATATCTATACCAAAATAAATACCTTTTTAATACGACAAGAAAAAAGTCTAACTATTAGTGATCACAATTCCTAAAAAGAAAATCTGACAAGATCCTGCTCAACAAATTTAATCATAACGATTCCTATTTTGAGACAAGGACTGAGCCGACTTTAAATGACCTTTATAGTGTGTAACTCATTTATTATTTTGTGTTTCGTTTGAGTCTGTGGCTAATTCTGGTGTTGGAGTTTTTAGACCGTCCAAAGGCCTCCGACATGGCCTAACGATCCTTATCTGTAGACAAGAGTAGACAAGAACCGGGATCGACAACTTTAGGTCCCGCCTTCTCCCCCACCGAAGCACGGTAGCGCTCAGATGTAATTGCCACACACAGAACGCACAAGTGGTGACCTGTTCAAGCGTTACTTTGCCGATCTGCTATGAACGGCAAGTACAACGTTGCTTAACTATTACGAATAAACTAATTAAACGATAAGCGCTGCATTCATTCATCTTGAGATGTTAGTCACAGCAATAAATATTAGTTAAGCCTCCATCTAAAATGCCTTTCATTTATCCTCTGTGCATCAAATAATAAGATGCAATATTAATCATATCTCTGGGATTCCATGAGCTCCTCATCAGTTATTTGAATTTCAAAATGATTGATGTACAACTATTTGCACAATAAATATGAAAGATTCGGTGACACCGCTCAAAAATGCAATTTGTGGTAAATATTTGAAACTAGCACGCATTTTGTTATTGTTGATAATTTCAATTGTTAACAATAATTACATTGAAACTTTTTAGATGCTACTAGTAACTTCGTCTGAGTAAAATATAATAACATAGAATTCAGTCTGCTACTTCACTGCACAAATATATTCTTAAGGTTGTGTTAAGAAATAACAAAACAAAACTTTATTTATTTATTTTTTTATTTATTTAATTCTTTATTGTACACCAGTAATTACATAACCAAGTACAGTAAATTACTTATATACTAATAGTAAGACAAGGGCGGTCTTATCGCATAATGCGATTTCTACCAGACAACCATGGACGGACAGTATCGTCTTAAATGGAGAGGTAGTATGCGGGCGTACAATACTAGACTAAAACTAGCTACTTAAAACTTAAATTGACCTAATGAAACTAAATTAATATAAACAATATTTAGATATAATTACATAATGTATATTTTACATATATGTAATTGGATTGGATGTTGTTACAGTGACAAGTAATGTTCTTTTACGAGCTTTTTAAATATTGGCAGTGTTTTCGATCGTCTAATATCTTCTGGTAGTGAGTTCCATAGTCTTGTCGCTAGCACTGTAAATGATTTGTCGAAGAACACAGTAGAGTGCACAAGAATTTTCAACTTAAGATTTTCTGATGATCTCAAGCACTTCGATTGTGTGTCATGCAAGAATACAAATCTTTTCTTGAGATATAGGGGATATGACGGATTAAATAGTACATTATACAGGAGACAGAGAATGTGAGTATTCCGGCGAAGGCGGATTGGCAGCATTTGAGCTTGTTTCGAAATTCAGAGATGTGGTCATATTTACGTAAACCAAATATGAACCGTATACAAAAGTTTTGGAGTCGCTCAAGTTTGTCCAGCTGGTCCTCATTAAGATCTAGATAGCTGGCATCGGCATAGTCAAGAATGGGAAGAAGGATAGATTGCGCAAGTGCTATTTTAGTGGCAATTAGGAGAAAGTTGCGTAACCTTCTCAATGATGCGCCAGCAGCAAAAAGTTGTCGACTAGTGCTTTGTAGTTGGAATATCCAAGATAGTGTTCTGTCAATGTAGATCTCCAAGTTCTTTACTTTTTCACTTAAAGGAATCGGAACACCATCAAAAGATACGAGGGGAAGCGTTGACCAGTCGATCTTAGAAATAAATCTAGAACTACCAACCACAATAACCTGGGTCTTGGTAGGACTAACCCTTAGTCTAAACCTATTTGTCCAATCACTTATTCGTTCCAGATCGTTATTAATAATAGTAATACCATGTGTTAAGTTCTCAGGCTTAGTCTGATAATAAATTTGCATATCATCTGCATAGAGGTGGTAGGACGAAGAAATATGGTTGGAGATAGTATTAATAAAAACTGAGAAAAGCAAAGGAGATAAAACGCCGCCCTGTGGTACGCCGGCAGAGATATCACACCAGGTGGAATAGGTGTCATCCAGACGGACTCTTTGACGGCGACCAAATAGGTAACTACGAAACCAGTCGATCACCGATGGAGATATGTTAAGAGAGCATAACCTGGCAAGGAGAACGTCAAAGTCTACAGTGTTGAAAGCGTTACTGAAGTCTAGTAAACAGAACGCTGTGAGATTGCCATCCTCCATACCTCTCCTGATATCATCCGTAATATTGACAAGAGTGGTACAGGTACTATGTCCAGGATGGAAGCCAGATTGAAAGGGATTCAGGATATTATTTCTACATAGGAAAGCATTCAGTTGGTTATGGATAAGGCTTTCAAGGACTTTGGAAAGGAAAGGTAATATGGATATGGGACGAAATTTGGAGAAGGATTCAGGATTAGGCTTTTTTGGTAAAGGGATGACTTGAGCATTTTTCCAAGCAGTTGGAAAACACCATTGGAGATGGAATAATTAAGGATGTGACAAACGATCGATAGGATTTCACCAAGGATGGGAAGGATCATATTACGGGCGATACCGTCACTTCCAATTGCGTTGGATGCTATTGATAGGATGCTCTTCTTAACATCACTTTCAGTAAATTGACTAAAGACAAATGTAGTATAATCAGGAGTTGGAAGAGATGAAAGTTAATTTAAAGTGTTAATTTTTGTTGTCCTATCATAATTAGACGAAGCGGAGAAGTGCTGGTTAAGCATATTGATATCAATTTTATTAAGAGCAGTCGTTTGTCTTTGCTTTCCAACCCCAAGTGATTTAAGGAATTTCCATAGTTTAGCTGGATCACCGTTTTGTACGGAGTTATGAATGTGCTGGCGTTGTGCATCCCTACACACCCTATTACAGTGATTTCGCGCTTTTAAATATTTTTCCTAATTTGAATCTGTCGGTTTAGACTGGTATTTTGATTTTGCCACTGCTTTCCTATAAATAAGTGTTCTTATTTCATTGGTAAGCCAAGGCGCTGGACGATGCTTTAACTTAATTGGCCGTAAGGGAGCATGATAATTATAGAGATCAGTAATCTGCCTTTCAAATATCTCTACCTTATGGTCAATGGTTTCTGCTGTTAATAACCGCCTCCAGTCGATTGCCTTAGCGTCATCACAAAGTCGTTTAGTATCAATACCACCAAAATTGCGTTGCAGAAGAATTCTTGGCTTTGCCTTAGGAGGACGAATTTTGTAGGAGAGATAGATAAGATCGTGATAAGAGAATTCGTCGGCACAGAATTGGCCGTGCTTAGCGACGTGGTTAAGCGAGGAAACAAAAATGAGGTCTAGAAGTGAGGGAGTAGAATTGGGAAAATGATGGGTGGCATTAAGAGGTAGAATATTAAGATTGCAAGATACTGAAATAGAATTAAGAGATGAAGAACGTGAGTCATTCTTAAGAAGACAAGTGTTGAAGTCACCCATAATGATAGTTTGACTGTAAGAAGGAGAAAGATTAAGTAAGAGATTCTCAAAGGAGGAAAAATAGTCAATACGTAAGGAAGGACAGTAGTAAACACCAATAAGAATTTTAGTATGATGTAGCTCGACTTCCAAAAACAGATGTTCACCAGCATTGGGTGAAGGCGGCTGTGAAGACACGTTTACCACATTACAGGCAATAAAGGATCGAAGATAAATTGCAACACCGTCGCCACCACATCCAGTGCGGTCATTTCTGATTAGTTGGAAGCCGGGCAGAGAGTAAGAAGTCGAAGGAAGGCATGGCTTAAGCCATGATTCAGACACAAGAATAGCGTGTTAGTTCTTACAGTCTAAGTTTGCCAGCATATCAGGGAAATGAGCGGGAATATTCTGGGCATTGATATGCACAACATTAAAGTTTCTTGGAACATCAGGAAATACAGATTGGAGGTTATCTGCTAATGAAGGAACACTAACGTAACTGCCATCGTCACTACTTGCAGAAAAAAAGTCGTCACTATCACTGTTACAATCCATAATAAAATTAAATATATAATAAATATATAAAGTTTTAAATATTAACTAAATAAATATATATAAGCAAATAATATATAGTAATATAGAACCTATATACCTAAATCTAACAAAATCAAACTGTGTATTGTATTCAATACAGAGTCCACCTGCCAGTTAGTTGTCCATTACAGTAAAAATATAACGTAAAACACAAGTATAATATAAATAATTAATATCCCAAGTAGGATGGCTACATACAGCGATGTAATTTTGATACAAACTTTAGATATTATAAACGCAACGACCAAAGTGGCACTTTAAAAAAAAAACTTGTTTAATTTTCATAGATTACAATGTTATAAAATATTATTACGTGTCGATTGAAATTTGCGGAGTGACTTGACAGATGTCAACTCCTGCTGTCACACGTCCTCGCGCTTGTGATGGGCGCGAACAGGTTGTTTTCAAGAGTTTTGCTTAGGAGGACTGAAACTCGATTTATAAGCATCCTGATTTGACGGCATCTTAGCTTTGCCACGGACGATTGCCGTCTGTTTTCTGAAACCCAAAGAGATATTGATATTCAATGGCTTAGATCAATGTCAGCTTATACAATGGCACTGATTCTCCATAACGACTGATAATGATCTTGGCACAAGGCAAACAATGACACCCAACAATTAAATACGCGCATTGAAAAGTCTACAAGACTTTTTGAAGTTATGTGGCTATTTATTGTTTACTTTAGGCCACGATCCACCTGAACTATGCTATTAGGATATCGCCTTGAGTATCAAAACGTAATATCGTATTTTTATTTCACCCTATAATGTATCCTAAAACTTTATTCAGACACAAATTGGTCCTAAGAGGAAAACTTAACGTTCAATTGTGTATTGAATTCACGCACGAGTAACTCTTGGTAAACACATCTATACCAAAATAAATTGCTTTTAAGTAAGCATACGTATTGTAGGGTGTTTTTAAATATTTCTAATTTGATCAATATCAAAATTTGTATGTGTAGATGTTATATCCTAATACTGAAAATAAATGAATACTTTTTTATTAATTCAAGTTATACAAAATTGCTTAACTGAATTTGATGAAATTGGGCAGATACATAGGTAGTTTATTATCTAGATTACTTTAGGTTTGAGATTTTATCGACTCAAGCTAAAGAAACGCGTTTTAATTTAAATCTTTATATGCTTTTATTTATTTTCGAGCTCAGTCTATGGTGATGGAAACTTATTCGATAGAAAGATAAGCAATGGCACATGATCAGTGCAAAGATTTATCATCAAAATTTTATTGCCCAACCTAATGTAGATGAAGTCGCAAACCTATCTTGTACAGAATAAAATTTACAACCTACCCTTATACACTTTAACATATAACCTTTCAACCACTTAAAAACAAACTCATGCGATTCAAACAACAAAGTTATTACGAACTCAGATTAATTTATTCCTCTAAGTTACTAAGTACATAAGTAGGCCTTTGGCTATCAGTGTGTATGATGTGAGTTATTTCAAATCGAAAACCTCTAATAAAATCAGAATAGTTTTCATGATTCTAAAAAAGTATGTACCTAATGATGCTCGGGAGCATAAAAAAATATGTGTTTTGGTAGCTCAGTTTTAGTAATCGTTTTTAGTCTCCGGAGAACTGTACAAAAAGATCTAGGTCCAGACATTCAAGACTTCTAAAACATGAACATAAAACTGAATTACATATCTATAGTATTATAGATATGTAATTCATAAGCAAAATTTACCCAATCTTTCGGCGTATAGCGCACCATTTATCATACATTCCCATGAGTACCAATATTTTTGAACATAAAACCTAACCAAACATCATAAAAGTACCACGTTTAGAAAGTTTTCCTTTTCAATATGGCACTAGTTTTATATCCCGCATACAGTCATTCTTAACTCGGTATTTCAAGAGATAAGGATGGCAGACGATGCATTATTTCCCTAGGTACTACGTTTTTTTAATGTCGGTAGTTTTTTTGTATCAGTTTGCCTTATTCAGCTGTGTTACAGTCTGTGATCTAACGGCCAATATCTCCTTAATCTTCTTAATATATAAAATCCTTGCGTTACTGACTGACTGACAGACACGCTACAGCCGAAACTATTAGGCGCAGGAAGCTGAAATTTGGCATGTATGTTCCTTGGGGACCGTAGGGGTGCACTAAGAAGGGATTTCTCGAAATTACCACGGGATCGGCCAAAACGGGTAAATTTAAAAAATATGCAGGCGTAGCTGCTGGCGTCCTCTAGTTAACTTATAAAAGCGCTCTTTTTATTCCGGCCAGACATATAGAGCGGTATGATTTACCTAACTTAATCAGGCGTAAATTGATATGAACTCTTTAGAAACATTTCAGGCCTTAAAAGTGAAAATATGTTGAATTTAAAAATCACATTTCATCGGCAAATAGTTTTGCTTTGAGTATCTAATCGAATACTCTAATACTATTATATAAAGCTGAAGAGTTTGTTTGCTTGTTTGGTTGAATGAGCTAATCTCAGGAACTACCAGTCCAATTTGAAAAATTATTTCAGTGTTAGATAGGTCATTTATCGAGAAACGCTTTAGGCTATATGACATCACGCTATGAGCCACGGGAGCGGAGCAGTTGCCTTAAATAACGCGGGTGTAACCGCTGGCATCATCTAGTTGTTAAATAAAGCTAAAGACACTCAGTTATAATTGCTAACTGAAACATATTCCTCGGCATCAGCTAATATATAGTGTTAATATAAAGCAAAATATTTGTTGATATTGTACCACATAAAATCGGAAATGCTTACAGTATCTTGGAAAACTACAAAAATATACCATGAAGAGAAATCTAACGTACAAGTTCATCTTACTGTAAAGTTGAGGAGCTTCAACTTCGTTCATAAAATCTTCACAAACTTAGCCGCACGTAAAAGTTATCCGAAGTAAGCATAATAATACTGGAATAAAATATATGCGAAGAAATAAAAGTATGGAATCGTAGCATGATCGTGAAGGTTACATACTGTAGCATAATGAGGTTACGCATATTCGTGAAAACGGTACTTATAGTACTAGAAATAATGTACTGAATCAGCGCAGCGCTTGATATGAACATGCCGTTCAGTCGGATGCCTTTATTTGTTATTTTTGTGATACGTATTTAAAAGAGGCTACCTCGAAGGTCAAAAATCGTTCAGAGGTAATCAGAGTTAAGAGTTAGCTATAAAGTTGAATATCGCACGATTTTTGACATTGCGTGCCACCCCGAAATAGTCTGAAATCATTTTTTGTTCATAACTCAAGCAATAATTGTTTCAGAGACAATTTCTCTATGCATTTTCTATTAAACTAGCTCTTCTGTCGGTGAGTAGCATTATTCGGTGATTAGTATTTTTTTAATATTCATAAAAATATTAAGAGAAAGCATTTTTTCTAATTAAAATTGTATCGAGCGAAAATATTCCAATCATGTATCTGTCTATGGATTTACTAGATAAAGACCTGATCACTAATATACAACATTTTCACTTTACTAATGTGTCTCAATGCTTTAAAATCTGTAAGCAAAAAGGGCATACATTTTCGAGTAAGCGCCTTAATGGCTTTTTGTGGATGAACATGAATAAACAGCTTTTACTTTAAATGGTGGATTATCTGGGTTAACTAAGGTCAAATAAAGGCAGCGATAGTCGAGTGGAGATACCAACGGACTGCCATGCAGAGGGTATCGGGTTCGAATCCACGTCGTGCACCAATGACTTTTCGGTGTTACGTGCGTATTGAATTGGTAATTATCGCTTGTCTCGTGCCTCGGAGAGCACGTTAAGCCGTTGGTCGTCGCGTCAGTACCTTCTAAATAAACTGACACTAGTCTAAACCATAGAATATCGTTATCCCGTCGGGTTGCGGAGGTCAGACAGGCAGTCGCTCTGTGGAAAAGCTAATATTCAGCCAAATCCCCAGATTGAAACTGAGGTAACGCTAAGAGAATGAAACTTAGGTCAAATAAAATTAAGACATCAATCCACAACCAGAACACATGCATTTGTGATCCTTATGTCGCTGATCCTTTGTGTCCCTTGTTTTAAAGTCTCTGTCGTCATAGAGATTATCCCTCGTTGAGCGATCTCTTGGCAATGTATCGTTTGTAAGTCTAAGATATATTGATGGATTTATGTGAAAACTTATATCCTCAGCTTCTTGCTCAAACAATGATTTTTTGACGTTTTAAGTGCATATTTTAAAAGTACGTCTTCTCTTTGTTAATATAAAAGTAAATAGCTTTTTTAGCTAAAAAGTTTAGATTTTGTATTAAAAAAAAATACGATCACAATGAACACCGATTACAAGAATGTTTGGATTAGAAACATTTTTCTCATTCTTATTCGACAAAAACTAAGCGCAAAGAGCATGGAGAACATGTAAATGTACATTCATGACATGGTGTTTGTTTAACATCTTGAACGACAGTTAACGAGACACAATAGAAGCTTTATTTTATCGCCTATAGGTGTTTTAATATCCTTCAAAGTGATTACTTACGCACTGCATATATCACAGCCCTCTCTTCTGTATAAAAATAATTTTCGCATGAATACAAATTGCCTATCTTTTAAGACACACGGTTCCTTCTACTACATTATACATTATTCACGTGCCAAACCTAATATGTCTACAAACTACATTCAACTCTACAAGCACTGAATATCAATTTTATAGAGTTATGAATAATGCTACCATAAAAACTTGTCTGTTAGTATTTTTTTGGTGCCAAATGTTTTTTTAAAAGATGTAGATCTCGTCTCGTCTGAATTTATTTAAACCTGATGTAAATCCAGCTATCGTAAAATAATCAGGTCTACATCTGGGCTTGAGTATAAGATAACATGAAATTTCTGCTAGAACTAGGCAATTTAACTGTTTACAAACCCTCAGTGTGAATATAGTTTAGCTCTTAGATCATTAGCTGTTAACTTCTAATTTGAATATTATCTTAAATCATCTTCTTCTACTTCATCACTATTATTTAGAATAATTTAATGGTTTTAAACAAAATCTTGCTAGGTTGTTCCTTTAAAT
This sequence comes from Euclidia mi, assembly GCA_944739405.2. NCBI lineage: Eukaryota > Metazoa > Arthropoda > Insecta > Lepidoptera > Erebidae > Euclidia > Euclidia mi. The sequence continues at coordinate 68,378,203 of OX123190.2, forward strand.
AATCAGACTTTTTAAGAATTTAATTGCATGTATTCTTCAGTACTTTATTCAGGTAGTGATCCCAACACATTACGCCAAGACTTGCTAGATAGCTCAGTGGTAAATGAATTACAACAGGTTGGTCACATCATCTATTGAACTTATGATTGTATTTGATGACATGATAAGGGTGTGCTAATGATATTATAATTAATAGATATATTATTTTATCTACTAAGGCAATGCACAAATACCAATACAAAAATTATCTTTGTTACAGATATCCAGGATGTCTATAAACCAAATTACTGAAATAATATACTTCACTTATGTATATACATGACAGAAAAGATACGATTACCGCGCTGCGCTGATATAATAGTGCTCCCTGTAGGTATATAAATTTTAATTTGTAGCATCAGCAGCCGCTACAATAACATTGACTGAATTTTAAATCAAGACAACTGTTACTTTAACCTAGTGAAAGGAAAGAGGAACCCACCACGCACCCTCGGATTGACCACCCCAGCTATTGCAATAGAAAAAGGTTTGTAATGTAGCGGTTTGTGAGAGTAAAACAACCACATCGGTCAACCTATCTTTGAATAATAATCACACATACAATATAAAATGAGCACATCGCGGCAAGGCAAGTCAGCAAAATATGTATCTATCGTTACAAGGAATCGTACAGAATATACCTATTGCTATTAAGGAGCATATATACTTATTAAGTAAGTAAGTAAGTAAGACATTTATTGACACACCAAATACAACGCACAATACAGAAAATACAACACAAACAGCTAGGTATACAATTCACAATACAACAAATACAAGCACAGCTATGACATAATATACATATTATAATACATAAACATCAATATTGCATTGTGACTGTACGTCGCACTCGATGTGCCAGTACGGTTCACAATCAGCAATTATATATTATAATTATATTTCAATTTATTAATTGTTATACTTCACCTCCCACCGAAAAAGAAAAAAAAAAAACAAATCATTAAATGTGTTTGTTTTTTACAAATGAAAATTAAGTATTAATATTTTCTTCACACATAAAAAATTATAGAACGTAATACAGACAATACATTCTCGTATCAATGCATCTAGTAAACACCTTAACTTGGGTATCCATCTTACCTACCAGCTAATTATATTTAACTTATATACTAATTAAGTATTACTACACTGCAGTGAAACAATACATAAAATTACTGATAATATGGTCTAGTTCTATTTTTATGAACTACATCAATTTAATTATTTTTATTTATCCTAACATTACAACCTAAATCTTCTAATACTATTTAAGGACCTTCAAAAACAAGATCTAACTTACGACCTGTTTCATTTTTTAATAGAATTAAATCTTCTTTATTATATTTGATAAAGCATAGTCATCGGCATTGCATAATGTTTCAACAGATTCACAAAGTCTACTAGGTATTTGACAGAATTTACCAAAAACAAGTTCATATGGTGTGTAATCCGTTTCAGAATGAATAGTGTTGTTGATACTAAAGCACCAGAACGGTAACCAATAGCTCCATGCATCAGAATGATTTTGACATTGTTCTCTTAAAAATGCACCCAGACTTTTATGGGCATTTTCAAGTGCACCGATCAATTGGTGATGGTAAGCTGTTGACATTAATTTATCGATATTTAATAGTTTACAAACCTGTTTCATTGTTTCTGAAATGAATTCCGTCCCGCGATCAGTTGCTATACTTTGAGGTACACCAAACCTTAATATAAATTCTCTTACGAATGCACAATGGTCACGGATTCTTTATTTTTAAGTGGTATGGCCGTATGGCCTGTACAAATTTTGATAATTCGCAATGCAAGGTCAATATATAACAGTTATCATTTATATCTCTATCTAAAGGTCCTACTACGTTTAAAAATATCTTCTCAAAAGCCGTGGACGCCGTTGTAGTTATTTCCATTGCCTCTTTAATGTAACGAAAGTATTATTTTTGTCTTCTGACAATTTTTACATTTATTTACAAAAGTTTGTACGTCCTTATAGATACCTGGCCAGTAGTATCTTCTTTTTAAGGTACATATTTATCATTCTACGTACCCCAGCATGTCCACTGGTAGGTAGTAAGTGAAAGTCATTGAGAATAATTTTTTTTTCGTCATCTTCAGTAATTCTTTTTATTCCTCTTAAAACATTTATTCTTGGTCCGGTCCAATTCGTACATGACATTATTTCATCGCAAATATTTTTCATAAATTCTAGATTATCTTTATTCGTTACTACGCAAACTTCATCAATGCGCCTTAAAATCAAGATTGATGTACAATATTTTCTTACTAAAATTATAAGCAAAACACTCGTCTTCATGTGTTATCGTCTTATTATGTCTTTGTTTTTCCAAATCACTACCTTTAATGAGAACCATTTCTACTGATTCGCACGGTTTTCTTAATATATCTACGACTCGTGGTTGATCAAGTCGTTTGTCTGTAGATTAATTAAGATCCGTATTCACATTCTACTCCTGGCTTCCACTCAACTCATTCAATCTTTTCTTCTGACCTCTCGTTAATACTGCCATAACTTGTGCATGCATACTCTTTAATTCATCCGATGTCGTACTTATGCGCGATAAGGCATCTGCAATAACGTTTTATTTTCCTTTAACATACACAACATCAAAATTATATTCTTCCAAAACTAAACGAAATTTTAGTAATCTACTGGATGGATATTTCATTACAAAGAGATAAACTAGTGGTTTATGATCTGTCATGATGGTAAACTACCTGCCATAAAGATACGGTCTAAAGTACTTGACTGACCAAACTATTGCCAAAAGTTGCTTATGAATTGTTGGGAAATTCTTTTCAGCTTTATTTAAAGGCCTACTTGCATAAGCAACTGGTCTTAGATCTTTGTTACATAAAACTGAACCTACATCCGTACCAGAAGCATCTGTTTGTAAAATGAACTCATTATTGTTAGAAAAATCAGAATATTGCAAAATAGGTGATGATATCAGCGAGTTTCTAAGAAATTCAAATGCTTCTTGACATTCTTTTGTCCAAACAAATGGTTCATTCTTTCTGCATTATTTATTTAATGGTAGAGTTATATTCGTAAATGACTTAATAAATTTACGGTAATAGTTACAAAAGGCTACAAATCTTTTGACCTCATTGGTATTTGTAGGTGTCGGATAATTTTGTAAAATGTTGGTTTTGCAGGATCGGGGAAAACTCCTTTTTCTGACACTATATGACCGAGATATAATATTTCTTTCCTAAGAAAGTCACACTTTTGGGGATTTAATTTTAAGTTAACTTTCCATAATCTTTCTAGCACGTTTATTAAATTTTTGTTGTGGCTACTCAAATTACGTCCAAAAATTATCAAATTATCCTGATACACTAGACACTTGTCGTAATTTAGACCAGACATTGCAATAATAAGATAAGATACTTTATTTGCCAGAAACACGGTTATAAAGGTCTTACAGAAAAGAATTGTACTACATGTCTCACCATATAAATGGCATGCAAAAAATAATGAGTAGTTAAGTACCCAGTCAATTAATCTTAACATTAACATAACATTAACCCATATTATAATAATCGTAACAGTATTACAGACATAACACTAACATTTAATATACAGAATTTTCACATACATTTCAACTATAAATCAATTAAAAATATTCATAAATAACATGTCTAAAAATTAAATTATATTCTATCACTAATTCCATTAATAACTATATAATTATTTTTTAATATTTAATATAATTAGCTTTACTTTTGATTATAATTTAAACAATTTAAATACAATATGAAATGCAACATCAGATAATTTATTATATTGTTTAATACTCAATAGTCTTTATTATATTATACCTAACTATCTACTTGTCTTTGTACGGCATAAATTCGGAAAGTGTATAAAAGCATCTGTCTATAAGCCAAGTCTTTAATTGAGATACAAACTGAGACAGGGGAAGTTCGCGTATGCGTCGGGGTATATTGGTAAATACTTGTATACACATATAATTGCAGTTTTTTTTGTACAAGGTCGTGGATACAAAGTGTGTTTGTAGTTTAGTGTTGTCTCGTAGAGAATATTTCTTAGTTTCGCTCACTCTTTGAAATATATTTGAATGCTTCATAACAAAGACGCCTATTGCCAATATGTACAGTGAAGCCAAAGTAAGCAATCGTAACTTTTTAAATAGCGGCCGGCATGTGTCAGTCGGCGCAACACCACAAATAGCTCTTATGCATTTTTTTTGTGATATAAAGACTCTGCTGGTATCTGTCGAGTTTCCCCAAAGCAAAAGTCCATATCTTAATATAGACCCAATATATCCATGATATGCTACTAAGGCTGTTTTTTCGTCCGCTAACTTTCTTATTCTTTTTATTGCGTAAATGAACCTGTTTATTTTGGTTGACACTTGTTTTGTATGGGCTTTCCAATTACAGAACTTATAAATTACGATACCTAAAAAATTTGCTTCCTCAACCAACATTATTTCTTGACCGCGGTGGATTAATTTTAAGTCAGTATACTTTTTGTTATATGTACTAAATTGGATAATTTTTGTTTTAGTCATGTTGGCGGTGAGATTATTCTGATCTAGCCAACTAGATATATTTTCTATAGTATTAAGTACGCATTGTGTATAATCGGAAGAATTAGTTTCGTCAACAACTACGGAGATATCATCTGCAAAAAGTGTGCACTTATGTTGAGTAACTTTCGGGATATCATTGATATAAATGAGGAACAATAATGGACCCATAACACTGCCTTGAGGGACCCCAAAATTGTTCTGTTTGTACGTTGAATGGACATCATGTGACTAAAAGAACTTTGACTTATCTTAAGTCCCCTTGGCAAACGTTTCATTTGGTATTGGCCATCATTTGTAGTGAAAGCTGTTAGCTTTCTACTGTCCTGCTGTAATTTCACTTGATAGTATCCTTGGTAAAGGTCAAATTGAGTGAAATATATAGCACCAGAAAGAGAGTCTAAGATTTCGTTTATATTTGGCAATGGAAATTTATCATCACACACTCACTCACTTAACGATTGCAACTCACCAAGAGAAAACGGCAATGTTAAGTCTTGATCAGTTACATTTAATATTTTAACAGGAATTCTATAGTTATTTTCTTTCGTTATTGCATTTGCCAAAAACACATCCTTCGCTAACTCTCTCCTACAAATAACAACATCATCATTCATATGTTTTCCTAGATAAATGTTATGTATAGATTCGGAACGACTTGGAATATAAAGTATATTGTCAATTTTATGCTGCTCTTCAATAAATTCTAAATAATGTTTTTTATTTGCCTTACTAAGTGTTAACATATTTGACGTTAAATTAATATTCGCATAAAATTTGTTTAAAAAATCTAAGCCAAGTATACTATCTTCTCTCAGTGGTAAACTATCAAAGAAAATAAACTTATGACAAAATATTTCATCGCCATTTCTCAAATTTAAATCAACTAAACCTTGAGACCGTTTCTGACCACCTATTCCATTTATCAAAGTATCATCATTAGAAATTAAAATATTTTTAGGTAATGCTTCTTTCTTTATAATAGATAAAGAAGCACCCTTATCCACAAGCCAGTAATATTTAATGTTATTGACATGAAATGCAATATATTTGGCATTACCGTCACACGATAAAGTTATACGTTTAACCTCGAAAAAACTTATCTGTCTCCGACTTAATATTATCTTTCTCGTTCTTACTACCGTGTGGTACATCATGCTGTTCTCCTAGAAAAATTTTGCGTGTTCTACCACGGTTATTAAAATATCGCACTCCTCTGTTACTACTACCTCTAGAAACCCTATTACGATTCTGTAAATAATCAAAACATGGATTTGAATTCCTAAAACTACCATAACCACGTGGCATTTGACCTTGAAAATAACTGTTATGTATTGACCTTGATAGTTGCGAAGACTACCTCTTTGCTGGTGATAACCACGGGAACACGTGGCGTTATAATTACGCCGATTGTTAAAATAATGCCGCACGTTACCTGATATTGATGAGAGGGACGATACCTCTTCGTCCTTTGCTACTTGAATAGCGTCCTTGAGGTTGTCGTAGTTGCGCGCGGTAATTATTGTGCTCAGCCTTGGACTGCGAAGTCCTTCTGAAAATTTCTTAAGGGCCAACTTTTCATTTCTGGGTTTTAAAACTTGGAAAGCATTGGAATCATCTTTTGCCTGTGCAATGGTTAAATATGTTAATAATTTTTAGGGTTCCGTACCTAAAAGGTAAAAAACGGAACCCTATTACTAAGCCTCCGTCGTCTGTCTGTCTGTCTGTCTGTCTGTCTGTCTGTCACCAGGCTGTATCTCATAAACCATGATAGCAAAATAGCTGAAATTTTCACAAATTATGTATTTCGGTTGCCGCTATAACAACAAATACTAAAAATAGAAAAAAATAAAAAAATTAAGGGGGGGTCCCATACAAAAAACGTGTTTTTTTTCGTATATTTTGCTCAAAATTACTAACTGTTACAGGTAGACGCTTTAAATTTTTACATAATATGTAGTTGTATATTACCTTTCAAAATAAATAATTAAATTTAAAAAAAGTAAATAATAAAGGGTGGCTCCCATACAACAAACGTAATTTTTAAGCAATTTGTTACTCGATCTTAATATACAGGTAGAAACTTATAAAGTATTTAAGTATACATACAACGAACGTGATTTTCTTTTATAGATGATGGTACGGAACCCTTTGTGCGCGAATCCGACTCGCACTTGCCCAATTTTTCTATTTTAGCACCATATGTCTCAATGGATTTATTACCTTGCTTAATATTCTGTTAAAATAATTTTACCTTTTTCATCCAACATGCCCGTATACATGTCTATCGAGTCAATCATCCGCTGCATTGTCTCCTCGACACCGTCCATAGCTGGAATTCGCATAAAATTTGTTTAAAAAATAGACTACACGCCACCTTCATATCGAACTCCATTTTGGTAAACTTTGTCTTAGGTAAAATACACAAGTTCTTTATTTCCTCATAAACCTTTCTAATATTTTCGAATAAATCTACAGCCGATGTCAATAAATTGCTATCATTCGATTTTTTGACAAGCAAAATGATTTCCTTACATTTATCAAAAATATTTGACGCTTCATTCAACTTATTTTTTTACAGTTTTACCTAAATATCTACTCAGACCTTTTTAAATTAAATATTTCCGAATAGTTACTAGACTATCATACTGCTCTGTTAAACATTCAATCATTATATAAAAGTAACTTTATAAAATGCCATATCTAATGATTCACTACTATAATATGTATAATATTAGAATCAAGTAAGTAAAGTTATTGCGAAACGACAACGCATGAAATGTGCCAGCTTGCATTTTTGTCGTGAGGTATCAAGTTGTGTGCCTTTGTGCACGATTCCATGTCGTTTTAATATTCACGTTATAAAACCAATGTTATGCCACAAAATATGAAACATCTATAGGTACATTATATAGTAAAATTATTGATATATGTCTAACGCTTCATAATTATTTACTACAGAAGACGTATATAATTGAAATCTAAAGACATAATAGGAAAAAGAAATAAGCCAATAACGAGAAGAAGAAACGTCCGATCCTTTTGGAGCAGTATCCGCTTATCCTGATGTCTCGGCAGCCCGACCTCGAATGGATGCACGGATACGTTCAATTGTACGAAGACCCATCTCTTCTTGGATCCAGCCACTGTGACACTTCTTATAGAGGCGTAACCCAACGTAAAAAAGGAAAACAATAGTTACCACGAAAATGACGAACGTCAATACGCTCAATCGCTCTAAGTGACCTCCAATATCCTTCAGGGTTGCACCATTGTCCCCGCCAACGGCGTTTTGGCTAAGAAAGACCTCTTCTTTCTCGACGGTCGATCCACACATATTTGACGCAAACTGTTTTAATACGTATAACTATATGTATAATATACTTATACGAACTTATAACTTTAAAAATGAAACCCCTTAGCAGAGCCCTTAGGCAGGGTCGCCATGTAATGTTGGGGTTTGTGAGAGTAAGACAACCACATCGGTCAACCTTTCTTTATTAAATAATAATCACACATACAATATAAAATGCGCACATCGCGGAAAGGCAAGTCAGCAAAATATGTATCTATCGTTATAAGGAATCGTACAGAATATACCTATTGCTATTAAGGAGCATATATACTTATTAATTGTTACACTTCAGGTTGACAATACCGAACCCCTCTAAAAGGATAAGGGATATAGATTTGGTATGGGTTCCAGGAAGATACCTGACTTGCAGTATCCCGCTGTATGCGCCGACTATTCTTCGACACGTGTTTGGCCTCTGCACGAGGCATCTTCAGGAGCAATGGGCAACGACTGCTCAGTCGTTGTCCATCGCCCATAATATAAATACTACTGCGCAGTCGTTGCCCATCGCTTCTCAGTCGTTGTCATTAGGTTACAATGGAGTTCCGCCAAGTAACGCCTGATTCAATCAACTATAACTGTTTCTTTTAAACAGCACCTTCATAAAATATTCAGCTAAGTACATCTGTCAGCGATAACAATGTCTCCGTTCAAGCTACAAAATCTTACGCTCTCTCTTCCATAAATTGAAAGAGAATAGTTCCTTACGTATTGAGTACAAATATTTGCCATGAACGGCTTTCAAGTCACAGTTTTATTCACAGCATTAATGTGGATGAAGTTCATGCTATAAAAGGGAATGGGCTTGCCAATTCCCATCTAAGAGCCTATTGCGTTTCATGATATGTTGTTATGCCATTGATCCCATTTTTAGCGACCTTAGATTTCCAAGGGTTTGGTTTGCGAAATAGGTACGTATCATTTGAAATTTAATATCCACTTTTCAACAGCTTCTTAGCTACTTAATTTATTTCCATGAAGATACATTTGAGTATCCTCTTATTTACTAACACACAATGCAAGTTTAAATAAGGCTGGCGAGAAATTTAGGAGGACATCCCTTTCCAAGGTGGAGATGCCTTTTAGTTGACATGTCTCCTTGTATTAAATAAGAAGTAGTATATAAAAGTCTAAAAATAGAACTTAATAGATCTTATCCGTGTCTATATATTTCTAATTTTATCAAAGAAAACAAGCGAGTAAAAGAGTAGATTTAATTTAGTAGTAGTAATTGTTCACGACAAAGTTGAGTCGTTACAAAACCTCCGTGTTTGCCTGCTGGTAAATAGAAACGTTTATAAACACCTAATACTCAAGCAATAATCATTCAAGGTCACAAAAGCGATCGAAAATGATATTAAAATAAATTCAAACGTGTGAACATGATTGAGTTTACCGACATTTGACATAATATGTAGTATACAATAATTTCTTAGCAATCAACATACATTTTTCGTATGACAACATAGTGTTTAAATTTCGTAAAATTGATATATTTAATGCAAAAGTGGAATCGGTGAGGCGGATGCTCAGTCTTGAATTCTTCAATAGATTTAAGTAATATTTTCCTATACTTGTAAAAGTTGTTAGTTTTAAGTTAATGGCATTATTGCTACATTGTTTCTTTATACGATGGTCCAAATATTGATTTTAGAGAATTGTATATTACAAAGGCCATGAACGTTATATAATTAAAATAATTGGCAAACTGTTACTATACTTTCATAAATATATATATTATTTTTACTTGCTGTTGGGTTTCCAAATAATAAATAAAATAAAAATATAATTATTAAGGTAACCTTCTTATTTAGATATAGATTTTCAACAGTACTGAATAGACTTTGTATTGTATTAGTAAATAAAAGAAGCAGCTGAGCAATGAACGAAGAAATTATCCAAGCATTACTGATTTTCCTCAGTATCGCATAGCGCTAGTGTCGACTATTGGTGAATGACTTTCTCAAAGTTCAGTGATCTTCCTCATTTCTGGTAGACACGCACAACTATACTCAATGAAAATTTTCGTCCGGTCGTCTGCTCGGTCACTTGAGCGGTTCACATCGTTTTGTAGCAATAGATGTAACAGGTAATGGGAAAATAATTGAATTAGGGAACGAAGTAATGGTTATCGTTTATTTATGGGTCGGTCCGATGGCTGGGACAGAAATAATAACGTAAATAATTTCCGTTCGTTGAATAATAAAACATGAACAACATAGTGAATATATTTTAATTTTATTATACAGCGGTTTATATTTACAAATTATTAATCAAAACTGTAATAAACAGTTCCGATAAATAATTATTGCTGCCAATGAGAAGTTGCACTTTCAATATAAAAAACTTTTAATCTTTCTCGACGAAACAAAAATACTACACTGTGTACAATATATTCATTTTACGGGTCTATATCGCATAAGTATTTGAAAATATAGTATTATGGACCAGAATTGAAATAGATTTTATTAAAAACAGAAATCAAACACTTATAACTGACAATTAAGAACTTTATGCAAAAGTTAAACATGACACAATTTGTAAAATATAAATGGAAGTAGTTGAACAAAAATGAAACGTCACTACAGCCCTAATACAAGTCCGCAACGTCTGAAGGCCGAACACCAAAAGGCACCACCCGCCGCTTGCTACCCGTTATATTGGGTCAGCACCACCATCTTGTGACGTCACGTTCAGTGCTGCTACTTCATTGCTCTTTATTTCCAACTCGGCCTCTCCTGACCGCGAGGAGCCCTCGACCGCTTGATTTGAGGTAGACTCTTCCCCATTATCTGAGGAACCGACATAAAGTTCGTTTTCTGAAACAGGACACGTATGTAAGAAAGCTGCAAAACATAAAATGTTTCGGGATATAGCAATTCAACATTACAATAGCAAGTGTGCACAACGAGCCATTGTAATTTGAACTATCCACTTACTAACAGATTCAATCATTTTTATCAAACCACAAACGACAGGCTCCGGATCTCCGTGGTTGTGCTGCATAGCGAAAGCATTAGCTCTGTAAATGCAATTGCTATGCCCCGCAGCACGAAGTACCAAATTCGCTTGCTGCGTAATATCCTTGACCATAGCCTAGGCACCAAGTTCGCATGCTATGTCCACTACTCGCATAACTAAAGCATCTGGTCTGTAAATGCAATTGCTATGCCCCGCGATACGAAGCACCAAAATTGCTTGTCGCGCTTACCAAGTAATCATAACATAGGCTCCAAGTTCGCTTATTATGATCATGCCTGATATACCACATCATCATGTGAGTACATCATCAAACAAATTGCCAAGGCCAAAAAGAGCTGTGTGACGCCGGCTTACCAGTCTCAAAGAAAACTGAACAGGCGTCAGGCATCCATTCACCATGCTACCGAACCATGTGTTCAGCTGCTGCCGGAGTCCGTTTGCCATATGAGCTGGAGCTTCGATTGACCTTTAATGGGCCTCTCATGCTCGAGTCCAGCTTGCCAGAAGTCTGCGAGCCCTTGCTGACGAACACGAAGTCACCTACCGCATAGGCGCAGGGCCCGTTGCGATTCTCGTTCACTCTTTGGTCTCGCCGCTGCCGATTTGCTTCCAGTAGTTCTGAAGCTTGTTGTCGGCGCAGCGTTACCATCGCCTCACGGTTTGGATTACTGTTGTTATGCAGAGCTACATCTCTGATGAGAGATCTTAAAACGGGTGTAGTCCCTTCAACGCCTGTCAACAGATGTAAGGACGAAGTTTGGGTGGTATATTGCTTAGTTATGTTAAGCGTTAATTGAATTTTCCAAAGGACAGTGGACCAACTATTGCCTTTGGCGTTGACCTCAATCCACAACATATTTAAAACGGTACGGCAGTACCGCTGCACTTGACCGTTCTCACGATGCATTCCCGGTGTAATACGATGTGTAGTACATCCCATGTCGCTTACCCAGTCTTGAAAGCCGGTAGCTTTGAACATTCTACCTTGGTCAGTAAGGGATGGGGTACCAAACAGAGATATAACATTGGTGAACACACATTCCTATTCATCGGTGTCTTGCCTTATAGGCAAGTCACCGGTGCATATAAGAGACAAAACTTTGAAAATGCATCTAATACAAGCAAATTATACTTAAAGCCATTAGAATCAATCAGCGGACCAAGTACGTCCAGATGGACATTGTGAAAGGGTACATCGGGCTTATTTCACGATTGAATGGGCTTATGTGGTAAACGAGGAACTTTCTTATGTGAAAGACAAACAACGCAACGTGCTCCTTTCTAAAGACCGAAGTAGAATACCTAGGTAGGATCATTAGGCAAGGTCAGATAAGACCGAGCCCTCGCAAGGTAGATGCTTTGATTCGCTTACCCAAGCCTACTAACGTAAAGCAAGTGCGCTAATTTTTAGGTTTCGCTGGCTATTTTAGGCGTTATTTTGCTAGCTACGCTGTAAGAACTGCTTGGCCATGGTTTTGACTGAGGCTGAAAGGCTCAGTTGTTGCCCATCGCTCCTGAGGATGCCTCGTGCAGAGGCAAAACACGTGTCGAAGAATAGTCGGAGCATACAGCGGAATACTGCAAGTCAGGTATTTTCCTGGAACCCATACCATTCCTTTATCCCTTACCATTTTTTGAGGAGTTCGGAATTCTTAACCTTTATCTATTGCAATAGTTGGGGTGGTCAATCCGAGGGTGCGTGGTGGGTTCCTCTTTCCTTCCATAAGGTTACAATGGAGTTCCGCCAAGTAACGCCTGATTCAATCAACTATATTTTTCTAATGCTTAACGTTGCTTTATCTTTGGCCTTCGTCGTTAAAAATTATGGTTTTAATTCTACCTGCATAGGAATTATACGTACCACACATAATAATTTATAAGAAATACATAATTGTAACTACACAGTAATTTGGATGGAGTAACTGCAGATTTATAGCATGTGTCTTAGCCATAAAAACTCTGATAGAATTTAAAATGGGTTTACTAACACGGGTTGTTATTTATTATAGAAGTTGTTTTGTTAAAACTAGACATTTTACAATATTGCATTGCTATTACTATCATCAGCCTATTTTAATAGATCAATAACGTGATCGTTTACCTTTTCATGTTTTTATTGAATTAAGAATGCAAAATAGATTATTATTTCAATGTCGTTTTATTTTTAGATCATGCGTTGTCTGAGGAATTTGAAACTAAAGCTAGTACAAGTATCTAACGAAGAGGACTTATTGGAAGACAAGATTTATTTATATGTGATAATTGTGTCTAAGGATGTGAAAATTGTACCCAAAGAACTCATAATATTTTTTATGTATAGTTATGTGGATAAATCTTTTATATAAATGTTCAAAACATATTTGATAATGACTGAGAAACTAAAGTTACTAGAAATTTTAAGGCTTTTATCATCTCACTTGGAGATTTTTTAAAATATAGGTATATAGTCTTTCGGCTGAGGGTCAAAGGCTTTCGACTCCCGTTCTTCCATTTTCTCCTTTGACTATCATTTGTTTCATGCGACACCTTTACATATGGGCGTGAATTATCGGGTACGGAGATGATAAGTAAAATAACAGTCATACATTATTTCAATTGCAATTACTCACAGTAAGATTAATAATCATAGAAAACAATTACAATTTCCTATTATCAATTTCTATCAAAAACTAACGTCCACCGATCACGTGGCTGCGAGCGCTTCTTGAGCAGTTCGAAGATTCACTCACATTTAAAAAGTGTACGCTATGGTATTGACATTCGTCTAAACGGTCAGCTGCATTCTAAAAGAAGGTGTAGTACATGGCCAGTTGAGGTTGCCACGGAGGTTCACACATACATACATACATATATACTACATACGTATGTACATATATTTTAATAAAATACTTGCTGACCCGGCAAACTTCGTACTGCCATATATGTATTATACATACAAACCTACCTCTGGAATCATTCTATCTATTAAAAAGAAAAACACATTAAAATCCGTTGCGTAGTTTTAAAGATTTAAGCATACATAGGGACAGACAGACAGAAGACAGACTTTGTTGTATTCTATGTTGTGAAGCCAGATTATAGGCAACATAATGTACTAAACAGAAACAAAAACATTTAATTTGCATTTGGATTTATTTTTAATATAAATATGAAACATGGTTTTCTCTAATATAGTCGGCTGTTTGAGTCATATTTTAATTATTTTTTACAAAAGAATATGTTCTAATAACTACATATAATTATTAACAATGGTCCAAATTAACTGTTAAAAGTAAGATATTTACAATTTCTTACAATTCATTAGTATTTTATAATTTTTAAAACTAGGGTGTTTTTACACTCATTATAGTCTTAGCGGGATATACAATTCATTATAGCTCTTAAGGGTTAATACATCTACCATTGTTGGGTACAGAAGAAACATTTATATTCTATTAAAATCATTACTCTTTGAGATACAGTTTGTGCAAGTTTTTATTAATAGACTCACGTCTGTATCTGCGAATGGGTAGGCAGAGGTGTAATATTACACCCACATTTCGTCATGAATTTTTAGAGGCGAGCCTATTGCCATTACCGGGACCATCGCCAGACTCCGTGCTGCTAATTTGGAAAAACCCAGTAACACTTTTGCCCGACCCTGGCATCGAACCCAGGACCTCTGATCAGCAGTCGCATACGCTATCCACTGGATAACGGAGGCAGCCGGTCGGTTGTGCAAGTGATCATTAATAATTGAATACGCTTAATTCGAAAGGTCAGAGTTGCGTACAGAGGATTTGAAAACGAGATCCTTTGCCTGGCAGCCTCTTAGTCTCACCATTGTAATACCACTGCCATCCGCATACATCGCAGTCAAATTGAGATCCTCTTCTTTTCGGGGTATAAAACAGTATTTATATGTGTCCTTCCCTATAAGTACCTATAAGCTCCGATAAACCCAGTTTAATTAAATCTTTCATAACCTCAGATAAAGACTAGTACTAAAGCATATTTTATTATGCATTGTTTGTTTTCATACGAGTGAACTGCCACAAGCTACCTACGCAACAAAGATTTTGTGGAATTTTACTAGTATTTACACTTAATGTTTTCGAAATATTTTGAAAACTTTGTCGTGGTTATTTGAACGGAAAATATATTGTGAAAATAAAACAGAGTCCTAATAATAATATCAAAAGACACAAGCATCTTCTCATAACGTGGATAAAATCATAGGGGAACAGTGTTTAAAAGGCAAGATCCGTCAAGAAAAAATTGGGCAAGTGCGAGTCGGACTCGCGCACGAAGGGTTCCGTACCATCATCTATAAAAGAAAATCACGTTCGTTGTATGTATACTTAAATACTTTATAAGTTTCTACCTATTTATTAAGATCGAGTAACAAATTGCTTAAAAATTACGTTTGTTGTATGGGAGCCCCCCTTTATTATTTACTTTTTTTAAATTTAATTATTTATTTTGAAAGGTAATATACAACTACATATTCTGTGAAAATTTAAAGCGTCTACCTGTTACAGTTAGTAATTTTGAGCAAAAAATACGAAAAAAACACGTTTTTTGTATGGGACCCCCCCTTAATATTTTATTTTTTTTTATTTTTAGTATTTGTTGTTATAGCGGCAACCAAAATACATAATTTGTGAAAATTTCAGCTTTCTAGCTATCATGGTTTATGAGATACAGCCTGGTGACAGACAGACAGACAGACAGACAGACAGACAGACAGACAGACAGACAGACAGACAGACAGACAGCGGAGGCTTAGTAATAGGGTTCCGTTTTTTACCTTTTAGGTACGGAACCCTAAAAAAGGGCTTATAAAGCTTTCAAAACAAGAGGCAACCAAAAATATGTTTACCGAACTTTTGATTGCAACCTCAATAACATTTCTCATATTCTCTCTCTAAAGTATTACCACCATCATTTTTCACAAATAATTTATTGTGGAGCCATTTCTTACAAAAAATACTTATATCGAATGGGGGAACACGCCATAGTAATTCGTTCGAGACCTTTTCTCCTTTTGATGCCCTCTCTATAATAGGGAGTTACTTGACAAAAACTTACTTTTTGTTGTTCAGTGACTTGGCTAGTGAAGCGACTATAATTTTCTCTTTAATAGAATGGATGACTTTTTGATTGAATTAATTTTGATTTTATTTTATTTATAGACTCACGCCTGTATCCTCGAAGGGGTAAGCAGAGGTGTAATATTACACCCACATTTCGCTATGAATTTTTAGGCCCAACGTAATAGGGGGCGAGCCTATTGCCGTACCGGGCACATTACCAGACGCCGTGCTGCTACTGAGAATTTCCTAACGGCAAAACCCAATAACACTTTGCCCGACCCGGGAATCGAACCCGAGACCTCCCAATCCCACGCGCACATTTATGCCGCGAGACCAACGAGGCAGTGGATCAATTTAAAGTTTACAAATTAGTAGCTAGCTCGTTAATTGTTTTCGAACGGATTTGCGATTGAATGGTGGCGAGTTAGCTTCTATTTTGAAGATAATCACGGGCAAATTGAATTTCTAGTAATATAGATCAAGCCTTAAAGGTCATGAAACTACGCAGGTAACGGCAGCATTCCAACCCAGCTATAAATAATTTTTTTCATTAAAACCGCCCGTATGCCGTATTATATTTTACATTTCGTCAATATTCTATTCTATTTAACCACATTCACACAACACCGTCTAGTTTCAA
Organism: Euclidia mi; assembly: GCA_944739405.2. Taxonomy (NCBI): domain Eukaryota; kingdom Metazoa; phylum Arthropoda; class Insecta; order Lepidoptera; family Erebidae; genus Euclidia; species Euclidia mi. The sequence continues at coordinate 68,394,874 of OX123190.2, forward strand.
ACTAAGTAGAGCTTGTGTTGTGGCATTATGGGTACTAGATAATAGATAAACATAAAATAATACTATTTTCTTTTTTGTAAATACATACATACCTGTTATACATAGTAACAGATATACAGACCAAGTCAAATATCCATGCTCACGCACACTAATGTGTGACTTGAGCAGATATCGAACGTACGCCACCGGGTCGTCTACCAAACAAAAGCAAATTTTAAATTCACTTCCCAAAAACATACCGTGCTGCAGTTCTGGTGCTCCGGTACGGTGCCAGTTAAGTGTAGGGACCTTGAGGCGCGTAATAAGAATCAAATTAATATAGCGAGGCAATAAATAAGCTGATGTAATCAACTTCTCCAAGTAATAATGCAACATAATAAACATATTATTAAGAAATATTTTTTTTTTTTAATTTGATTACATGTGCATTGTTTGTTGGAAAAACAGTAATGTAAAGCGATGAGGATATTTATGGGAGGATTTCCCTCCGTAATCATTAGACTAACAAGCAGCTTATTCCGTAAATTGATTCTGTATTGTAAATACGATGCTACACCCGTTTACTTCCAAATAAAGCCAAGTACTAAACGAATCTAAAAATAAAACGAATACCAGGAAGAAAAAAAAAATACGCACAAAAGGCTATTAACCAATCAAGGGTCTGAATAGGCCGATGATATTCAAGTTAAAAACAAAAATGACTTAATCGGCTGCTTCCTTTGCTTTTCACGCACACTTAAACATCAAACGTTTTTAATTTAGCTCTGTGAAGGTCGATGAAGGCTGCCCAAAGCCAAAGGTGCCCATTGACCACAGTCTTTCCTCCTCATGCTTGCAGTAACTTTATTTCGTTATCTTAATATATAAAATCCTTGCGTTACTGACTGACTGACAGACACGCTACAGCCGAAACTATTCCGCGCAGGAAGCTGAAATTTGGCATGTATGTTCCTTGGGGACCGTAGGGGAGCACTAAGAAGGGATTTCCCGAAATTCCCACGGGATCGGCCAAAATTGGTAAATTAAAAAAAAATGCAGGCGTAGCTGCTGGCGTCCTCTAGTTTTCTATATGAAGCTCACAATGACTGATTTTTTTCTTGACATCAGTTATATTTGAGTTTGGTTCGTATTTTTTTTCAATCTCCAACAGTTTATTGCAGGCATTAAGAAGGGATACTTTGTTTTTGTACTCATTCAATGTACATTGCCATAAGCAAGGACAGTATCTTAAGGCGTTTATAAATTCTATTAAGAAATCGTGACTACTGGTTCCCAAATCCATTATTAAAAAAGTATGCACGTAGGTACGTCTGTTAGCTAGGGCTGTGGTGGAAAACCGGGAAAACTGTAGGCTCGGCTCGTCAGTGGTGATCGACACGCGGTCTTGCGCAGCGTGCCGAGTAAAAAATAAAACATAACTAACGAGCCGCGAGCCGGGCTCGTTGGTTCTTAATACCGCAGTATTGCAATGATCCACGGGCGAGCTTTACCGACGAGCCATAAAACGGCGGTTTTACTCGTCCGACGATTATGGCCTTTAGAATGCAGTTGATAGCCCATGCTTGAGTATCGAAGCGTTAATGGTCTGTTTCATGCAAAAAAGCGTGCGAAACATGTTCGTACAAATAATCCTACAAATTATTAAAATAATTTTCATTATAATAATCTGTACACAGTTTAATGAGGGAAAACAGTACATTTAAATGTATTGAAAAACGTTGTTATATCACTGGTTATGGCTTTGCCGAGTGAATGTTCGGAAACACTAAGGCGATCGCAACACGTGAGGTGGCAAACATTTTAAATTCCATTTTTAATTAGATGCATTTGCCTTAAATATTTAGGACGGACAGCTGTTGAAAATGTTACCTTACTAGGATTGTAAGCCCATTGCAAGACGGTCGCTGTAGAAGTCTACATAGTATATGCAGCAACATTAAAGATGTTTGAAATATATATATTTATTCCAATTGGCCTTGTAGGCCTTCAAAATAGCGGACTCAAATACATTATATTTGGCTCACACACACTTGTTATTCGGTTTGACAAACAATATGCTTTTATCTACATATCACGTAACCAGACCGCAGGAGAAAGCTTTTATAAAAATAAAATAGTAATTTTGATAATAATCCTCGGCATATTATTATTTTTATATAATGGTTACAATCTAGTCAATACTATCTGTTTTCAGTATAGTTTTGTAGTTTCATCATTATTTATAATAGTAAACGATTCTTCTGGGAATATTATATTTAACAAAGACTTTTTGCAACTTTTTATGATGAGTATTTCAATTATTGTAAAACATACTAGTAAGTTTATTTGTTAATCGAATCTTTTGCATCATTTTTTCTGTTTGGTGATGTTGTTCGATCATCGCTGTTATGCACGGTTCGACTTGTAATTGACGGTTTAGGCGTTATTAATACGCACTACACAACATAAATTATAAAGGCATTATTGAAAGTAAAAAAAATTGCTTTGTCATTTTCTTTTGCTTAAACATATATTTTGATTGACATTTTACCATACAAAAATTAAATCATTACAAATATAATCTGTAGCCATTTATTTCAGTCAAGTATTTAAGTTTAAGCTTATTATTTTCCAAGTGACTAATAACTTAAAAGATGACTAAATGTTTTCAACTAATAAAATAACTTGATAGCGATTAAATATTTTCGCGACTATTATCTTAATATATAAAATTTTTGCGTTACTGACTGACTGACAGACACGCTACAGCCGAAACTATTGGGCGCAGGAAGCTGAAATTTGGCATGTATGTTCCTTGGGGACCGTAGACCTCTACGGTCCCCAAGGAACATACATGCACTAAGAAGGGATTTCCCGAAATTCCCACGGGATCGGCCAAAACGGGTAATTTAAAAAAATGCAGGCGTAGCTGCTGGCGTCCTCTAGTATTAAATAAGATTCAAAACTAAGGGTGTTATAAAAACTAAAAACTAAACTAGCAGCTGCGTTTAGGTAGTGAAGTCAATTGAAATATTAGCCGAGGAGCTATAAATAATGACTTGGCGACTAATAATGTGAGTAGTAGTTTATGTTAGGTTTTCTTGTGACCCAGTACCCAAAAATAGGAGCCCTACGAGGCAGGGCTCCATCAACTTGGCTTAAAAGACCGAAGCGTCTTATTTACTTATACGAAACACTTCATTTAAGATATTTAATTTAGCTAAATATTGAAATTTGTATTATTTATGAATGGCCGTTTTCTATTTTTTTGTCATCATCAAGTTTCCGCTTAGATATCTACTAATTCAGTGCCCAAAAAAATAAATTACTGCTAGTTTAAATTAAAACGAAGCTTATAACTGACATCTAACTTTTACTTATTACGATACTCCTTATTAGCTGCCAACCCATTATACAGGGTGGATTTTTTGTGATGCCACCTGAAGGGGAAGTACTCTTAATACTTTAGATAGAAAATTTTACTCAAAGAAAACATTCCTTTATTTTTGAAAAGAAAGAAAACGGCATTCAAAGAGATTTAAAAATTCGCTTGCCACACACGGTAATCGAACCGACAAAATCTGTAAAAGTTGCACCCTGTACTTTTATTGCATCGATTGTTAGGGTCAATAAGGATGACATCTCTTTAACATACAAACTTTAAATACACATAGTAAAGTTGCAATACGAGACCAACTCGTCTAGACGAGCCTTAATATCACGACAAATCCTTTACGTTCTTCCAAATAAAAAAACTATTTTGGGCTCTCCCTAAGGTAGACATAAATATGGTAATGTGACATATAAAACCCTTTTGCCAAGGTTTAGGGCTTCAGGAAGAATGTCGTGTAGACGAAATACTGCGAATTTTTGCGAGGCTAGTATAGGCTATATAACATTCTATTGTTAAGTGTAGCCTTGAATAGTTTTATCGTTTATACTACGATAAGATTTTGTATTGCAGAAATATATTTTTATACCGTTGTTTAACGGAGCAACTTACCTTGAAAATCTTTGATAAAGGCAGTGATAGTGCAACAGATATACGAATAGGCCGCCATGCAGAGAGTATCGGATTTAAAGACATTGAACGCACAGTTAGTGGTGTCGAAGTTATGTGCAAACTTGTTAATTACCGCCTGCCCCGTGCTTCGAAGAAAACGCTAAGCCATTGGTGCTGGAGGTCATGAGATCTTTGACAATAAATAGCAAGAGGTCAGTATTCTGTAATCTGCACTAACACTGGAGACAAGTGTCCCTCGGGCTCCAAGAGTAAGTCTTGGATGCAACCGAGATAACGCTAGGGCGATGATGACTGCAGACAGAAGTACAACTGTGGAAAGCTAATACTCGGTCATATCTGGCTTGACTAGAAAGGGGACCTCTAACTCTTCAATGTAACTAGAAAGACGCTGGGATAATTATGATGATGACTTGAAATCAAGAACAGTAAGCTCGCTTTTTCTAATTTATTAAGGGATACAATTTTTATCTATAGCTAATAGGGTGTGTAAAAGTGAGTACCTCAGTACATAAGCATTGTTTCCAGTACTTAAAATAATGATAATTATCTAATCGTCGCAAAAACAATATGTTTTAATATATATTTTCATCTTCAATCCATCACAGGGGCCGCACAAACAACATGTGCTTTTATGTTGCTTCACAGTAATGAATTAAAATACCGTGCTAAACACTCATGAAAAATGTTGTGAGCAAACATTATATTATTTAACCTAATTACTTGCCGCTAGTCCATGTTGAGTAATTATTATTTGAATAGAAAATTATTGATTGAATCAGGCGTTACTTGATGGAACTCCATTGTAACCTAAAGGAAGGAAAGAGGAACCCACCACGCACTCTCGGATTGCCCACCCCAACTATTGCAATAAAAAAAGGTTGACAATACCGAACTCCTCTAAAGACATAGGATAAGGGATACATGGAATAAAGCGGAAAAGGGTTCTAGAAAATTATTAATTACTACCTAATTCATGTTCATACTTTTCCATGAATTATCAAGCAATTAACTATGCTAGTTAATATAATTGTTTAATCAGAATGAGTATACACGTAAATTTAGGTTTTAAGTGTATTTTGTACCCATAACAAGTTGTTTATTTAATAATGAATACAGGTATTGATCGCGTAGTAGAGCGACTAATAGAACAGGCTATTGAAAACCGGTTCCCGGGTTCAAGCTTACATCGTGCACCTCAGACTTTTCGAAGTTTAAAATTATCAACTTAATATCCAATCATCATCATCATCAGCCCTGTATATAAACTGTCCCACTGCTGGGACATGGCCTTACCCTTCTCACTATGAGAAGGATAAGGCCATATTCCACCACGCTGGCCAAGTGCGGGTTGGCAGAATTTACATGTCTTTCGAGATTATTATGGAGAACTCTCAGACATGCAGGTTTCCTCACGATGTTTTCCTTCACCGTTAAGAGGAAACACTACGGGCAAGAGAATTGAAAAATAGGTATTTGTAAAATCAATTGCTGTCGCGCAGCCTCAAGCCTCCCTCCGCAAAGCGCGATAGAGACAACTGCAGCTTGGACCAAAAATACCTATTAAATGTACACAAAATCAACGTTTGGTATTTCCTTGATTCCATCTCCAAAACTTTATCGATTTAACTAGTTTTTTCATATTAAATTAGAGAAAGGCTTTGGCCGTGTTCCTAAGTTTTCCTTTTTTTTAATTATCTTGCCAAATTTGTTTTTTGGATGTTTGAACACAGCAGAAAATCTGGCCAAGTTTTGAGGTATTTGAAGGTTCAAATCTTTTTTAGTATTGGCCATACATCTTTTGGAAAAAAATAATTGCTCTACTGGCATTATCCAGGGAGAAAATAGGAGACAACGTTTGTATGGAAAAACGGCCCTTGTGTTTTCTCTTAAGCAAGCGATAATTAACAATATAATACGCACATAACTTTGAAAAGTCATTGGTGCGCGCTGTGGATTCGAACCCGAGACCCTCTGCGTAGCAGTCCGTCGGTCTCTCCACTAGACTATCGCTGCTTCTTAATCTAAATTGGCTTGGCTTGGCTTGCCGTTCGTAACAGATCGGCAAAGTTAAGTAACGTTTGCACAGGTTACCACTTGGACGGGTGACCGTTTGTGGCATTTACATCTGAGCGCTACCGTGCTTCGGAGGGCACGTAAAGCTGTCGGTCCCGGAACTTGTCTAAGGATAAGGATCGTTAGGCCATGTCGGAGGCCTTCGGGCGGTCTGAAAACTCCGACACCAGAGTTGGCCACACACTCGCACGAAAAACAAACAAACAAATCTAAATAATATGCAATAAATGATATTAAGTATTCAATCATTGCTTGCTGCTCGAATGATATATTTATAAAGTCTGTCTGCCACTCTGTCCACATCGGTAGACTACAGCTTTATGCTTCTCATAATGTGAAAGTGTCCGTGTTCTACGGATACTTTGTAGCCGTCCGGATGAGAAGTCAGCAGAAGGTCCAGCAGTGAAGGATTCTGGCTTTCAAAGTCTGGGATTCGCGTGGGCGTGGTAACCAGTTGTGTCAGGCCATAAGCCAGTGCGAAGTCGTGAACAGATCTCCCCGCATGATCAGTTTTACTGGAACTGAGGCAGTCGGCGTGATGGGCGTTAAAATCGCCAAGCAAGATGATCTCTGCTGACGGGACCTGCTGTTGCACAAGGTCTGAAGCCATTTGGATATGCTGAATCAGTCGGTCAGTTTCGGTATCACCGCTTTGGGACCTATAAAGGCAAGCATAGACGCGGGGGTGGTCGTCGCTATCTATACGTAGTCATAAGGTAGAGAGGTCCCTACCTTCTAGATTCCTAAGGCGACGAGAACTCTAACATAAGCGCACACTCGGCCTTGGACAGAAAGGAGTGTTCAAGTCCATACCCAGGGTAAGTAAGGTAGGAAGTGTCTGCTGGAGGCGATATCTGCATCTCAGTCAAGAAGAGCAAGTCCAGCTTTGTTGTCTCGAGGTAGTGGTGGACAGCATTAAGGTTGGTGTGTAATCCCCTGATATTGCAGAAGTCCACGGCCAGTGTGGCAGAGGGTGCCAGGATATTTTTGCTCCTTTTAATGGAATGTTCGAGCGCAGTTTTGCCCAGGAGTACGAGGGGCGGCCTGGGCGTCCACGCTTAGATGCGTTGTGTCCTGAACGCGGACGTCCCGAGAGGGATTCTCCATCGCAAGCGCAGTTGGTACCCTCCTGGGGTAGCAAAAAGTTTTTCAACTGTACCATCATAGGGGGGGGGGTTGGGCCTCCGGTATCCTCACTCACTCGGCGAAACACAACGCCTGACCCATTCGTGCTGAAGCATGTCTCTCCCACGTTAAAAAGGCAGACATATACGACTGACGCAGGTAATGAGATAAATACATAAGTGTATTTTTTGTTGCGAAAGTAAATCTTGAAGCGTTAAGGAGTCAAAGTTATTAAGGGGACCTAAACTATTATTTCTTACGTTAATATAATAGGGATACCTACATAAATACTTTCTCTTATAATAATAACTATCATCTGTGTGTCATAATGAGTGTCACACTTAGTAAAATTCTCTTCTACCATTTTCTTATTACGCTTATCTACAAAATATAGATACCTATCGTAAATAAATTGAAATACATAAAGCAAGTATTTACTACGCTACAAATAAATTTTCAATATCTACAATATAATTTACCCTTATTTCTCTTATGTTCGACGTGGGATGCATTATCATTTTTTTTGGAGATAAGTCTTGTAATATTTCAATTTCCGCATCGCAGCGCCTTTAACCCGGGGCAGATGAATGATCGTTCCCTAGTTATCATTACTCGTTTTTGCAATCAGCCTATCTCGTAAATTGAATGATTTGGCAAGTCTAGAATAAAGAAGTTCCATTTTTCGTTGTCGCTATCAAGTTTTGTTAGGAATATTCGTATTTGTATTGTAAGTGGATATTGAGTACGATCTTTTTCTATGTCTTCGTTATAACGGCGCGACTTTGTGTGTATTGCTAAATCACAAGTGATATTAATAAGGCTTTATTTAGCTTGGGAACTAATGTAACATATATTTTCCATATGAGCAACAGATATAACCCTATGTATAGTCTACTCCAACACTAGTGTTAAGTCAACAAGACGAGGAACTTTACAATAATAAAGACCCAAATAGAAAATTCATTCATAGATGACACAATTGTATGTCTTGTGCCCACAACACCCGACGTGACGGTTTAAGCCACTAGATCAAACGAATGCTAAAAGCATACACTTTTTATTGCTTTATTCAATAAATAGAGTATTTATAAATAGCAGGTGTTTTAAAAACCTGAATACTGGGCAAGTGTATGCGATTGATCCCTGCAGAAACTTATTTATTAATAATGTTAGGTGTTGGAGGTTTTTGAAATACCTTGACATGTACATAATAGATCATTATTACGTTATGCATTACGTCTATATGCTAATATTATTATCGCTCGTTAGCAGATAATATAACTTACTATAAGAGCACTGGTCCACATGTTGTAAAAGTTACGGCAGATGCCACCTGAAATCTACACAATCGAACCTTAGAAAAATCTACAATCGATCCAGTAGAATAAAATACCGTAATGTAGGATATCTATTTACGGAGCCATTCAGGAGCGCAGCGCAACGCGTCGCAGCGCATACGCAAGAAATTTCCAGCAGCCGCCTGCGTCCTTCAGACCCTCTGTTGGAATTCCCGCGCGTGCTCGCGTAACCGCTAGCATACTCTTAGTGACTATGAATTCATTTCGGTGGTCAAGTAGACCTGGCCAGACGCAGCGGCAGTTGACCGCCACTGAACACATATTACGCCAGGTGAAGACCGGCTTCTGCAGCCGATAAAACGATTTTATAGAATCCTAAATTTACTATAACTTAATGTGAGCTCTAGCATGGACCACTTGGTAAAGATTGTAGTTGTTCAAAAGTTTGTAAGACACGGTACACTTAATGTTAAATTACGACACGCGTAACTGAACTGTATGTGACGCTTTTGAGTTCTTGAGTATTAAAGTCTTTGAAAGTTTGTTTTCGAAAATGCTCAGGAACTCTGATATGGTATTAAATTGAGGCAAATTGTTATTTACATTATTCCAAGATTTATGATTTACGTCAAACAAATTCAGTCTAGCCGTTTTCAATTAATCCAACCTTGAATTTTCGGACGTTTGCTTCATGTAAATCATGATGTAGATAAATGTCATATAGACTCACGCCTGTGTGCCCGAAACGGTATGCATAGGTGTAATAGAACACAACCACATTTCGTCCATCAAATTTTAGATCCCACGTATTACCAGACTCAGTCTTGCTACTGAGAATTCAGAAAAACTCAGTAATACTTTTGCCTGAACAAGTAATCGAACCCGGGACCTCCCGATCCGCAGACGTATACGCTATCCACTAGACCACGGAGGCACGTAGAAAACGTCACAAGTTATTACTACGGCACGGTTTATGCCGTGAAGAGGAGCCCTAATTAGATACGTCACTTCTAATTCTCTGCTCTACTACTACTCTCTTGCTAATTCTCTGACACACAGCAGTAGGTACATCAAGATGCATTATCGCATTTACTCGGACAAATGGAAGCTAACCTTATTAAGGCGCTGTGACACAACAATTATTGCGACACATGGCATGCCTTGATGGATTATGATTAATGTAATTTTATTCAGGTGGCACAAGAGTACCTGGCACACACTGTTAAGTACTTAAGTGGCGTGTGGCAAATCAAGTGTGCAAGAAAAATATAAAAGCAAAGACAATTTATTACTACTAGGTGGTTGTAATAAAAAACGCCAATAGTTAGCATATTTTATTACAAAATGGAGACTAGCCGATAAAAATAGATTTGAAAGTTTGTTTGTTCCTAATCCAGTTGAAATTAATATGTTGTAACAATAGTACCACCTACAACTCACAGATGGCGCCACAGGAAAAATTAGAAGTCGGTGTTAAGATTCTCCGGCGGATAACAAAACCCCGACTGATTCAAAGATCAAGGTGTCTTCGGATAGGGAATCGAGTATCGCGCGCTTTAAGCCTCAACCACTTGCTTGAGCATTTAAGTGTCTTCCTCGAGCACTAACTCCTGCGACTTATGTGCATCTACCTAGTTAGGTCTCATAGGTTCTGCGAAGAAGGTAGCCTGTTAATTGGTATAGATGTGTGTTTGGCATCGTTAATAAATTTATAACAAGAGTCCAGCTTTTATATTGCCGTTGGCGCGCTATCCCGCTCTACAGTGGCGCTCAACTTAGGGGCCCATCGTGCGCGTAACGTCACCAGCGCTACGAAGTTCGTAACATCGTGCTACGAAGTTCTTCGAGGTTAAGACGATTGGCGCTACGAATAACGACCTCTTCAATTCATGAGTGGAAGAAGCGAGCCTTCAAAGATAAATAGCCCTACTTTTGTTACACGAACTGGACGTGTTACCACCTTTAAAACAAGAAAAACCAAACGTGCCAGTATGCTGTCACCTGAGCAGTTCACACAGCTTATGGAGAGGATGCCGGCCGCATCACAACCTAAAAAAGGTTCATTCATCTCGTGCGAATACACGTACAGTGGCGAGAAAGATCCTGAGGTGGTAGAAGCATTTTTATCGGCAATAAATATATTCAAGCGGTCTGCAGATATAGGCGATTTGACCGCCTTAAGCGAATTACCTATTCTGTTGAAGGGTGAAGCCGGAGTTTGGTGGCTAGGTGTTAAGGGCGAGGTGACGTTATGGTCAGACTTCGAAACGCAACTGCGTGAAAATTTTGCACCTGTCCGCGAAGCATACCAAATATATATGGACATAACTCAAGTGAAGCAATTAAAAAGTACCACCACCGAATCATTTGTGAGACAAAAGCGGATGTTGTTTTCACAGCTGCCGGCTCCAGGACAAACTGAAACCCAGCAGTTGGACTTAATATACGGTTTGCTGCGCCTGGAAATTCGGGATAAGGTTCCGCGCGCGGATGTCAAAAACTTTAAAGACCTTCTGAAGACAGAAAAGGCGGCGGAACATGTAATTAATGAAAAGGATGCTGCTATAGGGCAAAGCACCACAAAGTCGCAGGAAACCCGCGTAGTGGTCAAAGGCGATATCAAGAAAATCAAGTGCCGGTTTTGCCGCAACTTTGGACACTCTACAGAAAATTGTAGGAAGCTTCAGCGGGCTAACGAACAAAAGGAAAAGGCTGAAAGCACCATCACCGAAGCAGTGGTTACTCAGGCCCCATTACAGCCAGCTAAATTTAAGTGTTATGGCTGCGGCGCTCCTGGAGTAGTGAGGTCCAATTGCACAACGTGTCATGCGAGTAAGAATCAACGACCTCAGCCAGAAATTAGATTTTGTTCCGTAGATACCTTCATCGACGCGAGAGATCGACCAGTAATTTTTGTCGAAATTGGAGGCGTCAATGGGGCAGTATTTCTTGATACCTGTGCTAAATCAAGTATTGCCTCATACTCTCTTTACTGTGAGTTGAAGAGAAAGGGATATTCCTTCCATGAACATAAGATCGGAGTAACGATGGCTGATGGTATACCAAAGCGTCAAAATGTCCTGGTAACTAAGGTTCCCATTAAGGTTAATGACCGTATAATACCAACTACCCTCTTGGTACTTCCCGAATCCTGTCGAAATAAAACGCTGTTAGGCGTAGGGTTTATACAGGACTCCCGCATCGACTTGAGTTTGGCCCAAAGCACTTGGAACTTCCTCGATATTCCTACGGAAAATTTTGAACTGTATGAAGAGAGCTTTATTAATTACAGCCAGAATACTGAACTTGCGGTTATCGTCTCAGATGATGACCCTTCTATGTCACCGTCATTGCCAGAGGAGAGCAATACGACTCGTTCATACGGTCCTCTTCATAGAATCGATTTGTCCCTACCTCCCAAGAAGAAACCTTACCTCAACTACCCTGGAAATTATTCTCCGATACTTAAAGCTTTATATGAAGATGCGAGATATAATCTTCAAGATTATGACGTACAATGTGAGCTGGATGGAGTGGATGATACACTCTTCCCAAAAACGTCAGTCTCATCGGTCGATGTCACAACATTTGAAAATTTTTTGGACATGAATCAAGAAGTGTTTAAATCTAATGGAAACCCAGCGAAAGGCTTCGAGCATGCAATCGAAACAGGGGACCACAAACCAATTTCTGTGCCACCGTATCGTCTGTCTCCCTGGAAAACTGAGATCCTGAGAAAAGAGATTGGTAAAATGTTAGCCGAAAAGGTTATCGAACCTTGTTCATCGCCATGGGCCGCTCCTGTGGTAATGGTAGCTAAGAAAGACGGAAGCACAAGAGTATGCGTAGACTATCGACAGCTTAATGCAATCACGACTCCTGATGCCTACCCGCTACCCAGAATTGATGATCTGCTTCACCGTGCTAAGCCGACACCGTATATGAGTACGATAGACCTTCGCGCTGGCTACTGGCAGATAAGCGTCAAAGAGGAGCATCGAGACAAAACGAGCTTTGTTTGCCCATTTGGGACGTACCGATTTCTAAGAATGCCGTTCGGACTACGAAATGCTCCAGCGACATTTCAACGAATGATGGATCGATTTCGCATCTCACTTAGCCACATCAAGCTGATTGTATACCTGGATGATTTAATTGTTATGTCTTCCACGTTTGAAGAACATGTTAAAGATCTACAGGATGTGTTTAACAAACTCAAGGAATTTAATTTGGTAGCAAACAGAGAGAAGTGCAACTTCTGCTGTCAAAAGGTAAAATATCTAGGTCACTACATCACTGCTGCTGGCCTACGGACTGACCCAGATAAAGTCAGTGCGATCCTTGACATGCTGCCCCCGCGAAATCTCAAACACCTGCTATCATTTGTCCAGATGTGCTCATGGTACAGACGGTTTATACCAAATTTCGCAATAGTTGCAGAGCCATTAACGCGTCTTACTAAGAAAAACGCTACTTGGGAATGGAAAGAAGATCAAGTTAGTGCTTTCGCCAGACTTCGAGAATTACTGACGTCTGCCCCAGTGCTGGTCCAAGCTGATCATACGAAGCCATATACCCTTAAGACCGATGCTAGCAGTTATGCACTCGGTGCAGTTCTGGTCCAGGGGGAGGGTGAAACCGAACACCCTGTTGAGTATGCTAGCAGACTCCTAACCCAGGCTGAGCGCAACTATTCCACGACTGAGCGTGAAGCCCTAGGGGTCGTATGGGCTGTTTCCAAGTTCCGAGGCTACATTGAAGGAGCAAAGATAACCATTTTAACCGATCATCAAGCCCTACGGTGGCTCATGTCTATAAAGTCGCCAACCGGTCGATTAGCTCGATGGGCTCTCCTACTACAGCCATACGATCTCAATATAAAATATATCTCCGGCAAAACAAATGTCGTTGCCGACTCTTTGTCCCGTCCTAATTGCGAACCGACAACAGAGGAAGACTGTGGGGTTTGTACGGTGATTGTAGATATGCCTGTAAAGAGCAAAGAAGTAATAAGGGAAGAACAGCACAAGGATGAGGAGATAGTCAAGATAGTGCAATGCTTGGAAAGTGCTGAAGAAGAAAAGGCTAGATACTGGAGTGGGAAAGGTTATCATATGAACAACGGTTTGTTGTATCGATATGATCCAGATTCAAATCGGGAAACTAGTCAGTTAGTAATTCCCAAACAGGAACAAGATAATTTTATTGCTGCCCATCATGATGCAGCGACTGCTGGACACTATGGTATAGATAAGACCGCTGAACGCGTAGCAAGACGATACTTCTGGAAAGGAATGAGGAAACATATTGAAACCTATGTTCGCCAGTGCTTACAATGTCAACGTTACAAATGCTCAAATCAAAAGCCTGCCGGCTTACTCCAAACCACTGCCCAGAATCAGCGTTTTGAGGTGGTCGCCTTTGACCTGTTTGGCCCTTTACCCCGCACAGCTGACAACCACAACTGGATATTCATAATTGAGGATGTGGCTACACGTTGGGTTGAGATATTCCCTCTAGAGCGTGCCACAGCGGAGGAATGTGCCAAAATTCTGCTAGACGAGATCATACTGAGATACGGTACACCTCGACGTTTTATAAGTGATAACGGCACCCAGTTTGTAAGCAATGTTATGCAACAACTGACCTATTCTCTGGGTATTCAACATGGCTTCACCCCGGTATACCACCCTGAAACCAATCCGGTGGAACGAAGAAATCGGGACCTGAAAACTCAATTGGCAATCCTGGTAGGCGAAAATCATGTCACATGGAAGGAGAAATTACCTTCTATTCGCTTCGCCATGAATACGGCAACGTCATGCTCAACTGGACAGACTCCAGCATACTTAACATTCGGACGTGAACTAAGGACACCAGACGATGTGCAGCATGATCGCAGAGAAATAGTATTTAACGATAATTTCGTCAAAGAACTAACGCCCCGCTTACTCATGATGGCTGACACGTTAGCCAGGGCACGAGAAGTGCAGGAAATGAAAGAGGAAAAGAGAAAGGAGTATGTAGACCAACGACGCCAGCCAAGCCCGGATTATAAACTTGGAGACTTAGTTTTGGTTGATACTCATATATTGAGTAAATCCAGTCAAGGTTTTAGCTCTAAACTCGCTCCCAGGCGTGACGGACCATATGTCATAAAACGAAGACATGGTGCTAGTTCATTCGAAATTGCCAGCACTGACTCAAATACCCCTGTGGGTATATATCACGCGTCAGCCCTGACCCGATATCGTACGGAAGACGGAACTGTTCCCGAACCAACCCTGCCAATCAGAAAGAGAGGAAGGCCTAAGAAACAAGACTCTGTAGAGAGAGTCATGGCTACAAGGGTAACTAAACTCCGCGGTATTGCTCGCTCAAATAAACGACATTGATGATGTATGTCCTATTTGCCGAGTCGACTGCATGGACATAGGGGGAGATTTGTACCAATAGTACCACCTACAACTCACAGATGGCGCCACAGGAAAAATTAGAAGTCGGTGTTAAGATTCTCCGGCGGATAACAAAACCCCGACTGATTCAAAGATCAAGGTGTCTTCGGATAGGGAATCGAGTATCGCGCGCTTTATGCCTCAACCACTTGCTTGAGCATTTAAGTGTCTTCCTCGAGCACTAACTTCTGCGACTTATGTGCATCTACCTAGTTAGGTCTCATAGGTTCTGCGAAGAAGGTAGCCTGTTAATTGGTATAGATGTATGTTTGGCATCGTTAATAAATTTATAACAAGAGTCCAGCTTTTATATTGCCGTTCGCGCGCTATCCCGCTCTACAATGTCACTTTATTTTCATTTCATATGTTTATGGAAAACTACACTGAAACATCGATCACGGTAATATTTCAAAGAAAAGGTTAAATATCTTCCTGTTCCTCTCTCTCGGTGTTGAACCGAAAATTTGCATGGGTTACCTTAATTGTAATCTCAGGTCAAATTGGAAAAATAGAAAGGCTTGCCGGCAGCTTTTTAAAAACATATTTGCGCAATTATGACTTGTTACATAAACATAAATGTGTACAATCGCAGACACTTTGATGATTTCTAATCTTAAGGTGCTGTTATACCTCAGAAGCCGTGAAACACCTAATTTTTCGTCGCGCATCTAGCCATAACGGTACATATTACAAACTAGCAAAAAATAGAGCTTAAAGTCAAAAGTCTGAACAAAAGACTTTTGAAAGAATTTTTCATGTATGTAAAATAGAATCACGGTAAAAAAATCACAAAATCGAGGCAGAAAATAATCTTTTGTCTCACTGTTTGCAATATTTTGATCGTAAGCTGTCATATTTTATTTGATAATATTGTAGGAAATCTAATGAACTAAAGAATTACCCTATTTATTTTCATATTATACGTGTATATTTTGTAAAATTAAATAAAATCTGCCAAACGTCTATGATTTTGACGCTCGGTAGATCCCATCAATATCAAACGCTTCAGCAATTTAAACCTTATTAGCATAAGCGGTGTACTGAGTGTCAGTTGCTAGTTTACACCCCGCCCAGACCTCATCATTCGGCTATGAGCCCTGTGAGACATAGGTCATGTCGCTTGCGTCTCCGCTGCACGCAATTTTACGTAAACCTGTTTGTTATTATAATACGCCGATTTAAGTTCGTAATTTCATGTTTTATGTTATAGACTGAATACTTTGAATCAAATAGGCTTTTCATGTAACTATGGGCACATATAATTAGGACCTAAGTGTATACTCTTGTTGCGTTTAATGTGTTATTGTTTCTGTGCTTATAAATATATAATTAGAAGAATAAAATATGGACAATTAAAGAAATGAAGTTCTACGAAGGATTTGTACAAGAAAGCGTCGTAATAAAATAGAAATTCATCCAAGGCCAAGTGATAATGAAATATGAAACATTTTTATACAAATTATTTTCATAAGAGTATTTTATGACTAACTATGTTACTTATATATTATCGATTATGCATAATATAATTATATAAATTATTTTCACAATACATAGCTGCCACAGTTTTCAATTATTGAAAGAGTAATAACATAACATCGAATCATTTTATGTACCTATATTTCAAATTCATTAGCTTGTCAGAGCGCCTGGAGCGCTAAGATGCCGCCACGGCGAACAATAAACAGCGCTAATATGGCGCTCCGCAATCCGCACACAAGCGGTAACGAACGTTGTATTATTGTGTTGTGAACATAAACCTTTTTAGGTACATCGGGTAAAACTTTGATTATCCATAAACTATTAGGTATGTCTCAGTACATCTAATACATTTTTAATTTCTAAAATCAATCATTTATAAGTAAGAAGGTGACTTCTCTGTTTGCTATAACACAAGATAATTATAGTATTTTTTAATAATAAAGTACGTAACTAATTATCATTATTGTAATTACAGTGAAGTTAAAGAACAGTTCTGCAACGTCTTACACACATTTGACTGCAGTCATTCCTAACACGATCTGTTCAAGAGCTAGCCAAGAAATGCCAATCAATGTTTTAAACAAATTTGACTCAAATTCCGTAGTGATAAGCAAAAATTACAAGAGGGATAGCAGTGACTGGTTCAAATTGCGTAAGAATATGTTGACAGATTTAAATTTTGGTATAGTGGTAAAAAGAAGAGGTAACAGCAGTAAAGCCAAATTAGTAAAAAATATTCTGTACAAATAAAATATTTGCAACGTAAAATCAGTTGCGCATGGAATCTAAAATGAACAACTGGCTTTGCAACAACTGGCGAAGCAAGAAAATGTAACAATCGAGCCTTGTGGATTATCCGATTATTGGTGCCACGCCAGATGGATTAATAGGTCCAAACACGATTGTGGAAATTTAATGTTCTATAGTTGCCTATAAGAATGGCCTGAAGAATAGTATAATATATATATAAAGAGCAAATAAAATACAAATATGGAAACATGATAAAAAAGTGAACGGACTAGTCTAAACAAATATTGTAATTGTTATTACCAAATTCAGGGGCAACGCCACGTTACACGCAAACAAAAGTGTTTATTTGCTGTGTGGAGTGGTGAAAGTATAACACTAAAAATAGAAATTATATAAAGAGATGATGTTTTCTGGGAGAAGAAAAGCTTGTGGCGTTTTATATGTATTGGCAGTTGCCTGAAATTGTTGATTCTCGTCAAGCTCAAGGGATGGCATTGCGAGATCACGGAGAGGAAAATGTTTCATCAGTACTTGAAATTTCTGCAATACCAAGCTATAAAACGAAAGTAAATGAAACTGTGCCTCGTGAACAACAGCAAATAATAAGTATTGAAGCCTTATCACCTCACACACTGCCTTTAACATTCGATGAGAATAAAGAAAACCTGCTGGGTTGAAGCAGACAGCTAACTTTTGATGAGCTGTAAGCTCTGTATTTCATTAATAAATGATAAACGAATATAAATAAATATCTTTTAATATTTATTTTCTTTGAAACAACACATATTTCAAGCGAAAGAAATTTTTTATATTTTTCCATACAAACATGTATGAGGAGAGCTAACGAAGAAGCAGTAACTCAAATTCTAATTCTATAATTTTCTAAGCGACATAGCAGTATCACATAAATAAGGTATATCCACATATATTTTTGATGTTTTATCTATTTTGAAAAATAATAATGGGTTGGGTTTCGAAACGAGTCGCCTGAATTTGAGGGTATTGGTAGTGTAGGGGGCTTAAGGTAGTTCATTTTAATCCCCTAAAAGTCATTTTGGCTGCTAGAGTTGCGTCTAAATATTTTTAAACAATTTCCAAAATTTCATAAATACTTCGGCAATTATGCAAAAAGGAACGTAGTTTTTATACTTTAGGACAGTTTTACAAATGTCATTTTTAGGTTTTATGTGAAAAACGTGAAACGAAACGCAAAACTGCCATCTTGGAATGATCATATTGACAGCTAATGTCAAATTTGTGCGTCATTGCTTTCGAGTGCCTAGGGTTAGGTGCGACTGAATAAGTAACTAAATAGGTTATGTTAGGTTCTCTTTTGACCCTTAATCCGAAAAAAGGAGCCCTTCGCAGGGTTCCGTCAACCTTAGTTTATTAAACTAGTGTGATGCATGTGGAATTTGGCAGTGCCATACACACCGATGTTTGGAGATTATTTTTTCAGAGGAAACCAAGTATTTCCGGCAAGTGAAAGTGGTGAGGGGGGTTTCAAGACCTCCCCTCCACCCTCTCCAATCACTCACAACCCCTTAAAATGGCGACGTATTTCGAAACCTTTACCATAATAATTATACCTATAATAACAATAAACATCCACAAATAAATAAAAGAAATCAACTTTTACTAAACTTCAATTATCTCGTAACTCGATTTAGTTGAGATACGGCTTTTGCGCCTAGTAGAGCAGTATTGTGTTTTTTAGGGTACCGTAGCCAAAAATTGTAAAAACGGAACCCTTATAGATTCGCAATGTCTGTCTGTCTGTCCACCCGTATGTCACAGCCAATTTATTGCAAAACAGATTTGAAAACTGGCAGGAATGGAATTAGATGTAGGTATTCAATGAACTGCTTCACAATTTTTATACAAAAGAAAAAAAAACATAATAATGACCTCTCCATACATGGAACTGACTTAATTATTTTTATCATCTTACGGCACGTACGTATTTACCTACTTTCGTCAACTATTAATACCTATAACGTCTAATATAAACCAGTTTTGCTCATGGCTGCACTGAGAACAAAAATTGCGCTATGCCTATATTGTACAAACAGATTAATGTATGTGATATAAATTTTAATATCAGTATCTCAATTCAATATGCTAAAACGTTTTGCTTGCGATTTTGAAATATTGGAATACGGATGTCGCCAGAATACGGCCGCACGCGACGAGACTGAAGGGCAGTAGACGGAGCTAAGCTCCCTTCACCTCCCCTGCTTCACCCCCTCATTTACCAAAACAGTCGCTTAGGACAGCGCCTTAATACGAGTACTTTCTATCGTTCGAGCAATGAAATTGTAATGCACATAGGTATCTAATTTTACTATTAAGATTACAAAAAGCCTACATGAAATAAAAGCAGCAGAAATTTCCTCGAGTGTATTAATTTTCGAGTAAAATTAAACTTTTGGAAATATAATGCATCATCACCATCGTTCAATGTACACATTGCTAATATCTGTTTGTTTATTTTCAGGTACGTTACACCAGCTGATCACGTTTTAAGTTGGATCGCATAAAGGTGAATTATTTTTCATTTCAAAGTTATTTAATTTCACAACAGACATCATTCTGTTGAGATTTTAATATTTATATCGTAACAGATAAGGTGCAAACTGTTGGTCACCCACGAGGACGAAGACGCGGACAAAACCTAGTATGAAATAATTTAGAAACAACTCTTAAAATAAAGTTATAAAAAGATGACATCTAGAATAATAACACAACTCATAAGACTTAAGTTCATAATTTAACTCCAGAAAATTGCCATCACAACTGTTATGCGCAAATGTGGCCTTTTTACGACACAAATTAAATTGATAGGGTAGACAGAATTCAGAATTAGTGTCGTTTATGTAAAGGATGCTTTAGAATTTTTTATTTTAAGGCTTATCTTGGCATAAAGAATAAGTGCCTTTGGCTTACATTGGCAGCAAATGGCTTAGAGTAGGTTAATGCTTACGGTTTAAAAAAGGCATAGAGTCAGAGACAAATATATTGCTCCCTTTTTTGGTTTTTATGTTTTATTGTTATTGTGTTTATTATTTTTTTGCAGTTATTTGGTTTTTATACACGCTTTTGGAATAATATCCCCGGCTGTTATGGACTTTATATGATCGCATTGAGGCATAATAGGTTACATTTCATAATATCGTAGGCTGATAAGTTAAAGAGATCTTTAGCTGATCTTATTTTCTTTTGATTGTCATTGATGTGGTCAGTCAGTTTGATAGCAGTTTTAAGAGCCATTTTACGTTGTAAATGGCAATGTCGCAAATTAGTGTCAAATCTTCTTTCAATGAGTAACTGATGAAAATATCTGTAAGTAAGTAATCTACGCAACTTCTTGCTAAAGTACTGGCTCTACACTGGTATATGTATAAGAGTACCTAAACGAATATTGGTAGCCATAAACTAATGAAACTTAGCTGTAGGTATATATAAAATTCTTGCATTACTGGCTGACTGACCGACAACGCACGGCCGAGCCTATTAGGTGCAAGAAGCTAAAATTTGACATGTTCCTTGGATACCGTATTGGATGCACTAAGAAGCGATTTCCCAACATTCCCAGGCGATCAGGAAGAGGTGTTTAAATTTATAAAATAATGCGCGGACGTAGCTGCGGGATGTGTATTATAAGGGACCATGTTAGCTTACTTGGTCATGCAAGAGTGCTTGAATAGGCAAAGATAAGATGCATCATGCATTGTACGCCCTCTACATTCGCTAGTCCGAGCAAAGTAATTGCGTGGCGTTCACTAAACTAAGCTTGAGCCAGTGTTGCGCTTACTCAGCTAGTTCCAACCGCACATAATTTTGAAATGTATCTAGTGCGCGCCATTGGATTCAACTCGGCAACCGCTGCGTTGCATTTCTCTCCATTAGGGTGTCGCTGCTAAGGACACATCATCATTTTGCTTTCTTTAGCAAATGTATTGTGTCCATTGCGATATTTATACAACTGATTTTCTTATAAATATGACACTCACCAACACATAAGCGTGTAACATAGTTTAAGACATAGTTTTTAAGACAAAATATAATATAATAAGATCACTTATACAATATTATGTTGATCTGCATTTGCAAAATATTTTAGTAATACAACATAGACAGTATGCTGATTAACCTAAAATTATTTTAAACAGTGTGCGATGATATAAGTCCCTATATTAATTAAATGTTACTTAAGTAGTAAATCAGAATAAACTGTTGAATCGTGCAAAATAAGACTATCTCACGCAGTTACTGAAGGTACGTGTGCTTGTGTGTGCTGAGCGCCTAGTTAATTTTAAACTTTTTGTGACTTATTTTGTCATGTATTTGTATTCAGTTATAGTAGTATATTTACCCCTTAAAATATTTTGCAAATTTAAATCAACACCCTGAGAACTATGGGCTGTTATGTTAAACAAACTACTAACATCTTATCTCCTGAACAGTAAACGCAGTAGGTACATGTCGGTGATACGCCAGGGTTATCGTGTCCAGACTCCATTATAATAAAAACACTCACGTAATATTACTTGGTTTATTTTCAGACGATTTCTAGCACAGAATTGAAATAAAATGTGACTACGGTCCTTTTTATACACTAACCGTCATTACACTTAATGTTTAACAACTGCCACTACCTTTACAATATATAATTGAAATTACTATACAATTAATTATAAAATATAGTTCAAAAATCAAAATTAATATTGTAATGAATTTTGCACAACACCAAATGATTTATTTTACACGAATAACTTTATTTTACTAACCAATCTCTGCTTTACAATATTCACCAACAGACGGCGCTATCAAAAGGATGTAAATTTAAGCGCATATTATTTACTACCGTAAAAATAAGTGTCAGAATAATGTTATTTAATACTAATTGATTTTACTTTGAAAGTTTCTGGAGTTATCTTAATAATTAAGCGATAAATTAAATACCCAATCTTTATAAAACAGTGAAGCAGTCAATACGGTGTCTAATAATCTAAAGTAGTGAAGTTCGTAGTTCTGTGTTCACAAATAGTTATTTAAATATCAATCTTAAATATTATTAACATTTTCGTAACAATATAATCATTATATATTAATTTGCGCCCTTATACACATTCACTACAATTTAAAAATAAGTAAAGAAAACTAAATAAAAATAACCAAAGTGCATTAACCATAGTATAATGAATAAAAATGATGCAAAATATTTCCAGGAAATGTTTCCATACATTTTCGTAACAGCGACGCATGGGAACGTCCGTATACTTATGAATAATAGTGCTGCTTTGATTGATGGATTAGAGTATACTTTCATTGTTTGCATTTATTAGAAAATGAAGTTTGCCACGTGAACCAAGATTGATGAAAGATGGATTGTATATTTTATCGATTGGATTTACCTTCATACCGTCTTGGGCGTGGCACACCCACATTTCGCCAGTTATGTTTAGGTCCCAATGTAATAGAGGGCGAGCCTATTGCCATTTACCGGGCACATTAATAAGCGAGTGATAATAATCATTTCTAATGCACACATAACTTCGAAAAGTCAGAGGTCTGTGCCCCGGGCACAAACCTCTGACTTGTACCTGGGGATCGATCACGAGACCATCGTCTCAGCAGTCCGTTACGTACACCACTGGGTTGTGATATAATAAATCATTTATTTATCAAATAAATGATTTACAACTAGTCTACAAAATGTGATCAACTCAATTGTCGAATACTATTAATGATATAATCCTACAAAGTCCTCTATATAATAGTAAAATTCAATGTTAATCTGTTCAAAAGATTTCCCAAAAACAAAAAAACTTATAATTGAATGTGGAACTTTTTATTCAATGATAACAAAGTTTTCAAATATAACACATATGTTCCGATTCGAATGATCTGAAGCTAGTGTAATAATCGAGCATTAGAACACATAACTCGTTACTTCTCGAGGTAAGCGGCAGCTTGGCTGTGTCAAAATATGTGTTCACGTGTGTGAATAGCCGAAGTCTAGGGCCAGCGGCTTCCCTTATCATCAGGTGGACCGTCGGCTCGTCTGCCATCATAAACATACAGTTTACTACTATTAAGTGATGATATAAAAATACAACATTAATTATTATGCACACTGTGTAGGTAAAGCTACAAAGCTGGTTCATACATTCGAATGCAAACACCGCGGCCAATTCGTGTGGGACAAGTTTACGTAACTTCTTTCATATTTGCTTCTACATATTGGCACACAACACGCGCGGTTGCTGTCACCCTATCAACGCAAAATTGACCTTCCAGCACGAATCCATACTTATTTTTTAAAAACAACATTTTAAATAAGAATTCTAACTGAATTTTACGCTACAAGTACAAGTTCTTCTATATGACTGCAGTGTATTTATTTTCTGCATTGTATACAATATATATATATATACAATACATACTTTATTGATTGCCTGCACGTACCTACAGCGTATTATTTTAAACGCTTTCCTCATAGTGTCGCGGGTTCGATCCGCACACGTGTGATCCACAAATTAATTACTGTTGGGAGTCTGAGTGTAATTTGTGTTGGTTGTTTCAATGTTTTTAAAGTCAATATCAATTATATCCTCACTTTTGGGGCATACATTGCTATGCAGATGACAGTACTGTACATGGGCGATATCTCGGACACCCTGTTGCTAAGCAAGCCGATACTGAGGAGTATCGGCGAACACTTGTTGCTGAGCTTCACTGGGTTCTGAATTGCATCTCGCATTGGGGTGATGAGAAACTGGTCGAGTTCAACGCCAAGAAAACACAGGTGTGCGCATTCTCAGCCAAGGTATCTCCATTCCTTCCCCATCCCTCTCTTCTGGACACTCCTCTACCTATTCAAGACAGCCTCAATATCCTAGGTATGGACATACGCAGAAATCTCAACCAGAAGAACATCATATCATACATCGAGGGTGTCATCAAATCCGCATCTCGGAAACTCGGAGTCCTGAACAAGGTGAGGAGGTTTTTCACGCCGAAGCAGTTGTATCTGTTAAACAAGACCCAGGTTCGCTCCTGCGTGGAATACTGCTCTCACCTTTGGAATGGCTCCGCTCAGTACTTATTGGACGCCCTCGATAGGTTGCAGCGGCGTGCTGTCCGTATCATTGGGGATCCAGAGGCCACTAAGACTCTTGAGTCACTGCAATTACGCAGAGACGTGGCCTCAATGGCTGTCTTCTACCGCATCTATCACGGTGAGTGCTTTGAAGAGCTCTTTCAACTAATCATACCCTCTCCTTTCCTATCCTGAACGACACGTGCTGGGTTGAGGTGCCACTCTAACACGGTAGAACAAATACCGTCACGCACCAAACGGTTCGGCGCCTCTTATCTTTGCCGTACCATTAAGATGTGGAACTCTTTACCAGCCCACGTGTTTCCCTCAACTTGTAGCAAGTCACAGGAACCCGCGTAGCAACGGCCGTGTTGGGGCGCTCAGGGGTCAGAGTTGTTAGCTGCTTGTCACTCGATCCACTGAAACATTCCAAAGATTTAAAGCCAAGATTTCCACAAGCAAAACAATTTGTTAAAATAGAACCTAGGACGTTTACTATCTTGCGCAGTGTTTGCAACTGTCTTTGATGTCTCTTGGTAACTTTGCTTGCGATAAGAAAAAGCCGCCTTGCAATCACGTTGCATTTTACAGCGGGTAGTTATTTCCTCAGAAAATTTTTTTGCGTTGTAACCTTGGCTCGATTTGTCCTATATGCTCAAGTATTATAAGGATACTACCATTTATTCCTTGTCTTATTCGTTCCACCGTGACATCAGTAAAGTGAACAGACGGCTTGCATATGCAACATGACATTCATCAAATGCGGTTTACCATTGAAGTTGTGAATGTTGAAGTTGCTTACAACTTCAACATCGTTGCTGCACATGTTTCTAGTGTGTCAAAACGAGAAAGAAAAATTTCTTTAAATTCTCCCCACTTCATATCAGGAAAAGCTATATGAGAAAACCACGTTGCGGCGGAGCCTTTCATGGCCTTACTAAGTATAAGAACCAATTTACTTCCCTGTAAACCTCGATCCGATAAGCAGATGTCAGCCGTCGCCAGCCAAGCCCGGGCGCCAGTATCAGCATCTTCCGGATGAAATTAGGCAGCGTGATGTTCTTATCGTCGGTGTTCGGTGGGTTTGTTAGCGCCTCCACGAGAAGCCTCATGCTGGTTGGTGCGCTTCGAATAATGCTCGCCAACCATCTTTTGCCATTGCCTCTTCGCCGCTCAAGTTTTGTGCCTGCACCGCGGCCACTTCTGATGTCGAAGAAGGATTACTATCATCGACATTGCCATTATTGGTTGCGGACTTAGTGGGCGTCATTGGGGTAAAATGCGGGCACAAAACACAATCAGATAAGCTTGACAATGTTTTAATTAGTATTGAACAATATTTATAAGTTTACACTGTTGCTTAATACAAATAATATTATCAGACAAGACCGAGCAGCGGGTTCAGGGCAACTATCTTAATTTACTTTCTCTATACTCAATAATCCAACTCAATCTGCCGATTGCTCTCAAAAGACAATGCACAGAACACCATATTACCAATGTCACCATTAGCTGTCAGTTCTCCTTTTAAATTAGATGGCACCTCGACCCCGCTCGAGACACGCGTTCTGCTCTGATTGGTCATTATCTGAACTAGTACATTCACAACTTTTTAAATAACTATGATAAATAAGGTTTTAAGCTATAGAAATATTTCACAAATCAAATAAGGTTAAATTATAATTTGAAAGTGAATTATTTATAAAATCAACAATCATAGCTTCCTCCGACATATATATGTATATTGGGTTGCCGCGCGCCGCTAACATTAGACGTCACGCAACGAGTGCGACCGCTCCGTATTCTCACGCGCTGTTTTCGAACATTGTTCAAATTATATAAACGCCTTAAACAACAAAAATGTATCATCACAAGTCTGATGCAAAGTATTGCTCATTTAACACTAGAAGTGCGGGTGTTCTAAATTTGACCCATTTCGATTTTCTTTCTGCTCTAATATTTTATTGTGCGCATAATCGTAACTTTTAATGACTTTTCATGAAATATGATGATAATTATTTATGCGAGATTTCAAGCACGTAAATGCAAAAAAAAAATTTCTTTATCCCAATTTTACCTCTAAGCGCGACTGTGCCAATTTTGACCCAGTCATGAATATCAGAGTTTACTTTATATTTCTTCTAAGTTAATAAAAAAATGTCGTTGATTGGTCGATGTAAGTACTTATGCGTTATAATGTATACGCGGCGAAGCGAAGAGTGGGTGTAGGAATGGAGGGGTGCTATTGCACCCTAAAATAATTATGCAGGGTATGGCCATTTAGGTATAGCAAAGAAAGGAAAACATATCACTTGTAAGTAACTTTTTCACGTCTATCCTTGCTGAAAATTTAAAATTAAACGGAACAAGTATTGTTGGTACAATAAATAAAGCTCGTTGGCAATACCTGCTTGCGAAAACCAAGCAAAATAAGAGTACAGCAGTTTGTGTAGTACAGTGGTACTAAAAGACAATATCACTTTGACAGTATATCAAGGAAAGTACAATAAAGATGTTCTCTTTACCACTATGCACCCAGGTATTTAAATAAAAACTGGTATATACAAGGAAAAACCTGATGAACTATCATTTTACAATAGTTCAAAGTATAAGGTAGATGTTGTGGATGCTCGTAGGTACTCTGTCAAAGCCCCCCATCTAGCCCGTCTAGGCGTTCGCCACTTCACACTTTTATAATCTGAGATATTGTATTGTGACCTAAATGGGAAAAGAATCAGCAGTCGGGATTATATCTTACAGTTAGGAGAAGAACTAGCTGAGCCATGTGCAAATTGCATGAAAAGGTCTAGTACTCATATCAATATACCAAATGAAAATAAAAAACCTGGACGTCAAGAGAAACATACTCGTTGGCAGGTAAAGTCTCTTTGTCACGGTAAAAAGTCTCGTGTCAAATGCCAAGCTTGTAAAATAACAGTTTGCAGGAAGTGCACATCGAATGAGTGTTCCAGTTGCTCATTTTGTGAGTCCGAACTCCAATCATTTGTGATTGTGATTTCTATTTTATTTAAGCCAAAATACATCAAAAATATGTGTAATACGTAATAAAATCATGTGTTCCTATCTTAATTAAAAGTTTTATTTGTATACATAACTTTACATTACTATACCGAAAATAAAATTGACAAAATTGACCCACCCGCGCTTCTAGGGGTGTCGGGATGTTCCGCGCTTTTTAACGACTTCAAAAAAAGGAGGAGGTTCTCAATTCGTCGGAATCTTTTTTTTTAATGTATGTTCCCCGATATCTCTTAGACGCCTGGACCGATTTCAAAAATTCTTGTTTGGATTGAAAGAGTATACCACCCAATTGGTTCCATGATCATCAGGTCAGGATCTGATCACGGAATCCTGAAAAAATCGAAGGATCTCTTCAAATTTGATAAGCACACTGGAAGCGATTTGACGATAACAACCCAATGCCGTCGAGTTTGGGCTCGTTTGAGTCGTCTTTACATAGACTTTAATGCTGGATGATTTCCATGGTCTGATGATGGAGCTGGAAGGTAACCATGAGATCTTTGTGATACAACAACCCAATCTCATCGAGTTTAGGGTAGTTTGATTCGTCTTTACATGGACTTTGGTACTGGATGTTTTTCAGGGTCTGATGATGGAGCAGGAAGGTGGCTATGGGAGCTTTAACATAACATAACTTCACGCCTTTTATCCCCGAAGGGGTAGGCAGAGAAAAAAACACCCACATTTCACCAGTTATGTTTAGGTCCCATTGTAATAGGGGCGAGCCTATTGCCATCTACCGGGCACATGGGATCTTTGTAATACAAAGACGCCATCCCATTGAGCTTGGGCTCGTTTGATTCGTCTTTACGTGGACTTTAGTGCTGAATGTTAACCAAACTGATGATGGAGCAGGATGTTAACCATGGGATATTTGTAATACAACTACGCAATCTCACCGAGTTTAGGCTCGTTTGTTTTGTCTTGGCAAACACTTTGGCACTGGATGATTTTCGAAATCTGATGATGGAACTGCAACGAACGTGCTTAGGCTAGTTGAAAACAAAAAAAAATACTTGAAATTGCCAGAAAGTTACAGGTCTACATTTCAGAATTGAGGCAAGTAAGGAAGGCCTCCCCATCATGTACCACCTACACTATCCTATGTACCTACTTACCACCTATTACTATTTTTATATTAGTATACCACTAAAAAGCAAAAAATAAAATTCTTTTTAAATAAAAAAGAACCGACTTCAAAAACACTAAAGAACTAAAAAGCAAAAAAATAATTGGTTATGGAGCACAATTTTTGGAGTCGGTGTCTTACGAAAAAGTTACAAAATTACAAACTACCTATTCTATCAACAACGAAAGTTATATAAAAAATTGGGCAAGTGCGACTCGGACTCGCGCACGAAGGGTTCCGTACAATCAATCTAAATACATCTATAAAAGAAAATCACGTTCGTTGTATGTATACTTAAATACTTTATAAGTTTCTACCTGTTTATTAAGATCGAGTAACAAATTGCTTAAAAATTACGTTTGTTGCATGGGAGCCCCCCTTTATTATTTACTTTTTTTAAATTTAACTATTTATTTTGAAAGGTAATATACAACTACATATTCTGTGAAAATTTAAAGCGTATTTAAAGCGTCTACCTGTTACATTTAGTAATTTTGAGCAAAAAATACGAAAAAAAACACGTAGTGTATGGGACCCCCCCCCTTAATATTTTCATATATATTTTTTTGTGTTTGTTGTTATAGTGGCAACCGAAATACATAATTTGTGAAAATTTCAGCTTTCTAGCTATCATGGTTGTTGAGATACAGCTGGTGACAGACAGACGGACAGACGGACAGACAGACAGACAGACAGCGGAGGCTTAGTAATAGGGTTCCGTTTTTTACCTTTTAGGTACGGAACCCCAAAAAGTGTAGAGGTTTTATAGTCAGATCAGAAATACTTGGCTTGGCACCGACTCCAAAAAGTTTGCTCCATAATCAATTATTTTTTTTGCTTTTTAGTTCTTTAGTGTTTTTGAAGTCGGTTCTTCTTTATTTAAAAATAATTTTATAGTGTTAACGGATGTGTGTCGAAAGCAACTTGAAAATTTTATTTTATTTATTTTACGAGAGCAACTTGAAAATTAGATTTTTTGTTTGTTGAGATATCCTAACGATTATGGTGTCAAATTAAAGATTTAGTTCAAAAACCTTTATCTGTTTGAATCATGTAAATCGGTCAACGCGTTTAGGAAATAACTAAGAATTAGTATAGTGAAAATGTAAACGACCAGAATTTTTGTGGTTTTTGTTCTACGAGCTCAAATAGTGGGACAGCATACTTATAGGATAACTAGAGGACGCTAGCAGCTACGCCTGCATTTTTTTTTTATTTACCCGTTTTGGCCAATCCCGTGGGAATTTCAGGAAATCCCTTCTTAGTGCACCCCTACAGTCCCCAAGGAACATACATGCCGAATTTCAGCTTCCTGCGCCCAATAGTTTCGGCTGTAGTGTGTCTGTCAGTCGGTCAGTAACGCAAGGATTTTATATATTAAGATTATTAATTATTAGGTTCGTGGTCAAGTAGGTAGATAGACGATGAATAAATATTAAAGTAGCAGCGGCAACGGCAGACAGCGACAGCGTTATGTGTTAGAAAAGAGCGGGAACGGTTAGGTGACTATGGCGTTAGGCACTGAGTGCTTATGCGAGCTGAATTGCACTTTGTTGCTTAGTAGCAAGAGTCGCAATTTCAATAAATTGGTTTGAGAAGTGATCCTTCTGTACTTTAGTACTTGTATATATTATGTGGTTGTGGTAACAACATAGCACTGATACATATACATTTCGAAAATAATAACTTTAAAAGAACTTATAATCACATTACTTGTCAATACGTAGATATTTATACCGACCAGACAATATGATAAATAATCAAGAATAATAACTAATTATAAGATTGCCCAATGCGAATCGCCATTATTCACATTGCCCAGGCATTATAAATGCCCCAGACTTGCTGATAAACCACGTACCTTAAAACATATACACGAGAAAAATACCGTGCCTTCGTGGGAAGCACGAAGGTTGCATAATTTTTTTATAAGTAACCAATTCTCACTGGTTTTGACCTCCGCGTCAACCAAGGAAACAGTTTAAAACCAACGACGGGCACATGTGTCCGTAAATATGCTGCACTGGCCTTCTATTTTTAAGCAGGTGACAGGCGTGTTTCGTTTAGTACCTAATTGTAGTCTTCTCGTCTCATTGTTTATTTCATTCCCTTAGGTCTGTTATGGACAAAAAGGCTTTTCTTTCTTTCTTTCAACCGTAACGATAGCCGAGTGGATATACCAACAGACTGCCATGCAGAGGGTATCGGGTTCGAATCCACGGCGCGCACCAATGACTTTTCGGAGTTACGTGCGTATTAAATTGTTAATTATCGCTTGTCCCGTGCCTCGGAGAGCACGTTAAGCCGTCGGTCCCGGTTGTCATGAAGATCTTTGACAGTCGTTACAGGGCGTCAGTACCTTTTAGATAAACTGACACTAGTTTAAACCATGGAATATCGCTATCCTTTCGGGTTGCGGAGGTCAGACAGGCAGTCGCTCTGTGGAAAAGCTAATATTCAGCCAAATCCGGTTAGACTAGAAAGCGGACCCCAGATTGAAACTGGGATAACGCTTAGAGGAAGAAGGAGTTTCTTTCTTTCAACCAAGGCCTTGCTAATAAAAAAAACAAACAACCATAAATACTCATTTTGAATATCATAATATATTGATTCTGTACGATAAGGTAAAAATACGAGTTTATTTCAACAATGTTTTACAGATACCCTCATAATTTTCCAAGGCAATACGAATCTAAGCCTATTACGCTAGTCTTCGATCGGTAAAGTAACTTTGTACAACATCAAAGAGATCTCCGCATCCTTTCAATGCTCAATGAGCGACTCCAAATCCTTTGGAGAATGTTAAATTGTCATCGGAGACGTAACTGGGTCTTATAAGAAAATGAGAATAGTCGGGTTCCAAGGACCTCTCCTAAGTAGAAGCTTTTGTAGCTTCGGGGCCAAAAGGCCAGCTTTCATATATTTTTCCTCTTTATCGTGATTGTAATTTGACCTATACCCTGAAGGAGATTATGATCGATGTCATTTGCAATAAATTTGGCTGCTTTATCTGGAGGTCGCAAATTACCGGTTTGAGAGGTATTGCACTTTGAGGATTTTCCCTTTATTTTTTATCCATTTTACCTTTCCATATAAATAAATAATTGAAGGAAAAAATACTACCCAGTTCTGGGTACTTGATTTGATATTATTCCATTTCCTTTCTCCTTCCTAAACCATGATACATTTTATATTAATAGGATTTGTATATACACACGATACCTATTATTTTAGAAGGGTATGTTTATAAGATTGTCCTAATGATTGCCGAGTATTCTAGGCAATTCTTGTGTGGTCTAGTAATGTCGTGTAGATGGAACAATTGGGTTTTATGAGTACCCTGTCAAGAGCTTCACTGCTTAATTCTGTGTTTAAGAAGTTGGATACGACTATGTGTGAATGCTTCGTTAGTTCTTACTGTAAAATAAATGCGGGTTTCAGAGGAGTAGTGAGGATTGATAGCAATTTGCCTGTTATGAAAATCTTAGTAGGATTACTACATTTTTATTTAGTCCTGAGTGTGGAATAAGTGGCTGAAATGTTTTGTTCTGCTTTTAACTAGAACAGTTCATACCTTACTGAGTAGATGTAACGTACTGCTATATACATTGTCGAGATCGTAGCATCACCTACAGTTTGACTGCGTCTTTTGTTTAATGTAGACCTCTCCCTTATCATGCCATTTTCACGCTCTTGTGATAAACTGCTCCACGCTCAGCTCACAATAGTCCGTTTATACTGCTGGGTGGTAGACACATCTTCTGCTTCGCTTTACACTTTACGCTCACAAATCACTAAGCCTAGCCAGGTGTTCTACCTAGGCGTTTTCAATGCCCTGGTACGGGGTCCCACGTGTGAATCACAAACATTCAGACATCGGTCTAACAAGCATTAGGTACTAGTGGGCGGTTTCAATATTCAATCTATCCATAGATTTGGAGATCCGAGATACACTTTTGACAGAATATTTTTTACGGAGCTTAATTTATATGTCAAAATGCTTATGTATAAAAACTTCAAAAACTGGAAAGATCGAATATTAAATTCAGCGGTAAATCGGTAAATAATTAGGGGGATCTTGGACTTTCTATAGATAAACGCAATTTCTCTATGTAAAAACTAATTTGTGTAAACTAAAAGTGGACCCAGGCTCCGAGGTAAAAGACCTGGGTGCGACAAATTAGTCAAGATAAGTCATATAATTAATGGATACATATATGGTTACTAGCTTCAATTATTTCATCAATCATTCATGTAGCAGTCATTGTATTCTTATCATCTCAGCAAATAACTATAATTTGGTGTAAGTAATCAAATAGAATATGTGAGATTTACGTTAATGTTCCCATAAAACCTCTCAAATGATAGTGTAATTTGTTCCGTAAGCTAATAGGAAAGTTTCGGCCACGATACTTTTGTGTATTCTTGTTGGACGAAAATATACTTAGGATTAATATTTATATATAAAATTGAGGTTATGGTACGAAATGGACCAGCGTTGTTGATTTTATTAATGACGCTTCTGGAGATTTTATTTTATTTTGTTTTGAACAAAGTATGATTATTGAAATTAATGATTTTATTTTCTAAGAATTAAGGAAAGCAGCCTAATCAAAGGTTTTTTTACGAATTATGTCGTGCTTAGTCGCCATTTTGCTTAATATCGTATGCTTAGTGGAAGTTGCTTTACATAAGTTGTGCAAAGAGCTTATTTACATTTCACTTATTTGAACTCTTGTTTCAAAAGAGGATTATTATAAAAACGATGCATTTATTATTAACTAGAGGATGTCTGCAGCTTCGCCCACATATTATAATTTGCAATTTATCCATTTCTGACTGAGCCCGTGGGAACTTTGGGAATCCTTTCCTAGTGCACCTTTAAATCAGTCAGGAACGGAACATTTATTATATATTGATTACTAGTCGGATCTTATTAGTCGTATAAAAGTGGACCGACATAATTATTATGTTAATTTTTCGTCATACGTCTAGACTTAATATTTTCAAAAACAGGTAGGACATCATACATTAACACTATACATAAATTCCACTATACACAATTTAAAAGGCTCTAAACCCCGAAAGCCTTAAAACAAATCAGCAACTAAACATTACAACGAACTAGAGTTAATTATTTGAATCTGACATTTGTTCTAACTTTCAGAAGCTTCACAATAACAGCCTTTGAGTTTGTGTGCGTAGAATAACTTGTACATGGATAAAGCCAAGATTATACTTTAAACTACATTTATTCCTTGTTTTATAATTACGCCGCAAATTCCTAGTTTGTTGAGGTAACAACCAAATACAATTCCCCAAAACTAATTCCATCCTAAACATAGATAGCAAATAGGAATACTACTAGGTATATTATTGGCCTCATCTCTGATTTCTGCTGGCTAAAGTGAGATTAAGTGAAATATATTGTATATATCCGTAATGGGGGATAACATCCCTACTTAGAAGGAAACCAAAGAGTTGCCGTCGTTAGGAACAGATTACATAATATACAAAACGAATACCAGTTTTATACAGGGCTGTTTTGCACTTATATTCCGGAAATTGCAGAGGTATAAAAGCTGTTTTGATTATTTTAGCTGTACATATGCACAGCTTACTAGTCAGTCTTTTACTTTAGACTTCTGTGCAGATATAGCTGTTGAATGAAATGTATAAAAAGTCGTCTTAATTGATTTCAAAACTGCGTTGGTCCTTTAACTTAGAAATTAAGGCCTTAGAATCGGATTGCAAACAAATTACGGTCCGGTCTCGTAAGCAGTCGAAAGGCAAACTTGCATTTTCGTTTTAATGCTGCAGGCTTACAATTTATCATCTTATCGGCTATCCAAAGATCTATCCACAAATCATTATTTTCAAATTTTATTCAATCAACAAACCTGTAAGGGCGTTTGCAGATTAGCGTTTTATACGGGCGTATAAGCTCATTTTTGGGAGCGCATGTAGGCGCGTATAGGCGCGCCGTTTGGCACACGGGCAACTCGTACGAGCGTAGACGCGACAAGTCGTCAGAATCCATGTTGACACTGACAAGATGTCACTACTGTTTCGAGCGAACACGCCGAAATATGTCCGTCTTTTGAAGCGCGTAATGTAGCGCGCGTGTAAGCGCGTACGGTGAAACGAGCTTATACGCGCAGAAAAATACGCTAGTTTGAAACCGCCCTAATCATTTTATACAGTAATCTCCGCCACAATTTCATACCGTAAATTCGTTTTAAAACGCAATCACCTGTCGAGGTATTGAGAATCAGAATTTTGATAACTTTCAAGGACTTCGGTCTCAAGTGAGGGTCAGTACTGAAAGCAATTATGATTCCTCACCCTCCTTGCATAATTGAGTCCACTCCTTGTCTGGGTCCAACTGAACTCCGATTACCCACCGGCCCTCTTGAAGTAAATTATGCGGCTATATGTGGAGACTGGCATGGGAAAATAAATAGAATTTGCGGCAAGGGATTCCTTAATTAAATCTATTTGAAAAAACGGGAACCACAGACAAAAAGTCTCAACAGCAAACCACGCAATTTTCGTAGCAGCAAATACAAGATAAAATATCGTTACAAACTACAAATATAAATTGTGTTAATGCGTGTCAATATTTCAGAATGTTATTTAATAAAAATGGAAGAAACAACTGTATATAAACAGTTGGCAATCAAAGCAAACACATACATTGTTCATCAGACAGATACAAAAAAGTTAGGCAGCTATAAGAACAAATCCAAACACTAAAGCTAAAGATGATTAACAAAACTACTTCGAACATTACTTGCTGAAATCTCTTCGTTTTCGTTTTTAAATTTCGTCCGTAAATAATTAATTCGTCTAAATAAAGAAAAAATTTTTCGTAATTTAAACCAGCTATAGCTATTGTCATTGCCCTTTAAAATGCACTTGGACTTGTTTTTAGACCCATGGGTATCCGTTTCATTTGATATTGTTTATCAAATGTAAAAGATGTATACTTTCTGCTAGCAGGGTCAAGGTTAAATTGATAATAACTGTTTTGTAAATCTAAATGGCTGAAGTAAACAGCTCCGGAAAGCGAATCTAATATATCTAAAATATTTGGTAAGGGAAATCTGTCATCACAAGTTTTCTCGTTTAATTTTCTGTAATCTACCACTAGCCTAAATAATTTCTCACCAATTTCGGATCTTTTTGGTACCAATAGTATTGGGCTAGACCACTCGCTAGTGGTTTCCTCTATGATATTGTCGTCTAACATTTTTTGAAGCTGTTTTATAATCTCAGTTATTTGAAATTTAGGTAATCTATACCGCTTTTTGTAAACAGGCGTGGCTTCAGGCTTTAAATGTATAGTTTGCTGATATTTATTGCTAGTTGATAACGTGTCTCCCTCCAAATAAAAAAATTTGCACAATTTTTTTCAATATCTAATTGTTCCTCTTTATTTAATCCACTTTAATCTAGTTCAGAAAATATTTTTTAACCCTATCCGAGTTTACCGAACATTAATTAAAATTAATAATATCACAATTATTGAAATCATCAAAATCATGACTAAAAAAACTCAAATTTACTTAATTATCACGCGTATTCAAAATCCGTAACGTTAAAATGTTTTTTTTTTTTTTAGCACTAAGTGTGGCTCGCCAACCATAACTGAAATAATTGTTTATTGTTGATTTAATCGTGTTGTAATTACTGTAATCGCAAATACTGTTATTTTGGCGATAATTGGGTGGGTGTTCTCTATTGCGCCGCAATCCACTGACTCCTCAGAAGGTTGTTAAGGACTTCTTCAGTAAAACTCAAGGAACTTCAGTAAACGAATATTAATAAATTGTCTCGACAATTACAATTTTGAATACATATAGTACAGTACGACCTGTTACGATAGGACGGCCGAGGTAAACCGACTGTGTCGGCTTGGCGACGCAAAGTAACAGGGCAGCCTACTTTGTCACTTTAGCAAAACGATCCTGTTACGTTGCGGGCCGCTACAGTGGTCCTCCCCTTTTTTCAATAAAAGAAACACATCCAAAAATATTACATACAAAACATAATTGTATACGATACATTATTTGATATAATCAGAATAACCACAGTACTCAATGTGTAGTCACGTTTATAAAATCTGACATAGCAAAAAGTATACACAGAAGGAAACTTGATATCATCAGCTTATTTAAACAAAGACATGATGTTGCTTGCTTATGACGCAGGAATTAAATCAAACAAAGAACAATGATGAAATCATAACATTCACACTGGCCAAAATGCAATTCATCAAAACAACTTCTAGAGTTACGGTTTGAACGGATGTGAATAAAATATAACAAGCATGATATCAACTTCTAAGTATTGTTTACAATATTTTATAACGAATTAAAAATTATTCCACAGTCAAATACAATATTATTTTCTAAGTCTTGCCTTTATTACAAGTAACAATACGGAAACTTATTTCAATTCGTATACAGTACAACTAGCCCTACGGCTGGTGCCTTGGGATTGAAACTGCTACCTAACGATGATAGTGTCCGCTGGAGGACTGTATATGCACTGAACATCAGCTTTACACAGTCAAAATATAAGAAATACACAATCAATACAAAGGAGAAGTTGCAACTTCCATATAAAATTACCCCACGTCCGACAGCTGAGAAAAATATCTCAAATAATAGATAAAATTGAGTATTCATAAATTGCATACCTCTGATTGTCATCCTTACTGGCTATCATACTTAGAAATTGCTCCAAATATTGTTTCAGGCGCAGTATTAAGTACCTATCTTAAAAGTATTTTACTTTCAATCATGCAATACCTACTACTCTAACGACCATAAAAAGGGGAATAAAGATTAAACAAATGAACATATTTTTTTTATAGACTCTAGCCTGTATCCCCGCATACATTTTCTAAAAGCGCCCCTAACGGAGAGTAGCGATCGATAGAGTCCGCTAGGGGGCGCATTTAGAAAATGTATGGAAATTGTTCCCGACGACTAGGCTATCGTCCACCGTGACGATCGAGTGCAAACTCGTACTAGACCCTCTGATATCATAATTAATTCCTCATATGTCTCGGAAAATCATATTAACTTCTTCTCTAGTTGCTTCCAACCTCGCAAAGGGAACTCTGCCGGTTTAGATTATGTTCTTCGACATAATCTGCTAACAAGTTTAGTTTAAGCAAATTTAGTCCAATTGTTTGATAAAACTCTTCATTATATGTGCTTTATTATTAACCTAGTATAATAACTATTATCAAACTTGAGTTATTACTGTGTTTAATTGCTTTTTAATCCTATTCTAAAGCTAAAATCAGAAGTTAGTATATTACAGGTTTTCTACTCCTGAATTCATATTTAGAGCAATTTTTTTATGTGCTAGCCAGTAAAGATCATTACCGGAAGTATATAATTTTTTTATACTGATTTTTAGCGATTTTTTGAGATACTTATCTTTGCAGTCGGAAGTGGGGCATTTTTGCTACTTCTTCTTTAATTAACGTAGTTTTAAAATTGAGCCAAGAGTAGCTTTTGCCCAGCAGTGGAATACCTTTTGCCCAGCATTGGGATAGACATAAAAATTTAATAAACACATCTTGCACTACTCATATACAACTTGTGGTTGTGCCTGTTGTGGGCAACTACCGATGGTATCGATGCCAAAACCATTTCACTACGGATCCACTTACGTGACCGTTTCCTCATTTGGTTACACAGAAATACACCATAAGTAAAGATAACAACACCAAAACGGTCAACAAGATAGCTCCAAAAAACTCAAAATGCTTTTGAATTTTGGAATCACTGTTTCTAGCATTATTTGCTCCGTTTTGGGCAATAATAATGTCTTGTTCTTTACTGTAAGATTTACCCATAATTACTATGTAAAACTAATTCTATTAACTGGTTAAAATTTGTATCAAAATGCTTCTAATTAGCCAATCTGACCTTTTAAATAACAATTTCACAATAACAAATGCTAATCCAACAAAAATCTAACAAGCAACTTAGATACGCGGTCACTGCGTGTGGTATAAGTGACACGCTTATCGCTATTCTCACATTTTTCTTGTTGATCATTTTGTATATCCTTACAATTAATATCGCAATACTCATCTGAACATCCTTGTTCTGAGGGAATATTCAACAAATAAGCGGGCTTTAATCTATCAATCGAAACTAATTTAACATTTCCACAAATATCAATCTCGAACGATTTACTTCCCCTCTTTATGACTTTATACGGGCTTACATAAGGAGGTTAAAGCGTTCCCCTTACTACGTTATCCCTTATAAATACATACTCGCAAGTACTTAAATCAGGGTGGACAAATATTGTACGCGAATCTCTTTGCGCTACATTACGCGGTCTTAGGTTCCTAATAACATTTCTCAATTGTTCAACGTACTCGTTATTATACTTAATATTACAGTGCTTATTATCATAAAAATTACCAGGCAGTTTTAACTTTAGACCATACGTCAATTTTGCTGCGCTTACGTTTGTATCACTTCGTGGAACAGATCGCAATGCCAGCAATGATTTTGCTGGCATTGCGATCTGTTCCATTCCATTGGGTAATTCCCGTAGCCAATTCGAATTATTATTTAATTTAGCTCTTAGCGCAACTTTTAATGAACGGTGCCATCTTTCTACCATACCGCTACTTTGGGCATGAAATGCTGTAGTCCTAATTTTATCTATACATAATAATTTTGTAAGCTGTAAAAATAAATCGCTTTCAAACTGTCTGCCCTGGTCGCTTGTCAGCCGTACCGGACATCCAAAACGAGCTATCCAATTCTCAAACAGAACTTGCGCAACCATTTTTGACGTTATCTCTTTCAATGGATATGCTTCAGGCCAGCCTGTACTTCTATCTACAATAGTTAGTAAGTACCTATGCCCCTCTGATATGGTAGGCAGCGGTCCTACTAAATCTATATGTATATGTCCAAAACGAGCACTAGGAGTAAATTTTCCTAATTCTGACATCGTATGACGCTGCACTTTAGCTTTTTGACAACTGATACACGTCTTAGCCCATTCTGAAAAATTGTGCGTTCATTGAAGGTCAATAAAATCTATCCTTAATTAATTTTTTTGTTGCTCTATTACATGGGTGACTTAAATTATGTAAACTATCAAAAACTAATTTACGATACTTTTCTGGAAAAATAAGGGCGACTTGTTTTCGTTGACATATCACAAATAACTGATAGTTTCTCGTTTGGTAAAAATATTTCTTTAAATTGCGGTGTTTCTTTTGCCTGACTAATTCTATCACATAACTCAGTATCTAATTTTGGATCTCTTGCTAGCTCACTGTAATTTATAAAAGAAGGACAGTCAATAGTCTCAATACGT
This sequence comes from Euclidia mi, assembly GCA_944739405.2. Classification (NCBI taxonomy): domain Eukaryota; kingdom Metazoa; phylum Arthropoda; class Insecta; order Lepidoptera; family Erebidae; genus Euclidia; species Euclidia mi. The sequence continues at coordinate 68,434,703 of OX123190.2, forward strand.
GATAACGCGTCCGCAACAATGTTCTTATCATGCCTAATATCCGTCGTAAACTCACTGATGTACGCTAACTGACGGGTTTGGTGCGGGGTCTCTTTTTGGCTTATTTTCCTAGAAAATGCAAATGTTAACGGTTTATGATCGGTGTATATTACAAATTTTCTACCTTCAAAAATTTTACGGAAATACTGCATAGCCAAATAAATTGCTAAAAGTTAGCGATCATAAGTGGAATATTTTTGTTGACCTTCAGTTAATTGTCTCGAAGAATAACCTAATGGTTTCCACAGACCATTTATTTCTTGCTGCAACACTCCACCAACACTAGAATTGGACGCATCTGCCATCAAGGCCAACAGAACATCATTTACCGGATGTCATAACATAACACTATTTTGTAAACTTTCTTTACATTTCAAAAACGCTTTGTTGGCTGATTCGGTCCAAATTATTTTCGTCTTATCTTTCCTTTTGGCATTGTGCAAATATTTATTTAACTCTTTTTGATATTCGACCGCTTGCGATAAATGTGCTCTGTAAAAGTTAACCATTCCTAAGAAACGACGTAACGGTTCTATTGTTTCTGATTTTTTGTAATCAATTATAGCTTGTATTTTGTCCTCAAGAGGTAGAATACCTTCAGAAGATACTTTATATCCAAAAAAATCGATTTCAGATGCGCCAAAAATACATTTACTTAGATTTATAGTGATACCGAATTTATTAAATCTTTCAAAAACTGCCTGTAAGTGTTTTCTATGGACATTGGTATCCTCACTTGCGATTATGACGTCATCTAAATAACAGAAATAAAGTGGTTCTAAATTATTATTATTATCGTCCATTTCCATCGTCCAACATAGTTCCTATGTTGGACGATGGAAGTGCTTGAAGCCATAACCCCGATTCCCACTCTCCCACAGCCAACAAACGGGCGCGCTCTGCCACACTAGATGCCGTATTTAAAAGATAATCTCTCATCTTGCTACAGAGCGGCCCGTCCCATTTTCTCTGAGAGAATAGATTTCGGGGCACGTCAGAGCTCGGGCAAGCCATTTTCCAAGCGTTAATGGCATCAGTCATGCACGGCACCTCAGAGTTAACACGTGTGGGTTCTAGAATTTTCCTGGTCAATTCCTCAGTGCCGTGGACTGAGGCCAAAAACGCTGCTAGACTTACATCGGTAATATTGCAAACGCCGAGGCCGCCCAAGCGAACTGGCAAAGTTGCTTGAAGCCAAACTCGGTCGTTCGTATCAAGATTTTGAATTTTGCTCAAGGTGTGCCGAATAACATTATCTATGTTTTCCAAAGGGGATGAATGTTTCCAAAAAGGAGAGGATCGCAAGTAATATGTAAATTTTGGGACGAAAAGACAGTGCCTTATTAATATTATTTTTTTATAGCCGTTCTGAGGTTTCACAGAAAGGACAATGGCAGATCTTCATACATCAAAATGTCTGAAATTAAATTAAAGCGAACAGTAATAAAAAATATATCAAAAAATTTGGCGTAAGTAACAGAGTCTATAAATGATTCTATTTTCACTCAGGAAAGGTGGAAAAATAAGATATCGGTGTTTGAGTTTTTAGTTAAGAATGTACAATGTAGGTAAAAGGAAAGTTAAAGTATGAAAGTAAAACAATGTAGGTAGGTACGTTTGAATTATCAAATGACATATGTCAGATTGACATCAAAACGCGGAAGTATTTTGTAGCATCTAACACAGTCACAGCCAAAGACAAAAGCAGAGCTGCACATTTTAAATCGATTTTATGCGAAATCGATACAACTTTGAAACGATGCTGTGACGTTTTTATTTGATTTAAACGTTGTTTTGATTCAAAAATATTAGCTTATTGATATAATGTTGATTAAATATTAAATAACTGCATTTTAAACCAAACCAACTCTATAAAGGTCAATCGTATTGCTTACTTATTTAATAATCGATACGGATATAGCACTCACGTCTATTCCTGTTACACCATTGTCTATGGCAACAATCTAATAATAAAGTATTCGTAATCAATTGGAATGCTTTTTATCATCATAAAATACTCCAGCTTTAACGAGACAAAGTGAAAATATTAAAAATCGTAGAAAAAAAGAACAATTTGTTTTGTTCATGTGAAGTTTAAGGTCGCCACAACAAACCCAGACCAAATTCTGCCATTGTTCTTTTGTACTATTTCATTTATAAAAGTTCCAAAAGCGTCGTCGAAAATAACCCAAGGCGGCGGAAGGAGCATTTATTGATGATTGTAATATTTGGCGCCAAAGAATTAAATTTTGATAAAATCGAAAGGTTATCCAAATTGTCATTAATAAAAATTTCACATTTGTCTGAATTTTGTTCCAAACCAATTGCTTTAAACTCCTTTTTTATTAGCTCTAAATCTTGTAAAACTGTGGAAACGTCACCTCCCAGGGTCCCGTCGTCCAAATACCACACGTTAAATTTTGAATTTATTTGTTTTATTATTGGGTGAATGGCTAAACTGAATATGACTGGCCTGAGAGGGTCACCTTGTTGACAACCAACCGCAGATTCCAAAACATTGTCTTTATAAATTAATTTTGATGGATGCCTATAGCATTGCCAAAGTAATTTAAAAATTATGGGAGTTTCTAATTTTGCTTGGGTGCATAGGGTTCCCACCAAGAACTTAGGGTCCCAAGCCAACCTCACCTGCAAGTGGTGCACCTGCCGATCAACGGACGAGGCTCTGGCAAACAAAATGTCCCAATAAGCGACAATAGGCTCGCCACCTATTACGTGGGATCAAAACACTGGCGAAAAGTGGGCGTTTAATATGCCTCTGCCTACCCCTTCGGGGAAACAGGCGTGAGTCTATGTATGTATTTTGCTTGTGTCAGCAAGGAGTCCCTGTTCACTGAGTTGAAGGCATTCTTCAAATCAATCTTTAAAATGACCTCACCTTTACCGCAGCCAAGGTACGTGAACAGCGCATGAATGGCAGCCTCACAGCCTCCCTTCGAACCAAAGCCAAGCTGGATTGGCTGAAATTTATCTGCCAAGATGGCAGTATAATATTTACAGCATAGTTTGGCTGCCATACGTCTGTAGGTACACCCTACGGCAATGGACCAAATGCCACCATCTTTTTTGCGAAGGGCGCACAATTTTGCGGAATTGAATTTTTTAAAGTACCTAAGTACTGCCAAAAAAGAATTTGGGAAAAAACAGAATGTGAAATGGAACTGGGGCCAGGAAGCACATTTTGGTTTTTATGAACCTTGCCAAAATGTACTTTCAAGCCCCGCTCACCTTTAAAAAAACGACCTTGAGAACATACTGGGCAGCGCACTAGGTTATTCAGCGACGATGTAGTAGATTGATTTGCACTCAACTCCGCATCACTAATGTCCTCGCTTGTTGTCGGCATAAATATTATTTAACTTAAAATACAAAATGTTATTATTTACAATTTATGCATGACATTTAGCCACTTGGTAACAAGACGTCTTCTAAAATTACACTTACTTAATAAAATTGTCTATTATAAAAAGATAAAAAGGTACAAAATCACAGGATACAAAATCACCAACACACAACACAAGCTTTCACATTTCATTAATCTATCACTTCACCCGCGTATTATTTCAATACACAACCAGTTAATTTGCCGATATTATATATTATATTGGCAGATCGTGCTATTTTAAAATTTCTGTAGCCATGAACATCTTAGAAACTGTTTGCCATTTCGGTTTGCGATGAAAACTTCTTTGATGGCTATTTTAGATTTTCTATGAAAAGTATTATTAGAATTTGAATATGTATTTATTATTGAAAACTGTAATACACGTATATAGAACAATATTTGGCAATTTTATTGTATAGTATAGTATTTCAAATCGAAATTTTTCCTATACAGGAAAAAAAATCGCTGCCATTTTTTGCTGTCATTTTCTTTTTGGCAATTCTTTGGCAATCACACTAAACAATCTAATATTTATATATGTATTACTTCTTAGATATATTATTATTGTGTTTTCATGCGATGTCCGAGTCAATCTCTTTATATAAAACATTAAAGATTTTTAACTAACCGACATGGATCGCGGAGCTTTTTACGGTAGCGAGGCTTGTTTTTTTTGACAAGTATTGTTTTCGTGATTTGATTTTTAATGATATTTGAACATGTTGAAAATTAAACTTAGGTAATTATGGTTTTACCTAAGATACGATATTATAAAATACTAGCCATTGCCCGCGGTTTCACCCGCGTCCTGAGGGAACCCTATTTTTCTAAAATAAAATATATCCTATATTACTCGCAGTTAATGTAGCTTTCTAATGGTGAAAGAATTTTTAAAATCGGTCCAGTAGTTTTTGAATTTATCCATTACAAACAAAAATACAAATTCTTCCTCTTTATAATATTATAAGTGTAGATTTCTGTTTTTTTCACGTCTTTTTTTTAAAAATACTTTAGAGATGAATTTGATAATACTGGAAGCGCTGGGTGCGTCTATGTTTATATAATTATATTAGTAGGATGCTACATTGGGATTTACTCGAGCGTCATGGAGACCTATTGGGTTGTAAAGCTAAGATGATCAAAAGATTAAAATGTAAATAGGATATGGATATATCAGCAGTAAGTATCTAATCCTTGGTAAGATTATTGACATTGCTTACTTAAATCCGAATACTGAAATAACCCTAAATGTGGGTAATTAAATATTGTATACGTTACAGCACCTCAATAAAATTAAATTTAGTTTGTGGCATTAATAATTGGTATGGGATGGTAAATATAACTACAACAGCCTAACTCATTTAAGTTGAATCATTGAATTAAATTGGTAACTGTGTCTGTGTTTAATAGGTTTCTCGGGGAAATATGATTGAATTTAGGGAATTTACGTACATAATAAAAGACTCAATCAGGAACTTATCAATAATCATATTAAAGCCCAATCTAATATAGTATAATAAATAGCTTTGATATTAAAATTCGTGAATTCTACACAGCTGAAATAGATTAAACTACTGTTTACAAATTTTATCGCGTTGGTTTCACTTGGTTATTATATTTAACCGAATGATTTAGAAACTATTTTTTAAATTTTACTACTAGGTGACGTTTCGAATTCTTTAAGGATTTATGGTCACGGTGGATTGAGGTAATATTTGTCTTATTCTTGGATGTATAAATTATCTCAAAATACCCGGATATTTTTCAACTATTGGTGTTACAATTTACGCAGAATGAGCTTACAGTGTCCTTAGTTCTTCTGGTGACTTTATCCTTCTTGAGTTTCATTTGCTATTGTTTTTGGACGAAAATAATAATGTGTTGTACAGCAATGTTGTGTGCTTAGGATTTTATTTTTAGTTGTTGGCTTTTTAAAATTTTGTATCCATGTATGAGATTTTTTGTTTGAATCTTGGTATATCTTGTATCCTTATAAAGAAGCAACGGATACAAAAGTTTACTTCGAGGTTAAAAACTAGACTCGTTTAGATTGCCAGTGTGACATATTATAATCTGCTGATGAAGCTTGATTACTGCACTATAAGCATTTTAAATAAAGTTAATAAGGAGTTGCCTAAATGATTTTATCTGTAGCTAATATTTAAATTTTATGCAGAAACAAAAAACCATTTAGGGCGAGTTTTTTTCGCTTTCTCTCCATGTTTTCTTACCCAAAGGGGGCAAAAGAATAATTCTCATTTTAAGGGTTAGATTAAGAATTTATGAACCACTAATTATATATTATTTTAAAATCTGTGGAACTTAAGACCTTCTATAAAATTATACTTAAATGTTGTACCTTTCAGTACTTTCTCTTTCAAATGTCCATCAATGTCCAACTAAAACTGATAATTAAATAAAGAGAACCATATTGCACTGGCCACCGCCTAAAGGCCTAAATGTGGACCTGAATTGTTAAAGCATTCTGATCCTCAAGTAAGTAATCTTGCAGAGATAAAAAGCAGTGGTGACCTAGTTCGTACTGTACGATGGAGATAATAGATGTTTGCAATATGATGTCACATCGTATATTACGAAAGTCTTACGGCTGCAATTTTGGCTGCAATTTCGGCTGCAATTCAACACTTTGAATTGGTTTCCAAGTCACTGTCGCTTGAAGTAAAACTATATTGTAGTAACCTAGACTTCGCTTGCTCTTACATATTTACGTATTTGCCTAAAGTATTAGATTAATGTTTCAAACTTCATTTGGCGCCCACATTTCATTCCTAAATAATGTTTGTACTGGTATACATGCTTTAGATTAAAACTTGGGTATCTGGATACCCTTTTACAGCTTTGGCTTTAAAAATTGACACCCATCCCTTGCAAGGACAAGGACTTCGTTGAAAAGGTAGTTTTAATTTTGTCACTAATGGGTGCCTCATTAAGTCTATACATTCGTTTTCTCAATACTAAGTTACGAGTATGCTCGTCTTACAAGCTTTCTACCCACGTAGGTGGTCTAGTTTTAAAAACAATGCCTCAGAGAAGCCACAAGCAATTGGTTTTCAAAAGTCCATCTAAATCTTTCTTCCCAGCCCAATATTACCTAAATAATCTTTGTACAATATTTCAAGTTTCTAGACCCAACGGCTGGAGCTAAACATTAATAAATTTTCGTCAACAGTCGAATTTTCTCAAACTTCTCAAATGAGTTCCCCTTGGCCTTTAGCTTAATATTTATACGAATATATAATACAGATCTCATAAAGCCACTAAACAAAGTAAATGTCGTTAAGTCATGACTGTTTGCTGTACAACCCTTGTATGTCGTGTATTTGAGTTGTAGTCAATAAATCTATTCATAGAATTCATCTTAACTATTTACTAGCTTGACTACTTATACCGCGTATCGATGAAAGTATACTATTTTTACCTAAACCAAGCAAATGTCAATCTGTACACTACTTTGCCTACAAGTTCTACCATCAACATGTTATTACAGTAACTAAGTGATTGTTTTTTTTTTTAAACTAGCCTATGTATAAAGAAAACCTACGACTGTATATGTAAATAGTTCCTATATTAATTCAATTCAAAATATTGTTCGACCTTTTTTGTTCAGAGTTCAATTTTAAATCTCGCTCCAAATATATTTTGTCCCAAATATAAAGAATATTGGAACGTCTTTCCTTTTCGACGTTTACTTGAAGAAATAGATGTCATTTGAAGAAAATATTCGATTTATTTTATTTAGCTCAGTAAATACTTCGTAGCTACGAGTGTGTTCAGTAAACGTGAGATGTAATCGATTCGTATTATTGATATAGAATTCTCATCGTATTGCTGCCAAGATTGTATTAAGCGTTACTACCGACTTACTGTACTGCTCAATCTAGGTGTTACATTTTTTGCGCTACTAAATTTGAATTAAGTTAATAGATAATTTAACAAAGTTTTCCTTCTATAAAATATTCTATTTATTTATTTATTAACACTTCCTGCAATTACAATGCAAAAGGCGGACTTAATGCTAAATAGCATTTTCTGCCATTCAACCTTCGGGTGGTGCAGAAATGATTGTGGCAGGTGTTTAAACTATAAATATGAAATATTTAATTATTTGGTTAAAATTCATTAGCATACATATCTATGAATATATACGTATATATATATAATAAAAATTATATAATATAAATAATACATATTATACTAATAAATACATACAATTTACATATATTTAATACACACAGTGTTTAAGACCCTGCTATACGCTGACGATCAGGTTCTATTTGCATCGTCAGCGTTGGATTTGCAGCAGATGGTCACCACGATGAATGAAGCGTATAAGAAGAAAGGTATGAAAGTGAATGTTAACAAAACCAAAGTCATGGTCATAGAGAGGGATGATAGTGTAACTGAATGTGAAGTAATGATAGGAGATGAAAAAGTGGAGCAAGTGAACGAGTTTGTGTATTTAGGGTCTTTGTTTACGAGAGATGGATAATGTGAGGGAGATATTGAAAGGAGAGTGAAAGCAGGAAATTGTGTGAATGGCGCCTTACTGTCCATCATCAGCAATGATATTATCCCAAAGCAAGCTCGCCTTGCTATACTGCAGGGAGTTTTGGCGCCAACACTGATGTATGGTAGTGAATCATGGGTATGGCAGAAGAAGCATGAAAGTAGAATCAATGCTGTGGAGATGAGAGCTTTAAGGAGTATGTGCGGAGTAACGCTGATTGATAAAGTGAAAAACAGTGTGATACGAGAGAAGTGTGGTCTAAAAGAAGATGTAGTGACAAAGGTTGAAAAAGGAATGTTGCGTTGGTTTGGACATTTGGAACGGATGGATGAAAGAAGGAATACGAAAGGAGTGTATCGTGCGAGAATGAATGGAAATGTCGGTAGGGGACGCCCTAAGCGGACGTACGCCGACCAAATAGGTGACGTACTGAAAAAGAGGCAAATTAAAAGTATCCATAACCGACGCGCATGCATGATGAGGTTAATGAATGTCGAAGAAGCGAAAGAAGTATGTTTGAACCGAAGCATGTGGCGTTCTATAGTCTCTGCCTACCCCAATGGGAGACAGGCGTGACGATATAGATAGATGTAACACACGTGAGAGATGGTTTTATAATGGCCTTTCAAGAGACAGTTTGATAAAATACTGGCGCACCTTAGCCCTTAACGTGAATCGATTGGTTGCCGTCCTGATCTCGAGAGGGAGTGCATTCCAAAGAAGTATAGCTTGTACTGAAAAAGAAGAGCTATGAGAAGGCCACTGAAGAAGAGAATTATTAGAAGAGCGAAGATATCTGGCATGATTGGAGCAGAGGTACTGAAAGTGAGGCACTAGGTAGCTGGGGCTATTAGACGAATGAAGAAAAGTGAAAAGAGTAGTCAACGCGCACATGTTACGACGCTGACGTATAGGCAACCATGACAGCTGTTGACGATATGAGGACACATGGTCTCTCAATATAATGAAGGAATCTAAAATAAATACTAATGTAGTAAAAAAGTGTTCCAAAATGAGTGTCAGAAAAACAAAAAAGAATACTCTGGAATCTTAATAAATATATAACCCCTTTTTAGTTAACAGGAGTTTACTCATCTGAGGACCGATTTTTCAATCTTCATTTATAAGATAACAAACCAATAAAATATAACACTTACAAATTAAAAACTACGGTTGTAGATGAAGTAGGTCAATGATGTTACGTACTTTTCTTTTTAGCCCGGTTACAGTTTAACTGTCAAGTAAATTTTATCTGACGATTGAAAAATCAACCCTTAATGTTTTAAAAGCTGCCTTCCATTAACGGTAATATTCATTGCTATACACCATAAATTCTCATCAAAACAGTGCTTTAAATAAATTACAGTACAACACTACTGAGTTGGTTCGGCATTATAAGCAGTAATCAGAACTAAATTGTTACTCCTTAGCTAAAATTTGATTGAATATATGCCTCAAAAATTGGTGGACTTAGTGTCCACCAATTTGGTTTGGTTGTAGAACGTGTGGATTGTTTGTGTAAAAATTAATAGTTCTGTTCACACGGACTACATTTTGCAGTCATAATCGACATCGCAGCCACGTCGCAACCAGAAAGACAATTCTCGTATTTTATTTGAAATTGAAAAAGTATTTAGAATTAAATGCGATTAGATTTTGAATTTACAAACAATCGATATTCTGCTAACTTAGGGCGGTTTCAGATTAGCGTTTTATACGCCCGTCATCATCAGTCCTTTATACTGTCCAACTGCTGGGCACGGGCCTTTTCCAAGTATGAGAAGGGTAAGGCCATAGTCCCACACGCTGGCCAAGTGCAGGTTGGCAGACTTCACATGTCTTTCGAGAACATTATGGAGAACTCTCAGACCTGCAGGTTTCCTTACGATGTTATCCTTCACCGTTTAGCAAGCGATAATTAACAATTTAATACGCACATTACTCCCAAAAGTCATCGGTGCGTGCCGTAGATTCAAACCCGGACCCTCTGCGTAGCAGTCTGTCGGTCTCTCCACTAGGCTATCGCTGTTTTAAATTTATACGCGCGTATGAGCTCGTTTTTGGAAGCGCATGTGCCTACATGCGCTTCCAAAAACGAGCTCATGTAAATGCGTCTTTTGGCACACGCGCTACTCGTACGAGCGTTGACAGGCTGCTAAGCTAGTATAAGCGCGAGCCGCCAGAATCCATGTACACTGACACGATGGCATACCGATTCGAGCGAACACGCCGAATTATGCCCGTTTACGCAAGCTAAGAATGTAGCGCGCGTGTAAGCGCGTATGCTGAAACGATCGTATACGCGCAGAAAAATACGCTAATTTAAAACCGCCCTTAATGTCATTATCGCCTAATTTGACATAAAAAGTTTGTCACTGACACATAGTTTGACACTTTGTTTAATTTACGATCTACTCACGATAGCATTTAATTATCAGTAAATTCAGGAGAATACCACGTGTGACATAAGTATGACACGTAGATGAGAATTGGGCCTCTGAACGTATCCACCATCCACATCGCGATCAAGCAGCCGACCACATTGCAAACGGGTTTGGGTTTCATGAGTTCCTTCAGTCAAAATGTGTTTCCTGTATAAAATCTGTAGTGTTCGACTGTGTAAGCTACGTTACCACATCGCAACTACTAACAAAAACGCAACCGAATCTGCACTTTACAGGCACCTCACCGCTACCGCAAGAAGCTGCAGCCAAACCACCTAATTATATATATACGGGGCTCTTGTGGAATGTGTGAAACTAGCCATTCACCCACATTTTGTACTCCATATTGTTCGTGATTAGCAAAATATGAAGTTTGCTTACACTGGATTTTCATGTTTCAGCTAGGTGTTATCGTGAGTAAAAAACAACTTCAGACAGTGCAGGCAATTAACAAAGGGTTATTTACTTTCGTTACTTTAAAATAACGAAAGTAAATAACCGGCGGCTCAAAATCGGTCTGTGTGGAGAGGATAACCTTGGGGGAGGCCTATGTCCAGCAGTGGACGTCTCTAGGCTGACATGATGATTTTAAAATAGAAGAGACTGTACTATGTAAACATTTGACTGTATTAAAGAATGAGAACAAAAGGAATACATAATTACACACAAATAAAGCTTAGGTCTTGTTCAACAGATTCACCATTTGCTCTAGGTATTTTGCACTATACCATTTACACCAAATGGAACCAAAATATTAATATTTTGGTTCCATTTGGTTTTTCATTTTCGGTGTGAATATTTTAAGCTTGATCTAAAGACATTACAATTGTGGTTAAATACTGTTGAAACTCTTATTCATTGATAAATTCAACCCTTGTTTAGTCTCCAGCTATGTTTTCAGATACTGACGTTAACGTTCATAACACTTACGTTTTCGAGTAATTCATTGCCCAGTATACGATAGAGCAAGAAGGTTCTGGCGTGGCAGCCACGTACCGGATCACATAATAGGGGTAAGTCTCCTGTAAGGTGGTCCGATAATTTGGTTAAGATCGCGGAAAGCGGTTGAATCCGGGTGGGTCAAGATCGGTCTGTGTTGAGAACCTTGGAGGAGGCATGTGTCTAAGGCCTCTGCCTCGAATCTTGCGTGCAGCGGGGCGGTGGCGGCGGTGGCGCGGGAGTGGCAGGATCTAATGCGTTAAATCAAATAGACCGGCCTTCGAAAACAACGGCGTGGCGGCGGGCAACGAGCGGTGCACTCCACACAAGCAGTGACCGCCCCCCGCGCGTCTGCATTGCAGTGTTGTGCAATTTATTTTTGTGACAAATAAATTTTTTTGCATCAAAAAGAGATTGTCGTCGTTGTTCAGACATTTCGTTCGCAAATAAAATCAAATATCTCGACGACACAACCACGAACACAACACTTCGCCGTTAAAGTGCCGCGCGATCCGCCCGATGGTTTCGAGAACGGGTTGGCGTTGCCCGCACCACTCCCGCGTAGCTACTGCCACCGCCCCACTGCACGCATAATTCGAGGCAGAAGCCTAATAGTGGACGTATGTAGGCTGAAATTATAATGATGGCGTAAACTGTATACTTGCCTACCAAAATAGCTGATATTTTGATACCTTTTTTTCCGCCAGGTGGCGCACTTATGTAAACACTCAGCTCTGTCAGTGAATATTTATTTTTCTTATTAAAATTACATTATCGCTATTAAAGAATTTCTAAGTGCATAAAAGTGACTCTAGTGGTGTTAACTATTAGTGGAAACGTTATTCGTGTTTTCCTACGCTTGTAACTTAAGTTAAAAACTATGTTTTGAAAAGTGACAATCACTCAGTGCCTAAGACGATATCTCCTTACATTTTTTTTTAGATTTATATAATTTGATTTTAATATTCAATTTTATCTTATGTTTAAATTTTCGCATACCTACTGATGGTGAAATGTGTACTTCTAAATACTATAAGAATTTCAAGCGAATAAATGATTCTGATTCTGATTCTGATTCTACCTCTTATAATAAGTTCTGAGTCATATTAAACTATATCTGTAAACCATATCCATCATTTTATAAATCAGCAAATAGACATCTAAAAGCAAATTAAATTCGTTTAATATTCCAAAAGACAAGTTCAATATTATAGCAATCTAATAAAACATTCGAGGAAAATGAACCTTTAATATCTGCGTGAGAAAATTAATAGCATTTATTGTGTCCTTTACGAGGGACATTGGTTCACAAGCTGCGTCAGTTATAAATTAAACGTGGGTGTTAGTCGAGATTTTGTCGCACAATGACGGATTTCTCTCAAAATGTATCCCCTGATGAAATGTCTACTGTGGCAGCAATGCCACAGTAGACATGTGTCTTCATGAAGTTATTTAATGTAACTAACAACTTTATGCATACGCATCACAGTGCGTATTTCTGAGATGAACGGATTAAATACATTTTGAACTGTACAAGCGAGTACCAAGTTATCTAAAACATCTATAAGCAGTAGGTACCATATTATGTAAAAGATTATAAAAGTAATGATATGTCGTTACTTTAAAACATCTTATAAAAAATCTTTCTGTTATAAAAACGCATCTCATTATTATATAAAAAGTACTAATATGTCAACATCATAATTATTTTATTAGTGCTTTTGCCTCATATTACTATAGTTTAAGGTTACGTCGTTAGAAACGAGTTTTTTTTTCTGTTTATATATAAATATACATATAAACACCCTGATAAAGACGAATATCTTTGATTACGCATACAAATGTTTGACTTTAGCGGGAGTCAAACCCGCAACCTTCGGCGTGACTGTCGCTTACACTCCCGCTACGTTAACCGATCGTCAATGACACATCGTTAACTGATGGACAATGGTACACTAATAGGTTTGCTCCTGGTATTATGTACTAAACGAAAAATTCAAAGTCCGTATTATTAAAAACGTTAAGAGGAAGTCTATTTTATTATTTTTCGACGTCAAATTTGATAACAATCAATCTACATCTACACAAATATTATAAAGAGGAAAAAAAAATATTTTTGTTTGTTTGTTTGTTAGTAATGGATAAACTCAAAAACTACTGGACTGATTTTAAAAATTCTTTCACCATTAGAAAGCTACATTATCTGAGAGTAACATAAGCTATATTTTATTTTAGAAAAAATAGGGGTCCGTAAGATATTTGGGTTTTTCGGGTACGCGAAGTAGTTCCCTCAGTACGAGTGTGAAACCGCGGGAAACGGCTAGTATTCCATAAGCCGATGAACTTAATTTCAGCCTACATACGTCCACTGTTAGGCTTCTGCCTCGAATTATGCGTGCTGTGGGGCGGTGGCAGCAGCTACGCGGGAGTGGTGCGGGCAACGCCGACCCGTTCTCGAAACCATCGGGCGGATCGCGCGGCACTTTAACGGCGAAGTGTTGTGTTCGTGGTTGTGTCGTCGAGATATTTGATTTTATTTGCAAACGAAATGTCTGAACAACGACGACAACCTCTTTTTGATACAAAAAAAATTATTTGTCACAAAAATAAATTGCACAACACTGCAATGCAGACGCGCGGGGGGCGGTCACTGCTTGTATTTAACATAAAATATAATATTTTATGTTAAATATCTTGGAGAAATAACGACTTCCTTTCACGATAATTAATATTTATTTATACTATTTTATTGTATTTCCTTGATTCTCATCAAAACAAAGCTTGAATTAATTGAAGATTATGTTGAAATAAAGCTGAAAATTCCCGTAAAGCCAGATTATCTTAAAAAAGAAACGGATTATATTTAATGTACGCATTTAGGAGAGCAAACTTTTGACTTCGTAACGAAAAAACAAATTAAGGAAATGTATAATGACATTTAATTTGGGTTCTCATTGGCAGCATAATCATAAAAATATTAGGTTCGATATTTCTGCTGTTAAAAATCTAATCACAACATTTATATATTGAAGTTTTATGGTTTGTAGGAAACAGACGTTTAATGACGCTTGATCACATTTCTGAAAAATCTAACAGTTCTAAGAACTTACAAGAGGAGCCTTGATTAGAGCTCTAACCCTTTAACAAATCTATTACCAGAAGGCCCAATATCTTTAAACAAAAGTCTAAAATTAAATTGGTTCTAATTCCATTTGATGCCTCCTCAAACCCAACTGCTTTATAGTTCAAATGTTCGATATATGTCTATACCTTGTCTGTATAATCAACCGTATTCATCACTACAGTGGCGTTTCCTTGTCGGCCTTAAGCACTAAAATATCCTGGTTGTCCCGAATCCTTTTCAGTGCTTGACGCTCTTCCATGGTGACATTGCTAATGGGTATCTTCGAGTTCCGTAATATCAGTGCGACGTCCTGTCGTAGGGTATCGGCATCACCGGGTGGTACTTTATTACGGATAATCGTCTCCTCAACACTGCTGATTATATTTTCGTACGGTATTCACTTAGATGTTAATGCGCAGTTTAAACCTTGCGTGGGATAGATTAATTACGGTGTTACTGGTTGGTACCGATTCCGTAGATAACGTTTTATTCGCATTCCGTCGGTTTAATAACTTCGAGAACTTTCGCTCGTGAGTAGCATACTACATAGTTCGAATGTCCGACTTGCTTGTAAGAACGTTATCCGATCCCCAAATCATAATCAACGCGAGATAGGAACTCACTACACTTCGTAAGCACGGCATATAATTCACACTGTACACTATTCAGCTCACTATGTTTGTTGCGTATTAACTGTCTCAGGAGACGTACACTCGCGTTATATAGAACTTTACGGGAAAATGCGATATCACTACGTGGTTTTATACGCATACACGTAGGTAATAAGTCCCAATTGCGACATTTTGTTAAAAATATCAACGACGTTTCCACTCGCGCTCATTTCTTCCGTAATAATTCTAGGTGACGCACGAATTTTGCAATTTCCGATCCGTAGCGGTTTGCAATAGAAACTTTTAAACACTCGCGTTGCATGTTTAAGAATATATATATAGACGGGAATTAACGCGAACATGCATTAGGTATTTACATACCTTATTTTGCTTGACGTTTCGAGACGGTTGCACGTCCCGTGGTCGCAAGCTGACTGGTGTAGGGATGTCACGTCTCTGAGTGCGAGGTAGAAGATTCTATTTCTACCCCCGGGTCGTTGATTTTCGAAGTACCGGCGCAAAACACACTAACCGTATTTGTATATTGAACATTCGCCGACTTTAAATTGGGATGGGATTAAAGTGGGGTGTTGTTAGCCGAATCACTGGATTCTACGCGGATGACAATTTGAAGCCCTCTTCCCGATTGGAATTTTTATGTTTTCTGATTTCGATCGCTTTACGCACAACTCTTGGGTAAAAGTGGCGTTCCGTGGAGAGGACTTGGGGACGATGAAATTCAATACAGTGATTGGTGCCCGATCGAAGTAAATGTTCCGCCTGTACCTAATGCATATTCGCGTTAATTCCCGTCTATATATATATAATATTCTTAAACATGCAACGCGAGTGTTTAAAAGATTCTGTGTATAAGCCTGTCTGTAAATCTTGAAGGCGCTGCCTGCTAAGCTTAATATCTTAATACCAAGACATTTCAGTTGTGACTTTGAAGATAGTAGAATAATTATTTAGCTTCCATTAGCCTCAGCAAATGGATTCAATATTGATTTTAGTACATATTATATCGATGTCTAGAAATATATGAAAACAAACTGAAAATCTTAGTCACTGTAATCACTGAAAAATAAGTACGATACTTACATACTTTACGTAACTTTTACAGCATCTTGTATTTTCTTATAATGTGAATTCATAGCAGACAGTACACATAAAACTTAGTTTAATTCGTTTTACAAGAAAATTAGGGCCATACATTGGAGCTCCTTAAAAAACACATGTGCTGTTAGCTCAAATATTTAACGACAAAATTGGTATTTGGTGAGTTATAATTTTAAATACAAATATCTATACTAATATAATAAAGCGGAAGAGTTTGTTTGTTTGTTTGTTTGAACGCGCTAATCTCAGGAACTACTGGTCGGATCTGAAAAATTATTTTTGTGTACGATAGCCCAGTTATTCCGGAAGGCTATAGGCTATATAACATAACGCTTCGACCCTTTGGGGCCGGGCAAAAGGCTAAAAAGGCTAAACGATAATGTCGGCTAATCTCAGGAACTAGCAGTCGGATTTTAAAAATTGTTCTTGCCTATGATAGCCCAATTATTCCGAAAGGCTAAAGGCTATATAAAATTACGCCACAACTTTTAAGGGCCAGACAAAAATAATAAAATGGTCAAAAGAGAACGGGGAGGGTTGGGTCAAAGGCAAAAAAAGGCTAAACGAATAGGATACAATCTATATGGGTATCGTTTTCGAGATTTACGGGACGCTGATTAATAATATGAAATTTATTTAGTGATCCAAGATGGCGGACGGGAAATCAAAGATGACGGATGAGAAAATTTTAAAAATCAATAATATCGCCTTCGATATTTTAAGGGGTGGGGAATCGAAATACAACATCTATTTCGTGATTCAACATGGCGGATAGGAAATCAAAGATGGCGGATGGGAAAAATTTAAAAAATCAATATAGGTATCGTCTCGGATGATTTAAAGGATAGTGAATCCAAGTACAAGATCTATTTCGTGATGAAAGATGGCAGATAGGAAATCAAAGATGGCGGACGGGATTTTTTTTAAAGTCGATATGGGTATCGTCTCCGATATTTTAAGGAATGGGGCATTCAATATTATATAAAAATCTATGTTTGTTGTTTCATCGTTTATAGACCCTGAAATGATAAGAGATTAAGCGCTAAGTCAATGGTAACTTTGGAAAAGGGGCCTGGAAAAAATGGAATTAAAAACTCTTAAAAAGGCGATACGGAGTTCGCTGGGTCAGCTAGTTATCGTATAAAATTACAACAGCTATTCAGGAAATGGAGTCACTGTTTTTATCAGACAAAATACATACAAGGTGCTAAGAGCCAACACCAACAGATAAAATGCGAATTGTCCTTACTTTTTATTCAAACTACAACAGCACTTTTTTAATAACTCATGGTTCTCCACAGCTTGCTACAACGCGTAAACATTATTTATGTGAGTTTGTAACGCTTCTTTACGTTGACATAATGATTATAAAATAGAAAAGACTGTATTATGTAACACATTTGACTGTATTAAAGAATGAGAACAAAAGGAATACAAAATTACACACAAATAAAGCTTTAGATCTTGTTCAACGGATTCACCATTTGCTCCAGGTACAAAATCTCTTAAGCTTAATCTAAAGGTGGTACTATTTTGGTTCCTTACGGTTTCACATTTGCGGTGTGAATCTTTTAGACTTGTTCAAAAGACGTTAGAATTGTGGTTACATTATGTATGTTTTTAGATCATATTCATTAATATATTTAACCTTTGTTTAGTCTCTAGCTATGTTTTCGGGCACTGAAGCGTTTCGAAAGTTTTATCCAGTATATGATGGAGCAAGAAGGTTTTGGGATGGCAGCCACGTACTGGACCATACACTAGGGGTAGGCCTCCTGCAAGGTTAAGATCGCGGGAAGCGGTTGAATTCGGGCGGCTCAATATCAGTTTGTGTGGAGAACCTTGGAGAAAGCTTTTGTCTAACAGTGGACGTATCTTAGCTGAAATTATGTAAGGGGTAGAAACTGTATATATGACTAAAAAATAGCTGATATTTTAATGCCTCATTAAAATTTCTTAATCTATATCACTTAAAAATCTCTAAAATCATTATCTGCCATTTTAGAAATCTCCAAACATAGAGATCCTAAAGCAAATTAAATTCGTTTAATATTTCAAAAGACAAGTTCAACAGTATAGAAATCTTTCGAGATTTACGGGACGATCTATTAAAACATTCGAAAAAAATGAACCTTTACCACCTTCTTTATCTGCGTGAAAAAATTAGTAGCATATTGCGTCATTTACGAAGGTCATAAAGTACCTACGTCACTTAAAAACTCGGCGTGGGTGTTAGTCGAGATCTTGTTACACAGTGATGGATACCCCTCAAAATGTATATCCTACTCGTCGGAGAAGGAGATACATTTTTAGGGGTATCCACCACATACTACTTACTACATTCTACATTGAATTCACGTGTCTTCATAAAGTTATTTAATGTTATCAACAACTTTATACATACGTATATGTATTACGGTGCGTATTTCTGAAATGAACGGAATATATACTTTTTTGAAGTGTTCAGGCAAGTAAACTTTTATATAAAATATCTACAAGCAGAAGGTACCATATTATGAAGAATATTATGAAAATAATGATATGCATATCGTTATCGTAAGACGTCTTATCTAAAGACTGTTTGTTATAAAAACGCAATCTCATTATAATATAAAAAGTACTTATATGCTCACCTAATATTGTATAAGAACTTTTACGTCATATTATTACTATAGTAATAAAGTAACGTAGTAAGAAACGAGTTTTATGCTCTTATAGTGTTTTACTGATAGACAATGGTACACACATAGGTTTACTTTGCATATTATTTACTGAACAAGAACTTGTCTATTTGCTACCATCAACAGATACATATGTATATTGCAAAAAGGCAAGGTGATTTTCTTCGAAATTTACATACATACATAGACTCACGCCTGTTTCCCGGTAGGCAGAGACTACGGAACGCCATTTGCAACGATCCTGACATATCTCTCATCGAAATTTGTTGTCTCTAATTAAGGCGTAGCATATACCTATAACTATGATGTAAATTTAAATGAACTACCATGTACAGATTCATCTCTTTTAACATTTGACAAGCAGAAATAACCAATATCCGCAATATTGTAAACAATGTTGAGGATATTTAGTTAACTTTGCTTTTGTTCAAAACAAAATCACCAGCTAAACCAACATCCGACGGCATTATTAAAACCCCCAAGAGGTTTATTATATTTCGTTATTTCATTATTTTTCGACGTCGAATTGGATAACAATCAATGTTCCATAAGCCGCTGAATTAAATAATCAGCTTTATAGAGACGTCCATACGAATATCGTAGACGTGACACACTTTAAAATATGAAAACTATTATTCTCTTGTCAGCCATTCCTTTTGTTCAAACAACACCTATTGACAGATGCACTCAACTAATAGACGATGTCGTAATAAAAATGGATAAAACAATAGAATCAAATTGCATGCAGATTCAATACTGACAGAATCTGACGGAATATTTTTTGTTTGGCGAGAGGAGGGTAAAAAGGAAATGAGTGGGTATTGCGAATGGCAGCTCATTCATTTTCAGGCAGCGACCCATCTCCATAATGTCGAACGTTTGAACTATAAAGCAGTTGGGGTGAGGAGGCATCAAATGGAAATGAAATCAATTTAATTTTAGACTTTTGTTTAATGACATTGGGACTTCTGGTCATAGATTTTTGATAGCGTCTGTTTCTTTTTAGAGTTACACTAGCTGTTGCCCGTGGTTTCACCCGCGTCCTAAGGGAACTATTTCGCGTACCCGGTTAATTTATAGCCTTAGTTATTCCTTGGTACGTCAGCTATCCACCATTGAAAGTTCCATCAAAATCGGTTCACCCGTTTCTGAGATTAGCGAGAACAAACAGACAGACAGACAGAATAAAAAAAAAAACATTTCGGTATATGTACCGTGTATACATCCATATATGCATTTAGTAAAAAGCGCTTATTTTAATATTAAAAACAGACACTCTAATTTTATTTATGTAAATCATCAACATAATCAGCCTTTAACAGTCCACTGCTTGATTAGGCCTCGCCTTTGAAAAGAGGAATTACTACCTACTACAGTGCTGTTCTCTTACAGTGCTGTTTTCTGCATAATATGTGTATAGATTGCCAATAAAAGAGTTATAAATAAGACTCCTTTTGTAAGATCTTAGAAAAGGTAGATATTTCAGAAACCTAATATTGCAATATACAGGGTGTAAAAAGACCCTTAACGAAAACTGAAACCCCATATTGTACCAATCATTACAGACGTTTTTTACTTCGGCACCATACCTGGGAAATTCCTAGTTCAGGAGATATTGAGACTCAGTGATGACATTTTTTTTCTAATTATTCCAAAATCGTGTTTTGAATGATAAATGTAAACTTTCTTCCAAATAAACAGAAACAAAATTTTCAATATTTCCATATTTTGTGCCAATTTTTCTGCCAGCGCGCGCTATACATTGCGGCGAATAAAATGTGTCTATTTTTGTAAGCTTAAAAAAATATTTCGTTTCCCAGGTATTATTTTCGCGTAGTATGACTTGACATGATGTGCAAAACGAGTAGACTTCGGCTTGGTGATGGGTCTTGTGACACCCTAAATCTTAAATATATAATTTTTGTGATAAGATTTCTCAGCAGAAATATTAAATCTGTTAGTTTTAATATTTTTGTGATTATGCTGCCAATGATAACACAAGTTCAAAATGTATGATACATTTTCATTGGTATTTTCGATACGAAGTAAAAATTTTGCTCTTCTAAGTGAATACATTAAATATAATCCGTTTCTTTTTTAAGATAATCTGGCTTTACGGGAATCTTGAGCTTCGTTTTAACATAATCTTAAATTAATTCAAGTTTTGTTTTGATGAAAAACAAGGACAATACATCATACGATTCAAAATACTAACCTAAACATTGAAATACGAAATTTTTGTTTGTCCTAGAGTTTTCAAATTATTTCCAGTGTTTGGCTTATCTATTTACTTAAATTTTATGATGGGTAAGACATTTAAAACAGAATAAAAAGACAAAGTATACAATAAAAAAACACAACAACCAATAAAGCAAGGCAATTTAATTAAAAAGCACTGTATTTACGTTAAACAGAGTCAGTAAATCCACCTAATATTTTCGAAATTGGTCCCTGATGCCCTTTTCAGGAAAGTTGAAGAGCACAAAATAATTGAATCGCATCGGTTTGTGACCTCGTGTATTATTTAGCTTGGTTGATCAATTTTATAAAATTATGGCAATCAATTATACGTGCGTTATGTTTGTAACCGCCGGATTTTAATATTTGATCTAACCATGGATTTAGAGATTCGAAATACATGTTTGACATAATATGTTGTATGGAGCTTATGTCAAATAGGTTTGTATAGGCACCAGAGAGGTTGGACTAGTAATAGAGACCGCATTAAAATAGCCACCCTCCCAATATATGTACGTCACTCTGACTTATGATTTTTTTCTCATGTAAGAGCTATAAATATACAAATGTCATTTCGAATCTTCAAAATTGTCGTAAATTTTTATTGTTATCGGTTCTGCGACAGATGTGATCAGCCCACTGCTACTTCAACGTGCTAATTCTCTGAGCTATGTCGATTACCTTGGTTCTCTGTCGGATCACTTCATTACGAATTCGATCCTGCAGAGAAACTCCGAGCATAGCCCTCTCCATAGCTCGCTGAGTGACCTTAAATTGGTGGACTAGTCGCACCGTCAGTGTCCACGTCTCGGCACCGTTAGTCATAACGGGTAGGACGCACTCGTTGAAGACTTTTGTCTTAAGGCTTTGCGGTAGGGATGACGAAAAGACTCGACAAAGTTTCCTATATGCCGCCCAGCCAAGCTGTATTCTTCTGCAAGCCTCTCTCTCGAAGTTGTTTCTACCCAACTGCAAGGTTTGCCCAAAGTAGACGTTCTCCTGAACAACTTCAAGAGGGACTCCATTTAGGATAATCGGTTCCGGAGAGACATGTTCATTGAACATTATCTTGGTTTTATCCAAGTTCATGCGGAGACCGATGCGAGCAGAAGAATCAGCTAGGCTGCTCAGCATATACTGCAAGTCTTGCACGGTTTCAGCCACGATAACTATATCGTCTGCAAATCTTAAGTGTGAGAGGTACTCGCCGTTTATGTCAATACCGCGTCCTTTCCAGTGCAGCGTCCTGAACATATCCTCCATTGCATTTGTGAACAATTTGGGGGAGATAACATCCTCTTGTGTCACACCTCGATACAGGTGGATAGGTTCAGACTGCTGGTTCTGTACTAGGACGGTCATAGTCGCGGCGTCATACATACCTCTCAGCACTTGGACGTACCGCCAATCGATTTGGCACCGTTGCAAAGACTCCATAACAGACCAGGTTTCGATGGAGACAAAGGCCTTCTCATAGTCCACAAACGCTAAGCACAGGGGCTGATTATACTCCTCTGCCTTTTGAATAATCTGCCGCACTGTGTGGATGTGGCCTATGGTGCCATATCCTCCTCGAAAACCAGCCTGTTCGGCGGCTGAAACTCGTCGAGTCTACGCGCGAGACGGTTCGTGATGATCCTGGAAAACAGCTTATTCACCACTATTTTTTAATTAGTACAAAAACTTTAAGGACAGATTAGCGAAGATATTATTATCATATATGTGACGTAAGAATTTCATAATATCAATAAAGAGCAAAGTTATTATCATTTGTTTATTGTAGAAAATCTCATTTAAATCATAGTCATATTTTAAAATCCATTCACTAATTCATTGATAATATTCCATCCTGCCCATTCGCATTCTCTCTGTCACATTTATGATGTAGGTAGCCATAGAAAATAAAATGAAGGAAAATAATAAATGTGGGTAGTTATTTTTTAATTTTGTTAATTCTACCCTCTCCTTCATACTTCATTCGGGCTTAGGACCGATAAAATTTATCGTTTAACAAGTAATTAAATACGGAGATATGTAATTAGAAAGCAAACAAATATCAAAATAAAAGATGGTGTTCTGGACTAAAAGAAAAGAGTAATTTTGGCGTATTTATGAAGTTATAATCATCTGCTATTTACAAATTATTTTATCATCATCATGTCAGCCTAGAGACGTCCACTGTTGGACATAGGCCTTCCTCAAGGTGTGTGGAGGAAACAGACCGATTTTGAGCCGCCCGCATAAAATTATTATTTACTTAAGTACGTATTATTTACTAAACTTACAAGTATTTCCATTGTCCTTCGAAATGTCCACCACCGTTGTCAAAAGCATCCAATATGCACTGTTTTAATTGTTTGACACTGACCCGGTCACTTTTGTACACTCACAATACGATGTCCATGGGTACACAGCTGCATTCGCGATTTTTCCACTCAAAAAGTACGCACGAAGCATAGCTACATACTCCCGTGACATGAACTGATATGATAGGCCATCGCGTCGGGCAAACGTAGACAAACAATTAACTTTTGCAACGAAATTAGATACGCTCATTTAGCTAACAATTTAGTACTGTTTGTCGCATCGTCGGGGATAATTTATCAATGGTTAATTTTACTATGATAGTACACGGGTCGGTCATAGTATTAGTATTGCATTTACCAATTATCACGTATTTTTGTGGACAGTTTTGAGACAGTTTTGGGACTTAGTGTTTTTATTTTTCAACTACATAATTAAATATGATCAGTTAAAGATACTTAGTGCCCTGTTAAATTTTTTGTACTAATTAAAAAATAGTGGTGTAGATGTGGCTCAAGAGCGAGATCGGTCGATAGTTCTTCAAAAGAGTTTTGTCTCCCTTTTTTAAAGAACAAATCGACTATGCTCTTGCTCCACGCCCTTGGAGTTCTTATATAATCTGAATTTTATATAATTCATATGTATTATTGCTTGGATTTAAAAATAATTATTACTATTAACTGTTATATTGCAAAGGTGTGAAATAAAAGGCTTTTTTATGTTTATTTTATTTTATACAATTTATTGAAACATTCTATAGACATTATAAAATGTTTAAAAAAACCAGCTAAATTTTCTTTTAAGTCCATGGCACCAGTGATTTCCATTGAAACCGGACTACTGAAGTCTGGTTCGTACTGCTGCCGGACGGCAGTAGTACGGATCACGGTCGTAGCAACCGTGCGGCAGCAGTCCGGCACCAAACGTCTAAATTGAAAGCGCCCTTAAGCTGTTCCTTAGCGAGCGCCCGGCGTGCGCTCTGCGTTCATTCTGTAGCACAAAGTGAACGACGAGCGTACGCCGAACGAACGCAGGTCGTACGGCGAGCGCCCACTCGGGGAACGCGCATGCCAAATATGAGAGACGCGTTAGTAAGATATAATTCGCGACGTGGGAGACGTAGTCCAATATTCCTTAAAACACAAATCATAATACTGCTTAAGCTTTCAAACGCCATTTATTATAACGCAAGACAATGAGTGAAACGGAATTATATATAAATCTGTCTGTAAATCTTGAAGGCGCTGCCTGCTAAGCTTAACATCTTAATACCAAGACTTTTCAGTTGTGACTTTAAATATAGTAGAATCATTATTTAACTTCTATTACGCTTAGCTAATGGACACAGTAGTGAAATATTTCAATGAGAATTACCTAAGGCCTTGGCACATTATGAAGCCTCGTCTTTGTGGAGCGATTATTTTGTAATTTTCTTACCATTAAATGGCGTATACTATACTGTTTGTCTGGTTTTATTTTATTTACTACGAAATATTTCTAATATATCAAAACACATAAGTTCTGACTATTTTAGTTTCCAAAAATTGTAGATACATTCGATGCGTCTCAATCACCAAAAATCATGTACGAAACATATTTTGACATGCATTTTCTCATATCGTGTATTCATTTATGTCTGTGATACGTACGATAAGTTTTATAACTTAGAGTAGAAAGTTTTACAATAGAATTATCACTATTTTACAGGAAGTAGATGCTTAACTGTATTCCTAGATCTAAAAAAGACGTTTGACACCGTCTCTGTTCCAACCCTTGTAACCAAACTAGAAAACGTAGGTATAAGAGGAATCCCTCTTAAATTTTTCAAAGACTACCTCACGGATAGACGGCAAATGGTAAAGATAGACCAGTTCACTAGTGACGCGGCGGATGTGTCATTCGGCGTGCCGCAGGGAAGCGTACTGGGACCTACACTTTTCATAACGTATATAAACGATCTCTGCAACTTAAAAGTGTTAAACGCTAAAATGTTTGCCTACGCCGATGACACGGCTGTTGCCTTCTATGGGAAAAACTGGTCGGAGGTCAAACTTCACGCAGAGCTAGGTATGGCCCAGATTTCTAACTGGCTCAATGACAATCTACTCACCCTAAATACATCCAAAACCAATTACGTCTGCTTCAGCATCTCAAATCGTTCACAACCGGATGAGGACTTTACAATTAAAATACACTCATGCAACATACCTTTTTATAATTCCTGTAAGTGTCCAAACATACATAAAGTACCACAAGCAAAATATTTAGGTGTCATAATTGACCAACGGCTTTCGTGGTACCCTCATCTGGAACACATCACTGGAAGGCTTAGGAAACTTGTAAAAAAATATGTAACTGGTCTGAATCGTGTTAATAAACGAAAAGAAAGATGAAATACCTTTCTATTTGTCCCGACGTACAAATCGTGGTAGTTTAAAATTAGGAAACTTGGTTGGATTTTTAAAACCTTACGGTATGTCGTACCTACTCAACTCAATAAAAATATAGGTCCACCTAGAAATCTATTAAATGAAATGTATAATGCTATAGCAAAATCAGTTGTGGTATATTGTATCCCTATTTGGGGAGGTGCAGCTAAATCAAAATTTATTGAAATTGAACGAGCACACCGAGATTTAATAAAAATAATGGACTATAAAAAAGTTAGATTCTCCACAGAGAGTCTTTATCAGATAAGCGGTCTGCTTTCTGTTAGGAAATTATACAGTATCCACACTGTTTTAAAAAAAAACATAAGACTCTGCCGATTGACGTCATCGTACTGAGAAAAAGACGAAAAGACATTATTGCAGTGGTCCCACAAACCAAAACTCAATATTTGTTGGAGTTGGATAAAATACCTTACGTATGAAGATACTGAGTCACTCCTACAGCACATAAAATAACATACACTCTTACACACGCACACACACACACACACACACACACACACACACACACACACACACACACACACACACACACACACACACACACACACACACAAATGCACACACCTTATTATCTTTCATTTGTTTATAAAAAAGTAAAATAAAATTTAAGTTAACTTAGATTATGATTATGTCCGTGTGGTGACGGATTAAGAATACGGAATGTCACCACCCCATATCATCCCATGGGTGTCGTAAGAGCCGACAGAGGGAGCATATTATGCAGAGAACAGCACTGTAAGAGAAGGAAAACTTGAAACAAACCCTATACCAACCCGTTTGGCCAGCGTGGTATAGTAGGCCAATTCCTCCTTTCAAAGGAGAGGCCTAGTCCAGCAGTGGACTGTAAGGGGCTGATGATGAATGAGATTATGACACTGTTTTACGTTATGGAAGAGCAGAGTCTCCTAATACAGGCATTGTTTGCTTAAAAGAAGGCTCCAATCATCAATTATTGTTTTTGTATTTATGTCCTACTGAAATAAAAGATATTATTATTATTATTTTGATATTAGTTATAGCCATAAGCTGTAGTCCAGCCACAATGTGCTGTCAGCTCGCTGTTATAAATGTTCAGCAAAATGTATAACAGGCGAGTGATGGCTTTACATGCTTAAAATTAAAAAACAAGTATTATTATATAAAATGGCTACAAGTATTGATAAAACAGGGTCACTGTTTATAGTGTTTATATCAGACGAACCACATACAAGGTTCTACGTAAGAGCCAACACCAACAGAAAAAATGGGTATCATCTTTACTTTTTATTCAAACTATAACAGCACTTTTTTAATAACTCATGGTTCTCCACAGCTTGCCACGACGTGTAAACGTGATTTATGTGAGTTTGTAACGCTTCCTGATAAAATAAAACCTGGAGAGACTTTGTAAATATTTTCCGCCTACTTTACTAGCGTAATTTGTTTCGCAAAACCATTTATATTGCATTTATTTTTTGCGGTTAGTGTATTATATAACGTGTTTATATTAAACATCATGATTATCATCATAATACTTTTAAAACATATAACATTACTACCTTTAAAAACAAATTATTTTGCTTCTTGCTGGACAAATGCTATTACTTGACGAATGATTTCTTAAGTGAAAAATTTGACATGAAATTTAAATTGTAACTTGACATTATAATATTATTTGACATTTTATATATTTATTACTAATTATTTCAAACTTATTATTGTAATCGATTTTAAATGTATTCTTAATTTTAAAGCTAAGTTATCTGAATATGTTGTTAAGTTTAAGATTTGTCCGCCGGAAACGGCGGAATATTATATACTTATCATTTTGTAACACCACTGTAACAACAATATTCTAACAAATAAATGGATTATTATTATTATGTGTTTCTCTATCATGCGTACAAGTGTATTATTATTATTAGTTTCTCTATCACGGCTATTCTTTTAACCTTTGATGTTAGAAAAATAACCGAGCCTTTGGCAGGTGTACACGGAGACATAGGTCCAACGCGCAGAGGCCCTTTGAGAGTTTTAATCTAGAATGTGATGGGATACCTTCTGAGGCGCCTCCTTAACTGCACTATTAAGTGCAGTCACGGATTAGCCGCAGCAGGTGCAAGACTATTGCTACTTGTATGGAACCTAATGAATCTGGGCTATTGGGATGGGTGTTTAATGGATTGGTCTAGGAAGTCTAGGTGAACACTATGGATGAAAAACGGCACCTATCATAAATACTCTTATAGCATGTCGAAAAGGGGCAGGCGATGACTTGACAACTCAATGGGCCTTCTCTAGATAGCCGCCAAGGCAAACAAACTATACCATAAAGGCAATAAGAGGGCAACACCGGTGTGATCGTCTAGGGGTGTAGAGCGGTGCAGCAACGATTTCGCCATCGCGGGCCTCGTGACAACGGAGGCCCGGAGCGGGTTTCCCCGTAATTACGCCCTTGACAATGACACTTCCACCCCCGAGCAAATAGCTCTTGCGGCTTTCCTCTGGCCGGCCGACCAAGGCAAACCAGAGTTGAGGGTCCTGCAGGCGCTCTTGGTAATCCACTCCAACCAGCCAATAAAGGCAAGCCGGAGACGAGGCCCTGACCGACCCTCTGAAGCATTCGGGACCGCAGTGTCACCACACACATTCAGCTCGCCACAAAGCTGCCCTGCGGTTTGTAAGCTTTCTTTCTATCCTGTTATTATTATTATCAGCCTTGTTTAAAGACAGTCCAACTACTAAGCACGGGCCTCTTCTCACTATTAGAATGGTTGGCCATAGTCCACTATGCTGTACAAGTGCGGGTTAGCGGATTTCACGTATCTTTCAAGAACATCGCCCTTGGTCAGCGTCGTGGACTTTGGTTGTTCCCTCCTCATAGGAAGAAGAAGCAGAGGGACAGTTTATATATTACCGGTCTGATGTAGTTGTGACCAATGCTTGCGTCGAAATTTATAGATCGCCAAACTAGTTTCCTCCGCATTAATCTTCTGAAAGACAGTTATGCGCACAGTAGATTAAATTCAAGGCCCTCTACGTCTGATACTTTTATATCTAGATGATCGCTGAACTTATACTTAGATCTTAGATCTAAGTATGAGTTTGTTTTGCAAGTTTTTTTACTAAGGCGGAACCAGCAGGCAAACCTCACAATGGAGACCAAAATATAAACAAAAATAAAACAATCCGTATTCATATTTTTACAATGAAACGGCTTTATAAGGCATTACCATCTGGCATGCGTTTTATAAGTGCCTTCATAAATTATGTGTACGTGCGAATAAACAACGTATGGAAATCACCGCGTGAAAGAGACAATAGTCTTTTGTATAGCTGTATCTCTTTCAACAGCTAAGTACACAAGCTTTCTGCATAGCAATAAACTTTGTTAATTTAATTACAGCTGGCGAAGTAAACTCGTAGAAAAAGGTTGTATAATGGTACTGGGGTTTGGTCCAAAACACTAATGACATTTAGAAAGGTTGTTTGTGGTATTAACTTGTATTGTTGATAAATATAGTGCAATATTGGTGATAGTAAATAGTCGGATAGTACCGTTTTCGCTTTATAGGCACTAGGGGTGGCAATAACTCGAATTTATGAGAATTTAATACCGGATATATCTTTCGCAACACTAAATGTGGTTTTTTTTTGTTTTGAATAGACTTTTTGGTATCCAAAAATACGTATTAGCTTCTAAGTACAAACATTAAATTAAAAGAAAAATACGATGTAAATTTTTTATTAGTGGCTTGGTTATGGGTCTTTGACGCCGTGTATATAGCCAATGAGGTCAGCCACCGTAACAGGCAGTGTTTCCTCGTGCGCCGAATCCCGGCATAACGACACGTCCGAAAGACACAGATACCAGAATCGTGGTAGATTCTGGTATCTGAGTCTTTTGGACGTGACGTTATGCCGGGATTCTATTGGTAGAGAGGATTCTATTGGAGGCTATTGGTAGATTTGACTTCTAAGTAAAGTCACACAGCGGTGACTTTTCGTGCGCAGGCTGAACATCTTTTGAGATTTCAAATTGTCCCTCCACCAGGTTCCATTCTAACTTTGGATTAGGTTTGAAGCCTGATGGAAGGAGATCCGCAGTTAAACAGACAAAAAAGTAACTGCCATGGTCAGTGCAGCTGAACCTACAGGTAATATGTTAGTCAGAATGTGGGTTCAGTTAGTACTTTAAAAAAAAACATTAGCACTTTGGCAACCAGCCAGATGTCACCTTAATGGGCTAGGTGGTTTATCTCACGTAGCAATTATTATGTTTTTGAACTTTTAGCCGCAATGTCCAAAAATAAATTGCATTTGTTTTTAGCGCAAAGCTCTGAATTAATTCCTTGATACTAATAGACATAATTGCTCAAGTAAATACACAAGCTATGATTTTTTATGAAACTTCATTAATGTTGAATGGTTTAGCAGCTATTTTTGCGTGCTGAATACATTTTGGCTTGCTGTCTGAAGGTGACTATGATGATCAGAGGGTTACAAAAATAAATGACTATGAGTATTACGCTTCAAACTTTTACGATTTATACTCATGCTTCTAAATATGTAAGGGGTTTATATCGTATAATTGAATAAAAATTAAAGGAAAAATGCCAAACATGGTTACAGGATTTGCCACCCATGCCAAAACGACGGTAGTTATTTTACCTATATTTTCTACTAATTACATAGGATAACAAGACACCAGGTAGGGGGTTGGTTTTTCACAAGTTCACCTCGTGAGAGTCCAGTTATCGCGGTTAAAAGTAGTTTCTGGTATGTCCCCAGGCTCGTTCCTATTTTAAACAGGTAGTAGAGCCTCGCTCGACCCGGGAAGTACTACCCTCTCACAGAAAAACGACATAAAGTAACGGTACTTAAACTGTTGCGTTTCGTTCGGTGAGTGAGAGTGCCGGAGGCGCCATCCCCTATTCCTTCTCCCTCATCCCATCCCTTTTCCCATCTTCAAGGGGCGGCAACGCACTTATGACTTCTGTGGTGTTGCTTGTGTCCATGTGCGGCGGTAATTGCTTACTATCAGGCGATCCGTCTGCTCGATTACCGCCTATCACTAAAAAAAATACTACCTCAATATACAAAAGTCATACTACAAAGCTCCGTTGCAACTTGAAAAGAAAGACAAAAAACACACTTTCACGACAGCATATCAACTAAAATAATATGGAAATACAAATACAAAAATGGAACATTCCAGCTACCGCCGTTACAGCTTTGTTTTACAGAATAGAACAAAGACTATACACAGAATTTCCAGAAAATGAATTCATTTTTCTACGTCCTCAATGCCCCGTTTGAAAATATCATTACCCACTAACAAGCGAGGTGCCAACATTCAAATCGCTTTTTGACGCTGAATGTCGATTTCAAAACGAGATACAGACGTTACAGCATTGATATGTTGTTAATGACACAATTCGTATGCAGCTTCGAATACAAAAGTTGTCTGATCACGATGCAGTATCGATGTTGTTGCAAAACGCTGGGTACCAATGTAAAAGCACTATGGGTTTTGGCCATTATTGATACGTTCTGAGCTGTAAAAGTGAATTGTGTTTGCACGGAATACTATTTACGAGACGCGAATGGACTTTTATTGTACAAATAATTATATTTGTTTATCAAAGGTATTCGTTTCCCAAAATCATTATTAGCCCTGTAGCTCCACTGCTGGGCACTGGTTTCGTCTCACAATTCTCGGTGCAGTGTCAAGCGGCAACCCGCTTAGACTACTCCGTCAACGTCACCGTACAGTCAATACAATTATGTATACCTTTCCGGTTTATGTTTATCATAAAAGACACAACACCACAAAATGATTAATTTTTTACACGGTTGGCTGGAAGAAATCTTAATTTGTGATAAAACCGCCCCTGTACCACTAGTTTAAAGTCGTGTCTTTAAGTTATTATATGTAATAGCATCAGTATATTGACGTATTTTTTCTGATTTACTATAAAATATATTCTATCTATCTAGTAAAAAGGCCTGTATCACGAAAACAAATAAGAATACTAAAAGTACAAATAAGAGACTGCAAATATTAGCACTATCAACTATTTGTAGTATGTCATTCTACCAAACACATTATTTCCTTGCCTTTGCTATATAAAAATCGCGATAAAGAAACACAAAGTAGAATATGTTTTTACACAAAATACAGCTCACTGAGGGAACGATATCGTGCATTGTTGCAGTTAAATGTAACAAATGATGTAACAGTGTAGTTTTAAACTAACGGCACGTGCATAGCTGCATTTTGTGGTATATTCGTGATGAAATCAAATATTCAGCAAATAACGAGGAATGTATTGGCATTTCAACTAAAATTAAAATTTTAAATAACATGTATCTAAATAATGTTATTAACTCGAGATCAAAATTTGAAATTATTATTTTTTATTCTTGTAATCGCGGCGTTGATGCTTGAAGCAGATGGGTTGTTTAAATGGGCACTGGTAAAAAATTCGGATTAGGTTTAAAACAAACAAATAAAAAAATACGTTCTTGTTAATATTTAATGAAAGGCTTAGCCTGAATTCTAAAGCTTTGAAACAAAATTTCACACGTTTTTGTGAAGACTAGACGGTTTGAAATATTGTTAGCCCTAAACCCATAGGATATGAACGGTACTTTGAATACACTTTTTTTTATTTATGTTGATATCCTTTAAAAATTATTGTATTTGTTTAAAGTAACAGAGATTATCTTTATTTTCAGGTACGTATACCCAGAAACGGTGAAAAGTATTGAAAGAAGATATTACCAAGTCCCGTGCAGCGTAAGGCCTCTTGTCACGTGGTCAAATGAGAGTTTACGAGAAGTATGACGCAATATGGACACTTATTCACAGACACGGTTTAGTTATAACTCGGAGCCGTGTCTTTTTGTGCGTGATTTACATCAGCATTGTAGTCTACAAAGTTTGATTATACGACATTCGTTTTCGTTTTTGTAATAGTTTTCGTAATAACTTATGAAAAGTTTTTGGTTTTAAATTGAAGTCAAGAGTTATCAATCTTATTTCGTTAAAATTGACATAGTACGTCAACAAAACTGAAGCAGTTATTATTGTTGGCAATTTTCCGAATCGCCGTATGCGAAATCGCAGTAACGTGTTGAAAGTGCCTAAATAACCGTCGTGAACCCGGGCCTTAGATATGACCTCTCACATATTAACTTTAATAACTATAACCTGCCTTTTTCATATACATGAACTTGTTCTTCCTAATTCCGTATAAAATTTCTGTATACGTCACTTCCATTTTCCTTGGTTTTCATATACCCTTAATTCGTTAAAGTCTTACTAATTGCTGATTACCTAACTCAGAGGTATCTTTGATTACTTCGCTTTTATTCTTGATGATTCTTGATCCTTAAGGTTTATTTTCGTTCGAGTTTCAGTTTCTGACCAGCTATCTTCGTAATTAGGTATTTGAGTTTCGACTTACACAAGACGGTCCAGGTGGTACTTTCAGTCCATTTGTACTCGAGAACTCGACACCCTTAGTGGTTTAACAAGTTAATAATTAGCACTTACTTAATGTGTTCTAGGAACGCTTGGCTCTATTTAGAAGGGATTATTTTCGCCAGTATGTGTCTTTTAGTACAAATGCATTATATGGCTTAAGTCTTAGGTAAGATATAAAATGTTCGTGATGAGACGAAATTGAATTCCATACATTTTGGAACGAAATCCCTAGTGTGTTAATACATTATTAAAATCACTTACGATTTTAAAATTAAAAGTAATGTTAGTATTGTATTGTAACACGAAGAAACTTCTCCAATCGACAAGACAGGACAGTTGTATGATTTGCTACAGTTTAAAAAAATGTAATGTATCATACTCTATTAGCCAATTTCGAAGAAGATTTATTTTCGTGTAATAATATAATAAATATTTTAGTTTTGCTACATATTTAATACAATTGAAATATTTAGCTACACCATTTTTTTTCCAAAAATACTTGTTATAAAGGGATTATTATAAATACAAACGAACTACCTATGCTGTAATTCTTAAATCAATTTAATTGTGACTCTCCAATTTTCATACATTGTTCTGAAAATGAAACGCACAGTGGAGAGGCGACATTGTAATAATAACCTGTATTCCCAGAATGTAACACGACTCAGTACACACATCTTCATGTAGATGGTTGTCGAGAACAATTTCATGAAAGTACTATATTTTCAAATTCATTGTGAGCTTGCTCTCGGAATTCTAGGATAAAAGGAGTTCGATAGTTAAGTTTGCTGTAATTTTAATAGGCTCCTTTTTATCGATCTACTTTATAAAAATACAATCGCCCGTAGCCTTCAACCCGTATTTAACTCGCGTAGGGTTAAATATGTATTTCATGTTTCTAACTTCAGTTGTTTTTCTCTGCGGTGATATGTCACGTATACCTTCTCTCACGCGGGTGGAGCCGCGGGCGATATTTAGTAATAATATACTAATGGAAAGTAAAATAAACCAACCACGTACTCTCGGTTTGAGCACCCAACTATTGCAATAGAAAGAGGTTGACAAAACCGAACTCCTCTAATGAAAAAGAATAAGGGATATAAAGAAACGGCATGGGTGCCAGAAAGATATCTGACTTGCAGTATCCCGATGTATGCGCCGACTATGTTTCGACACATGTTTCGCTGTTGCACGAGGCATCCTCAGTTGCAATGGGCAACGATTGATTAATATTATTTGTCTTTACTTCACATTAGAAGCATTACAAGCGCAGCTAGCTATATCGATGTTCACAATTGCAGTAACCACTAAATTTTCAAATTTCACTTTTTAGATGCCACATACACAAAATTTCATGCTCTTTCTACGAAAAACAAATGGTATTAGATGACCGGCGATTGAAAGTACGCGAGTTAGCAGACATGGCAGGGATTTCAAAAAGTGCTGTACATCGCATATTAACCGAAAATTTGGATATGAAAAAGAAGTGCGCAAGGTGGGTGCCGCGATTGCTCACAGAGGACCAAAAACGACGTCGCGAAGATATTTCGACCGAGTGTTTGGCAAAATTTCACAATAATAAAGTGGAGTTTTTGCGGCGTTTTATTACTATGGATGAAACGTGGGTGCATTATTTCACACCAGAGACTAAAGAACAGTCGAAGCAATGGACTCGTAGAGGAGAACCAGCCCCAAAGAAGGCGAAAACCGTTCCATCAGCGGGAAAGGTCATGGCCTCCGTTTTTTGGGATTGTCGTGGGATAATCTTTATAGATTATCTTCAGAAAGGACGGACTATCAATGGCGAGTATTATGCTAACCTGTTGCATCAATTAAGTGAACAAATCCGTCAAAAACGACCGCACCTGGCGAAAAAAAAAATTTGTTTCACCAAGACAATGCACCAGTACACACGTGTGCCAATGCCATGACCAAAATCCGCGAGTTAAAGTTCGAACTACTTCCTCATGCACCCTATTCGCCCGACTTGGCCCCTTCGGATTATTTTTTGTTTCCAAATTTAAAAAAATGGCTTGCTGGTAAAAGATTTGCCAGCAATGATGAAGTGGAGGCAGCGGTTGATGAGTATTTTCACGAGCTCGACAAATCTCATTACAAACAAGGTGTTGAAGCTATCATCGCTGGGCCAAGTGCATAGAACTAAAAGGAGATTATGTAGAAAAATAATAAAAAAAATAATTTGATTTTCTTTTGTTTTCCTTGTCAGGTCGGGTACTTTTGGGACCTCGTACAAAAGTTTAATTGTTATGTATTATTTAAAAACCTGGCGATGAAAAAGAGTTAGAATACCGTGAGTTTTATTGCCCGTTCTTTCTCATGGTTCTACGCCCTTGTTTTGCGAACGTGGCAGTAAATGTAAATGTAGAAGCATACAGTAATAATATTTTAAATTTGACGTTCATAAGTGTCACTTTGTGATCTAAATGAATAAAGGATTTTGAGTTTGAGTTTATAAATAAATAAATAAAAATCTATAGGAGTGCTGCGCGGATCCGTCAGATGCAAAAAAAATTCTTTTGCGGCTCTCACATGTATGGAGAACCCCACTTAGTTTGCATTTCTTTTTTATTTTTACACATGATACTTCCTACCAATTTTCAAATGTGTATGTAATGTGTGTGTGTTTTGGAATAAAGTGGCTGTATTTTTGAGTTTTTTTTTAAATTAAGGCCTGTCAACATAATAATTCTTCGTGCACATATGTATTAAATGGGGGGTTTTATGTATATCCGCTTGCTTGCTCCGCGCCGCAACCCACGCCGGCCCCTCTGCCCGGCCACTTGGAAGCGATAACGATCAAATGCCCGCGCGTTTTTATCGCCTCGGCGCGCGGGTCGGGTTCCACACAATCGGTCCTTGTGACTTAATTTGTTTTGAAAGGTTGTCAAGTGTTATATTATTTATGTTTGTTATGAAACTAACTATACAATGTTATCTTTGTTTATTTAGATTACGATTCTGGTGTCGAGTGATGCTCGTTTGAAATTGAGATAGCGCGTTTTAGAGTTCGCTTTGTATTTATAAGTTCATACCTCAAAACTTAAAGCGGTGACATATCGTTTTTAATATTTAATTACGTTACTTATATATTAGATAATAAGATAAAAATAAAAAAGTACACTTGTTTATACATATTTATGAATTACAGGCCTCTGATTCCAAACCATTATCTGGCGCCGCGCGGCGTAATTTATGTTAAATTTGATAAGGCCATATAATGCACAAATAACAGTTTTAAACATACAAATAAATAAACACTAAATAAGTAGTCTCATATTCTTTTGAAACAAAAAGAAATCATACGGATAGCATTCACCACTTCTGAGTAATATGAACATTTCTGAAACAGTTCCCATACTCTCAGTAAAATCACTGTCGCCCGCCAAAATCTACTTAAGGTCTCGAAAAAAGTCAAATCTTATATTTCATGCTGGAATTATTATAAATACGTGTTAGTTATTTACATACCTTGATAAACACAATAGATCTTAAAGAATAAAACTAAATTTAACAGAAAAAACAGCACAAATACACTCACACATTCCGCACATTCCGCACCGACTCAACACTCAATGACAACATTGACAACGAACGTTTTTTTTGTTAATTTCTCTATGGAGTCGAAACTCAACTGGGATTAGTATGACGGGAAATTTAACGTAGAAACGAGATACATAATACAAACTAAGCCATAGAGCGACAGAGACGAGTATATTTCACTCTTTCGACCGCGGGAGCCATGTCATATACAGTATGACACGGGCAAAGTAGACTGAGATGCGATGTTATATGCCATATAACACGGGCAATTTAGTGTTTGAATTTTGTTATATGCCATATAACACGGGCAAGCAAGCGGATATTTAGCCATTTTGAAAATGTAACGCTTATACCAATATTACAATATTGAGATATACATGGAGTAAAAGGATTAGTGCCATGAATAATGCATTATTTATGTTGATACTTTACTTAATTTTCGTACTGTGCTTGTCTGAAGTTTAAAAAACTTAAAAACTCTCTCCTCAAAATTGTCAATTTTGTAGTTAGTGCAATTGTGAACTAAGGCATCGATATGTTCCTTACATGAGAACCCGGGATAAATGGCTTTTGACTTCGTTACCGCTGAAAGCTAACGTTGAACTAGGAATGCATCGCCAGAAATTTGTTTCCCGCTGATTTATTGTAACGATCGGATTATATTATACTATATTTACATTTTGGCATCTTTCAGCTATAAAGTATGCACGTGCAGTGTCTGCATGAGCATTAACGGTAAATGCTCTAGAACACGTTATTATGACGTATGTGGGTAAGAAGGCCGATAAGAAAATGGAGGATTTTTTGATATTTGGATTGGCATGTTGGTCTAGCAGCTAGTGATCCTTTCTGCTAGCCAGGAAGTCGTGAGTTCGATTCCCACCTAAGACATGTATGTTTGTGTGACGAACACAATTACTAAATTTGTTCCGTGTTTGGATGTAATTGATCTATAATATGCATATATTTATCTGGTTGCCATAATACATAGTGGCATACCATAACATCGATCCGTTGCGGTGTGAAAATCGGACACAAAATAAATAACCAAACCTACTTTCACATTTATAATAATCAGTAGAAGAGATAATATATAGATAGGCGTATTGCTGTTTCTATTACTTATATTATAGAATGCTGGCCGAATACTTTACATAATCATTTCTGGGAACTAGAGTTAAGTACGGCTTATAGTTCCGGACCGTGGTCGACCGTTCTAATCTAACTTGTATCATAATACATTATTGTAACTGTGCCATGCTAGCGCCTCGCTACCTACTTACGACATGACAGCCTATACGTCACCTAGCTAGCAGACTCCCTATATCACGTTGCTAGGCAGATATTCATAAGGATATTGTTGCTGCTTTTTAATTTATCTGAATAATAGCGCCTATCCAAATATGGTTTAATTAGCACCCAGAGCAATCACGTACTTTTTTAGTGCTACCTAAATGGATAATCATCATAGAATAAAGAATCTATGATAATCATACTGCCCTTAATTTTCAAACTTGATTTTACCACATTACATTTTTATGGGTGGCATATAAAATAAACCGGTCAAGTGCGAGTCGGACTCGCTCATCGATGGTTCCGTACGAACCTGTAGGTGTATATAATTATTTTTTTAAATATGTGATGTAACTAAAATTTTTAGGTTTTCGAAATTTGCCTATGTGCTTTAAAACGTTGCTTTATGCCAAATTTCAAGATTCTAGAACAACTGGAAGTACCCTTAAGTTTTGACTTGAGCATTTGATATGAATTTCAATTTTATACCTCCACGGGTTCATGACGAAAGAGAAAGTTAGTAACTTTAAAATTAATTAACATATTTAAATTATTTGGTGTAACTAAAAATTGACGGTTTTCGCATTGTTTCCTTTATTTGTGCTATAAGACGTTGCTTTGTCCCAAATTAAAAAATTCTAAGTTTACGGGAAGTATACCGTAGGTTTTGTTTCCCTTGTGAGTTTCGAAAATTTGCGAGAAT
Organism: Euclidia mi; assembly: GCA_944739405.2. Taxonomy (NCBI): domain Eukaryota; kingdom Metazoa; phylum Arthropoda; class Insecta; order Lepidoptera; family Erebidae; genus Euclidia; species Euclidia mi. The sequence continues at coordinate 68,473,617 of OX123190.2, forward strand.
TTGCGGCATAAGCAGCTGTATCTTTTGATTGCTTGGCTTAGAAGTTTGGTTTTCTTACAGCTTAAATATATTATAGACTTGAGTATTTCATATGAATTTCAAGCTATTACCTCCACGCTTACATGAGGAAAGGGGTTGTAACTTTACAATTAATATAAATATTTTTTATATGTTGTTACAAAAAAAATACGGTTTTCATAATTTTTCCTTTATCTATGCTATTAGACATAGCTTCTTACCAAATTTCAGGGTTCTGAGTTCACGGGAAGTACCCTGTAGGTTTTGATTCCCTTGCGAGTGGTTGCGAGAAAATATGCGGCTTAAATTGCTGTTTCTTCTTATTGCGTTGACATAGAAGTTTGATTTTGTTACACCTAAAAGGTATTATAGACCCGAGTATTTGATACGAATTTCAATTTAATACCTCTACGCGTTCATAAGAAAATCGTAATATTAAAATTATTTTTATGATATGCTGTAACTAAAAATGTACGGTTTTCGCAATTTTTCCTTTGTCTGTGCTATAAGTCGTAGCTTCGTACCAAATTTCAAGATTCTGAGTTCACGGGAAGTATCATGTAGGTTTTGATTCCCTTGCGAGTGGTTGCGAGAAAATATGCGGCTTAAATATATGTTTCTTTTTATTGCGTTGACATAGAAGTTTGATTTTATTACAACTTAAAGGTATTTTAGACCCAAATATTTGATATAAATTTTAATTGAATACCTCAACGCGTTCATGAGAAAATTGTTATAAATTTAAAATTATTAAAATTATTTTTATGATAATATGATATAACCAAAAATGTACGGTTTTCGCAATTTTTCCCTTATCTGTGCTATAAGACATTGCTTCGTGTCAAGTTATAAGATTTTGAGTTCACGGGAAGTACTTAGGTTTGTATTTGAAGGACTTAGGAAGGTTTTGATTCCATTGCAAGTTTCGAAAATTTGCGGAAATTTGTATTATAAACGGCTGTATCTTTTGATTGCGTTGGCTTACAAGTTTGATTTTTCACAGCTTCATAGGACAGTAGATTTAACTATTTTATATAAATTTTAGTTTGATACCTCCACGCGTTTCTGTGAAAAAGGGTCTTGACAGACGGATGGACGACAAAGTGATCCTATAAGGATTTCGTTTTTTTCAATTCAAGGTACGGAACCCTAAAAATGGCTTTCTTAGTCTTCATAAACGAAATCTGCTGTCCAAATATCGTGTTTCAAGATTTAGTTTTCTGGGCTCTGTGATGATGTACACAGTATTTTTTTACAATTATAATGATAATGGAAAAACTGGATGGAAAATTATATCTCTAAATAAAATAATTATACAGTTTCGTACATTTCCACTCTAAATAGAAAGCTTTTTGGACAAAATCTCTAATTACCTCAACTAATGAGCTCTCCACCATTACAGAGATTACAAATCCCTCACTAATATTTACCGCCGACTTAGTTACGCTGTGACGAGTTACAATACTTTGGTTTTTGTACGAAAATTATTTAAGTTACAACTAGCATCTAAAATTAAACTATTTTAATCCGTGGTATTACCTACATAATATTGTTACGTCGTTATTATTTTACAGAACTTGTATCAACCTGTATATATTTCATTTACCTTTCTCCGATTTTCATGTTATGTCAGGTTTCTATTATTTAGCAAATAACCATTTTTTATTACTCGAAGTACCTTAAATGGGGAAACACTTTTCTGCTGTTGTACCAATAAGTTCGGATATAAATTACTACCAAAACCAAAACAACGGAATATCATATTATCCATCTTTTAAATACATAGTTGTTGGTTTTCTGCAATAGGCAGTGTTATCTTAATCACCACGAATTACTGTGCTGCAGCCTGACTCGATAGCTTTGTTCTCTTATTTTCAGCACAGTGAATTTGAAAACACTCAAATCATGTTCATTTAACTTTTTCATACAGCCACTTAATCTAATGACATTTTTCTAACAGGAAACAAATCATATTAAAAAGTAATCGGTCGTAAAGGAGAACAAAAAACCTTACTTTCGTTTAATGACCGAAGCTTAAAGACAATGATCATTAACAAGAACGACTTGGGCTTTAACAAATACAATCTGTTTACGTCAGCTCTAAATCTAAGTTGACGACGGTAATTAGAATTGTTTTCGTTAAACAGTGTTGTATTGCTTGGACTTAAGAGTGTGATTGAATTTAAAGCTGAAGTATTACGTACGTAAATACATGTTTGAAATTATTCTGTTGCTCAATATATCTATATTGAGCAACAAAATAATGTGAAATTAAAATGTGGTTATTAAATTTGTATATTATTTTGCGATATAGGAACGTTCAACTACAAAAGTCGCACACCCCAGAATCTTTGCCGGATGGTAGATCTGAAGAAAATAACCAGTGGATAAAGACGATTTACTTTATGAGATGTTTGTTTGCCACACACCTACTCTATATTTGCAATAACATTACTCATTTATACCAAACAGGCATGAGCTTTTTGTAAGTTATCTTATAGACCAAATTTCCAAACAGAATATTACCTCAGGACTTTGCGGCCTTAAAGTCAAACTTCATAATTTATCGCCCACAAAAGGGCTATCTTCCTAATCAAACAATATCGTCCCAGTAACTGCACAAAAAAAAATCCGATCCCTGATTCCCATTTTAACAACTTTTGAATTACTCCAACGCTATTCTGATCGTAAAAATTTAAGCCTCCCTTGGGTGAGCTTAATGACCATGATACGTTTAATCCCGATAAAAATACCAAAGGCCAATGAACGCTGCGTCCCATTGTTAAAAAAGGAAAGGCTTTTTAAATTGACCAGAAGTTAGAAGAGAGTTATTCTTGGTAATTTGATCACGGCTTCCGGGATAAAAAGCCCTTCAAGGTTTCTTATAAGTTCAAAGCTGACTTTTGTATATTATATTACCATGATTAGTGTAGTGTTAGAGAATTTGTTAAAAAAATGCCTACGCAGCTGATTGATGTCATGGTTTAAAATGACCTCTCGACACTTTGTCACAAAAATAATATGCTTGTTAGTACTGATCATGATTAACGAAACTAAACTAGCTGTGTGTAACGTAATAGACTGCACGGTTGGCGTTGTGGTTTAAGCGGCCGCCTCGCCACTTGACACTGCGCCGAGTGTTGTGGGTTCGATCCCCACACGAGGCAACACTTTATGTGATTCATAAATTGTTGTCTCGAGTCTGGGTGTTCATTGTGTCCGTCAGTTGTAGGTATGTTAGTCCTAGTGCTCGAGATGTCTTTAAAAAAATCTTTAAGAAATATGTGACATGAACTTCATTAAGCATCCGCGAACTCGGATAGACTGAAAACCCAGGGAAAATTCCATTAGTTCAACTAGTATACTAAATTTACTTTCCTATACATAACAAACAAATGGGATTCATGTCGTTTATCTAACAAACTTGCCACGTGAGCTTCATTTTATCTGCCACCTACACAATATTGTTCCACAAAAGAAAAAATACCCGACTATTTTCTTACCTACTACAACAGATGTGTACCTGAGACCTTCCTTGTAGCGTTCAAAAGCAATCCATCAAGGCTCTGTGTACCCGCAAAATAAAGCCTCTGGATAATTACCAATTTGTTACCAGACTTTCATTATTTCTTCCAAAAAATATCTCATCAATATATAAAAGATAGAAAATGTTTAAAAGATCTTTTTTGGGTTCCGTAGTCCACAAGGAACCCTTATAGTTTCGTCAAGTCCGTCCGTCTGTCCGTCCGCAGCCTGTCTCAAAGACGCCTGGTGCTAGAAAGCTGATATTTGACATGAATATGGACATAAGATATTGCAACAAAACTGTAGAATAAAATTTAGGAATATATTATTTTATGGGTATCTTCCCTACATATATAGTGGGATTGAATTGGATTATTAGTTTACTCAAATCATTTTTCGATCAAGTGATTGGTTTGTCAAATATCAAGCTTTGAAGTGAAAAAAATTGTTACACTCAAGTGTCCCCCCCCCCCCTCTGCCGACTAAACTATTAATTTGGAAGGGGTGAAAAAAATCACAAATGTAGTACATATAACGAATTTAAAAGGAAAACTATCGCGGCTAAGTAGATATCACTAGTTTACGAGTAATCGTAGGTTAACTTATAAATACCTATTTCTGTGAGTTTACATTGGCACGGTAATAATATCTAACAGTATTGTAACTCCATATAAACGCACGAAACTCGAGTTATACCTACGCGCCTCCTCGCCGGTACCCAATGGGTACCCAGTCTAATAGACTGTGCCTAAAGTATGCACAGCCGCGATCGTGCCGCAGCTCGCAGTGACGAACAGACGGTGACGATTTTTGTACCAGTGTTTTGTTATTCAAATAGTTATTATGGCGAAGAAGTCTAGATTATATTGTGCAGTTTTTGGTTGTTTAAATTCTTCGATAACCACACCAACTATATATATTTTTTTTATTACCTGTAAACTCCGTAAGATAAAACTATTTCATCATCATCCTCTTAGCGTTATCCCAGTTTCAATCTGGGGTCCGCTGTCTAGTCTAACCGGATTTGGCTGAATATTAGCTTTTCCGCGGAGCCACTGCCTGTCTGACCTCCGCAACCCGAAGGGATAGCGATATTCCATGGTTTAGACTAGTGTCAGTTTATTTAGAAGGTACTGACGCCCTGTAACGACTGTCAAAGATCTTCATGACAACCGGGACCGACGGCTTAACGTGCTCTCCGAGGCACGGGACAAGCGATAATTAACAATTCAATACGCACATAACTCCGAAAAGTCATTGGTGCGCGCCGTGGGTTCGAACCCGATACCCTCTGCATGGCAGTCTGTTGGTCCACTCGGCTATCGCTGCCTTTTAAGATAAGACTATTTATACAATGTTTTTTTGTTACAAATTACGAAGGTTCCTGCTAGTTCTAGTATTATACTATTACCTACCTTATTTTAAATGATAACTACGCTTTTCACACCTACCTTCTGACACGGTTATTAACATTAGCGTGATAAAGTAGTGATTTGATAAGCTTAATCTATTATTATGTTAATTTTTAAAACATATTGCGGTTATAATATAATGTATACTAGCAGGACACTTTTACCTGCGTTATGGATAATGTATTATTTCATTGTTGTCTATGATTAGTACTACCTACAGGGTAATTTTCAAAATGGAAGCCAATGAGAATCTGCTTATTACATCACCAATAGGTAATTTCTTAGGGTACATACTTAACTAAGTACATAATTTTTCGCTTAGTTTTAAAGCACCCCGAGTTATAGGTTTTGGAAATACATATTGAATTAAACGTAATATCGTTATGAAATTATAATGATAAGGTAGATGGTATGTAATGTTATCGAACAAGTTGGCAATGAATAGATATTAATGTAAGTAGCGCATACACCATTAGATGGTTGACGTTAACTAACGTTCAAAGCGGTTGGACATCGGATCGGTGACCAAATAACTGTTATTTCAAATTGCTATGTGCTGATAGTAATAGGGACGTTAATTTACGAAATAAAAAAGTTATTATTATACTCGTCAGTTATTAAGGACGTAGGTACTTGCATTTTGGCTCAGAAGGTAGGTGTTGAAGTAAAAATTTAAGTTTTGTAACCTACGGCGACTGCAGTTAACTATTTCATTACTTCGATTTTCATTTGTTTGAATAAAAATATAAGTAATATGAACAATCACAAAACCAGAAAAAAACGTCAAGTAGGTAGATGTAATTAAAATACTTGAGGCCGGCAGCCCTACCGCTGGTTTGCATACGACGCGTCTGTAGGTATATAACTCGCAAAGACGGCCGAGTTACAATACTGTTAGATTATATTACCGTGACATTGGGCGCGCTGGCTTAATCTTAAAGATATACGTACTTTGGTATGTAATGTACTACGGTACTACGTATGAATAGTAGTAGTATATCTTGGAAACCACATTTTATGTTTACAATACATAACTGGATACATACCTAGTATTTTTCTAAACAAACTTAGGTTCTTATAATAGTGTTATTAAAATTATTTTATCAGCAAAATAAACAGTCCGATTTGTTGTACATTAATACCCTTTGCAGCAAGTCATTATGGGCAACTACGGAACCCTACATTACGCTTGGCCCGACACGCACTTGGCCGGTTTTTTTATAAACTAGGAAATTCGTACACATTTATCCCGACTTTTTGGCATGCGTTTCACTCGCGTGGTCACTTGAAGATTATGACCATCTATTATTGTTATTATATTATATAGACATAAGCATGTGCACAAACCGTGAATGTTTAAATATATTTTTCAAACATGAAGTTTATAGATATTTATGAACATCTAATAAATCGGAACCTTATAAAACGTATGCCGATGGCTGTAAAGATTCAGATTGGCAGATAGGTGCCATGTCAATTTAAGGTTACATCGTAAAAATCTTACTTTGATATTTAGATAATCACATTAGGATCGACTTGAATGTCAAGGGCTTCTTCTTGAAATAACATCTTATGAACAGCTCATTTATTAGCACACATGCTCAACGCAGAATTTTATTCTTCGCTGGATATCTAATCAAGACACGCACATATTTATAAAAAAATCCTTATCGTCTTGATAAACGAGGGAAAAAACGATGCAAACTTAGACTGCGAACAACAATTTGTGAAGCTTACAAAACTGCGTTATATAATAATATCCAATTTAAATTAATGTGATCAGTCCATTCATATCAACTCTCACCTCTTATACAATTCAGTAAGCGCTCTGCTCCATACATAGATTTTGAGATTCGAGATTCGTGTTTGACATATTTTATAGGGAGCGTATGTCAAAACCGAATCTAAAATCTACAGATCTATCTATAGATCGAAAATTGAATTCCGTAGTTAATGGAATGGAAAACAATATTTTAGTTGAAGTATAATTTATTTCTGTAACACAGAAGCACTGTGTTTCAATAATAATAAATTAGTTTCAAATAATTAATATTTGGACAGTATTCTTGCACAATATTCATCAGTTAATGTTGATTAATTCTGTTCTGTATTTCAGTATTATTCATCAGTTCCTGGAAATATATTGTATATGTGAATACATAAAGCACAAAAAATTCAAGATTTCAAGCATTTACTAAGTTTTGTAGCAGAAATGCGACATGTTGTAGAAAATACGTATTAATTTATTAATATTATCTGCCATTCTTCTATTATAGTAAGATGTTATTGTAGCCACAATTCCATCCAGCCCATATTTTAAGCTCAGTGTTGTTTTCTTCAAAGGCTTCTTTTGGCAATATACTATCCAGAAGCATCTTGATTTCAGATTATTGATATATTTTGTGTCGTGATCTAAAAAGAAAGTATTAAAAAAGACAAGACAAATGGAAAACCACCTGAACGCGAACTCTATAATATCTTCTATAATTTCAGACCTGAAGCGCTAGAAGAAAAAACGCTTTCTGTATTTACTGCTAGTTCCTGGTGACGACGACGATATTGCGTATTGCGCAGCATCGGAGTCATGAGTCGACTCATATTCGGTGTAGGTTATTTTTCTGGCAACACTTGCACCAAATTTTCAGACCAGAAGCTGTAGTAACAAATAAGTATACATTGCCAAAATACCAAACAAGAAGTAAGATATTGAGTCATTTAGAAATAAATTAGTAGATTAATTTTCTTACGAGATAGAGTTTTAGACACTTATCATTGTTTCAAGTAACATAATAACTTAATTAAACAAGGCAGTTTTAATTCCTATGTAGAATATTTGTAGTCTGGAATCTTATAATGATAACACTTATACAAATAACACCGGACTGTTATTGGTACGTGCAATAGCGCTTGTTCTTCTTAGCGCCCTATGCTCTTAAATTTATGTTAATCACGATACAGAAAAGTAAAAATAGTAGAAAACGTTGTTATCGCGGAAAGCATATCCTCCTTCTCAATTATCTTTTTATATTCAAAGCAAAGATTGCAAAAACAAGGAACCTTCATCTTTGCATGACGGTTGAACAAAGGAGGTTTTGTAGTACATTATATGCGTTTATTTGAATAATGGCGTTACGGGGTTCTGACCTCCGTCATTGTACCAAGGAATGCTGATTGAGATGTATGCTCGGATATATTTACATGTCCGTATTGTATTGCTTGCTAAAGTGTAGTCCTTAGATAAATGCATTAGTAACGAGATATTTTCGCGTTAAAGGCTATCCTGATAACACATCTTTGAATGATCTCATGAAATCTTTCTTTTGTATTACAAAAGAAGGAATTCATTAAATGCTGAAGATCTATAACCTTCATTTAATGAATTCCTTCTTTAAATTTAAATAATAAATTAATCTAAAATCTTTATTATATAGAAAAATGACAGCTATTTCTATCCCCTTCTCATAGTGAGAAGAGGCCCGTGCCTATCAGCAGGACTGTTTATATACAGAGCCGATGGTATACGAAATGATTTCTGTCCAGCATCTGTCGTTTGATAGCACTGGTATGTGATTAAAATTACACTAAATATTTGGGGATTGTTTGTGTACGCTCCTAGCACGGCTCCTTTTGAAAAACTTGTAATGTGCGTGTGAGCTTTTGATGTTGAAAGCATTCTTGAAATATTAATTGTTACCTGAAATTCTTTCCCACTAAGCCGGCCGTAGGATTATTTTGATCTATTTAGTTTAAATAAAACTAAAGACAATGGTATTTTAAATATTAAATAAAAAAATAAGGAGCTCACTTTCAATCAATCGTGGTGCCTATTCTAATTCATGAATCAAAAACATTTACCCACACTTTGGCTAGTGTCTCCTCTGTAACGTTATTACACACACAAAGCTATCACTTGATAATCAATATCAATCTTCTCTCATATGAATTTAAAATTCATTTAAATACGAATCAAACGCATTTATATAAATTGACTTAAACACATACATCCCAAATTGCTAATTTTAACTAATTATAAAACACAAAACCACGAACAAGACATTTTATTATGTATTTAATTACTTTAAACATTATGAATGTTAAATTAGATGTTTTAAACCCAGGAGGCTAATCGTGCTATTTTCAAACGTTCAAACGTTAACGTATTTGGTGAACGTTTGGTTTTAGTTTGGCTGATGTGAAACATGGTATCGTGCGTTCGAACCAGGTGCGGACCGTAGACGCAACCCTTACGTTGGGCTTACGCAGAGAGGTTGGACTAGTAATAGAGACCGCATTAAAATAGAAACCTTACCCAATATATGCACCTCACTCTGACTAATGATTTTTTTCTCATGTAAGAGAAAGATAAAAACACAAATGTAATTTCGAATCTTCGAACATTCTTCGAAATTGTCGTAAATATTAACTAGACTAGTGATAATAATAATATAATAATAATCATCTTTATTGCACCAAAGAAATTTACAATAATGAACCTTAACATACATTATAGATAGTACAATTGGCGGCCTTATCACTATGAAGTAATCTCTTACAGGCAACCTTTTGAGAAACAACATGGATTCAGAAGAAAGGGGGTAGTTTGGCGATCATTATTGATAAACATTATTAATACAAATTTTTACATAGATAAATAACCATAAACATACATAAATAACGATATACTTACATAAATGACTATGTACATACATAAATAAATAATAATAAAAATACATAGATATTAATATTAATGATACATAAATTAGTGCTATATAAATGAAAGGAAATAGAAAAATGATAATTACAAGAGTAGGAAGGTTAAAGAGTCAAGTAGTATTCTTTGAGTAATTTCTTGAATGAAGTTAGTGTTTGAGCTTGTTTAATAGACATCGGCAATGCATTCCACAAGCGTGCAGCTTGGACAGTAAATGATTTATCATAAAAACTACTGGAATGCATTGGCATTGCCAGTCTCAAATTCACCGATGACCTTAGAGATCTAGAATGCGTATCAGAAAGGAACTCGAAGCGATCCTTTAAGTAATGGGGAGCAGAAGGGTTAAAGAGAATGTTATAAAGTAAAGAAAGTATGTGAGTATTCCGTCGAAGGCGAATTGGGAGCCACTTGAGCACGTTGCGGAATTTGGAAACATGATCATATTTGCGCAATCCAAATATGAATCTAATACATAAATTTTGAAGTCGCTCAAGTTTATCAAGTTGCTCCTCCGTGAGATCTAGATAGCTGACATCGGCATAGTCAAGGATAGGTAGAAGAAGAGAATTTGCAAGCGCAATTTTAGTGGCAGTCGGCAGAAAGTTTTGCAATCTTCGCAACGTCCCAGCCGCAGAAAATAATTTTCTACTTACTTCCCTAATTTGAGGGACCCAGGATAGAGTTTTATCAATATACACTCCTAAATCCTTCACGCAATCACTTATGGGTAAAGGAGTGCCATTAAAGTTAACTTGGGGTAAACAAGTCCGGTCCACACGCGCAATCAACCTGGGACTACCAATAACAATAATTTGTGTTTTAGTAGGATTGATTTGGAGGCCAAATCTGAGGCTCCATGCAGATATACGATCTAAATCCGAATTTATGATACGAATTGCTTCAGACAGCTCATGGACAGGAGCTTGAGTGTAAATTTGGAGATCATCTGCATAAAGGTGGTAGGCTGACCGAAGTTGATAAGAGATAGAATTTATAAAAATTGAGAAAAGCAAAGGAGATAGAACGCCACCCTGTGGAACGCCGACAGTAGACGTACACCAAGAAGACAAAGAGTCTTCAATCCGTATACGCTGTCGGCGCCCAAACAGGTAGTTGTGAAACCAATCAATTACTGGTGGAGATATGTTAATAGAGCGCAATATGCCAAGCAGAATATGGAAATCAATAGTATTGAAGGCATTACTAAAATCAAGTAGGCAAAGGACAGTCACGTTGCCATTTTCCATACCGAGCCTGATGTCGTCGGTAATATTGATCAGTGCCGTAACCGTGCTATGACCTGGACGGAAACCGGATTGGAGTGGATTGAAAAGAAGGTTTTTATTAAGGAATGTGCTGAGTTGGGCATGGACAAGACGCTCGAGCACTTTAGATAGAAATGGTAGGACGGAGATTGGCCGGAACTCAGTAAAGGAAGACGGATTAGGTTTTTTAGGTAAAGGAATAATTTGGGCGTCTTTCCATACGGTGGGAAAAACGCCCCTAGATAAGGAAAAATTAAAAATATGACAAAGGATGGGGAGGATTTCATCTAATATGGAACTTATCATTTTCCGGCTGATACAATCATTACCGACTGCGTTAGAGGCAATGGATAATACGCTCTTTTTAACATCACACTCAGATAGTTGATTAAAAACGAAAGATGGATAATTTGGGGTTGGAAGCAATGAAAGATCATGCAAAGTATTCGCTTTGGTTGTCTGATCAAATTTAGACGAAGTAGTGAAATGACGATTTAGTGAATTAATATCTATTTTATCAGAGACAGGATCATGTGAAGATTTTCCAACTCCCAAAGTTTTTAGAAATTTCCAGACCTTAGCTGGATCTTCGTTCTCAACAGAACTATGGATGTATTGGCGTTGTGCTTTCCTACACACCTTTTTACAGTGATTTCTGATAGCAATGTAGTTGTCCCAATTGCGAGAAGTAGGTCGACATTTATATTTAGTTTTAGCTACAGCTTTTTTAGACAACAGAACTTTAATTTCAGCGGTTAGCCAAGGTGATGGTAATTGTCTAACTCTAATCGCACGGACTGGTGCATGAACATCGTATAGACGAATAATAGCATTAGTGAACAATTCAACTTTCTCGTCAATGGTCTCTGCGCTATGTAAAGGACTCCAGCCGATCATACTTGCATCTCTGCGAAGATTTTCTACATTCATGCCACCAAAATTACGTTGCAGAAGAATTTTAGTCTTTGTCTTGGGAAGACGAAGTTTATAGGAGAGAAAGATAAGGTCGTGGTAGGAAAAAGCATCAGCTGGAAACTGCCCATGCTTGGCGACAAGAGAAGGTGAGGAGACAAACATGAGATCAAGAAGAGAAGGAGTGGAATTAGGAAAATTATGTGTAGCATTTAAAGGGAGGATAGATAGATTACAAGATTCGACAATACTACACAAGGAAGATGAGCGCGAATCCTTTTTCAACAAACAAGTGTTGAAATCACCCATGACTATGGTATGACTGTAAGTAGGAGCTAGATTTTCTAAGATACGTTCGAAAGAAGAGAAATAATTTATGTGACAGTTCGGGGAATAAAAAACACCAAGTAGAACCTTGGTATAGGCCAGATCTAGTTCCACGAAGAGATGTTCGCCGGCATTGAGCGGTGGAGGTTGTGATGACATATTAACAACATTGAAAGGAATGTGAGTACGGAGATAAATGGCAACACCACCACCACCACTCCCGGTTCGATCATTTCTTATGAGCCGGAAATTAGGAAGAGAGTAAGACACAGACGATAGGCAAGGTTTTAACCAAGATTCGGAAACAAGAATAGCATGGATATTCTTACAGACAAAAGTGGTCAGCATATCCTGGAAATGGGCCGGAATACTCTGAGCATTTATATGAACGACATTAAAGTTCCCAGGTACATCGGCAAACTCGCACTGCAAAGTTTCAGCAAGAGAAGGAATGCTTTCAAAACTACTGTTATGACTACTCATAGAAAAAAAACTATCGTTGTCGCTACTTTGTAACTGGTCTGACATAATATATAAAAAATAAATATAATAATAAATAAATAACTAAAAATATAATAAAATACAATTTGAGTATTATAACTTAATCTGTCTTATTTTATCTACCTGCCAGTTCAGTGCTAACAGATTACAGGACAAAAAAAATATTTATATACAAATTGCAATGCTTGACAACAAAAGAAAAATAGGATTTAAAGTTTAAACATCTAATATTATTATGCGCTTTCGAAAAAAAAATAGGTAATTGTAAAATGCAACATCCGGGCTTTGTCTTTAGTACAGCGTAAATATTCAGAGATAAATAGTATATTATTAAGTATGAATAATAATTAACGAACCAATAAATAAATTTATGCTAAAAAAGATAGAAATGACTAGATAAATATCCAAATAAGTAAAGTAGTTCAAATATATATTTATAGAAAGTAAATAGTTATATGGGTTATGAAAGAATATTAAATGAAGAGTAAAGACTTACATATAATTCACGGCTCAGTTTCTAAACGTTTCTAACTATAGAAAACGAAACGCAGTTTTGACGTTGACAGATGTCAAGTGTCAAATTGTCATGAACTCGTGAAGTTGAAAATAGTGAAATGAAAAGCTAAAGTATTAAATTATAGATAGAAGGTGGAATAATATTTATTAGAGAAGTTGATTAGTAAGAAAGTCGAAGTCAAAAGTAACGAATTAGGAGGTATTAAGGATTAGTGCTATTGAAGATAGGGTACAAGTGTAAAATACATAACATATAAAGTAAACAAACCACGGATGCCGCAACTACTGCCAATTAGAAATTATGTGATGCATGCTACCTATTTCTTTGTGGCCGCTGCTCGTTTCGTCTTCCCAGCCGCAGGTTTCTCAACAGTCGGCGTCTTTTGAGTACCCGCCTTAATCCGGTTGAGTTCGCCGAGAGAAGAAATACGATGCTGTAACCCGTCGGAGTCCAATACAAAAATATGGCCCTCTCGTGTCCAACACTTTGTGACTCCAAATCGGTGCCTTGCTGCCATGAATGTATCATGCCGTACCTTCGTGAGAAATTCAGACAGGGTTTTGCCGCTACCTTTCAGCTTGGTCTTGGCGAACCATACCTTATCACGAATTGCTGCCTGTTGGAATTTGACTATAATTGGTCTCGGCTTATTTGAACCCGACTGACGACCCATCCGGTGACTCCGCTTGATGTTATCCTTACTGACATCAGTAAGATGGAGATCTTTAATTACATCAATGACCAGCTGAACAGGATCTTCATTTTTATGTTCAGTGACACCATGGATCAGAAGCATTTTTCGGCGACTGCGCATCTCGATGCTGTCCACTTCGCGCGCCAGCAACTCTATCTGACATCGGAAAGCTCCAATGGTTTCCACCACAAATGCCCGGAAGGATGAAAAATCGGCTGCTATACTCGTTACGCTGGGTGTGTTGTTAGGCTGTTTGGCACTTTTCTGCAGTTCAGCCTCAAAGTTGGCCATGCGCTCCTCGATGCTCGCCATAGTGGTGGAAAAAGATGACTTGATTGCCTCGACGCTGTCCATAATAATATAGTGCTAGTGCAATGTGTATAATAGATTGTGACTCAGGAATTACACTAAAACTGGTTGGTATTTAAGTTGGCATATAAATATTTACATTAATTATTGAGAGTTTATTTGAATTACTATATTTAATCAATTAAAAATATAGAGCGAAAAATTTTTAGTGTTGTCGATCTTACTACCCTCAACAGAGATGTGCTTACTCAAAATGAATTTCATTAAAATATCGATAATGTTTGCAATAAATCCTTAGATTTGGTTTACTTAGAATGAATATGAATTGAATGTTGATAAATCCTCAGATAAAGTAAAATATGTGAATAAATACAGCTTATATTTAAACACTAGTAAAGAAGTTACGATAAAAAATATATTTTTAAATTACTTTTTAAGGTGAATAAAGCAATTGATATACCTACATAATATCACTAATAATCACTACCTATATGCAATGATAGGGTCAATGACGAGATCATTACCACGTAATGGTTTTCGAATACTAAACCACGTTACGTATTTCAAACTTTTGGAAGTTATATGCTTATTATTTAGCAAATTATCACGATCGTCAAGTGTTTGTCTAAAATCTTCCAAACTAAATTAGGCCTTCTCAAATTGAAGGGAGGCACGATCCCAGTATGCTTAGTTACATAATTATATTAAATCACCAATCGAGAGCAGGGTGCAATAATAAGTGAGTTAACTAATACGTAGATTAGAAATAAAATTTAACTTCAGGGTCAATTTTAAATAAAATATTTCACACATAATGAATCACATTTATTTAATGGAAAATAGAAAAAGTCTCTGACAATGTAATTGGCTTAGTTAGAAAAAAAACTCAAATCTTTACAAAATCATATTATATATACAGGTCAAATTATTAACACCCTTATAGCCTAGGTTTAAAATAAGTGAGAAATTAAATAATTTTAAAGAATTAAACCAGGAGCCCGCATAATGAAAGTTACACGGGGAACTATTACAAGAGCGGGGTCAATGGATGAATAAATCAAAATAGCTATGAAATGTCAATGTTTTAAATGATGTTCTATGAAATGTTGGCAGGTATTTACAACCAGTGTAGCCAAAAGACAGATTAATTTAATTAAAACCTTTGAACAACAACATAAACTAGTTTCCGGCCTCAAATAATTTTGATAGGCTGTGCTAAGATTCTAACTAGTGACTATAGCGGCGAAATTAAGAAGTTGTCCAAGGACGACACTTTCACAGATCACTACAACCTTTAACACTTTTGACAGCTCTCAATACAATTACCACCGTAACGCAAAGTTGCATTGAAAGCTGTCAAAATTGTCGTTCTTAGACAACTTCTAAATTTCATCGCTAGAGGAGCGTGGATAATGTTTGACTCGCAAGTATGCTTTTGAGAGCATCTGTTGGGTGCGGTGCGTAAACCTATATCATTATATAGGTTTACGCACCGCACCCAACTTTTTTAGGATATTGAAAGGGTAACTCATTAGTTACTTCTAAATTTCATCGCTAGAGGAGCGTGGATAATGTTTGCATCGCAAGTATACTTTTGAGAGCATCTGTTGGGTGCGGTGCGTAAACCTATATCATTATATAGGTTTACGCACCGCACCCAACTTTTCTAGGATATTGAAAGGGTAACTAATGAGTTACCCTTTAAATATCCTAAAAAAGTCGCAACACGACAACTTTTTGGGCTAAAATCTGTATATATAAAAGCCAGACAGATGTGGCACAGCCGAAGCTACTGGAGGTGCAAGAAGCGAAATTTGTCATGTATATGTTTCTTGGGTAGCGTGAGGGTGCAATAAAAAGGAATTCCTCGAAATTACCACAGAATCAGGCAAAAACAATGTTAAAAAATATGTGCGAGCATAGCTGCGGGTATCCCCTAGTATTGCATAATTTGTTAGGGGTTTTTATAAGCATAATATTGACAATTATACATTTTGCTCAAAATTGACTTTCGTTATAATTTGACTACCTACAGTTTTTAGTATTAACAAATATTTTAAGGGTTCACAGCAGTCTACTTGTCATTTGCATGACGATAGGTTTATTATGGCTACGATTATATAATCATGATAATGACTCACACGATTAGCATCATGGTAATTTAGCGTTTTTTGGCAATCTGTCACCTTCTTGAGATATATAATTATATTCAAGTATACCTACTTATTTTTCAAAGAAATATTGCAGTATAGCTTGTACATAACAATAGTGCAAAGGCTACCTTATTTTTGCAATAACTGTCACCCACATCGGCGAATACGTGGGCCAAAGCTAGTCTGTAAAATAAAAGTATCGATAAAGTTATAACGTCACTATGTTTATGCGTCACATTTTTATACGAATAAATCAAAATGTCTATTAACGAAGTATCAAAGTTTCAAATGAAGTTCTATTAAATTTTGACGGGTAATGGGGTCCACACCGGAGGCCGATGTCACACCTTTGAGTGATGGGATTCCTCCGTCTATTTACATAATATAAATAGTGTAAGAGTGCTTGACACCGGCTTTTGAAAATAGTCAGTACTATTCTTATACTAAAGAGGCTGTAGAGACATCGCGCCATGTGCACGCACTATTTTAAAAAGACAAATATCAGTGAATGTCATTGAAAGTCAATAAACATTATAATTAATGTCAATAAATATCATAGGTACTATACGTACCTGGGTGTCACCCTGGACAGAGCGCTCACATACAAGGCCCACTGCTTTAACACCAAGCAAAAGGGATGTGCAAGAAATAACATGCTGCGAAACATTACTTCAACAGCCTGGGGAGCGGCCCCGCATGTTCTCCGAACCACAGGGCTCTCACTGTCATATTCCGCGGGCGAATACGCGTGCCCAGTGTGGCACCGATCCACCCATGCAAGGGAAGTGGATGTAGCCCTGAATGAGACATGCCGAACAATAACGGGCTGTTTGAAACCCACTCCGCTCAATATGCTATACCCTCTAGCAGGGATCGCTCCACCAAATGTGCGGCGGGAAATAGCCTGTGCAGTGGAGAAACATAGGCAGGAAACAGATGTGCGCCACTCACTGCATGATTACAGGATGCCTCGCGCCCGCCTTAAAAGCCGAAAAAGCTTCCTAAGAACGACTTCTGCCACAAATAACTCCCCAAAGTTGGCGAGAGAGCAACTGTGGGCCCATAAATACCCGGCCCCTCCAAACTTCCCTGAAGCAAAAGAAAGCCTGCCCCCTGGTCATAACTTGCAGTGGTCGACCTGGAGATTACTAAATCGTTTGCGAACTCAGGTTGGGCGCTGTAGGGAAAACATGGCAAGATGGGGATTCATAGAACACTCACAGATCCAGTGCGACTGTGGAGCTCCATCACAATCCATGGCGCATTTGCTCTCATGCCCTCTTTGCCCATCTACCTGCAGAAAACAGGATCTTAAAGTGGCCTCAGACTATGGTGTATGTAAGACAAAGAAGAATTAATAGTCATGTGATGATGATGTCAGTTATCTTAGATTAAGACTCATGTGATGATGATGTCAGTTATCCTAGATTAAGTCTATATATTCAATGTACTAATTATAATTAAATGAGTATTAAATCATACTTGAAGTGATCACGTTGTTTCTCTTGACTCTCCGGAATCGAACCCTTATATGGCGACCCTGCCAGCGCGACGCGATGTGCCGTTAAAGGAATCGTTAATGTAAACATTGAGTGGTTTGTGAAGTTTTAAGACTAATAATGATTTCATTACGTTGGAACGGCGCTGGAAATTCCGCTGCTACGGACCAGTTGTTGCAGCATGCAAGTAGCACAAACTATATTCTCATAACAATTTGTGTTGTTTTGGCTGTTGGAGTTGGAGGAGCGGTATTGCTGTTGCGTTTGTATAGAAAATGCCATGGCAAATGGATGGAGAGAGGCATAAATGAGTACGAGTTGCGAAGATCGCTGAGCTTGTTCCGTAGACAGGCTACTGGTGTCCCGGCTGCTGGGACTTCTCCGGCGTGAGTACAAAGTGGTTGATTTGTGCCAAAATAAGTGCGTACGGTAATGAGTGCGTGAGGTAACAAGTGCGGCTAGTGTAGTCAAAAATCAATTATGCATAAAATGTGTATCGTAAAAACATTTTACACCTATTTTACTCATATTTCTTAGATATTATTTTCTTTTTAATTTGACCTTGTATGTGGTCTATATTTTATTTTTCTTATTACCGCCTAATGTGATGATATCGTGACGTTTATATTATTAATATCTAGACTTAAGTAATATGCTATGGCAAATGAGGCTAAGGAGGTATTTGATAAATTAAAGTATATTAAAGATTACCTCATCAAACTAGGCCCGAGTCGAAGGTCATCTACTATAAGAGAAATTAAATTACATGAGACAAACGATATATATACACAGTTTTGTTCTTTACAAAAGATAATTAGTTTAAAGATAAAGAGTAAGGAAATCGAGAGTGATGAAATCAATATTGTGACAGACTTATGGACAAAATAATTAAATTATATTCAAAAATTGTTCAGCTTTGTCCGGATAGTACAGAGGTTACGATAAACACCATGGAGAAATTTGATCTGAAAACTGCCAATGCATTGTTGCCCGTAATGACAGGATATTGATACAACCAAACGTTTAATCTCAAGTATCGAAATGTATGAGTCTATGATTGATGATAGTGGCAAAAAGCGACTGATCCAATTTGTTTTGATGTCCCGTATATCAGAAAGCGCCAAGCTGCGCATGCGTAATGATTATTCATCTGTTACAGATTTAATTACTGACATGCGTCACATATTGTTGCCCAAAAAATCAGACACAGCGATCCAGAATAAGCTGCACCATGCGAGACAAAACAACAAGAGTATTGAGGAGTACGGTAAGGAGCTGGAGCAGTTATTCGTGGATTTGACTATTACACAGGCTAACGGCGATTCCGGAGCATATAAAACATTGAGGCCAATAAATGAGCGTATTGCGATTAAAAGATTTGCCGACGGCCTGCGTAACAGTCGAGTCAGTACGATTATTGCAGCACGAAATTATAGCACTTTAAAGGATGCCATCCAAGGTGCATTGGACGAGATGGCGCCGAATGCAGAAGGCGAACGAGTGATGAGCTTCCATCAAAACCGAGGTAGGTCAAACCGTTATCAACGTGGTAATTTTCAGAATAGTTTTAATAGAGGTACGTTTAGAGTATTTTCAAATTCACAGAATTATAATAATCGTGGTCGTGGTAATAACTGTGGTCCAAGTGGAATTCGTAACTTTGATACCTAATTCATCTAATTATCGCGGTCGTGGTGGTTTTCGTGGCCACACAACATTTTGTCGCCCGGCCCGACAACATCAGATTAACTTAGCTGATTCAAGTAACAGCAGTAATAGTTCTCTGCCCATACTAAATTCTGAAGTAAAGACTGAAACTGAGAATAAAAATTTGTTTTTTCGTGCATGAACATTTTTATTGTCAAAATATTAATTCAATAAATTTAAATGTTTTTCAAGTGTCCCGTAGTTTGTTACTTGACACCGACGCGTCATTGTCCATAGTTAGGCAAGATGTATTAGAAAACAGTAATGTTCCATTCCATATAGAGCGGCTTAAAATAAATGGTATAGGAGGTCACGTATATTGCTATGGCTTTGTTTATCTTACATTAAGTTATGGTAATGTTGAGTATGAGCATGAGTTTTATGTATTTAAAAACTTTTCTTGTAGAACCGAGGGCATTTTGGGACAAGACTTTTTGAGTAAATTTAATTGTATTTTAGATTTTGAACAAAATGTTCTGACTATTAACCATAAGGTACCCGTTAGTATTCCGTTACAAATGGGACAATTAGGCAAAAATAGTTACATGACAATACCGGCCAGGTGTGAAGTTACATATTTAGTGCAGACACACTTACAAGATGAATGTGTTATTATGCCTAAGCCATTATGTGAAGGTTTATTTTTAGCTTCAATCTTAGTGAAGCCTAAGGACGGTAAAATACCTCTTAAGTTTTTGAATACTAGAGAGACAGATGTTTGTTTAAGTTATTTTACACCGGACGTTGTAAGTTTAAATGATTATTATTTGTGTTCTTTTAGTGGTAATAATTTAAATGCTGACCGTGTCAAGCGTTTGTTTTCTATTTTGAATTTTAAACATTTAAATCGAGAGTAACAAATTTCAATTGAAAACATTTGCGTAAAGTACTCTTATGCGTTTTTGCTGCCAGGTGATAAGTTAGGTGTTACCAACTTGTACCAGCAGTCCATACATTTAAAAGATAATACTTGCCCGGTATATACCAAACCATACAGACTTCCGAAAAGTCAAAAAGCTGAAATTGATAGACAAATTGGCGAAATGTTGCGTAATGACATTATAGAAGAAAGTATTAGTGAGTGGTCCAGCCCTGTGTTATTGGTTTCTAAGAAAACTGATAGCAGTGGTAATAAAAATGGCGTGTTGTTATCGATTATAGAAAATTAAACGACGGCCTTCAAGATGATAAATTTCCTTTGCCTAACATCTCTGACATCCTCGATTCTTTATCAGGGGCAATATATTTTAGCCATTTAGATCTTAGCCAAGGTTATTTTCAATTGGAATTAAGCCCTGAAAGCAGAAAGTACACAGCATTTACTACAAGTAAACAATATCAGATGAAACGACTGCCAATGGGTTTAAAAATCAGCCCTAGTGCTTTCAGTCGCCTAATGACAGGAGCAATGTCTGGTTTGAACCATGAAAAGTGCCTTATTTATTTAGACGATTTAATCTGTATAGGACGAAGTTTAGAAAATCATAATAAACATTTAATTGACATTTTCGAAAGACTTAGGAGCGTAAATTTAAAAATTAACCCCGAAAAATGCCAATTTCTAAAGAAAGAATTGCTGTATTTAGGGCATGTTGTTTCTGCTAGTGGAGTGTCACCTGACCCTGAAAAGACGCGAGTAATACAGAGCTATCCTATTCCAAAATATAGTGACGAAGTCAGACGTTTTGTCGCTTTTCTCAATTACTACCGTAAATTTATACCACATTTCGCTGAAATAACAATTCCGTTAAATAAACTTTGTAGAAAAGGTGTTAAATTTATTTGGAATACAGAGTGTGAAAATTCTTTTCAGTTATTAAAGCAGTCTTTGACTAATCCCCCAATATTACAATATCCAAATTTTGACAAGGAAAATGAGTTTATATTGCATACAGATGCTTCTGAATTAGCCATAGGTTCCGTTTTATGTAATAAAAATGACTTACCAATTGCATATGCAAGCCGACCATTAAATAAATCAGAATTAAATTATCCAACGATAGAAAAGGAACTCCTTGCTATTGTTTGGTCAATTAATTATTTCAGACCCTATTTGTTTGGTAAAAAGTTTATAATAAAAACTGATCATAAACCATTACTTTACCTGTTTAGTTTCAATAATCCTTCTAGTAGATTGCTAAAATTTCGGCTAATATTAGATGAATACGATTATGTGGTTGAATACGCTAAGGATGTGAATAACGTGGCTGCAGACGCGTTATCTCGCATCGTTATTACTTCTGATGAATTAAAAAGTATTAATCAAAATGTTGTGAACAAAATGACTAGGAGTATGACGAAAAATCTATTAAGTAGCAATTCGTCGGTTGATAAGAACAAAACGGATGATCGGTCTGATCAACCGAGCGTCGTTGAAATTTTTAGAAAACCGAAAAATTGTACCAAGTTAATAATTTCTACTTGTTTATTAGCATCCAATGCTAAATACGTTAAAGTAAATGATTTTATTTATATATCATGTAAGATGTCAATTTATATAGACCCAAGTTCTCGATCATGCTCAGCGCGAGACGCTTTCGTGAGAGATTTGGAATCTAGCTGTAAGAAACTATCAATGAATGAAATTTATATTATGAAGAATAATAATAATGAGAAGTATATTAAATGGTTAAATAAATGTTGTGGAAATAACAATTGGACCGGTCCACGAATTTATATTATAAAAGGATTAATAAGAATAGTAAATGATGATGACAAACGAGTAGTACTTAATGACTTTCACTTGCTTCCCACGAGTGGGCACGCAGGCACTAGACGTATGATAAATAATATAAAAAATACTACTTTTGGCCAAATATGTCTGAGGACGTGGCAGAATTTGTTATGAAATGTGACAAATGCCAAAAACAAAAGCATTCGTTATATACTAAGCAACCAATGGTAATTACTACGACTGCGCAGTCGGCTTTTGATAAAATATTTTTAGATATAGTTGGGCCCTTAGATGGATGGATGGATTATTATGGTTACTCTTATATACTCACATTACAATGTGAATTAAGTAAGTATGTAGAAGCATATCCATTAGTTAGGAAAGATAGTGTCAGCGTGGCTCGAGCGTTCGTCGACTACTTTATATTAAGGTATGGTATCCCACGTGAAATTGCTACGGACAGGGGAACTGAATTTATTTCCAACACAATGACCGAGGTATGTAAACTATTAAATATTAAACAAACAGTTGCTTGTGCCTATCACCATGAGTCCATTGGATCTTTAGAAAATTCCCATAAATCATTAAATGCATTTTTGAGAATTCAAACAGATCATAATAGTAGATATTGGAGTGACTGGCTGTATTGGTGTTTTTCCTATAATACCTCTGTACATTCGTCAACAAACTATACACCTTATGAACTAGTATTTGGCAAATTATGTAACATTCCTAGAAGTTGACAAAATTGTACTGTTGAACCTTTATATAATTCCGAAAGTTATCCCTTACAATTAAAATTTAGATTACAAAAAGCACAATACGAAGCACGACAAAATTTGTTAAACTCTAAATTGTTAAGGAAATGTAAATTTGATGAATATTTGAAACCTGTAATGTATAAGAAAGATGATTTATTGTTAGTTAAGAATGAAACTGGAAATACGTTTGATAATGTGTATGATGGTCCTTTTAAGGTATTAGATGATATTGATCCTAATGTTAAAATCTTACGTAATAATAAAGAAGTAATGATACATAAAAATAGGACAAAATTATTTAATGTTTAATAAAAAAAAATAAAGCATTTAGTTTATTTTTTTTCTGTTTTGGTAGGGCATGGGGTATGGTGTATGTCAGACAAAGAAGAATTAATAGTCATGTGATGATGATGTCAGTTATCCTAGATTAAGACTATATTTTCAATGTACTAATTATAATTAAATGAGTATTAAATCATACTTGAAGTGATCACGTTGCTTCTCTTGACTCACCGGAATCGAACCCTTATAAGGCAATGCCGTTACCGTAGCCAAATTTTGGGAACAGAAAATCTGAACCAATGACACGATGAAGAAGATAGGTAATATAATAATATGAAATAACTTTATTCAAGCTATACGATAAGTACCAAAATATTGTTTAATGTAATAAGTGGTTTATGCAAAAAACAATAAATGATCACACTTGGTCATGTAGAAGTGGGTTTTATTTCACTAGAGTAACGAAGGTGAATTCAAATCTTCATTTGCATCTTCATGCACCACAACATTACTGCAATTGCAGCTACTTCGGCTATTTGTTGAGCCCAATACGAATTTTATATGATCGTTACAATAAACAACACCTATTTTTCAGATTTGGAATAATATATAGAGCAGAGAAAGATGCTAAACAAACCCCGAATTGTCAGCGTTCGGCATGATAGTCATACTTTCTTTAAAAAAGAGATAGACGAAAAGCTGGAGAATTTCAATTTGGCTGACTTTCTAACTTTTCAGGTACGCACTTCAATTATAATTACGTAAGATCCTACAGTATTTACTCTCATTCCGAACTTGTCTTATAATATGCATAAATCCCCAACAAAATAATGTTGGTATATACTCAAACACAAGATGTAGCGCACGTATGAGAACAATATTAATCTTAAGTTAAATGTCAGCGGGTTTAGTTATTTTGGTGGGACTTATGTTTGAGTAAACATTACTAAATAATTTATGTTTTAATTTTGTTAACAGTAGCCAAGGAGTAAGCAGAATAATAAGCCGCTCGTTAGCACAACCACATGGATAGTACATAATTGCAAGTTAACAAAACTGAGGAATTTGTTATGAGCCAAATCGAGACCATCATCACTTCTTGGACATTAAAACCAACGGACTGCCATGCAGAGGGTATCGGGTTCGAATCCACGGCGCGCACAAATGACTTTTCGGAGTTATGTGCGTATTAAATTGTAAATTATCGCTTGCCCCGTGACTCGGCGAGCACGTTAAGCCGTCGGACCCGGCTGTCATGAAGATCTTTGTCAGTCGTTATAAGGAGTCGGTACCTATAAACAAACTGACACTAGTCTAAACCATGGAATATCGCTATCCCTTCGGGTTGCGGTGGTCAGATAGGCAGTCGCTTCGTGGAAAAGCTAATATTCAGCCAAATCCGGTTAGACTAGAAAGCGGACCCCGTGTTGAGACTGGGATAACGGTAGGCGGATGATGATACTTACTTAAATATTTTTAAGTTTCTACCTGTTTATTGAGATTGACATAACAAATTGCTTAAAAATTACGTTTGTTGTATGGGAGCCGCCCTTTGTTATTTACTTTTTTTATTTAATTATTTATTTTGAAAGGTAATATAAAACTGCATATTCTGTAAAAATTTTAAGCGTCTACCTCTTACCGTTAGTAATTTTGAGCAAAAAATACGAAAAAAAACACGTTTATTGTATGGGACCCCCCCTTAATATGTTTTATATATTTTTTTATTTTAGTATTTGTAGTTATAGCGGCAACCAAAATACATACTTTGTGAAAACTTCAGCTTTCTAGATATCACGGTTTATGAGATACAGCCTGGTGACAGAGAGACAGACAGACAGGCAGCGTAGGCTTAGTAATAGGGTACCGCTTTTTACCTTTTAGGTACGGAACCCTAAAGACATATCATGAAATTCAGCGCAAACTAACTGACAAACTAAAATAAAGCTAAGTTCCAAACTGTAACATTCGCGTTAGCACAAGGTAATATTAATCGCAAAGGCATTAATATTTCACGTGGTTAACTGGCTAACCGAATCTTAAACCTCAGCAACTAACTAACACGTGAAAAGTTGGATAGTTACTGTGATTTCACCGATGGGAAATCGCGTCGAGAACGCGGCTACTACATAGTTACTAAAATAAAATAGGCACAATGGGCTACTAGCCAAAGTTTGCTCACGGTTGTAGAATCTGAGATCGGTACGGTACTTGGTGGTATCATTTGATAGTGTAATAGAGGTTTTCTTTTACAGAAGCTCAGAATAATATTTTACTGAAACTAAGCGTTAGAGCCTGCTGAATAAAAAATCTGCTGTATAGGAAAAAGTATCTTGCCAAGCCAATGGTTCACCTGATGGTACGTGGTAACCTTCGCTCATACACATGGTTGCGTACAAAAACCAAGACGCTCCTACTACTAAGTTGGGAAAAAGAAAAGGAAGAAGGCGGAGCAGGGTGACAAAGAAGAAAAAGGGATGGGGCCGCAGGCGCTGTCACTCACCGAACGAAATGTAAAAGTATGGATACTGTTAGCTTACGTCGAAATTCTGCGACTGATCGTATAACCTTCATTTATTTATTGACTTGTCAATAATAAAAATAATTTGCAAATCTGTTCTTAAGATTAGCGCTTTGACACAAACTTTACAGCTTGATTTTATAAGCATATACATACAAGGTAAAGTAGCAATAATAACCATAATAATAAGTACAGAAGTTAATCGAAAACGTTAGCAAGAACGCGTATAATACTATACACTGACTTTTATAGTAAAAAAGTAGAACTTCTAAGCTAAGTAAATTCGCTGCAGGTTCTTATCTTTAATCGCCTAACTAAATGCCATTTAAGAAAATTAGACTATAACACACTTTCGAGACGACACTAACACTTAATTTTTGCCAAGATCTGAAAAGATACTCTCGCGAAAAGGTACTTTGATTCTTATCAGCCATTCCAAACCCTCTCTTTTGTAGCCCACTAATTATCTTATTATCTCCCCTTGGGTCCATAAAACATGCCCTTTAAGGGAAGACCCCATAAAATAGTTACACAACAAGCAACCTTACAAACCTCAAACATCAAAAATGGATTACTACAGAGAAAAATTCAATTCTTTACCGTGGCAAATAACCATTTGAAGAAATTTATTTTTAAATACCCATTTTTTCGTTTTAAGGACTAAAGTTTGGGGCTATTTTTATCATCTCTAAAGTTTTTACTTGGGTCTTGAATACTATGTTAATTTTGGAAGAAAATTAACCAGTCATAAGACCGACTAACTTTGCCAATATTGACGTTGTTAAAGAAAATGTCACCTTGAAGACCAGCTGAAATAATAGCCGCGCTAGAAAAGTTACAGCTATTACTGTAAAAATTGTGAAAATGGTCTCAAAAACTTTGAACCTGTGCCTTAGGCTGTGAAGCTATTGTAATAGAAAGATTTTGGCAGAGTCTGCCACGTTTATAGTGTTACTGTGAATAAAATTACTTTAAAGATTGTACTCGTAGTAACCAGGCAGATATTCAAAGCAATGCTTTTCTTAAGATTTAGCATATTGAATGTTCTTACCGTGTTTTCTATTGAACTTGTAAAAGCCTTATAACTTTTCATTTTATTATATTGCGGTTTCTTTTCATTAGAAATGCATTAACTGGAGGATGTAGAGATACCGATCCTCAAACTGCTTTGAAATGGTACCTACATATTATTATACGTAAATATTTTATATAAATACCAAAATGTAGTTTCGCAATAATGTTTATGATAAAATCAATATTTTATATATGTATAACGTCTTAAACTGCGGTCTATATTTTTGAATAATGTTATACTTTCGATAAATTAGGTAAGGTTTGGCATTATAAACATAAAAAAACTTTTATTCTGCACGAAACCATGAAAACACGTACCTAGTTCAAAATAAACGCTGATGTTCAGTCAGGATACGCAAAGTATTTTATATTCCGGAAAACCGCATCACGTAGGCATCACGGCGTAAAGCCTTTTTAATAATAAGTCACGTTTACTAACCCGATTTACCTCTCGGCCTTTTATTCTAACTATAGATAAGCTTATTACAAGGTTCAACGAACTAATAAGTATTTTCATAACATCGCATACTGAATCTATAATGATTTAACATCAATTTGAATTCGTGGCAGTAGTAGTCATAAATATTGGAACTGAATTTTCATTCTCGTGTAGCAGACTGTTAGTACCTTAAAGTCCACATAAACAATAAGAACACTAACTATGAGGGTGGCTGTCTCCGTGGGCCGGTGGATAGCGTTTGCGTGTGTTTATCGGGAGGTCCTGGTTCGATTTATGAGTCGAGCAAGTGTTATTGAGTTTTTCGAATTCTCAGTAGCAGCACGGAGTCTGGCAATGTAATATGCATAACAATAGGCTTGCCGGCTATTACGAGGGACCTTAAAGTTCATAACCTGGCATAAAGAGGGTGTAATGTTAAACCTACCTACCCCTACGAAGATACAGACGTGGGACTGTTAAAATAACTACGAGGGTTTTGAGGCCTTTTGACTGCCACAATCAATCATATCAGATCATCATGCCAGCCAAAAGACGTCCATTGCTGAACATAGGCCTTTTTAAAGGCTCTACACATAAACCGACCTTGAACAGACCTTGTGACAGTTGTCATAAATCTAAATACCCAGCACGTGATGCGCTAGACTCATTTTGGTTTGTCAAGTACATAGATTTATTAACAAGAATCAGATGTAACGCACGGCACAGTTGCGTGCGGCCACTAAAGCAAATACAAAATTGAAAAGCGAATACAAACTCGTCTCAGTGCGCTACGAAGCATCGTACAGTTCACGCGTCACGATCACGTCAACTTTTAAATTCTCAAAATGCCGTCTTGTGTTCTTTAAACACTGTAAAAGTTGTTCCTAAAAACAAAAACAGGAAAATGAAATATCTTTTCACAGGTAACTATTGATAATTTGACTGTTTCCTAATTTAATTTCGATAAAATTCGTATTTGTGCAAGAAATATGTAAGTGTTGCCAGTTTTTGTCGACGCCGTTCTGCCTGAATTAGGGAAAATGCACTTGTCAATTGATTATGTGATAATGATTGTCATGTTAATGAAAAATACATTACCGTATTATAAAAGTATACTGTAGATATATCTTCTTTCTCATAAATATAGTAATAGAATTTCAATTTCCATTAGTATATACCTTACATAATATTGTTTTGAGTTCGATCCCCAAACGATCCAAATATTCGTGTACACCCTGCTACTCGTCAAGCTTATAAACTTTGACCTTTGCACCGTTCTTATGGCGTAAAGAATAAGTATCAAAATCGTACAGCAAATGTTTAGCTTGACTTGGCGCCGTGTGTAACTACATACTTATGGCGTAGGGAATAAGTATCAAAATCGTACAGCAACTGTTTAGCTTGACTTGGCGCCCTGTGTACATACATACTAATGGCGTAGGGAATAAGTATCAAAATCGTACGGCAACTGTTTAGCTTGACTTGGTGCTGTGTGTACATACATACTTATGGCGTAGGGAATAAGTATCAAAATCGTACAGCAACTGTTTAGCTTGACTTGGTTCCGTGTGTACATACATACTATTTATTTCTCAACTAATCGACGCCAGCGGCTTCGCACGCACATATTTTCTTATTTCTCGTTTTGCCCGATCCCGTGGGAATTTCGAGAAATCCCGTCTTGGTGCACCCCTACGGTTCGCAAGAAACATACATGCTAAATTTCAGCTTCATGCGCCGAGTAGTTTCGGCTGTAGCTTGTCTGTCAGTCAGTCAGTAACGCAAGGATTATTTATATACAGATTTACGAAGTAGTTAAAACTTAACTCGGTACCTATATTTAAGAAATGTATTTATAAAAGCATTAATTAAATCCATGGTAAATTCTTCAAAACCGCAAATGAATATAAGAATATTACATAACTATATGCAAAATACTGGGAGATTATTCATAATCTGGCAACTTTTCACACACATAGACGCGCGTGTCCGTACAGTGCCAGTCGCCAAAGGTCACGCACACATAGCTGTCAACGTGCCACGCTTAGTTGGACGAATACGCTACATCTGATTCTTGTCATATCTGTGGTCAAGTATATGTCACAGCCAACTGGTTCAAATAACAATTTAATTAAGCGCCTAGACCACTCTGGCTGTCAGTGTAGCATAAGAAGTACATTTGTTTATTAAAATATCTCTATGTGTATATATATTTATAAGGATATCTGATGAATAAACGGAGAGTCATGTATCTGCGTGCTTGTACGTTTTGACATCTTCTTAATATATAAAATCCTTGCGTTACTTACTGACTGACAGACACGCTACAGCCGAAACAATTTGGCGCAGGAAGCTAAAATTTAGCGTGTATGTTCCATGGGGACCGTGGGGGTGCACTAAGAAGGATTTTTCGAAATTCCCACGGGATCGGCCAATGCAGGCGTAGCTGCTGGCATCCTCTAGTAAGTTAATAAAACTGGTTACGATTCTTCAATTTCCATAAAAAAGGGAACTGAAACTATTGTGTTTAAGGCATCTGAATTGCGATTGAAAACGCGTGGTTTCGATTACCACCTATTGTACTGGCGATGTAAGCCTACTGTAAGCCAAATCAAGTCATTAATTAAATAAGAAGAGTTGTCAATTGTAATCTATTTATCATAAAAAATATCCCAGTATAATTATGATCCTGAAAATAATGCTCACAGGCTGCAGCGACCTGTATATAAAAAAAGCTTGAAGAAAATATTTGTAATCGAATTAGAAACACATTATGCCTTGAAATTACGATCGCTGAATCTGCTCTTTGTATTCGTAACGTCTTTTCAAATTCCGTTTACGCTGCAAGGGAATGAAAGGTGAAATTTTATGACAGCATTATATTGAATCTTGGGCTAACGTGAGACAAATGATCGAATCGTAATTTTATACAGCCTTTAAAACAAACAATGACTAGACATATGGCGACTCACCGCTCTTCGTTGTTTTGAGGGTTGTGGGTTCAGTCCCCACTCGAAACTAAATTTAGCGTGAAACATTACTTGTTGTTTCGAGTCGGGGTGCTTTTTGTGTCCGACCATTGTATGTTTTTAAGTCCCTTGTGATTCAGGATTTATACTTTCTTTGTTAGTTGGCATTTTTAAGTTAAAAAAACGAGAAGAAATTAAGCATACTTTTATTATGGTCTGAATGATGAAAAGCAGGTAAGGGTAATTTACATTTAAAGGCTTGCAATCGTATGCATACATTTAAATAGTTTACTGTTGATGGTTTCCCAACGATGTGGGTAACAGATGTCACATCATGAGGTAATGATGTGACGCTAAATATTTAGAGTCAGATTCATTCCAGCTAATTTCATTTATAGTTTTAAAATATAAGATTCCACCCAAGAATGTTTTGGTTGCTATGTTCTCATTTTGATTGTAACTGGGTACCAAACATATTATTTTCTCACTTGCTTTTACAATGAACGCTACCTAAAATTTCGAAATTAAACCAACAAACGTAATTTTGAAGTCTGGCTAAAAATACTTAAGCCTTTACATTCAACTCCACGTAGAACGTCTTACAAAATTCCTCACATACCTGTAACAAAATAGATAATAAAACAACCTACAACTTTTCGCTGAAAGTCACGAAATTCCACTACAATTTTTTATCAGACTAAGTGTTTGGGAGAGAAAGAAGAAGAACAAAAATAATTTTTGTTCCTTTAAACCTGCGCAGCCTAGTTTAAACAGGTCTCTTGACATTAAACGTGACTTTGGGTTTGTGTTGGCTTTATAAATTCTGATATAAAATGAAGGGTATAAATAGGCGAGCGGTAATTTTTGAGATAGCGTACTGTAAATAGACCGGAGAGAAAAGTCAGAATTCATCTGTTCAAAAATCTCATTACGTTTGAAATTGTATGCTAGTATATTTTACATTAGTTTGGTTTGAGTAATTCTAGTTTACATATATTTTCGATATACATATGTAACAAGTTTGTAAATACGTACGCGTCTGTGTTTTTCTGTCTCTCACCTAATCAGCCTTTTGCAGTTCTGTGATCACGAAGGCATGAGCCCGCTCATCCGCATGGCAATTCAGTTGCTCAATAGACATGGAGCATGGTGGCTAGTATACTCAATTCATCCGTCCATTTAGTCGAAGGGCGTATAATACTATGGCCACGTGGCCGCAACATCACAGAACAGCACGTACACGTGTCAACTCTTATGAATTATTAATATTGCTGTGACGTTTACTGCTATTGAGTAAATGCAAGCCACTGAGACAAATTTTGAGCGACCACGTGCAGCTTTTTACCTAGCACATGATCTTTCCACCTTATGTCCCGCTCAGAAATCTTGAAATATATAGAAATTACTTTTTCTACCAGACATTAATACAATACCTACTGTTTCTCAGAGATCCTGTATACACGAAATACCCACTTTATTTCAGAGTAGTCATCGAGCTCAAAATCTTATTTAGTGCTCCCAACAATTTTAACATCGAAAGTAATATGTCTGCTAGGCACAGTCTCATCTAAGTTAGCCAGAAATATTACAAGCCTTGTGTAAATTATAGGGCATTTCAGAACGGGACAAGCCCGATCCCGTAGTGCTCAGTCCGGTAAGGACACAATAATGAAAGAAAGATCAAATATTGAAACCGGCCATAAAACTAATGTTATTTATATATTTCTAGTAGCCAATTCGATGAGTAAATTTTTGCGTTACTGACCGATTGACTTAACTTAACTTTGACTGACATTATTATTATCATTTGGCATCCTCTAGTATTCTATACAATACTAGAAGGATTCCTATGTCATGCACTGGCATAAACATACGAGACCACCTATAAAATTTACACGGTGTATAATTTGTGAACGCGTCGCTCTAATACTTATTTTATGTGCTACTTAAACCTGGACTTAAGTCTATCTTAGTTTCAGAAAACGACACTCATAGAAAAGCAAGCTTAACTCAGTTTATCCTCCAACATAACACTCCTTGCGCCTGGCGTTAAGTACGTCTAGTCGGATTTTAAAGTCAGATTAAATATTTAGGTATAAAATTACATAGGTATTAATAAAATTGAAGTTTCTGTCTGTGATTTCCAAAATTACTATGCTTTTTCAAGTTTTGGTAGTTATTTGTATGAACCCAAGCCGTAATTCGGGCCGACCGGAGAGGGGGTGGTTTCGCTATTTATCTTCGCAGCAACTTTCCCTATAAAAATCTTTTTTCATCTTCTCCTAGCGATTGTTCGTCGGTGGAGTATCTGTTTATTGAAATCTATGTCAAAGGGTCGAAACTGGTTCTAGGCGTCGTCTACTGTCCTCCGTCCGTTAACTATTTCTCCAGTCTCGAAGAGAGACTGGAATCTTTGGGGTCGGAATATTCTCATCACATCATCATGGGAGATTTCAACACCGATCTTCTTTCTCTCTGTTCCCATAGATCCTCCAAACTCCTCGACATAGTCAAGTCAGCCAGTCTTCATATTCTACCCCTGCAAGCCACACATCACAATGTACTGGGGGACGATACTTGGCTTGACTTGATCCTAACCACTGATCCCACCCTTGTATCCTCTCACGGTCAACACTCTGAACCTGCATTTTCCCATCATGACCTCATCTTCCTTTCCTATATCCTAAAACCTCTCAAACCTCTCCTTAAGTTGTGCATAGGCGTTGTTTTGGTAGTATGGATGCAGAAAAGTAATGCCGGGATGACTCATTAATTAACTGGGATAACGTATTTCAGGCCGCCACACTGGACGCCAAAGTCATTGCTTTTAATAATAATATTATTGGTCTATACGACGTTCATGCCCCTGTTCGGCGTGTTAAATTGAAGCGTCCTCCAGCACCGTGGCTCACGAGAGGGGTTCGAATGGCGATGAGGCGTAGGGACCGGGCATTTCGTAAATTTCGCAAGGACAGATGTGATGACAAATGGGCATTCTATAAAGCTGCAAGGAATCGCTGCAACCAAATGATACGCAATGCTAAACGCCGACATATTCTTGATAACATTACCTGCTCTCCCCCGCCAATGTCTGGAAGTTTCACGGGACGCTAGGCATTGGCAAAAAGCGACGTGTCGAATTCCTGGGCACAATTGGTTTGGATGATAATTATTAATCGACATTTCTCCACCAACGCTAGATCATCAAACCAAATGTGTCACGCTCGACTACCTGGCTAATTTACCCCGTCCCGACATTGAGTCTTTTAGGTTTTCTCCCGTAGCACCAGACGAGATTAAAATGATTATCCTCTCCATCAAATCCAATGCAGTGAGCTGTGATCATATCAGTCGCCGCATGATTATCACTATCCTAGAACATCTTCTCCCAGCGATTACCCACATTATCAATTTTTCCATAGAAGCCGGTACTTTTCCTGACTTATGGCTCAAAGCCTTCGTCACACCTTTGACTAAGATCCAAAATCCCTCCCGGTCCAGTGACTTCCGTCCCATTTCCATCCTCCCTTTCCTGTCTAAAGTGCTGGAGGCCAGTGTCCAGAAACAGCTATCTCGCCATATCTATTTAAATAACCTTCTGAGTTTGTTTCAATCTGGTTTCAGGCCTGGCCACAGCACTGTTTCCGCGCTCCTAAAAGTGACTGGCGATAGTAGGACGGGCATGGAGAAAACCAAAGTCACTGTGTTGGCTTTGGTGGACTTCTCTAATGCCTTTAATACCGTCAGTCACGACATCCTTCTAGCTATCCTTTCCCACCTTATGGTCTCGTCTGAGGCACTGGAATGATTCTCGTCTTATCTGTGTGGACGCCAGCAGTCTGTACACGTTGACGAATCTTCATCAAGTTGGTGTCAAATCGATTCTGGCGTGCCACAAGGCGGTATTCTCTCTCCTTTGTTATTTTCAATATTTATCAATCTCCTTACCCAGAATCTTCAATGCGCTTATCATTTGTATGCCGATGACTTGCAGCTTAATGCTCAAGCCAGTGTAGAAGATTTACCTTCTGCTATTGACAGCATTAACAGAGACTTAGATTATTTACACAACTGGTGTAATTATTTTGGTCTTACTGTTAACCCATCTAAATGTCAGGCTATTATTGTAGGCAGTCAAAGAATCCTGAACAAATTTGATACAACTACACTGCCGCCAGTAATGTATAATGGTTCGATTATTGAATACTCTGTGACTGTCAATGACCTAGGCTTACACATCGACTCCACTTTCAACTGGCGTGCACAGGTGTCGAACATTAGCCAAAAAGTTACCGGTACCCTACGTGCTCTATATTGCTTAAAAAACTTTCTACCGTCCAAGACTAAGACAATGCTGGTGCATACTTTAATTTTCCATGTTATCGACTATGTTGATGTGTGTTATTTCGACCTGAATGCAGACCTCCTCAACAAACTTGACCGTCTTCTCAATAACTGCATTCGATTTATTTTTAATCTTCGTAAGTATGATCACGTGTCTACTTATCGCTCCCGTTTGAACTGGTTACCTATTCGTCAACGCCGAAGTTTGCGTGCTCTCACTACCCTTTATTCCATCCTCATGTCTCCCAAGCCGCCAACCTACCTAACCCCTTACTTCCAATACCTAGATTCTACTCATGATAAAACCCTATGCTCCTCTAATAATCGACTCCTTCTCTGCCCTTCACACAGCTCCGATTTCCTTCATGCATCTTTTTCTATCCAATCTATCCTTCTGTGGAATGCTGTTCCTCTGGAAATCAGGATGGCCACCAGTCGCTTCACTTTTAAAATAAAGGTACGGCAGTTCTTACTGAACCAACTGGCAGGATCATCTCAGAAGTAATATATTTATATATATATATATATATATATATATATATTAAATTTGTATTTATATATATTATGTATACGTATTTATTATATTATATATTTATGTAGGTACTTATAGTATGTATATTCTATGTATATATTATAACTATTTGTTTTTATTTTAAATAGTATTTATGTATGGACATTTATGTTTTTCAATTTTAAGTATTTATTAGGGTTGTCATGTTTCTTATTACTTCAATTTGCACCTACCTTGTTCTATCTCTGCATCACCCCAAGGTAGACTGGCAGAGAATGCCTCAGGCATTAAGTCCGCCTATACATGTTTTGTGTATGAAGTTATAAATAAATAAAATAATTCATTTCTGTCTGCTTCTCTGCATATCCTTTTATATGTCCGAAAGCAATCTCTGAATTGGCTTAGCCGATTTTGATGTGATCTTCTAGAAAATAAAAGAATTTATAGAGATTCATATTGGCTATAATCTATCCTAGAAACATTTGGGGAATCAGGGCGGACATTAAAATTCCTCTAAAGTTACACAACACATGTGTTATTTTTTTACACATTTTGTTGTATAACTTTAAGGATCCGCGGGTAAAAGCTACTCTTGAAATATAAAGTGAATACGAAATACAATGGTATGCAATAAACAACAAAAGTTTAGCTCACTCGATTACCATCCAAAACTCAGTTTCGTAAATTCATTAGGTAATTCTCACAAAGATTAAAATACCATTGAAACTTTGATATTACTTAAGAGTTGTTCAGTTTGTTAGATGAATGTACAATAACTTTATTTGTTTTGTTTATTTTTAATGTGTTTTGTGAGTAACATTTGTCTTTGTTAGTAAGAGTTGATTCAACATTATATAATGTATATTTAATTCGTCTATTGTGATAATGAATGAAGCAATTTTAATTAAGCTTCGAACGACCCATTTATAGCAAATGGCGCTTTTACGTGAACAGAACTATAATGGAGCGTTCATTTTCACTCCGGTATTCAATAAATAATGCATACGGCCTTTTCTATTGAGCTGCGTAGATTATACATTAAACTGACTAGCAACCCTTTTGAATTGATTTTCTTTGAAATTTACTTATTTTATTATAAAATGCTTATAAATAATATTATGTTAACGAACTATTCTTAACATGTTTTCTTATGAAACAGCAAAAAATATATTAATATACCGATATTTACGTATACATATTATGCCATAAATCCACAAAAATAAAAAACATCAGCACTCATGTAACCTTAATAAATCATATAAGTATCATATTGACTGACATTACACAACTAACAGACGTACACAGATATCATGTTATATTTCCAGTGACAAACTTCCGACAGTACGCTACAACACCCTTATCTGCTCAACCGAAAAAAAAATTCAGATATTTATTTTATTAAGTTCAGCGTTACACATAATGGAATAAAACCCGCTGGTTTGGAAACAACATACATACATACATAAACTCACGCCTGTTTCCCGGAGGGGTAGGCAGAGACTACGGAACGCCATTTGCAACGATCCTGACATATCTCTCTTGCTTCATTCACTCCCATCAGATTCCTCATGCATGCTCTTCTGTTCAGGGTACTTCTCACCTGTCCTGTTTTTAGGATGTCTCTAATCTGGTCAGAGAACGTCCGCCTAGGTGTTCCCCTTCGTCCTGTCCCTTTCACACTTGCCTGATATATCTGCTTGGTCAGTCTTTCGTCATCCATCCTCTCCACGTGCCCAAACCATCTTAGCATACCTTTCTCGATGCTTGTCACTACATCTTCTTTTACCCCACAACACTCTCTAATCACACAATTCTTTACTCTGTCAGTCAGAGAGACACCAAACATACTTCTCAGTGCTCTCATTTCTACAGCATTTATTCTACTTTCATGACTCTTCTGCCATACCCAACTATCACTACCATACATAAGTACCTACCTTGTACCTAGTACCTACTACTAGCACCCCTCTATGCACAGCCAAAGGTGCCTTTTTGGGCACGTTTTGGCTATTCATAAACGCCTTCAGAGCTCCATTCACTCTTTTACCTACATTAACTCTTCTTTCAATATCTTCTACATTCTTATCATCTCTTGTAAACAGCGTACCTAAATATACAAACTCATTCACTTGTTTGCAAACAAACTGATACAAAAATACCTAACAGCATTGAAACTTGTTCAGTCTGATTGAATGGTGCTCAATTGTTTATTTTTCGTTGTCAACCCCCTATTGTTATTCCAAGGCGCTTTACGCGACAATTTTGTTCTATTGTTTTAGCTGATACTTGTAGTATGATATTCTCTAGGCTTGTATGATATTCACGAGTTTATTTGATAAAAGCTCAGTAAATTTGAATTGAAAGAAGACAAGAGCACAATAGTGAAAACCCGATCTAATACTGTTAATGTTGACATACACGACAGTGATATTAAAGATATTTACCGAATTCCGACTCACAGAGAAGGCGCTAAACCGATCATGATTGAGCTAAACAGTGTATTAAAAAAGGAAAAACTGATACAGGCTGTCAAAATGTACTACAAAAACAAGGCATATGGTGATAAATTGAATACTGGGCACCTGAACATACATGGACATTGACCATTTTAAAATGAGTAACATCTTGCCTAAAAAGGCTATTTTTATCAATAATTTTGTCTCATTATCTCAATTACAATTACACAACCCGCACATACACACTACACACTACCACACACACAAGTTCCTTGATACAAACTCGTTGTACACCATTATATTATCCAAGCTTCTATAACAATACATGTATACTTATTCAACTAATGCATTATGGCAACAACATACTTTGGTCATTACGACATAAAAATAAAATTCGATAAAGACAATTAAAATCAATTTATGGATTCTGTAGAGTCATTCAATGTTTCGTGTTCATGTGTATGTTTACTAAACCAGTGTTTAAAGCATATAAAATATCCCAACCCAACATTCAACACATTGCATGTTAACATCAGAAGCATAAACTGCAATTTTGACGGTCTCGAAGTTTTATTGCATTCCATAGATGTCGTATGTGATATACTAATAGTTCTCTCTGAGTGTTGGTTCAGCAAGGTTTCAGACTTATCAGCGCTATCTGGTTTTATGCCAACTAGGTCTTCATTTAGTAATCAGAATGATAGTGTTGTAGTCTATGTTAGTACTGCACTACAGTTGAACCGATATTCAATGACGCTAAATGTCTTGTTGTGAGGTTGGTTCTTGATACGGCTATTGTGGCAATTTACTGTACACCTTCGGTTAGAAATATAGACAATTTTCTCCATTCCTTGAACGATACCCTTGAGTCTTTGTCATCAATACCGACTGTCATAGTAATTGGAGACATGAACATAAATATAAGACCGGGTAATGATGATACTAACTCGGAGAATTATTTAAATGCAATGGCTTTTCATGGACTCCTTCCTGTTCATACACTGTCCTTCTCTTGTCGGCAACTGCTTGGATCATGTTTTTCTGAAAACTAATAAACCTTCTACAACTTTCGTTCTAGACTCATATTTTACAGATCACGCACCTATCTTATTTTATGTTGAACATAAACCACTTCAATCTTTAAAACCTAAAAGTGTGATACAACATATTAAACTTCCTCGTGTCGTTGCTTTTTTAGAAAACTCTGATAACTCGAATGTGTTAACTTGTACAAATCCTAATCAAAGTGTGGAACTGCTAACTACTATAATATGAAATGCAATAAACCATCACAACACTAATAAAAGAGTCGCTCATCGAAAGAGAATCATTAAACCATGGGTGACGCCTGGTCTTTTACGATGTGTAAGAAATAGAGACCAGCTTCATAAAAAGGCACAATTAAATACTAACGACTCAACTGCAGCATTAGTATATTCTAGATTTCGTAATTATTGTAACAATTTGTTGAAGAGTATTAAACGAGAATACGACAAAAAATGCTCATCAAACTCAATGGTTATCCTAAAGCAACATGGGATATAATTAAGACTATCAGCTACAGAAACACCTCATCCATGGATAAGTCGAGTGAACTTCATAATATTACACCCGATCCAAAAGCTTCTGTAAATGCTGTTAATAATTATTTCGCAAATGTTGGACCTAATCTTGCTCGACAGTTTGCGCAAGGACCGCGTGATAGACGCTCAGACTTTCAATTTAACTGCATAATTAATCCTCTGGGCAACTCATTTGTATTACGTGAGGAAGGCGCCAGTGTCTGTAACACAGTTGATACTAGCAGAGACACTGACGTTCACTTTATCTCATTAAATATTCGTAGCGTTGTACCTAATTACTGTGCCTTTATGTTTTGAGTTGTCCTAAAATGTAATTAGCGATTGATTCGTTCCTTTATTAAATGTTAAACCGATATAACTGTTTTTTTCTTAAAAAATCGATCAGCAACATTACTAATTACGGATTTTTAAAAACCTTTTTGAATTTGACACGAACACGCTGTAAACCATCATAGCGGAGTGAGATTACAAAGTGCAAAACAAAACAAACCGTGAATGAAGTCTGCACCCACTTTCATTTTGTTATATTCGATTTGACAGCTACAAAGTTTGAAGTTCTAGTTGTATTTACGACCAAAACGTCAACAACATGAATGCCGGCCGCATTGTTAGACGTAATGCTCTCTGATTGGGGTTTACTGTCACAAGAATAAATACATTATTTTTAGTTTGCGTTTCTCCGCACCGCTGTCACTGCGGGGAACCCGTCAACAGTCTTGGCCACCATGGCCTATCGTGCAGTAGGAGTGCAGGGCGTATTTCTCGACATGCCCACATTAACGACATACTCCGTCGAGCTCTTGCCACCGCCGGAGTACCAGCTCATCTCGAACCTAATGGTTTGGTACGCGACGATGGGAATAGACCAGACGGTATGACGTTATTACCTTGGAAGATGGGTAGGCCTCTGGTATGGGACACGACATGCGTCGATACCCTTGCGCCATCACATCTTTCAAGTACAGCTGGATCAGCTGGCGCTGCTGCTGCATCGGCGGAAACCCTCAAACGGCGCAAATACGGAAACCTGGCTGGTAATTACGTTTTTGAGCCGTTTGGGGTCGAAACGCTGGGGCCATGGGGCCCTAGTGCACGCGCATTATACAAAGAAATCGTCAGAAGGCTGATCGATGCTTCCCGTGACCAGAGGGCTGGTTTATATCTCGCTGAGAGAATAAGCATTGCCATTCAACGTGGCAATGCTGCCAGCCTTCTGGGCACGCTACCGCTCGACAGCGTTGCGGAGGAATTTTTTGACGCATCGTAGTTGGCAATTTGTTACTTTATTATATTTTATTTACTTTTATTTTCATACTTTCGCTTTTTTATAGATTAGGATAGTTTAGTTATATAATTAGTTTTATTTTATTGTACATAATTATGTTAATCCTACGTATGTCAGTTAATGTAAATAAAAACAATTTGGCAAGAGATAATTAGCAATTAAGTATATGGAATTACTAAAATAAAAGTAACTACACTCGTTTTAGAATTCTAAAAATAACATAAATCTTACCATTTTATAATAAATAATAAACTTTGAAAGATGTCAATCATCTTAAAATCATAATGAATCTATAGATACTACAATCAAACCGATTTATTCTTAGTGGACACAAGCCTACTGTTTTTCAGTACGTTTCCTTAGATCCAGTTTTAGAAGAGATCCCATCTAACGTTATGATATAAGTGTATTATATAGAAATGGCTCTTCGTAAATCTGTTCAAGATTGATAAAATCCGTCACCGGTTGACCGATCACTCTGCAAGTTGGGAGATCAAAGTAGTTTTACGAACTCCATTTTGATGTAACTCGTAACTTGATTGCGAAACGAAATATATTGTGTCCATACATTTTCGTTACATTCAGAGATTTTATAACGAGATAAAAATATATGCACTGGTAGATTACATTGTGTGAATATATTTCTAAATATATTCAACTTCATTCCTTCATATTTCAGATAATAGTTGGATTCAACGTAACTATATCGTTGTGTAACTTTAATTAATATGAATTTTTATATACTAGTTAGTATCCCCAAATAAGTAGCCCAGACTGCCAAGAGGAATAAATTGAAGCTTAAATTACTCAGAGGCAATTAATAATGACATTTTTTTTTTTAAAACACAGCTCCAATTTATCAAAGCTTGGTAAACTGTTACGTTTGAAAAGGTTTAAACAACATAAATTATATTCTTCTTTACAAGTCAATTCGAATACTCTTTTAACACCTAAATCCTCTTTTGTCAGTATTACAACAGATTCCTAATATTTTATTTACGAATCTCGTTCGAAAATAAATTGCTCACATTTACTCTTGAAGTCTAAATGTTTGTATAACGTTGAGTTGACTGCAATAAAAAATGTAGAAGCATGTTTTGAAAAATTGACCGCTTGTTCGCACTCATATTTTTGTGTAGCGTGTTAGCAAAATGCATTCATGGAAATAAATATGTGTACTGGTATTCAGTAGCCACCTGCAACTGTCAGTAAAGACAGTGTTGTAATTACTTACTCGATGCAATAGGCTTTTGCCTCTCCAGAATATGTTCTTTTAATATCTATGAACATAAATGAAAGGCGAAGTATGAAACGACGAGAAAATAAAATATCTTTAATAATTTAAAATGATTCGTTATGCAAAGCTTACTATACCCTCCGTTTTATTCTGAGACACTGTTACTATTAAAACAACAAC
Source organism: Euclidia mi (assembly GCA_944739405.2). NCBI lineage: Eukaryota > Metazoa > Arthropoda > Insecta > Lepidoptera > Erebidae > Euclidia > Euclidia mi. The sequence goes on from OX123190.2 coordinate 68,515,486, forward strand.
ACATGAATACGAACTCTCACGTAAGAAGAATTGCAATTCCTATGATTGACTCACACATCACGGAGATTACAGAATATCTGATCAAATTAAAAATGTTCTAAAAGAAACCTGGTTAATACGTCATCTAAAGTACCACACTTAAAGAAGACTGATATTGAGATGTTTTTTCATGCGTTGTGACAACATCTTAATCCCTCTACTGCTTGTGAAAGAGTGTTGTTGTTGAGTGTATTAATCGTTTGTTTAACGCTGGAGACTACCTGCTTTCTAAAAGTTATCCATAATGTTCTGTAAATACATGCGAAGTTTCCTAACTCGCACGTGGCTAGTATGGTGTACTATGGGCTAACCCTTCTCATAATGAAAAGAAGCCTGTTCCCAGCAGTAAAACAGATCCCATAAAAACAATACTTGTCAAAAATACCAAGTCTCGCGACCGTAAAAAGTTGTGCAAAGCTTACATCTTTAATGTTTTAAATAAATAGGTTGACTCGGCCATCGCATGGAAACACAATATATCTCATAAGTAATACATATATAAATTAAATTGTTTAATGCGATTGCCAAGTCAAAATATTTATTTAAAACATTAAAGATTTTTAATTAACCGACTTTGTGTTACATGACATGGATCTCACAACTTTTTACGTCCGCGAGACTTGGTATTTTTGACAAGTATTGTTTTTATGGGATCTCATTTCTTTTTGTAGATGTCTTACTTTTGTCCTTCCGGGACCTTCTACTTCTTGTACACCAACAACGAATTTTCTTAATTAAAGCTCTCAAATGTAATTTTGTAATCCTTTATATTCATATGGGATTACAAAGTTATTAATGCAGTTTTTGTATCTCGAAAACTGGACTGAAATTGAAATATATTTTAGTTTTTCCTTGGTTCATACACTAAACACTAATTGTTTCCTAAATTTGAAGCTTCTTTGTTTGCTAGAAGTGCCTTAGACTTTTGATGATCGGTCAGTGAGTGACAAAATTAAGAATTTTGACTCGTTATAATTCTTAAACTACTAGTTCAAATTGAATAAAATTTGAAATACACCATCTTTATACAATGCCTGCTTGGTTACTAAACAATCAGGCTAGTATTATCTAGTATTATCCACAACGAAGTTATAGGGGGTCGAAAATGGCCTGAATTGCTTCGGGAAAAGGATGGTACGGCCGTGCCGCTTTTTTCCTCGACTTGGTGGGGGCACTGCCGTGCCCCCAGATTAGAAATTAGCCTTATGTGGATGAGTATTTTTTTAATCCTTTGTGAAAATTTACTCAAATACTTACATAAATTTTATATAATACTTTTATATAAGAGAGAGCAATAATAGTGAATAAAAATTAAAAAAATGAGATATTTTACTCGACACGGCGACGATGCAATTAGGAAGGATCAAGGCAACTAGTATTTACATTTAAAAATGATTTAAAAAACAAACTGCAACTCTACAGTGATAGGATTAAAGGCTTTTGTGGGATGTGCAGCATCGGGTTCTCACTCACAGAAGTTCAGCTGTTATAGAACGTCATAGCAATCACAGTGCTTGAATAATTTATTTTCGGTTCTAAGATTCATATATTCCGCTGACGAATTAAGAATACAATCTGTCATTGGCCCTCTGCATTCCGTAGGTGTTGTAAGAGCTGACCAAGGAAATTATGACCTAATGGAAGAAAAGAGGAACCCACCACGCACCCTCGGATTGACCACCCCAACTATTGCAATAGAAAAAAGTTGACAATAATACCGAAGTCCTCTAAAAGGATAAAGGATAATATAGGAATGGTATGGGTTTCAGGAAGATACCTGACTTGCAGCGTCCTGCTGTATGCGCCGACTATTCTTCGACTGGCAAGCAAGCAGGCAACGACTGAGCCTTTTTATTTTGGTGTCGGGTTGAAAATCTTCATGGAGTCCCTCTGCCCTAGAGGAAGGGCGAAAGGGACTGTCAGACTCTTACTGACTAAAACCAACCCGTGTTCCTCATGTATCCGTGTGTCGGAGGGTCGGGTATCACCGAAGTATTCGTCGCTACTTTCCGACGGTTATTGGCCCGCCAGATGGTCAGGCGGGCCCCGAACAAAACTCCCTTGGCGGCGGATGAAGATGTTGGGCTCCGACACCAAAACGCCCAGCGGCCGCAGAGGATAGGGAGGACGGCAACCTGGCAACACGGCATCTTCTCTTCCTCTGCGGCCCCACCGCGACGCAACAATGGTGCGCCACCATTTGGTCGCGGGAGATAGGGCGCGCGGCAACACAACACTGACGCGCCTCTCCTCCCGCGACCGCGCACGACTGCGAGGGACAGACAGAACCGTCCCCCGCACCTGCACCTTTGGACGCGTCCTGCACAGGCCCTTCCAAGCCCACGCGGAGCATCCACTCCCGGGATCTCTCTTAGCTTCACCGCGGGTGTCCAAGCCACGGTTACTGAGCCCCCCCGCCACGACAAGGTGGAGATGACACGGGGGAGGCCATGACTGAGGAGCTTGGCTCAGGCGTTGCCCATCGCTCCTAAGGATACCTCTTGCAGAGGTGAAAGACGTGTGGTTGGTTCGTCTTTCCCTCCATTAGGTCACAATGGAGTTCCGCCAAGTAACGCCTGATCCAATCAACTATAAAAGAAACTATTATTTTATTCTTAATAGACTCACGCCTGTATCCCCGAAGGGGTAGGTAGAGGCGTAATAGGTATTACACCCACATTTCGCCTTGAATTTTTAGATCCCACGTAAAAAGGGGCGAGGCTATTGCCGTTACCAAGCACATCACCAGACTCCGTACTGCTACTGAGAATTGGGAAAAAGCCAGTAAAACTTTTGCCCGACTTGCGAATCGAACCCGGGACCTCCTATTAGAATTCGCATACGCTATCCACTGGACCACGGAGGCAGTAAAAAAATTAACGAAGCAAATAATATCCTTACGAAGAGACGGCAATCTAACCTCTACCAGCCTGTCTGTCGAGCGCGGTGTAGTAGGCCAAATGGCAAAATCGGTTCGCACAAACAATCATCCTGACACCCCAAAGGCATACATCGTCTCCGTTCCGTCGTTGGTGGTCGTATCTCTTTACTCGCAACGATGTTGTGTAGCAAATTAAGAAAGGCTTAAATCCAGCTGTGCACTGCAAAATACTATAAAGGCAAGATTCAATTTCCGATTCTATGTGATCGATGACCGTCATTCAGTGAAGCCGAATCAAAATCTATGAGACTATTAATTTATGAGTGATTCCTCCGCCGTTGATTGCATTCACATTCAGCGCTTCCGAGTGTAACGTAATACTACACGTATTGCGTTATAATATCTCGCAGGCGCTTAACGCCAGCTTAGCCAGACATCGTTCGCAATATTACCAAATATGGTCATATTCACTAGCCAAAGGCAGTTGTGAGTCATAGGCTACATCTATATAAGATGGGTGCGCGTTGTAGAATGGTCACTTTCCCTAGACATCGGAACGCTGCCGCTACACCTCGCGATTATTCTACATTCTACTTCCTATCTACTGTCCCGCTGGGGGTAAGCATATTCTAGTTGTCTGTGTGCCTATATGTTCTGTCTGTAGTATCTGTGTCTCCTAAGCATAACAGCCGATCTAGGGACCGCCTGTTCCTGACCGGTTGTTGTGTATTCTCTATGCTGTTTCCAGTTCACCCTACGGACTACGTTCACCCTACGGGCTACGTTCACCCTACGAGCTCACTGCACCTGACGTTCTTCCTACGGGCTGACGTTCTTCCTACGGGCTACAAGCCACGAGCTGCTGGCGCCGTGCCGCTACTAGCCAGCTGCCACCCAAGCCTCCGTTCCTGCCTACGAGCTCCTACAGCCAGGCCACGGACGCCTGAGCCTGACCGCTCGGCCCACATCGGCTGCACCGCCTGAGACCCGCTCAGCCTGAACATCGACCACAGAGCTGCCTGCGCAGCGCACCTTGGCCAGCTCATCGGCGACCCTTCGAGCAGCTACCCTGCGAGCGTCGGAGAGCAGCAGGAGTCTACACTCCAGCCAGCTCAGGCCAGTGCTTACCTAGTTCGGTCGTACTGTATGTAAGCGGTAGTGAGACATAATAAAGAACCTGTTCAGCCTAGCAGTGTTTCTCTCGAACCCCGACATCCTACCTGAGATCCTCCGTCTCACGAGTTGAGGTTTCTTAATATCTAATGGACTGTTCAGCGCATTCGAACGCATTACGAGGTTTGAATGCGAGTTCTAGTGTTATTCTAAATCCATGAACGTGTCAAATATTTCTATGTTAAGCGGCTTTTAATTGCAGGAGTTTGTTTACTGTTAATGAGTAATATAAAAGCAAAGTGAAACTCATTTAAACTTGTTTTGGAATCTCGTTAAAGATGTCTTAACTGATAGGACGCTGATGTTGACGTGCTTTCAAAATACGAAAAGTATCTATATATTAAAAGAATTTGTGTTTTATAATACGAGTCGGCCAGCCCGTTCTACGCAACCGATTCGCATGATTTTTTTTTTAAATGTAAGCTCTTGCTGCGTAGATTTGTCATCAAGCATTAGAAATTACCTAACTTGCATATTCATCAAGTTATATGCAAAAACAGTTTTCTCCCATACATTTTTTACGTTTTCGTAGCCGTAGTCAATGACTTTCTGCTTCTATATATCTGGTTCTTATTTAGGTAGGCGTTTCGTTATAGGCCTAAAACAAGAAGATTCATATCGATGCCTTACGGCCAAAAGAGGCTAACCGCCACTTAACAAACTTTACAGGAGAGTAGTTTAAAGTTCAAAAAAAGTGAAAAAAAATCATAGAAAATTTTCTGTATGTTCCAAAAGTTTCAAAATTTAACCATATAGTTTTTGATTAGGTCTCTACGAAATGACATTCTTAATTAAAACAAATCACACTCCTAACACTATTTACTGTCGCTTACCCTCAAATGGTCCTAATTATACTAACAGGAAAAAACGTCGTAAATGAAACCAATCCAATTAATGAGTTCCAACCCAAATGATTTAACTGCACCGTTTATTTTATTTCTGTTGAAGAAAAAGAGCATACCTGTGCTTTTTCTGTTCATCAAGTGGAGCCAATATGACATAACCGGCTATTGGTTAATGGCAGAAGAACAAGGAAATTGTTATAAGTTAATTATCTATAAAAAATACTATGAGCTCTTTTATACAACGCGAAAGCGCATTGTGATTTATTCTTATAAAATTATACATTCATTATTAGACTAGACTAGACTAGACTTTTATAAGTTTTTAAACTGGCTAACCGACTAAGGTATGAATAAAAAAAAAGAGAAATTGTGTTCAATCAGTCTTTAGTTTAGAAAATTAAACAAAACAATTGTTTTGTTAACTGTAAGTTGTAAGTTAGTCTTGCAATATACATTCATGCTGACATTCTAGGTATGAAAAAAAACAACTTAAAATTTCGTACCTAAGGACCACTTTTATTTATGACGGTGGGCGTTTGGTCCTCGTCGTCCGCATGTCCGCGTCTACAGTTGTCGTAAATCACCTTGCGACGTCCCACGGTGGTCAATGAGCGGAAAAAAATCAATTTTGCAAAGTATGACTATTCGAATATGTCATACCAGTATTGGATACTACAAGCCTAAATAAACACAAACACATAATAATTTTATTTTTATTCCGTTATCTTATTAGTTTAATAAAATTACAAAGTTGAAGTTAAAAGGATATTGAATTTTCACTTGAAAAAAGCCCTAAGTTAGTGGGTTGTATGTTCCAGTTTGTGGTGTCTTTTTTAATATACTTAAATTTTCTGTTATACTACACGTTTTAGAGAATCTACTAGATAATTAGTATTGTCGATAAAGTGATTAGTATGAGTGCAGGATAATTAGGGAAGAAAGCTTGATTTTAAGTAAAATTCTTAGTTTAAACGGCCATATCTAGGTTGTTGCGGCTTCCGGCGGTTTCTCTTATAATTCAAATAATAGGCACATTTGTGTAGATAATTAATAGATCACTTCCAGCTGCGAATACCGGCGAATCTCCATTTTTTAGCCATATTAGTTAATTAACTCATTATTACGCACATTAAGATGGTGCCACAGACACTAACTTGTTTCTAACAACATTAGTTCCTCTCCGTCTCAATGACCAATGAAAACAATCTTCGGTGTATTGGAAGAATGAATCTCCTTCTGCAACCAGGTACTGTAGACCAGTACAGTTTCAGTTCATGAAAGAAACTACAGACGTCAGTGACAACGAAATTGCGATGGAAAGTGAAATAGCAAATCTTAACGAAACATATATAATATTATTATTACATAACCAAATATCGATGAAAAATATTTTGTTTTACTACTTTCTAAAGGAATAGACAACCTTCACAATTATTTCCGCTGCCCCATACAACATGTACTCCGTAGCCGGGGGAGTCCTTCACAGCAAAGAAACTACCCAAAACAACCGTGTCCGATGAAGACATGCGTTAGGCGGAAGGTGAGGACACCGTGGCGGCCTTCAGCCACTCCAAAAAGAGGGTTCTTACTATCGCTTTTGCCGTGTATCCATTCATTCGCACTCACCCATCCATTCACTCAATCGATAAAACAATGATGATGACACATGTTAAATCAGTCACGGTGACAAATCTTGAGGCAGAATAACAATTTGCAAAAGAGGGACCTACTAACGCTAATATATGTGCAAAACAAACGTGCAGTTTTTATTCTCTCACTCTCATAGTCCCATAGGCAATTCGACACAACAGAGTCATATCAGTCGCAGGATTAACTCTTGACTGTTACTAAGAATTCATCAAAAAATCCAATAATTCCTTGCAGGCCCAACCTGGGATTCGAACCCTTGATTATGCTCCTAAGCCAGGCCAGCCAACAAAAACTCTATAGGTACTTATTTAACCATTCAGTATTGTCTGAACAAGATAGCAAAAGAATGACTTCTTACCTATAAAACTTAAAATAACTAATTAGAATACACAATTACAGATGAATATAAAAGTCTATTAAAATAATCTTACCGTTTTATTTCCTTCGAAAAACTTCGCGCCAAACGGACTCGCAAGCACAGAGGTGCTTATGCCCGCGGTGAATGTTCGCTGTGCAACGCTAACGACATTTTGTTCGAACGAAGGAGTGAGATAACCGACGCTGTTTGTCATTCTTCTGTAAGCTAACCGCCAAACCTTTGATTTACCTTGTTATCTAACCACCATACCAGATATTTTTTGGGGGAGGGAAAAAAAGGGTAAGCGACAATGTAAGGCGACATTCGTTTGGAGAAATTATCCTAAGCGCCTTCGATGATTGATTTGGTGACTATGGAAAATAAAAATAAACGCCAAATAAAGTCACGGAAATGAGACCTAAATGTAATAAATGACATATATTTTATCCAAAGGAACTGCCCTAATATCCTAAGCGAAAGTTTGGTACACAAAGATTCAAGTAAAATTTGACTAATGTATTTTTTACAAAAAAGTATTTACAGCCCAAACTACTTAACGTTCAAGTAAAGAAAAAAATATTCAAAGCCAAAAATGCTTATCTCACAGTTTTGAAATATAATTTTTATCCAACCACCATAATACAAAATACACCAAAAATAACTGTCGTTTATGACGAAAAACTTAGTGTTAGAACCTCAATTCCTTTACCGCCTAAGCGACAAAAAGTTTGTCCTAGAGCCACGAAACTTAGACCATTAGACGCAGAAAAAAAAGCCGATTCTAACCATATATATAAGTCGATTTCGCAAAAAATGTCGCTTACCCCCTTTTGGCCGGAAGCCATCGATATATTCCGTTGACGAATTAAGAATACAATCTGTCATTGGCCCTCTGCATTCCGTGGGTGTTGTAAGAGCTGACCAAGGAAATTATGACCTAATGGAAGGAAAGAGCAACCCACCACGCACCCTCGGATTGACCACCCCAACTATTGCAACAGAAAAAAGTTGACAATAATACCGAAGTCCTCTAAAAGGATAAAGGATAATATAGGAATGGTATGGGTTTCAGGAAGATACCTGACTTGCAGCGTCCTGCTGTATGCGCCGACTATTCTTCGAATGGCAAGCAAGCAGGCAACGACTGAGCCTTTTTATTTTGGTGTCGGGTTGAAAATCTTCATGGAGTCCCTCTGCCCTAGAGGAAGGGCGAAAGGGACTGTCAGACTCTTACTGACTAAAACCAACCCGTGTTCCTCATGTATCCGTGTGTCGGAGGGTCGGGTATCACCGAAGTATTCGTCGCTACTTTCCGACGGTTATTGGCCCGCCAGATGGTCAGGCGGGCCCCGAACAAAACTCCCTTGGCGGCGGATGAAGATGTTGGGCTCCGACACCAAAACGCCCAGCGGCCGCAGAGGATAGGGAGGACGGCAACCTGGCAACACGGCATCTTCTCTTCCTCTGCGGCCCCACCGCGACGCAACAATGGTGCGCCACCATTTGGTCGCGGGAGATAGGGCGCGCGGCAACACAACACTGACGCGCCTCTCCTCCCGCGACCGCGCACGACTGCGAGGGACAGACAGAACCGTCCCCCGCACCTGCATCTTTGGACGCGTCCTGCACAGGCCCTTCCAAGCCCACGCGGAGCATCCACTCCCGGGATCTCTCTTAGCTTCACCGCGGGTGTCCAAGCCACGGTTACTGAGCCCCCCCACCACGACAAGGTGGAGATGACACGGGGGAGGCCATGACTGAGGAGCCTGGCTCAGGCGTTGCCCATCGCTCCTAAGGATACCTCGTGCAGAGGTGAAACACGTGTGGTTGGTTCCTCTTTCCTTCCATTAGGTCACAATGGAGTTCCGCCAAGTAACGCCTGATCCAATCAACTATAAAAGAAACTATTATTTTATTCTTAATAGACTCACGCCTGTATCCCCGAAGGGGTAGGTAGAGGCGTAATAGGTATTACACCCAGATTTCGCCTTGAATTTTTAGATCCCACGTAAAAAGGGGCGAGGCTATTGCCGTTACCAAGCACATCACCAGACTCCGTACTGCTACTGAGAATTGGGAAAAAGCCAGTAAAACTTTTGCCCGACTTGCGAATCGAACCTGGGACCTCCTATCAGAATTCGCATACGCTATCCACTGGACCACGGAGGCAGTAAAAAAATTAACGAAGCAAATAATATCCTTACGAAGAGACGGCAATCTAACCTCTACCAGCCTGTCTGTCGAGCGTGGTGTAGTAGGCCAAATGGCAAAATCGGTTTGCACAAACAATCATCCTGACACCCTAAAGGCATACATCGTCTCCGTTCCGTCGTTGGTGGTCGTATCTCTTTACTCGCAACGATGTTGTGTAGCAAATTAAGAAAGGCTTAAATCTGGCGTGGCTCCGTTCTTGACGCATTCCCTAAATGCGTCAGGAATGGAGCCACGCCATTGGTGCACGAATGTACATATGCGCGACGGCCTTCATTTGTGGTCAACTTTCGTGAACCGATCTATACCTATATTGCAAATTAATTAGCTTGTCAGAGCGCCTGGAGCGCTAAGATGCCGCCACGGCGAACAATAAACGGCACTAATATGGCGCTCCGCAATCCGCACACAAGCGGTAACGAATGTTGTATTATTGTGTTGTGAACATAAACCTATTTAGGTACATCGGGTAAAACTTTATATCACATTTATAAGAAGGTGACTTCTCTGTTTGCTATAACACAATATATAGTATTTCTTTAATAATAAAGTACGTAACTAATTATCTTTATTGTAATTACAGTGAAGTTAAAGATAACAGTTCTGCAACGTCTTACACACATTTGACTGCAGTCATTCCTAACACGATCTGTTCAAGAGCTAGCCAAGAAATGCCAAACATTTTTTTTAACAAATTTGACTCAAATTCCGTAGTGATAAGCAAAAATTACAAGAGGGATAGCAGTGACTGGTTCGAATTGCGTAAAAATATATTAAATTGACAGATTGAAATTTTGGTATGGTGGTAAAAAGAAGAGATAACAGCAGTAAAGCCAACTTAGTAAAAAATATTTTGTACAAATAAAATATTTGCAATGTAAAATCAGTTGCGCATGGAATCTAAAATGAACAACTGGCGAAGCAAGAAAATGTAACAATCGAGCCTTGTGGATTATCCGTTTATTGGTGCCACGCCAGATGGATTAATACGTCCAAACACGATTGTGGAAATTTAAAGTTCTATAGTTGCCTATATGAATGGCCTTGAGAAAAGTATGAGAGCAAATAAAATACAAATATGGAAACATGATAAAAAGTGAACTGACTAGTCTAAACAAATATTGTAATTGTTATTACCAACTTCAGGGGCAACGCCACGTTACACGCAAACAAAAGTGTTTATTTGCTGTGTGGAGTGGCGAAAGTATACCACTAAAAATAGAAATTATGGAAAGAGATGATGTTTTCTGGGAGAAGAAAAGCTTGTGGCGTTTTATATGAATTGGCAGTTGTCTGAAATTGTTGACTCTCGTCAAGCTCAAGGGATGGCATTGCGAGATCACGGAGAGGAAAATGTTCCGTCAGTGCTTGAAATTTCTACAATACCAAGCCGTAAAAGGAAAGTAAATGTAACTGTGCCTCGTGAACAAAAGCAAATAATAAGTATTGAAGGCTTATCACCTCACACACTGCCTTTAACATTTGATGAGAATAAAGAAAACCTGCTAGGTTGTAGCAGACAGCTAACTTTTCATGAGCTGTAAACTCTGTATTTCGTTAATAAATGATAAATGAATATAAATAAATATCCTTTAATATTTATTTTCTTTGAAACAACACAAATTTTAAGCGAAGGATTTTTTTATATTTTTCCATACAAACATGTATGAGGAGAGCTAACGAAAAAGCAGTAACTCAAATTCTAATCCTATAATTTTCTAAGCGACATAGCACTATCTCATGAATAAGGTATATCCACATATATTTTTGATGTTTCATCTATTTTGAAACATAATAATGGGTTGGGTTTCGAAACGAGTCGCTTGAATTTGAGGGTATTGGTAGTGTAGGGGGCTTAAGGGAGTTCGTTTGAATCCCCTCAAAGTAATTTTGGCTGCCGGAGTTGCGTCTAAATATTTTTAAACAATTTCCAAAATTTCATAAATAATTCGGCAATTATGCAAAACGGAACGTAGTTTTTATACTTTAGTACAGTTTTACAAATGTAATTTTTAGGTTTTATGTGAAAAACGTGACGAAACGCAAAACTGCCATCTTGGAATGATCATATTGACAGCTAATGTCAAATTTGTGCGTCATTGCTTTCGAGTGCCTAGGGTTAGGTGCGACTGTAATAAGTAACTAAATAGGTTATGTTAGGTTCTCTTTGACCCTTAATCCGAAAATCGGAGATCTTCAGCCGGGCTCCATCAACCTTAGTTTATTAAACTAGTGTGATGAATGTGGAAGTTGGCAGTGCCATACACACCGATGTTTGGAGTTTTTTTTTCAGAGGAAACCAAGTATTTCCGGCAAGTGGAAATGGTGGGGAGGGCTTCAAGACCTCCCCTCCTCCCCTCTCCAATCACTCACAACCCCTAAAAACGGCGACGTATTTCGAAACCTTTACCATAGTTTATTATACCTATAATAACAATAAACATCCATAAATAAATAAAAGAAATCAACTTTTACTAAACTTCAATTATCTCGTACCTCACTTTAGTTGAGATACGGCTTTTGCGTTTAGTAGAACAGTATTGTGTTTTTTAGGGTACCGTAGCCAAAAATTGTAAAAACGGAACCCTTATAGATTCGCAATGTCTGTCTGTCTGTCCGCCCGTATTTCACAGCCAATTTATTGCAAAACAGATTTGAAAACTGGCAGGAATGGAATTAGATATAGGTATTCTATGAACTGCTTCACTATTTTTATACCAAACCAAACATAATAATGGCCTCTCCATACATGGAACTGACTTAATTATTTTTATCATCTTACGGCACGTAGGTATTTACCTCCTTTCGTCAACTATTAATACCTATAACGTCTAATGGTAACCAGTTTTGCTCATGGCTGCACTGAGAACAAAAATTGCGCTATGCCTATATTGGACAAACAGATTGATGTATGTAATATAAATTTTAATATCAGTATCTCAATTCAATATGCTAAAACGTTTTGCTTGCGATTTTGAAATATTGGAATACGGATGTCGCCAGAATACGGCCGCACGCGACGAGACTGAAGGGGGGCGCCCCGCAGTAGACAGAGCTAAGCTCCCTTCACCTCCCCTGCTTCACACCCTCATTTACCAAAACAGTCGCTTAGGACAGCGCCTTAATGGCTGATTATGAATAATAATGATGTGTGGTTTTTTTATTTTTTGTTTGATTTTTGTTAACTTCAAAGTAAAAAAATTAACATAATAATACCACCAATAGAGCTAATTGCCCGAACTAAATGAACAAGCACCAACCTATTTTTCAAATTACGTTCTAACGGCTTCTAATGCCTTGCGGTGCGTTGGCGACATACACATATAGGTACAGGTCGACAATTCACCTAAAACACCGCAAGCCATTATGAGCTCTTAGTGCTCAAATCATTATATATAATGGCAAAACAGGTTGCGACATGACCACTAGATTGGGTGGTTAAATTACACTGTCACGTTCAGTTGAACTGAGCGGTGGGAACACATATTCGTTTATTAGTTTACATAGTACTATTAGAAAATTGTTCATCTTGGTTAGTAATTATGGACTTGAAAATGTTATTATGTTGTACAATGATTTGGTTAGTTCAATTGAAAAATCGAATTTTAATTTCTCGTTTCAAAGTTATGAACCACCAAACGATTTGGAACTTTTGTAATTTGTATCTAGGTTGTTGTATAGAGTTGGTTTGAACGGTATTGGTCGCCGTCAAAAGGGCGTGGCTTTTAATCAAGGACCATTTTTTTTAAACATTGTAGAATGAATCACTACAAAGTATAGTTTTACTTTACACAGTGCCTTTACTTCGACTTTTCGTCACAGACTCGGCAACAATCTCTTCAATCCTCTCGTAGCCAACGAAACATTTAGTCAAAACCTCCAAACTAAATACTCCTGGCACTCTCAGTGAAGCCAATCCTTATTAGGTATTAAGGCTGAATAAAAAAAGGATATACTTTGTATAGATTTAAGGCTCAAATATTACTACGGCAGCTATATAGCGCTGTTACTGCGCCTTGAAAAGTTAATTGTTAAATCTTGTTCTTGGATTATTTTAATATGTATATAATTTAATTTTGCTTACTTGTGTTAATTATTTCTTTTCTGGAGTCAACTTTTCTTTTGAATCAGATTTTATCGTTTACATAGCTGCAATCTTACAACCAAATTCAATACGATTCAATCTAATTACACATTTGAATACAAATCGGAGTAGTTTTCTCGTCAAAACGAATCGTCTCCTTATTGATGCTGTAGTCTTGTAGTATCGCAAGCAGGCTTAAGGCACAAAGGAAGAAGACATTTGAAATCAGCGTATCTTGAGAGCTTTCTTTTGTAAATGTATCTTTTTCTGTGTTACGTATTCTGCGTATTTAAGGAAATCTTTTATTGTTATGTTCATCATTGTACTTTTACTTTCAAGTAATGATAAGGTAAAAATGCGTATGAATTCAAGTACAGCTCTTCTACTGATAATGTCTTAGTCCAATGGTTGGTATTGCTTTAAACGAAGGGCAGCTCCTTTCGCACATTACATTTTGTATGTGTGATTTATGAACTTACGAACCCGATACCTAGTGGGTATCAGGTTCGAATCGCAACCTGACTTCGAAGTTATATGCATAACAAATTATTAATTATATTACTAACTGCCCCGTGCCTCGGCGGGCACGTAAAACCGTCTGTCCGGCAATCATGAAGATCTTTAACTTTTAATACGAGGACTCAGTACTATCAAATAAACTGATCCTGATCTAAACCATTGAACATGGCCATCCATGACAGTCGCTCTACGGAAAAGCTGATATTCTGTCATGTAGCGGACTCTAGGCGCTAAGGCACCCAAGTCTTGGTCACGTCACAGAAAATTGACGTAAAGTAACAGTACTTAAACTGTTGCGTTTCGTTCGGTGAGTGAGAGTGCCGGAGGCCTTATCCCCTATTCCTTCTCACTCATCCCACTCCTCATCATATCCCTTTTCCCAACCAACCCCAGGGGGCAGCAACGTACTTGTGCTTCCTGTGGTGTTGCGTGTGTCCATGGGCGGCGGTAATTGCTTACCATCAGGCGATCCGTCTGCTCGTTTGACGCCTATTGTTATAAAAAAAGTACAACTGGTATAATCCTAGGACGATGATGACTGACTTAATCTATAAATAACTAAAGATATAAGTGGTTGCTAAGAACGCTTTATACTAAACTCGACTCAACAGTTTCATGAGTTGGTTGTGGAAATAAGAATAATGAATAGAATTCAAAACATAATTGCTGCGTGAAACTGAAAAATGAGAATTTGGTCAACACCTCTGTTCTTTTGTTCAAAATTGGGTAAATAAAGCTAAATTACGCCTCGGAACCAGTGTGGTAGTTCTTGTGCTGTAAAATGAGCTTTTTACGTACATACATACATATACTCACGCCTTTTTTCCGACAGGGTAGGCAGAGACAGCAGAACGCCACTTGCCTCAATCCTTACAAACCTCACGCGCTTCCTCTACACTCATCACGTTTACGTTTTTAACGGTTTACTGTTTTAATTAATTTATTTCTAAAGATTACAAATCAATTGTACAGAAATAAATACTTAACAATACTAAATTAGGTACATTTTTGTTGTCCAGTGTAGCAAGGACTTACAATGTTAGCATTTTGATATTTAAAAGTAAGAAGGTAGTTATTAAGAGTTTTGTATCGCCTACCGCCATGCGGCGCGATGACGCGCTCGCTGTGCGGTGGCTCGGTAACTTTGTTTTGATCTAAGGGCACGTTTACACTAGGAGGAAAAAAATGTTATTGGTTAATTTAATTAATTATTTTATGACTTTTTAAGATGTGGCATTTTAATAGTTTTTTGAATAGTGATATCGATTGTGTATTTTTTTATATCTTTAGTAGTGAGTTACAAAGTTTTGCTCCCTCATGTATTACAGTTTTTTTTTCCATAGTTAGTTCTAGAACTAGGTATGTGTAAGTTTTGTGCTCGCCTCAGAAGACGTTTTCGCACCTGTATATTTTTTGTGAATGTTATTTGTGTGTGTTAGTCTTTGGAAAGAATTTTACGAACCAAAATACATGTGTTATAAAAATATATGTCAGAGATATTGAAAAGCTTGGTTTCTTTGTAAATTTTGTGTGTAAGGTCAAATAGTGGTCATGAAACAGGACTTTTATAATTCTGTTTTGCGCTCTTTGTAGCTTTTCTAGGTTGGTTTTAGCTGCTGAACCCCACAGTTCTATCAGATATTCGATGTGCGGTTTCACTAATGAATTGTAAATAGTGTGGCGGACTTTTAGAGGAAAGCATCTCACAATTCGACGCTATGGCCCCGTTAGGCTCAGTATTTTAGAACGGGTTTTTTGTTTATGTGGTTGCCACGTAAGTTGATTATCTAGGAGAAGTCCGAGATATTTCTTTTCATTGACTTTTTTTAAATTTACTCTATTAATACTTAGAGGTTAATGATCTGGGATCTTTTTGAAAACAATCTTTCTGTCTTGGATGTATAGTTAACAGGTTATTTAGAAATCATTTTTCCAAGATTATAAAATCTTCTTGTGCATCGTGTTTTATTGAGTCAATTGAGGGAAAAAAGACAGAAACAGAGTTTTTGAAAATATCCAAGCGACAAAAAGAAAATGTTACCATAAATCTTTTAAAGAGTTCTTCTTCAAGATGTGGCAGTTAATAAATAGCTTATCTCATAATAAATTAAAGAGAAGTGTTGCTCCCTCTAAATCACAATCATCTTCAGAGCTGATTGCTGATGAAAAGGAAATATTTGAGTGTTTTAACTATTACTTCTCTAGTATAGGTACACTTTTAGCTAATCAGATACCCGCTAAATATCACAACAGTCAGACTAACACTATCACGCCAAACAAAGCTGTGGATGCAGCTTTACTTTCTCAGATAACACTAGCTACGGCTGATGAAATTAGGAAAATAATTGATAACCTAAATGCCAATACCAGCTCAGGTTTGGATGGTATAAGTGTCAAATCACTCAAATGTATAAAAAATCTCATATTACCTAGTTTCACCCAATGTACCTATCAACAAATGCATGAGAGAAGGTCAATGTTCTGACATATTAAAGTACGCCAAAGTCACCCCTATCTTTAAAGCTGGCCCCAAACTCTCCCCGGGCAATTATAGACCTATTTCGGTCTTGCCTGTGCTGTCTAAAGTTTTTGAAAAGCTATTGCATAATCGGCTGAGTCTATATTTAAATTCATTTAACCATCTTTCTCAACGACAGTATGGCTTCAGATCAAAGTCCAATACTCTTTCAGCAGCAACAGACTTAATCACAACTCTTAAAACTAACATAGACAAGAGACACATTGCTTTAGGGATCTTCATCGAACAAAAAAAGGCGTTTGATACTGTTAGCCATAGACTTAATAAATAAACTTGCCTCGATCGGTATAACCGGGAATGCTCTGAAAATTTTTGAATCATATCTTCAAGGGCGCCGACAGTTTGTTAAAGTCGGTGACAATGTTAGCGCGACATCAACTGCGGCGTGCCTCAAGGCTCAATTTGTGGTCCTCTTTTATTCCTAATCTGCATTAACAACATCGACAATATAGGCTTGAAGGGGTTCATTCTCATGCAAATTTCTTTATATGCTGATGACACCTGCCATTTTTATTATGGTCAGTGTACCTATACTAGAGAAGTAATAGTTAAAACACTCAAATATTTCCTTTTCATCAGCAATCAGCTCTGAAGATGATTGTGATTTAGAAGGAGCAACACTTCTCTTTAATTTATTATGAGATAAGCTATTTATTAACTGTCACATCTTGAAGAAGAATTCTTTAAAAGATTTATGGTAACATTTTCTTTTTGTCGCTTGGATATTTTCAAAAACTCTGTTTCTCTCTTTTTTAAATGCCTCTTTTACGTTTTATATTATAATTCTGTTAGTCAAAGGTAGTGCTTTTCTGTACGTCGCTTTCATATTAATGTACCTATCACGATAATTATAATTAAATAGCAATTTACCCGCCAGTTTTGAAAGTAAGTAATTGAGAATGAGTTACGTGATGTGCCGTTGTTGTAATATTGTTAAGTTGGACCTTCGATTATTGTCCAGTCATGCTTACTATTGTCCACTAATTACTTGGGACGATTGTTTCAACGCCATTATTATTGGTTCCATTTGTTGTTTATTTTTTATATAGAAGCACGCCTATATCCCCGAGAGGGTAGGCACATTTCGCCATGTTTATAGCAAATAATATCATATAATGCACCATAGTTTATACTTGCATAATTCTTATAATCATTATTAATTCATTACATTATTTACTTTTAAAAAGAGATCTCTCTTAAAAATCAATGACATACAGAAATGGCTTGTGGCCAGAAACATAATATCGTAATACAGTTGTCAATAAAAAGTATAAAAAACATGAATTTAGCTTTTATCCTGCCTCTCATTTTGTAAAGTTAATTACTTTCGGAATTAAGCGACATATGTGGCTATTTCAACGTTCGCGGCGTTCAGAACTCCAGCTGAATAAACAATGCCTTAATGTACAACTGATCATCACTTTAAATTAAGCCGCTTCTACGTTTTCCATTCCAATCTAATCTAATCTTATACTTATATATGAAGCTGAAGGGTTTGTTTGTTTGCTGGCTTGATCGCGCTAATCTTAGGAACTACTGAGCCAATTTGAAAAATTATTTCAGTGTTAGATAGCCCATTTATCGATGAAGGCTATAGGCTTTATGACATCACGCTATGAACGACGGGAGCAGAGCAATAGCCTTAAACAACGCGGGTGTAACCGTGGGCTTATTTAGTATGAGATAAAAACATAAATTTTTTACACGTTCTCGTGCAAGAATGATATCTCGATATTGATTAAAATGTTTGTTATAGCTGAGCAATCTGAATATTAAATATCTCATTTAAATTCCATTAACTCTCTACACACGAATCTCCATCTTTATTAGAAATTGCATCAATCTGATAATGAATTCATTAAAACTTTTTATATTAAATAAAACTAATCAATAGCAAAAGAGTGAACGCTCTATATAACTGGCTATTAATTATATTATACTCCGTTATATCAACGATCTGATTTACGGATAGACGGAATAAAACTGAGATAATTTTTGATTTTATCTAGAGAATAATGTAGGTAGATATGTAATAATAATAAGACCAAGTGTAAATTGAGCTGCAATATGTGGCGCAACTATGTCGCAACTTTTACTTATTGGGCATGAGTATTTTTTTTAATAATAATGCGATTCTAGATATTTTCATTTGTAATTTCCTTATTCGACACAGGTGCCTTTATCATCGATCGAACACTTATTTCGAATCACAGGCGTTAATTCTTAAGCCATGATACACTTTTCCTATCTGTACCTTCTTGCCCTGAAGTCCTTGGATGATCAACTGCAACAATTCGTACCTCTTTGACTCCTCACGACGTAACCCAGATGTTTAAATTTCTTCCTCTTTATTGCTGTTTAAACCTCAAGTGACTAACCCATCCCACGCCGGTACTACATACTTAATTGTTAAAATTCATAACTTTGAAGGTAATCCAGCACTCTTTAATACCATAAAAATATTTCAAAACATGCTTATATTATTTGTACTCTTTGTAGCTAGTGTAAGTAAAATTAATGCATTGTTTTAAAAACTAAGCATTGTCGTGTAAAACGTTGTCATTTCAATAATCTGAGCGTGTGTTTTATTGTGATTTAGCTGCAATTAGACAACATTGTTATGGTATTGTATCATGAAAACAATTATTTGTTGAAATACCTGTTCATGAAAGAGTTTACTATTTTGGTTTTATAATGACAATGCAGTGTCAGCCCTATATATTAACTGTCCCACTATTGGGCTATCTCTTTATGAGAAAGGTTAGGCTACAATCCACTAAGCCGGCCAAGTGGGCGATGACAGACTTGACATTAATTTTAAGAATATTGTAAAGAACACTCAGACATGACATGCAGTGTTTCTCACAGTTTTCCTTCACCTCAGCTAGTGACAATTAACAATTTAATCCATAGATAACTGTCTGCCTCTCAGTCTCTTGTTCTCTCTTATTGTCTATCATTTAATTTATATCCAACTAGATGAGCCCGCGGTTACACCCGCGTTATTTAAGACTACTGCTGCGCTCCCGTGGCTCATAGCGTGATGTTATATAGCCTTTAGCCTTCATCAATAAATGGGCTATCGAATACTGAAAGAATTTTTGAAATCGGTCCACTAGTTCCTGATTTAGCGCGTTCAACCAAAAAAACAAACTTAGTATAAGATATATAAGATTATATTTTTTTTAAACACCACTCCGTATTCTGCTGCACATTTGAAATTATTATTTTCAAAAGCTTGTCACAAGGGTCAAGGGTGTCAACGCAACAAATGAAATAAATGTATGTGACAAAATGCTTGTTTGGTATCGCTGTCTTTATTTCTAGCACGTAGAAAATAATTTACTGTTGCCAAAAATATATTAGACATATGACCGTATTATAAAAACAATAAAGATACAACAAACTTCATTTTCCTAAGAATATAACTAAGCGACACATTCGTTTTTTTGTACATTTTGTCTCAAGTACTTTACATTTATTTAACTAAAAGCACTACAATTTCGACACTATAAAGATTATTGCTGTACATACGTTCATATCATAAAAGAGAATGTGCCATATTAAGATACATATTACATACAATCTTGAATTTAACGCATAACGTTACATAAATGCCGTGAGGATAATCTTAATGTAGCTTGTACCTTTATTATGTACACACAGTGTGTGTACATAATGTGGCTTGTGAGCATAGAACACCTATGTTTAATACCATAAAATAGGAAAAGATACACGTGATCTACCATCCATGGAATATAGGTATCCCTTTGGATTGCGGAGATCAGACAGGCACCTGTTTTGTGGAAATGTTAATTGCCAGTCAGATCCAGTTGGACTACCAAGCAGACCCCTGGTTGCATCATGATACGGCCATCTACCAAAGGGTTTACAGCTTAACATATTTTGTACTAGATGTTGCATAAATATCTCAATCACAAAGCCTGAAGAGGCACTTAATGATCTGCCACAAATTTCAATTATAACACCACCAATTTTTATGTGGTCAATTTGTAATTAAGTGTAATTTAAAAGGCATATATCTCTCTTCAAAATTAAAGCATATTATAAAGCCTCGCAGATTGCCTCACCATATTTTCATTCACCGTTACAACAAACGAAAATTAAAAACTTAATGATATGTTCATACCTATCAAAACTTTACATGTCGCGAGTTTATACCTGGAGCCTTTCTGTACTCTGCTGATCAGCCATTATCACAATGTTGACAGTGCATGCCGACCATTAAAACTACGTAACTCTTGAAGCATAACTAGCACAACATGTGGTCATACTAGCCTACGTTTCGTTTAATTAAAACTGCATTTTAATTAAATTATTCTACTTACTCTCATAGCTGATAATATAAAAATTATTTCAGTCTTATTTTGAAAAATGATATTATTATAATTACATAAATTGCAAGTTAAAGAAAATATGGGTTCGTCGTTGGCTATATAAATCAATATACCTACATTTACGCGATTTCGAACAATGCTTTTTTCGTCCCAATTAATTATTATTCTGAATATCTTGTAGGATTTCTAGGCGAGGAAAACGTAATAATAACGTATAAATATAAATTAAGAATAATTATGAGAGATTCATTAAAGATAATGAAATGTGCAGCTACTTTTGATGTTCTGATTATTCCAAACAAAGTTTTTCATATCTCTAAAACCTAATGCTTTTTATAAAGGTCTCAATCTCACCTCTGTACAAAAATATGATTCAAGTGTATTTCCATAAATAATCTTGTACACGCGCTCCATATTACCTACATATTTTTTAACTGAAAACTTCTATTTAAAACACAGAATATGTACAGCTAGTCAAGTGGAGCTGATATAAAATTCTCATAATAAATAAGTAAGACTGCCTCCGTGGTCCAGTGGATAGCGTATGCGACTGCTGATTGGAGGTCTCGGATTCGATTCCCGGGTCGAGCATGTGTTACTGGGTTTTTCCGAATTCTCAATAACAGCACGGATTCTGGTGATGTGCCCGGTAACGGCAATAGGCTCGCCCTTAATAGGGGGCGAGCCTATTGCCGTTACCAGCTAGTTAGTTACGAGTTAGCGTGGGACCTTAAAATTCGTGGCGAAATGTGGGTGTAGTAGGCGAAATGCCGGTGTGCCACAGGGTGGCGTGCTATCTCCTTTACTCTTCGCAATATTTATTAATTCTATCTCAAACCAATTACTTTCATCCTACCACCTTTACGCAGATGATTTGCAAATTTACACGCAGGCTCCGTTAAATAAGTTAGCGGAAGCCTGTACTACTATTAGCTCGGACTTGCCGCGTATCTGTGATTGGACCACGAAATATGGACTTAAGGTAAATCCGGACAAAACACAACTGATTGTTGTCGGCAGCCCCAAACTCATGTCGAAAATTTGTTGGTCCGAACTGCTTCGTATTAGTTTTAACGGAAAGGATCTTCCGTTCAGCAAAACTGTTAGGAATCCAGGTATTTACTTTGATGATACTATGTCATGGAGATCTCAAATCCTAGAAACGAGTCGAAAACTATTTGCATCAGCAGGTTTGTTGCGTAGATTACGCAACTTCCTTCTAACTGCCACTAAGATTGCGCTTGTTCAAGCTCTGCTTCTGCCTATAATTGACTACGCGGACGTCAGCTATCTTGAACCCACTGAAGAGCAGCTAGATAAACTTGACCGTCTCCAAAATGTTGCATACGATTTATATTTGGATTGCGCAAATATGATCACGTTTCAGATTTTCGCAACAAACTCAAGTGGCTGCCAATTCGTCTTCGCAGGAATACTCACATTCCTACATTGTTATATAATGTACTTTTCAATCCCAATTCTCCCTCTTATCTCAAAGAACGGTTTAAGTTCCTCCATGACACACATGTAAAGTCCTTGAGGTTGTCTGAGGAGCTAACGCTGGAGATGCCGAAGCATTCCACAAATTACTTCGACAAATCTTTTACTGTTCAGGCTGTGCGATTGTGGAATGCTTTACCACTGGAGATTCGAAGAGTAAACACAATAAATATTTTCAAAGACATGTCTTTTTTTACCATGGTAAAGAAGCACTATTTCAAGGATTGACAAATATATCAACTTAATTATCGTCTGAGTTCATCACTTGTACAAACTGTATCTATTATATTATTTAGTAAATTGATATGTATTTAATTGTATTTGTATAAATTATGTATGTATTTTATGTATGTAAGTAATAGCCGGTTTACACGAGCTTAGTGGCTGGGCGCTTGGTACTTGTCACTAATACTAAGTCCTCATGTGTAAACAAGCGGATTGGTGCTTATTATTCGTGTTTGTGTATAGTGCAAGTGAATAGAAAACGATCCTATTTACTAAGCGACAAGCCGATAACCCAACACGATTTACTAAGCACTTTTCGCTTGCTGACCGTGTGAAAACAGCTTGACAAGATAGTGACATCGTTCCATTTCGAATGTCTGGTCACTAATAACTTCTACTGGCTCCATTGTGTAAACGGTTACTTGTTACTTGTCATATTGAGGCTTAGTGTAGTGACAAGTACTGGGCGCTTGGCTGCTGAGTTCGTGTAAACCGGCCATAAGTAAAATGTATATTTATTTACTTATTTATGTTAATCTAAGTGTATATATGTATTTTATTTAGGATAATCTTCTTGATAATTTCATTTTAAAGCTACACCATACCCACAAAAACGCTTTGATCATTCCTGTCCATCCCAAGGTTGCCTGGCAGCGATCGCCCCTGGCGATAAGGCCGCCGTTTGTACATTAATAAGTCACTGAATAAATGTAATTAACTTTGGTGTGCAATAAAGAATATATTTATCTATCTATCTATCTAGTATTACACATTTGCCTACCCCTGCGGGAATACAGGCGTGAGTCTATAATAATACTAAAAAAGTTCAATGTTCTCGATAAAAATAACCTAACCTATCTGAAAAATTTTAGTTTAAGGCTTGCTCGATACACAAGAGAGATTATAGACATGTTTTACTTCAAAGAAAAACTAACAGATGAGATTCGAAAAGTGGACTAAGAAGATGTATTTTGTCACCTCTTTGATTTCCCTAAGGCATTTTGTGAGGCATATCCACATTTCAGTAGTGTTCAGTATTTGCTAAGAGCTAGTGTGTTCAGTTTTACTTTAGTGAAAGAAATGAGGTTTACGAGTATGTGCGCTTGATAGTAAGACTGTGTTCGCCAGCTACAGCACTTATATTACTCTAAACTTTCATTATATTGCCATACAGGCATGATAATGACTTTGTGATAGATGACATCAGGGGGCCAATTCACCCAATTGTATTAGTTCAAAATGCAGTTTCGATTTAATTTCAGTGTCATACTCATGTCACAAATGATATTCTCCTAAATCATTATTGATACCTGATATTTGAATGTTTTCGGAATGTTATCGTGACTAGATCATAAATTGAACAATCTGTCAACGTCAAACTATAGAAGTCAAATTAGACGATAATTACATTAAATCATTAAATTAACAGAATACAGACTCTGAGTAAATTCAAAATCAAATCTCATTTCGTTCAACATATTATAGTCATTATTTCAATGTCATATAAAATACAAGAATAAGCCTTCAGTTGTATTTAGCGTTGTTGTCAGATGACAACAACGAAGACGCAAACACTAGTTACATCTTATGGATACCTATGGTACTACGGAGTTATGGAATTGTTGAAGATCATCTTAGATCTTGAAATTAGAAATAAAAATTAATGACAATCTAGTTAGTAAAATTTCTTTATTTAATGACAATCTAGTTGATCCAGCATCGTGCTAGTATTTGTGAAAAGTGATAAGATTTTCAGTCTTGAGCTAGGGCACTATAATTGTAGTTTGCATGTAAGCTTGAGTATATTTTTGTAATTATTAAGCTATTCACAATAATATTGTTGTTTACAAATGAGAGACTCACTTTCTTAAATCCCAAATTCGTAATACAACTGCCTTCAACTTGCAATTAACTGATAAAATTGAAAAAATATCCATACCAGTAAAATCAGAAAGGTAACCATAATGAGATTGGAAAACTCAATAAAATATTTTAAATAATTTATTAGAACATCCCGAAAAGTCTTCATTATTGTACGTAAGAGTTAAAACTAAAAATAAATATCTCAATAAAATCCTTTGACGTGTCAAAGAAATAAAGTGATAGGACGTATCGAGCTAAGAATTTATTTTTTGTCCTCCGGAATTTGGATAGGACGTTAAAGAACTTCAAATCATGGCCCTTATGTTTAATCTAAGCGTCTCTTTAAAAACAAGGGCAGGCTTCCTTTTCTTTTTCAAGTTGTTTTTAACTACTTGCATATTTCTAAGATCGCCTAATACATCACGTAGATTTACCCCTTCGGGGAAACAGGCATCTATGTATGTATGTATGTATTCAATTTTAAGATTGGATTGTCCGATGCCATATATAATTAGCAGTAGTGGTTTATTACAATATTTGACGAGACTTTTCGATAATACCCTGTCATGCTCGTATTACAAAAATAAAAGTTTTACAAATGGAACTCACTTTAGTTAACGTTAAATAAGCTAAATTAAAAATTTAGGTAGAAGGTGTAAATTCAGGTCGCTAGTGCTAAAACTGAGATTCAAATATTTTATCTCCTTTCAAAGGTAGATAATTAATTTCAACCGTTTTAGGGGATGCCAAATTTACTAGAAGCTATTATTTTTAATTAATTTATTTCGCAAGTACATTCAGCGACACTGACAGTTACACAAACGTTCTATTCAGATGCCACACAATATGGCCATCGATTTCTGTTTCATGCAAAACTGTTCCAAGTGTTCAATCTCACAAAAGCAGAATTGAAAGCTAAACTATAATTGTAACAAAACCACTGCAACCTCGTACGTCATTTCCATTTTCCATTTCAAAAAGCGTCGATCAAGCCAATAGAAGGAATTGTGGATTTGCAATTTGAATGCAACCATACGCTTGTATACCTTCGGCCATAGGCTAGATACAAATAGCAGCGAATTTCATATGGTTTAAATATTCAAATTTTTCGCAGAACCGATAAACATTGGAGTAGTCATGTTCCAGATTGGAGACAGCGACTTACTTAACGTAGTGTAGGACGCCCTGCGGCCAGGTGGAGTGACGATATACACAAAGTGGCTGGTAGCGATTGGATATTATATATCATTACATTGGACCCAATTTTCGACAAATGTCGAAAATTGGGCTCAATGGCGTGCCATTAAAGAGACCCTTATCCAGCAGTCGACTATGGCAGGCTAATGATGATGATGATTCATCTACCGTTCAAGCCCGTAGCCGCATGAATGACTAGCCCGGCCGCTGCACGGTGAATACGACACGGCTGGACTCCAGCTTAATGAACGTGAATCATCGTATACGTGACGTATCATACGTGAATCTTCCTTTAAAGAGACCGCGCAACATAAATCCATGTGCCCTTACCATGACCTTCACAGTGGTGATATTTGTCAATCTTCATATCAATAAATATAAATAATTTGACTTGAATAAGCATAAGTTAAACTACTGTTATCAATTAATGTAATATCTTGGTACTATTGTAAATGCGAATATTTGTGAGGTTATGGATATTTGTTAGTTTTGCATACAAAAACGACTGAAGAGATTTTGATGTAACTACCAGAAATTTATAAAAAATATAAAAGTCTCCCTCTCTCTCTCTCTAGCTATAAATGCCACAAATTCAAATTTCAAATTCAAAATCCTTTATTTATTTGGATCACAATGTGACGCTTATGAACGTCAAAATAATAAATTTATAAAATAATTACTTATACTCAAATTTAAAACATTATTACTGTATGCTTCTACATTTACTTTTACTGCCACGTTCGCAAAGCAATAGGTAGAACCATGAGAAAGAACGGGCAATAAAACTCACGGTCACTCTTTTTCATCGCCAGGTTTTGCATAATACACAATTTACATTTTGTAAGGTGCTGCAACTGTTACACCTTCTATATCACTTGTATATATTTACTGTACATAATAATACTCAAGCATAATAGTTTTGGTTAGCCTCCTCAGAATAGACATGGTGAAACAGGAGCATCCACTTACATTATATATACCTAATAATGCAGGCAATCCGCGAAAGTGATCAGAACCATGATGGAAATGATGCAGTTAAATATTAAAATCTAATACCAGCCCGCAAGACCGTCATCAACCAGTCATCGCAAGTAGCACCCGTTCACGAGTATGACGCATGTGCCAGCCATCATCCCTCTCGCCATATTAGAGGGACAGGGATGACCCGACACACGACGCCACCACAAAAAATGACATTTTAGTGAGCATGACGACAACGGTATACGAACCAGCAGTAAGAAACAATCTATTGGTATACTGACCATGACCGCCAATTACCTCCCTTTTCCAGATCGTTATTATTAACATAAGTTAGTGGAACGCGTGAAGGAATGCAAATGTAGAAAGAATTTTGTGAAGGTGACAAATGAACAATGATATGATCAGGGATAAATAATGTTAAACTACATTCAACAAATCATAAAAATATCCAAATCCTGCAAAAATCATGTGTCCACGAGGCACTTCCACTTAACATGTAAATAAAATAATCGTGAGTTAAACAACCCTTGGCCTATCCCCACAGTGTCTTATCATTTAAAAATTCCTTGATAGTGTAATAACCCCTTTGTAAAAGAAAGTTCCTAATTGTTCGTTTGTATTTGTGCATGGGTAAATTCATTATTTCTAGAGGCAATTTGTTGAAAAATCGTATACCAATCCCCGCAAATGAGTTCTGAACTTTATGTAGACGGTAGTTAGTTCCCACCAGTTTATGCTTATTCCTTGTGTTCACTTTGTGCAAATCACTATTTTTGCGGTACAGAATTAAGTTTTTCTTAATGTACATTAAGTTAGCATATATATTGCGATGAAACTGTCAATATATCTACTTCTTTAAATTTATCACGTAAAGAATCTCTAGCACCTAACTTATAAATTGCACGTATGGCCCTCTTTTGAATGATAAAAATAGTCTGTATATCAGCAGCTGTACCCCATAACATTATTCCGTAAGACATTACGCTGTGAAAATAACTAAAGCAAACTAGTCTAGCAGTATCTATATCTGTGAATTCCCTAACTTTTCTAACTGCAAACGCTGCAGAACTAAGTTTTACTGCGAGACAGGATATTTGGGCGCCCCACTGAAGCTTACAATCTAAAGTTACACCTAAGAATACGGTTGATTCGACTAGTTCAATTGTTTCCTTATTTAAAATTATCAAACAATTTAAATTAAATGACCTAAATAAGCTAACTAACCTAGTACAGATTGGTGATTTTTCTAACAAATTGACATTAAAATCGCCACATACGATTATAGACTTCCTACTAGAAATTATGTGTTTTAAGACATCCTCTATAATGCTTTCAAACTGACTAAAATCGTTTTGTGGTGGTCGATACACACACACTATAATATTTTGTTCAAGCTCAACACAAGAAATCTCAGCAGTGCGCTCGATAGAAAGTTTAGCTATATCCCTACGTTCTTTATATTTCAAACTATTACATACATATATTAGAGAGCCACCACGAATAGCCTTCTTTCTTACGAATGCACTTATAACTGAGTAATGTTGATTGTTAAATATTAATTGGTCACCTCGCAACCAATGTTCCATAATACATAAGATATCAATCTTATGTTTATTTAAAAATAAATCTATTTCTAATTCTTTGCCAGATAGGCCTTGTATGTTTTGATGAACTAAGTTTAAAACACATGAATGCCTATCTGTTGTCTCATCTAATAGTTTAAACTAATAGATGTGTCAATACTACTATTGGTATAACTATTATCTACCAAATTCCTAAGTACTCTAGTAGTACTCCTGTCAGTATATAAATTAAATCCTAATAATATAGCAAGTTGTCGCCTATGTACATAAGAAAGATACATAGTATCTTTTGTTAAAAAGAAATTACTAATAAAAATATTAGTGTCAAAAAATAAAATACTGTCACTATGACATGTCCTATTGTACAATAATAAATTTAATTTGCCTATCTGCCTGTTTTAGTCATCTGTGAGAGCATATGAATAAGGCAATGCACTAATAATAAAGCTACATCCTATTTTTGTGCTAACATCTATCATTAAGTCTGTTAATTCTATGAGACTGTTTTTGGAGACTAATGAGCTGTCACCATACAATATGATGACAGTGTTTGTGCATTCAAGTCGGCATTCTTAATCTTATCAACTAGGGTACAAGACTGAGCTCCAGGTGAACAAAAGTTCTGTACTGGTTGCTCAGTGTAATGATCAATTAAGCTCCCTAAACCCACTCCCAGTTGGTCTGAAAAAATTATTACGTTCTTACTGTCAGTCTTTACTGGATGCAATTTGTTTTGTGTATTATACTGACATCCATGTGCATTCAATTCTATTGATTCAGCAGGTGTAGTCGCACACTTAGTTGTACAACTGGAACAGTAATGATTAGAGTTGGATAATGAGATAAGTTGTTTTAAATTTTCTCGACCAACTCTTGAAATTTCTTCATATTTTAAGATGTATTTATGAGTCCCATTCTGGTGTTCCATTATAGTTCTAGTGAGTTGAGCTTGTAGATTTGATATTTGTGCTTGCAACTCACTTGTGTGTTGTTCATATAACAACCTACCAGAAACTAATTATTCATTTGTTTCCTCAAGCTTTAATAAAAGAGACTCACACTCTTTATTTAATTTACAGTTATCTTGTGCATACTGACTCAATTTGGTAGACCACTTAGGACCCGATCTAAGATTCTTAATTAATTTATTTAACTTAAACAATTTTCTAAATTTATTCTTACTAAGACATTTTTTGAAAAAGTTACATTTAAGAGCTTTTAGCACATTAATTTTGTCACCCAGGAGCTCAGAGAATAAGTTGTGAGTAGCAGTACTGTTAAAGGCCGCAATTGTGTCTTCTAAAGTTGAAATTCTGCCATAATCCTCATTGAGACTTGCTTCTAACTCCGCATTGCGGCTAAGTTGTCTGGAGTAAATTTCGTCGCAGCTGCTGAAACACCTAACTTCTTCTCGTAGTCTGTCCCGTTGATCCAAGTCATCCATATGCTCTATATGGAGCTCCGTGAGTTGTATCTTCAGCTCAGATATACGGTCATTCACAATTTTAATTTCTTCTTCACAGTCAACGCGTTCCCTTAATAGTTGACTGTTGTCATCCTTGTACTTCTTTAACTCGAGCAGGGTTATTCTTAATTTATTTTCCGCCTCCTTGGCCGTTGCCTTCCGAGTCATCATATGGGTAGACATTGCCAAGGATTACAAATTACTTAAAAAATAAGAAAACAGCTGAGCAAAGTCAAAGAAGAGAAGAGATGTGATGGGGTTTGAGTATTATTGTATAGACAGAATAAATAAGAAAAGTTACATAAAAAATATGAATAAAAATTATATTAAATTAATTAATTGTAGAAACTAAGAGATTGAGAACAATTTAGGTAATTTGAATACTTAAGAGTAATTATCTAATACTTTTACAAGGTTTCTATTGAAATATCTCAGCTGATGAACTTAATCAACTTATTAATAAAATGTAAGTAGGTATACAAGTTACAGGTTTAAACCAATAATAGCTAATACAGAAAAGTACACAAATATATGAAGTACAGACAAGAATAAACAGTGTAGTAATTGTGAAGTGTATCTGTAGATTGTGTTTGTCTGGGGCTGTTGTTTAGTCCTCGATTTTGCTTCCACATATAGTCAAGCAAAAGGAGACAGAACTGAGCCAGATATGTGTTGGATGTAGCTCACACGGGGGTGAGCCGAGTAATTCGGTGTTGTGGAGTGTTGGATAAGTTTTAATAAGTATAATACTCCCCGGGTTTAAGTCTTAGCAGATGTAAATTCAAATCCGTCCGTTGACACCAAGTCTTCGTTCTGTTCGCTCGAACTTTGGCCGTGTAATTATTATACTTTTTACACACACAATTTTAACAATAACTTCTTGTCACTATTTTATCAATATATACTAACTTATATGTTAAATAATCAATTAGAATTATATTAAAACTTTTTTAATTACGGAGCTAAAATTATTGACGTCTGGCGGTTACAGTTGCCAGAGCAAAAAAAAAGCCACATGGTGGTGGGCTCAGATTTTTACGTTACGCTTCCACTTCGCTCTATCTGCGACATCATCATCATTAATTTTTATTCTAAGGCTTTCGATAAAATAAATCATGATATCCTTCTTGGTAAGCTCTATAGATTCGGTATTCATGGTGATTTATTGCGGTGGCTGGAGTCGTATTTAAGAGATCGGTCTCAGGCGGTAACTGTTAAAGGATTCTGCTCTACGTTTATTCCTGTGCCCTATGGTGTTCCCCAGGGCTCACATCTTGGTCCTTTATTGTTCAATATATTTATCAATGACGTCTCATCAGTCTTCATAAATTCGTCGTTTCTTTTATATGCTGATGATAATATAAATCTTTAAAATTATCAATTCATCTGAAGACTGCTTACTAATGCAAAGCGATATTGACAGACTTTCCAATTACTGTCAGCGTAATTTACTGGCCTTGAATTGCAACAAATGTAATGTTATAACATATTCACGTAAAAAAAATAACATATTCTTTGATCACAATATCAGTGGACATAGCCTTCAAAGATTCTTTTTAGTGAAGGATTTGGGTGTTTATCTAGATTCAAATCTGGTGTTTGATCGCCATATTAATGAGACTGTCAGTAAATCCTATCGTATTCCAGGTTTTATTCTTCGAACTGGTAGAGATTTCAAAAGAATTTCGACTCTCCTTCTTTTATACAGATCTTTAGTTCTTCCTATATTAGAGTACTGTTCAGTTATTTGGAATCCACAATATAAAGTGAATATTGATAGGTTGGAATGGATACAAAATAAATTTTTAAAACACCTAAGTTACCGCTCTAATTGTTTAAACATTTGTGAACCAGTCAGCCAGCTTTTGCCACTTTCCGATTGTAGGTTGGTTAGGAATCAAAGATTTCTCTTTAAAATTTTAAATAACCTTGTCGATTCTCCCTACTTATTGAATCAAATATTGTTTAAATGTCCACGCTTAAACGCCAGGAGGACCAATTTTCTGCAACCAGCGACAGCTAGAACGAATTATGGGGCAAATACTTTTATTCGTCGTGCGTGTAGGTCGTATAACCAAAGGTTTTCAGAGGTTGACTTTTTCTCTGTATCATTAAATACTTTTAACAAAGCTGTAGTGAAATTAATAGATCCGAATCAAATTTAATTTAATTATTAGACATTTAATGTGTTTTTTTTTATTTCTCCGAATGATCTTTTATGGTTTTAAAGTTTAAAACTATATTTAATTAGTTATTTATTTTTCTCGTATTTTAATTAATGTTAGGTATTTTTCATATTTTTTTTAATTCCTTTAACTTAGGGACCATTGTTTTTATTTAAATTTTAGTTAATACTTATTTTTAATGAAATCATATCTTATTTAAATGAAATTTAATTTATTATTATAATGTGATTATTTTGAATTATGTTGTATTGTATCAATTTAGTTTAGTTTTAATTTCCGATTAAAATTAAAACTAACATACAGACTCGACAAAAAAAAACGGATGGCGTAAGTTTTATTCCGACATCGAACCCACAACCCCCAAGGTACTGCAAAACAGGAAAGGTTGACCAAGAACACCAACTTCTATGCTTTCAGTATAACAGTGTTCCGTAATATCTCACTAACTATAAAGTTAAAATACGAGAAACGTGGAACAGCTGACTCGTTACTTGGAATCGTGATTAATGAAGATAGTTTGTTTCTTCTACTGAATCAAGTTTTCTCCGAAGCGGTAGTTAGTTTATTCCATCAATTTACAACTCCTTACACATTTTTATTTAACTATTAATGCTTTTAATTTTCTGCTTTATAAATGTTTTTAGATAAGTAATATTATTTATGGTAGAAGAATTCTGCTGAAGTAGTTTTATCCTTTCGTGATTTTTACACAGACTAATATTTATACTAAAGGTGAAAAACGTTCTATTCTGTGCCGACTCGGCACGGTAAATAATCTAAAAGTATTGTAACTTGGCCGTCTCCCCGAGTTATATACCTACAGACGTGTCGGACGCAAACAAGCAGTAGGGTCGCCCGCCCCAAGCATTTTAATTACATCTACCTACTCGAAAATTTTTGCTTTTGCGACTGTTCATATTAATTATATTTTTTTATTCAAACACATCCAAATCATGTATGTAAGTACCATAGGAATGACCAAGTGGTTACACTAAGTAGACTTTACATTAAGCAGATTCATATTCGCTTTCATTTTGAAAATAATTCGTAAGGTACTACTAATTATAGACTTCAATGAAATAATACATTGTCCATAACGCAGGTAAAAGTGTTCTGCTAGTACCTATATATTATTACTACAATCATACCAATATGATTAATATTTGACCAAGATAATATAAAAATATCAACATAATAATAAATTAAGCTAATCAAATTTCGACTTAATGACGCATAAGTTAAGGATTAAACATTGCAACGCAGTAGGTATGGTTAAAGATCTTTATTCTCAAAAGGAATTACATTTCACTTAATGAGAAATACAAATTAAACTTATTATAAATGCAAAGTAACAGGCGTGCACCTTTAAACTTAAAATAGCATAGGTCATGTATATATTTTCACATAAAAAAACTTTAAGATCACTTTAAACACTTTTTTTATTACATTTGTAGTAGTAGTCTGTTTTATATTATAGGTTTTTATAAAAATCTATATATCTAATCCCACCCTCATTCCGACTACTGTGTCACCTGTGTAGCCAGGTTCAGCAGCAGTGACCATTGATGACAACGAGTTTTGACAAAATGAATAATCCACTTCCCTCCTTAACAAAGCGGGAGACAAGAAACGAAGAGATATAGAGATGAGAAAAGATAAGCACCACTGACATGAGCATTAAGGGGGTCTAAATTGTGAACTATACCTGTTTCCAGTAATATGTATGGCAGAAACGCCTAAACGCACGGAAATTCGCCCTACTTGCCACAAAATCCGTATAGTACACTACTCCAGAAGTTACCTCTAATTCGTTAAGCATGATATTACGTTCAATTTGCCAAAGACTACACTCCCATAGAATGTGATGAGCAGATTGTTTATAATTGTTGCCAGATGTTGAACATTGGCATACCGGTGAATCAACTAGCTTAAATGAATACAACTTGCTCTTAAAGTTGCTATGACCTGTAAGAAATTGGGCTACACAGTGATCCACCTCCAACCAGTTCCTCGCCAGTCGCTCTCGGACGCATGGGAAGAACTGGTAGAGGTGACGGCCCTTAGTTGATGTGTTCCAGCGACATTGCCATTCATCAAGAAGATCATCATAGACTGTGGATTGATGGTTCAACAATCTAGCGATCTTATGTCTGTCGCGCGGAGCTATAAAATTTAGATCCATGTTATCTCGTGTCACGAAATACATTGCTGCTCGTCTTTGTGCCTCAAGATCGACTGGAAATACACCTGCCAGTACTGGCAAAGCTTCAGTACTAACTGTCCTATAAGCCTTGCACAAAAATATCAACGCGAGACGTTGAATTTGTAGCATTTTACGTCGTACAGCACCGATAGTAGCTCTATCAGCCCATGCAGGCGCACCATAACACATACAACCCAGATATGTTGCACCATAAATTACTTTTAAAGTTTTGAACAAAGGCCCCCATGTCGCAGTTGATATCTTTGACAAGGCGTAAAAACTTCTTTTAGATTTTTCACCTACTGTTTTAATGTGCTCGACAAATGAAAAGTTTCTCTCTAAAACTAACCCTAAATAACAAACTGATTCTTTGTTTCTGATGGTGATGTTATTGAATTTGATTCGAGGCGGTGTTTTAAAGTTCCCTTTCAAAAGTAATTGAAATGTTTTCTGTGGAGAAAAATATAAACGATTGCGTTCACTCCAATTGTTGATTAAGTCTAAACATTGATTAGCTAACCTTTCAAGTCCTACCCTAGTATTAGATTGAATAAGTAAAAGACCGTCATCTGCGTATCCGGTCAATAAGCAACCTGGTGGTAGTGGTATGCTTAGAAAGTCATCAAAACCTAGATTCCATAAATACAGGCCTAACACTTATCCATGCGGACAACCCATGGTCAGCGCCTTCGACACAGCATGGTGGCCTAATTTTAACTTTGCTATTCCATGTAGGAAATACGTACAAATGAGGGAATATATGTTACTAAAGCATCCACGAGACTTTAATTTAAGTAAAAGCATTGGCCACCATGCGTTGTCGAAAGCGCCAGATATATCTAAGAATATACCTAGCACATATTGTAGTGTTGATGACGAAACTATCTTCCTAACCGATATAACTGCGTCAACTGTCGATTTACCTACTGTGAAGCCAAATTGTGTATCGCTAAATCTAATACCGCCCGGCAGAAGCCGGGGAACTACGAGACGTTCTAAAAGCTTTCCTAGTGATGGTAACAATGTTATTGGCCTATATGACTTAGGGTCGTCGGAAGGTTTGTCTCCTCTTTTTGGTATGATCCTAATGTAACCACTGCGCCATATACGAGGAAAATTACCTTCTGCTATGCAACTTTTAAAACAAAATGGACTTACCAGATGTTTTACAAGCTTCCTTTAGCATATTGTTGGAGATTTTGTCTTCGCCTGAAGCTTTGTTAGGCGGCAAAGATCCGACAGCATTTATAAATTCGTCATAAGATGGTAGGTCTGACGCTGGTGAAACGGGTTGCAAAGCAGCCCATTGTCGGATCTGACGGTGGTAGTCTGTGTCATTTTCCAGCCGATCGTTGGGTATCAGACAATTCAAGAGATTGTCCGTTGTCTCCTCAATACCAGTGAAAAATTCAAATTTACTGAAGTTGTGTTGTGTTATTTTTGAAAATGTTGAATGATTTAGCTTCTTTGATTTCGATTAGTAATTTATTAAACAGTTGAGCACCTTCATATTTTATATTTTTAGCACCATAGTTGGTTCTTGGTTTTTATAAGATATAAATTATTAGCTCGTCGCGTGGGATAGACGCCCATTTCTTTGTTACTTTTTAAATCTATATTAGATAAAATCTGCTTATTTAAATTTTTCCATATTAGTATGCAAGTTTTAAAATTATATAGCTGTTTAATATCCATTAATTTTGTTTCTTGATATATACGTGTTGTTGGTGTCAAAAAGAAAAAAAATGACGTTTTATTATTTTATTTTGAGCAATTTTTAAATCTTTTAATACATTGTGAGAGGCGCTACCCCGGATCTCAACCAGATAGTCCAGATGTGGTTTCACAAGAGAATTTAGATTGTATATCGCACTTTGCGGGGAAGACTTCGCACGATAGGTCTTAAGAGGCCATTTAAAGATTTTAATTTAGAGGTCACCCTCGCTACGTGATCATTCCATGTCAGTCCAGAGTCCAATGTCAAGCCTAGATATTTTTCCGAATTTGATTTCTTAATATGTTGGTTATTTATTTGTAAGCTAATATCATGTATTTTCTTATTCTTAGCTTTAAATATGACAAAGCTTGTCTTGGCTACATTGATGGTTAACCGGTTAGATTGGAACCATTTGTTCAACATGTTTCGGTCTTCCTGAGCTTCTTTTTGAATTATATCTAATCACTCTCTCTCTCTTCCTAGCTATGCATCCCACATGGTGGTGGAGTCAGCTTTCTTTATTTTACTCTTCCAGTTCGCTCTATCTGCGACATTATCGTCAGTAACATTACATACCCTCTGGTCCTTTAACACTTCATCTCTCCACCTTGTTTTGGGTCGTCCTCTAGGTCTCCAACCAGGGAGGTCAAGCTGTAGTGCCAATTTCCCTACGTAGTCTGGTGGCCTCCTTTTCACATGACCATATCATCTCAGCCTACTTTCCTGCATCTTGTCGCCGATGTCGCGTACACCGAGGCTTCCTCGCACGTACTCGTTGCGGATTTTGTCGAGCCTGGTTACGCACATCCACCTTAGCATCTTCATTTCAGCAACTTGAAATGAAGTTGAGATTCCAAGTAACGAGTCAGCTGTTCCACGTTTCTCGTATTTTTACTTTATAGATAGTGAGATATTATGGAACACTGTTATACTGAAAGCATAGTAGTTGGTGTTCTTGGTCAACCTTTCCTGTTTTGCAGTACCTTGGGGGTCGTGGGTTCGATGTCGGCATAAAACTTACGCCATCCGTTTTTTTTGTCGAGTCTGTATATTAGTTTTAATAGAAAGCTCTTTGTGTTTGTAAAAAACTGAAACTTTTATTGGAACATGCACAATGAATACAGCGGAACTTACTTTTACATTAGATAAATGAACTTAGTGGTATATTTTGTTACCTACATATAATATATTTATAATTTTGACAAGCCAAGTTGGAGATATGTAGTACTAAAGGACAAGAGGGAATGCAATTATTAATGATGATGATGTCGCAGATAGAGCGAAGTGGAAGCGTAACGTAAAAATCTGACCCCATCACCATGTGGCATTTATAGCTAGAAAGAGAGAGAGGGAGATATTTATATTTTTTATCAATTTCTGGTAGTTACATCAAAATCAGTTCAGTCGTTTTTGTATGCAAAACTAACAAACATCCATAACCTCACAAACATTCGCATTTACAATAGTATCAAGATATTACATTAATTGATAACAATAGTTTAACTTATGCTTATTCAAGTCAAATTATTTATATTTATTGATATGAAGATTGACAAATATCACCACTGTGAAGGTCATGGTAAGGGCACATGGATTTATGTTACGCGGTCTCTTTAAAGGATGATTCACGTATGATACGTCACATATACGATGATTCACGTTCATCAAGCTGGAGTCCAGCCGTGTCGTATTCACCGTGCAGCGGCCGGGCTAGTCATTCATGCGGCTACGGGCTTGAACGGTAGATATATCATCATCACAGACTGTTGGATAAGGGTCTCTTTAATGGCACGCCATAGAGCCCAATTTTCGAAATTTCGTGTCCAATCGCTACCAGCCACTTTGTGTATATCGTCACTCCACCTGGCCGCTGGGCGTCCTACACGTTTACTAAGTCGCTGTCTCCACTCTGGAACACGACTACTCTAACGTTTATCAGTTTTGTGAATATTTAAACCATAAGAAATTCGCTGCTGTTTGTATCTAGCCTATGGCCGAAGATATACAAGCGTATGGTTGCATTCAAATTGCAAATCCACAATCCCTCCTATTGGCTTGATCGACGCTTTTTGAAATGGAAAATAGAAATGACGTACGAGGTTGCAGTGGTTTTGTTACAATTATAGTTTAGCTTTCAATTCTGCTTTTGTGAGATTGAACACTTGGAACAGTTTTGCATGAAACAGAAATCGATGGCCATCTTGTGTGGCATCTGAATAGAACGTTTGTGTAACTGTCAGTGTCGCTGAATGTAGTTGCGAAATAAATTAATTAGAAATAATAGCTTCTAGTAAATTTGGCATCCCCTAATACGGTTGAAATTAATTATCTACCTTTGAAAGGAGATAAAATATTTGAATCTCAGTCTTAGCACTAGCGACCTGAATTGACACCTTCTACCTAAATTTTTAATTTAGCTTATTTAACGTAAATTAAAATGAGTTCCATTTGTAAAACTTTTATTTTTGTAATACGAGCATGACAGGGTATTATCGAAAAGTCTCGTCAAATATTGTAATAAACCACTACTGCTAATTATATTATGTGGCATCAGACAATCCAATCTTAAAATTGAATACATACATACATACATAGACTCACGCCTGTTTCCCCGAAGGGGTAGGCAGAGCCATATTAAACGCCCACTTTTCACCAGTGTTTCGGTCCCACATAATAGGTGGCGAGCCTATTGCCGCTTATCGGGATATTTTGTTTGCCAGAGCCTCGTCCGTTGATCGGCAGGTGTACTTACAGGTGAGATTGGCGTGGGACCCTAAGTTCTTGGTGGGAACCCTATGCACCCAAAATTTTTATAATGTTTTAATTTTGATGTTTTGACACTATTTTATCCGACAATTTTGATAAATATTGCCAGTTGTTAAATGTTTTGATAGGGTAGTTCATGATAATATAATGTTTCAATTTGCCAAAAGTTTTTGGTTGTATCAAGTAAAATCTACGTGATGTATTAGGCGATCTTAAAAATATGCAAGTAGTTAAAAACGAACTTGAAAAAGAAAAGAAAGCCTGCCCTTGTTTTTAAAGAGACGCTTAGATTAAACATAAGGGCCATGATTTGAAGTTCTTTAACGTCCTATCCAAATTCCGGAGGACAAAAAATACATTCTTAGCTTGATACGTCCTATCACTTTATTTCTTTGTTACGTCATAGGATTTTATTGAGATATTTAGTTTTAGTTTTAACTCTTACGTACAGTAATGAAGACTTTTCGGGATGTGCTAATAAATTATTTAAAATATTTTATTGAGTTTGCCAATCTCATTATGGCTGCCTTTCTGATTTTACTGGTATGGATATTTTTTCAATTTTATCAGTTAATTGCAAGTTGAAGGCAGTTGTATTACGAATTTGGGATTTAAGAAAGTGAGTCTCTCATTTGTAAACAACAATATTATTGTGAATAGCTTAATAATTACAAAAATATACTCAAGCTTACATTCAAACTACAATTATAGTGCCCTAGCTCAAGACTGAAAATCTTATCACTTTTCACAAATACTAACACGATGCTGGATCAACTAGATTGTCATTAAATAAAGAAATTTTACTAACTAGATTGTCATTAATTTCATTAAAGAAAAAATAAATATTCTGCCTCTAGTTGGAGAAACACCACGTTTCTCCAACTAGAGGCAGAATGTTTTGTCACGGTCAAATGATTATGCCTGGCAGATCAAGCTGATTTCGAATTTCTAATTGCAAGATCTAAGATGATCTTCAACAATTCCATAACTCCGTAGTACCATAGGTATCCATAAGATGTAACTAGTGTTTGCGTCTTCGTTGTTGTCATCTGACAACAACGCTAAATACAACTGAAGGCTTATTCTCGTATTTTATATGACATTGAAATAATGACTATAATATGTGGAACGAAATGAGATTTGATTTTGAATTTACTCAGAGTCTGTATTCTGTTAATTTAATGATTTAATGTCATTATCGTCTAATTTGACTTCTATAGTTTGAAGTTGACAGATTGTTCAATTTACGATCTAGTCACGATAACATTCCGAAAACATTCAAATATCAGGTATCAATAATGATTTAGGAGAATATCATTTGTGACATGAGTATGACACTGAAATTAAATCAAAACTGCATTTTGAACTAATATAATTGGGTGAATTGGCCCCCTGATGTCATCTATCACAAAGTCGTTATCATGCCTGTATGGCAATATAATGAAAGTTTGGAGTAATATAAGTGCTGTAAGTCTATACGTGCTGGCGAACACAGTCTTATTATCACTAGCTATATACACACTAGCTCTTAGCAAATACTGAACACTACTGAAATGTGGATATGCCTCACAAAATGCATAGGGAAATCAAAGAGGTGACAAAATACT
Source organism: Euclidia mi (assembly GCA_944739405.2). NCBI lineage: Eukaryota > Metazoa > Arthropoda > Insecta > Lepidoptera > Erebidae > Euclidia > Euclidia mi. The sequence goes on from OX123190.2 coordinate 68,555,436, forward strand.
TCTTCTTTTAAAAATAATAATGGACTAAGTATGGAGCCTTGGGGCACGCCAACAACTACTGTTGCGGGTCTACTAACACTTTCTTCAATTTTGACAACTTGAACTCGATTTTTTAGATATGATTTTATTGTGTTATATGCTTGGCCAACTACACGAATATTCTCCAGTTTATTTAACAGTATTGTGTGGCTGATGGTGTCGAAAGCCTTTTTTAAAACAAATCATGGCAAAATGTGGGTGTTATATTATATTACACCTCTGCCTACCCCTTCGGGGATACAGGCGTGAGTCTATGAATAAAAAAAAAACACGCCAACTGCGAGCTTTTTCGAAGCTATGTTTGTTTTTATTTGGGTAATTAAATCAATTGTTGCCGATAAAGTATTAATTTTTAAACGGAAGCCATACTGTCGGTCATACAAAAATGTAGTATCTTCTAAGTACGCACTGAGTCTTCAATGGATGGCCTTCTCAAAGATTCTCGACATGGTCGGCAACACAGATATGGGGCGATAATTCCCTGGGTCCGTTTTAGATCCCGATTTATTAATTGGAGTAACTTTAGCTATCTTTAAAATATCTGGGAAATCACCATTTTGAAAACATTTATTTATGCAATTTGTTAATTCGTTTACTATATTATTTTTTATGCATTTAATCGATTTTGTATGTATATCTTTTACCCCAGTACTTGTCTTTGGGTCGAGAGCATCTATTAGTTTACCTATCTCATTTGTTATCGGATAAGGACGACTCCAGTATAGCCAAATGAAAAAGTTGTCTTCCAGATTAGATTTAACATGGTCAAGTATAGTATTCGTTGTAGAGGTGGTTCGAGTAGAGTAATCCGAGTGTATTTTATTTATTATTTTATATCCATATTCTTGTCATAGGTAAATATATCTTTTTGCATTTTTGTCAAGTTTTAACAAATCTAAATCGAAATCACCAAAGATGACAGCTCTTTTTTTAAACTGAATTTGTTGTTCAAAATCTTCAAGAAACTTATTGATATTTGTATTACCAGGCTTATAGATCACTCCAATATCCAAGCTATGCTAGTTTCGTTATACGTATCCATAGGTAATTATTTCCATTTGTATACTTTTCTTCTAAAGCTGAATGTTTCAAGTTGTTATGTACAAAGATAGACGCACTTCCACCTCAGGATTCATGCCTATAGCTATAATAACGTGTATAATTGGGTATATATAGACGGGAAGCTTCTTCTTCCGATTGTATTCAAGTTTCCGTTAGGAGAATGCCATCGATACGCGTGAATATTAGCCTAGACATACAACAAAGCTCATTAAACTTGGCATTGTTCGTTATGCTCCTTATATTTAGACTAGAGGACGCCAGCAGCTACGCCTGCAATTTTTTTAAATTTACCCGTTTTGGCCGATCCCGTGGGAATTTCGGGAAATCCCTTCTTAGTGCACCCCTACGATCCCCAAGGAACGTACATGCCAAATTTCAGCTTCCTGCGCCTTATAGTTTTGGCTGTAGCTTGTCTGTCAGTCAGTCAGTAACGCAAGGATTTTATATATTAAGATATAAAAAGTTCAGGGATGATTTATGTATAATTAAATTGGTATATTGACTCAGTACTTGATAGGTATTGTCTCTACTCTGTGTATCAATCACTGTGTCAAGTTGTTGATTTAGTTTTTTGTCTGTTTACTTACAATTTTTGGAATACCTTTAATATATTTGACAATTAGGTTAGTTTCGCCATTTTGTTGCTTTTCTTTAAGTTCTTTGCGTAATTTATCTAAGTATCGCTTTGAAAAATCTTAAAATTTTCAGGAATATCTTTCTTATTACGTAATAATTGTTTGGGAATATCGGCGGTCTTGAAACAAATCTTCATTGGTCGATTTTTATCCGTGGCATATTTACCCTTACGGTGTATGTTAATTGGTTCAGAACAATCCGGTTTAATCGATGTTAATAAGTTAGATACTTGCCTTTTTTTATATTGGATCCTTTTTTCGCGGTTTTCGGTTCTTAATTCCGGTATACCAATCACAATTATATTTTTTTCTCGCTCAGATCGTTCCTTAAATTGTTTTAAATATTCCTCCTAGGTGTTAAATGGTAACTGTGTTGGAGTAGTGGACATATCCAAATGTAATTCTAGACGTTTAAGTTTTTGTTCCGTTAAATTGGTCCTATTATTTAGTTTAGACAGCTCAGCCTTTATTAAAATCTGTTCAGAACTTAATTGATCGGTAGCCGTCTGAATATTATTCATCTGGCTTTTTATTTGGCTTAAATCTTCTCTAATACAATCCATTTGATCTTTTTGGCAAACCGTAACGCTATTCATCATGGCCATAAACTCGCTTTGAAAGTCCGCTATTTCTTTACAACACCAACAATCCTTTTCTAAGTCGTGTTGTTTACGTTTACGCATAGTTATTTGCATGTTGTTATCAAAAAGTTTAGATAAGTCAGGCTGCGAGCCACCGCCGCTGCCGCGGACGCCCTCGGCGGCCGTGCGATTCCCACCACCACCAGCCGCACTTGACGTTGCCAAGGACTCCATTACAGTTCAATTCAATAGTGGTGAATGACCCACAAATTGTTGTTTGCATTAAAATGCTCGCAAACTTTTATGATTTGCACATACTATTATAGTGTGCGTGGCTTGCACACCGCAAGCTCGTTCATCTTTAGTGTGTACGCTGCCTTTGCCAAAGTACGTCATTACGAATCTCGACGGAAAAAGCTCCGCTTAAAAACACGCCTTTACACGACCTGGTATGTTGGCAAAACGCGGTCGTGATTAATTACTACTGCAGACGCCTACACATAAATTTTACGATTTGCCTACGCCTAAAAGTGAACAGAGCGCTTTCAAAGTTTCCAGTGACATCGTACAGTGATTAAAATATGTGTACGGATATGTGTTCGATAACTTTTGTTTTTGGTCATGAAGATTATGAGCAAATTTGGTAACGCTTAATCGTCTTTGTTTAAATGTACTGCTTTATAGATGTATATCCTTAGTTTCTTAATTACGTAGTCGTATATCATATTGAACACCTTAGAATTGTACCATTGTTTTTTAATATTAATAACGTTTCTGATATGGCTACCTTGGTGTTAGTGAGATCTGCTAGGGGTCATGAGGTCTTGGATTAAATTTCAGAGTTGACTAATACGGGACACACAAGACTTGCTCATTGTAAAGTACTAGTAGCCAGTGATAAGCGATGTTCTCATTCTGTCAATCTACTAAGAGCAGCAAATATGACAAGTTTTGAGCGCTACATCGCTTATGCCATACCTATACCTCTCACTTTTTATTCAAATACCAACTTCTTTTTTCTTCTTGTTCTGACTGCCCAAGAAAATCACGACTTCTATTCTTATAGATATAGAAGAATATAAGAGAGAATAAGAATAGAAAATAATTTGGCAAAATAGCATGAGGACATATTCATTATTCGTCCTCTCTCTTTCTCTAGGTAATAACGTACCACGTTACATACATTTTGGTTTGTACACAAAATGTGAAAGTTTGAAAATAACATCAAATACTTATGGATTTTATTAATTTGTAATCGATTATTGCGTGAAATTATTAACGTCAGTCAGCTGATTGCTATTCTCATATATAAACCTAATATCCGTTCCTAACTTCGTCGTATAATCAAACCTTTCTATAAATATACCTTAAATTTATAATACCTCTCTACTTAACCAAACCAACAAATACAATAATAAAACGTCATATCCATGACCTGTATCTGACAGATATATAAATACTCTAAATAAACCTATATGGACTGAACTATTTACTAATGACAAGTAAGGCTCATTTTTGTTCATCAAAAGGCGTCTGGAAATCAGAACTTTGCAAAGTAATCACTTTTCTGACAGAGTTGGAGGAATTTTGGCCGAACGAACTTTTGTGTTTGGTCTGTATGTCTGAAGAGTTTTGATGAAGACATAACTTTTTCTTATTTGCCAAGACGTTACATAGATTACGTTGACTATGTAGCTTTTTTAAAATATCGTGCTAGCTAGTTAAATGTTGCTGCTCTTCAGATCACCAACACCACTTCTTGTTCACAAAAGAATACACATGCTATCTGAAAAGATACTTTCGCATTATAAAGTATTCGTGCAAGAAATGAAGACACTATTGAATTGTTTCCCTAGACCTGTAGATAGGAATTTGGATGTCTACCAAATGAGAGCATAAAGCACATCTTTCTTTTTGCCTCTACTGAATTAACTGCTAGATTGTACAGCTCACATTTTTTGTGTCTAGGCAGAGGAAATTAAACGCTGAAAAAGAATTCCGCAGTTTAAAATGCAAAACACAAAATCAAGTTACACTAGATGTAAACAAAAAACAGTGAATTAACTTAGTTAAGCACACCAAAATTAAGTAATGGTGCTTAAGTGGTTGCTGGGTTTAATGCTTATAATAATTATTCAGACATAATTGGATAACTCCAGATTGCAGTGATCTCTAAATTCAAACTAGAGACCTTACTATGACAATTTAATTAAAACTAGACTATTGGTTATCGAACCATTACTGATAAAATATCAGAGGTGTTATCAAAGGGGAAAATATTATTATATTGCAAACAGAATTTTACTACTGTCAAACGGAAATCGGATTAAATTTATTGGCAAATAACTTTATACAAATTACCTTCTTATTTTATATTTTTTGGAAGATCAGGCCAATCCAAACTCGCTATCTCTTGATAGGCCTCCAGATCAATTGGAATTTGAAACATTATTTGTATGACGTATGAGACAGCAGCGGTGAAACTGGCAAATCTGGCCATAAGTGTTACAAACAGCTTTCTGGTTGCCTAGCTCTGCTTAGTTTGAGAGAAAATGACCGTGAGATGTCCTATGGTATTATAAATCATCATCATAATCGTCCTAGCGCTATCCCGGTTGCATCCAAGACTTGCACGCCTTGGAGCCCGAGGTTCGTTTGCTGGTCTAACCAGATATGACAGAATACCTAGCGACTTTTCCACAGAGCGATGCCGTCTGACTTCCGCAACTCAAAGGGATAGCGAAATTCCATGGTTTAGTCCAGTATCAGTTTATTTTAATCAAATAGGTACGGGTCAAGCGATAATTAACAATTTAATACGCACATAACTTCGGAAAAGTAATTGGTGCGCGCCGTGGATTCGAACCCGATACTCTCTGCATGGCAGTCCATTGGTATCTCAACTGGGCTATTGTTGCCTTCCTATGATATTTTAAATATAATGTAAAAATAACGCCGTATAGTAATAACATAAGTAAATAAATACGAGTTATTTTCATCATTGTCCGTTATTTGCAAATGAAAACTGACATTTGGATGGTCTTTTCTGATCAGCCAATTACAGCGGTCAGACACAAAATGAAATTTATTTTCGCTAAACTCAATGAGACACTCAGTAAAAAATAAATGGAAACCTAATTTAATAAGTAAATTCTGCAAAGTGACCAATATTCTATCCGAAAATCGATTTTCTATTGCAAGGTATTGTTTAGGGGACTTTTGCGAGTTGTAGTAAAGGAAGGCTAAATAAAAAGGAAATAATAAGAGTATTTTTTTGATATCGAATGTTAAATTCAAAATATATATGCAGTACCTATGCTTAAAAGTGAGATAAAGATAATAAAGATAGATGATTGAAATGAACAGTAAATGAGAGAAACACAATGATTGGATAATTTGTGCGACGTTGTCATTGCCAGTCTTAGCCTATTGAAGTGTAGGGTTGTTCTGTGATTTCGTGCAAACAGCATTTCCAGGCAATTTACCCATGTGTTCTTAAATATCATTGACTATTTTTGCATAGTGAGTAATTTTAAATCCCCTTTGCCTTCTTGCTTATCACTGACAATATCTGACGCTTGACCCTCATCTACTCAACATATGCATGCCTGCAGAAGAAATAAACATAACATGGGAATAATACAAAGGGCATATGGTCGGCCCTTTTTGGATTAAAGCCATGATCGACGACGGGATGACATGGGTTCGGACGTGGAGAGAAGTGGTGAAGCGTAATTTCTTAAAAATTATTAACTAAAGCAGGATTCATTTTACGTAATAAAACATCGTTGAAGCCTTGTCTATTAGGGTAAAACTCGAATAACTGGTGCCGTGAAAAAAGGCATTTTGTCTATTTTGTCTTCGTGAGAAAGTAAAGTTTGCACTAAGCAAATAGTTTGCGATTGATAATTTGCTACACACATAAAGTTTAGGAAAAGCAAAGCCGATTTTTTACTCTGTTGGATTTTTGACGGCCAGACCGTGGCAGCAACACTTGTACCTTAAGTACATAATGTCCGTAAGACAAACTTCCGCCATCTGTTTACTAAGTACCCATTAGTAGAGACAAAGATATTTGTCTCACGGTATTATCTGAATATCTTAATATATAAAATCCTTGCGTTACTGACTGACTGACAGACAAGCTACAGCTAAAACTGTTAGGCGCAAGAATCTTAAATTTGGCATGTATGTTCCTTGGGGACCGTAGGGGTGCACTAAGATGGGGTTTCCTGAAATTCCCACGGTATCGCGCAAAACGGGTAAATTAAAAAAGCGCGGGCGTAGCTGCGGGCGTCCTTTAGTCCTTCATATATTTACGCATCCATAGTACACGATTGCCGCTCTGCGATTTAACACTGCTCTATATTAAGCAATTATTGTGCATTGGATTCAAATTGTTTGCTAATGTGTTTTGGCGCGCCTTTGCGTGTCTACTAGATATAGCTAAGTTACAAGATTTTAGTGCCTAAGGGTTTTTTAACTTATGAGAAAATGTTTTTGCGGTCTCAAAATTGAAATCCAGGGAAGTTGAAGTTGAAGAAGTTGAAGGGTTTTTGAACTTATGAGAAAATGTTTTTGCGGTCTCAAAATTGAAATCCAGCAAATTGCATTCTTCGGACTAATTTGACATACCTATTGATATACCACAAATAGTTTACCTTTTGCGTACCTATGAAAAATCTCGTCTGAAAAGGTTTAAGACTATTTTTGGCTGGTGCGATTTAGATGGGCAGTAGATACCTGAGATATCGCGGGGACATCGGTTTTCAAAATCGCTGGTTTACCTCACATTGATCGTCGCAAAAGATTTGAATTCCAATCCAAAGAGTTATAATATGGTTTTAGGATTTAATAAAAATTGTGAACTGAGATTTTAAATGGTGGAAAGATGGTTGAAATAGATAAAAAAGAAACCTTGAAATTAAGGTCAAAGGTGAACGTAAAAATGTAACAATCCTTCCTATCCCCTATTACTATTGGAAACGAAAAAAAAAAGAGGATAGATCGGATGTTTGCTTTTTTCACCTAAATAATATGGAACGGTTTTTGAAAATATTTAAGTTATCCATATTTCTTATTCTAAGAGCCCTCTTGCACGGCACAACGTAGCACTATAGCGGTATGATTTTAGTGTGTGGCAATAGTTAGGAGGCTGGTGAGTGACATAGGCTACTTAAAACTGTAACACTAAAGGGTACTACCGGATATTTTAACCAGTGGGCCACTAAAGGTATAAACAGAAGTAGAGCCAAGTTGTTTGAATTATATGGCTTGAAACAACATAGATTTGACACACTGTTTCTAAATTATGTAAAAAGCTACTCCAAAATTTTTAAACAAGTTTGTATTATGGCAAATTCAAAATTTGTTAGTGGTAAAATTAAGCAATCGACAAATATAATTAAAGAAACGTGGAGAATTATAAATTATGAAACCGGTAGAGCACGACCTCTCTATAATTTTTAACCAATGTTTTGACCTAGGCGTATTTCCGGATTTGATGAAGTTAAGTAAAATCTTACCTTTATTAAGATCTGGCAGCAAAAATGACATTAATAATTTTAGGCCCATCTCTATCTTGCCTGCATTTAGTAAAATATTTGAAATGATTTTATTAAAGGGTGGGTAGTTGACCAAACAACTGCTTTAGAATCAGCTGTTAATTTTTTTTTTGAAATAAAATTGTTATTTTAATTTAAATATAAATTTAATGTGTAGAATAGATGGCTAACATCAGGTACCTGCCCGTTAAGTGTTATCTCCACCATAGCACAAAAGCACTTCACTCACTATGGAAGCTTCTTCACTCATTCTCCGGCAGTATTTTGAAGAAAGGATGGCTAAATTTGAGGCAGATCTCCAAAAGACGTCCAAGATTTCCAACACAAGCAGCCTAGAGGAGGATTTTTTAAAATTCAAGGATTTTGTACTCCAAACATTGAAAACTTTTTTTCAGCAAGTGGAGGTGGTTGCACGTCAGGTCGACACTATGGAGATGCGCAGCCGCCGGAAAATGTTACTTTTGCATGGAGTTGAGGAGCAGAAGAATGAAGAGACAGCGGAGGTGGTTGCGCAAGTTGTCAAGCAGCGGCTCAAGCTTGATTAGTTTGTTGAGTCCAGGAGGACTGTACTATACAGAGTCAGTCTTTGTCACGCCGATTTCGGTTATTGTCATCTGATAATGTTTGAAATACGAGTAAATGTGGATTTGTCTTTACAAATATAGCTGCCTCATAAATGTAAAGCGAGGGGACAGTTAAAATTTTAAATTGTGTAAAGTAGGGCTTGCAGCTGTCTGTTGGTTTTAAGCCAAACATAGCTCTCATGCATCTTTTCTGGGATTTAAAGACAAGTTCTTTGTTAATTGAATTCCCCCAGAATATGATGCCGAATCTCAAAATGGAGCCTACAAAACCATGATACGCCGTGATAAGAGCCTCACTGTTGATGACGGGTGCAAGTTTATAGAGAGCGTATGCCGATGAACTCAACTTTTTACTGAGTTCTTCAGTGTGCTCTTTGCAATTAAGATGTTTGTCTACGATAAAACCTAGGAATTTAGTTATTTCTACATTACTAATGTTTGTACCCTCAAAGTTGATGTTAAGCTTAGCCACTTGACCGCGCACAAGTGACTATTTTCCTTTTTTGCAATAACAGATGAGCACGTAAACTGTCATTTTTCCCACGCTTTTCCGCTGCGCACTAATCTGTTTGTGGAACTCGGATAACTTAACCGATTGCGGTATGTTGCATATCAGTAGACGCGTAATTCAATGAGCTTTCTAATGATAAAAACCCATATCATATGGTTGAAGCCCACGCAATGGTTGTATAAAGTAAAATTATAATTTTTTCCCGCCATTTTTGAGCGCGATTTTATATTTCGGACATATTCCTTTTTCTCGTCGTTTTTTATTATGGAAGGTATATAAGTTTTGTACACAGTTAGAAAGGTTATTTAATTTTCTTTTAGAAGAAATAAGTATAATGAAATGAATGAAAAAAGAAACATTTTAATATTAAACATAAAAAAATAAAACAAATATTTTATTTTTAATTGGCGCCAATTTTTATATTTTATTTTTTAAAATACCGTTTTATGTTATATATTAGAATCAAACCTCGATAGCTTTCTTTCCAACTAGATTTCCAAGTATAAAAACCAATTCTGATAAGAATCTGATAAGAATTATTTTTATTGGAACCTGCACAGTTCTTTACTTTTTCCCGCCAAAAAAAACTGAAGTTCCCGCCAAAATTTTCGATAGCGATAAATAATATGAGTATTATATATTTTATCAAAGGTTTATTTATAACCTCATAATAAAAAAATAATGCCATGCATAAATGTAACCTTATATACATACATATGTCTTTAAACATTTTTACATAAAATGACGTTTTTACGATATTTTTTGTCTATAATTAAAGTAATACACATTATTTATTTATTTTTTACTGTATCTTTATGAAGTTACAGCAAAAAAATAAATACTAATCAGTTAATTTACAATAAAAACATAAAAGTATGAAATATAATTACATAATTTGTTTAGAATGATGTTTTTAATCCATAATTACGCCCCACGCGCGGAATGCAAAGTCAGCGAAATATATATATTTTTTCATATGCTTACATCTAATAATTTCTGCAAGTATTGCTATAACTTATTCATGGTGAAGTTTTGTACTTTGGATTCTATGTCTTTTAACATGTGAGATATGTTGCTATTTGGTAATAAATAGTCGCAGAGATGGTGATAGTTCTGTAAAGTTCTCTCTGCTATTGAGCGTATTTTGTTTTGTTTGTTCGCACTTATGACACAGATTTTACTTGAAATTTTTTGCTCCAGATTAGTATGCTCTTTCTGCCTATCAATGCCGACGGACATTTGTGTAGTTACTGATATATTAGACGTTTGTGCATTGTAGCTATTATTCGTGGTCTGTGTTTCAATGTTATTTCGATAAGTTATATTTTAAGTCTGCGTCTCCTTGTCCTTTTTGCCCCTCATTGGCAAGGAAAAGTCTTTAGAATGGGTAACGATACTGCTATTTATCTCTGGTGAGCCATGAATTCATCTAGATACAGATTTAGGTGTCACTGTTTTCCGTTTGGGTGTGAGGCATATTTTCTTATATATTTCTATTGTTTTTAGAGCTGTTTGCAGATCTGACTTCAGACGATAGTTTTCTATATTCAAATTATCTATTTCTTGATGAGCACTAGTCAGTTCCGTTGTAAGGATGTTAATTTGTTCGCTTAATTCATTGAAAGAGCTACTATTGTTATGTAGACTGTCCGGTATGCTCATCATCGTTGTATCAAATAGAGTCCTGTCATCCATTGATACGTTGTTAAGATCATTTAATGAATTCGTTCTGACAACTCGTTTTCGGTGTGTTATGTTGTTACTGTCAGATTCCATTTTTGATACAACAAAGTACTATTTTGTAGGTAGGTTACTAATAACCTATTATACTGGAGTTATTATTTGAACAAGCCCAATCAATGTTAATTGAATCGTATTTATACTTTTTGTGAATTTTTCTTAGTATTAAAAGTAGAATTTTTATTATAATCGACTACTAGTGTCCTCTCGTAGTTTGATACGCAGTTTACTTTGATGAAATTCTGGGGAGTTGCTTGTAATTGTTAACTGGATGGCGTTATTGAAAACTTATGCACCCAATATAAAAAGTAAAAGCCAAAGTTATTAGTGGAGACGGAACGCAACTGTCTGTCTGTCCATTATCTAGTACCCATAGTACAAGCTCTGCTTAGTTTGGGACTAGATGGTGTTGTGTGAATGTGGTAGAATATTTTATTATTATTAAATATGTTTAATCTGTAGTGGCACTTATGATAAACGTCACTTAAGTCAGTTCAATATTATTGTTTTTGAAATGTTGAAGAAAAAACAATCACTGTTTACATAAAATTAGTTAAGCAGTTTAAAAGTTTATTTTTTAGCGTGATTGATGGAAAGTTTGAGATTATTATTTGGTGAAATACTGAGTTTCGTCCACTTTTACCGTTTAGTAGTGTTCGAAATGAAAAAACCACTTAGTCACTGGGTGTATAGACAATTGTTTATATCTACACAAGTTAAAGTTTAAAAGTTCCACAAATGATATAACAAGTAATTTACTGTAGTAAAATCAAACTTATTTAAGGAAAATAATTAACGCGAACACCAATAACAATAGAGAGATTATGGTATAACTTTTGAGTGTTCAAAAGTATGCAAACTTTCCATACAGATTTAAATTGAAACCTCTAGATTGGTTCGTGAACTTTAAAACAGCGTAGGGTCATATTCTTAAGTTTAAGTTTGTGTACTGGAAAGGACCTTAAGACTTTTTTGAAGAAAAAACAGAAATTGAACGAAAATTGGTTTAATAAACAAATTGGTTTTAAAAATAGACACAAACTTTATGCAAGAGTTTATTTATGTTTTAATAAGGTGTATTACCTCCACGTGCCCTTATTACGGATTCTAATCGGTTCCGCATAGATCTTATTAGGGTTATAAAAAGATCTTGCGGAATATTGTCCCATTCTTCTGAAAGTGCTGTTCTTAGTGCTACCACTGTCGTGGGCAAAGGATTTCTCGCATAGACAGCTATTTTTAAATTGTCCCAAACAAGCTCAATGGGATTAAGATCCGGGCTGCGTGCTGGCCAATTCATTGTACGTATCCCAACCTCTTCTCAATATTGTCGAACTTGTGCAGCAGCTTGCGGCCGGGCATTATCCTGCATAAAATGCAGCAAAATCCCATGTAAGGCACCACGTGATCTTCTAAGATCTCTGTTATGAAGCGATGTGCAGTCAAACCCCCTCTATTACCGTTTTGACGGACCATGTCTATGAAACAAGTTCTGTTCGCCCGTTCATCGATATGCTACCCCAGACTATACACGAACCGCCTCCAAAAGGAACACGCTCCTCAATGCAACTTTGAGAATATCGCTCCCCACGTCGACGATAGACTCATCTGCGACCATCTGCACCATATAAACATGACATGTCCTACACTCGTCCGTGAACAATACGGAGGCCCATTGCTCTTCTGTCCAATTTAGGTGATCACGTGCAAATCATAAGTGAGCTTGTCTGTGAGCTACAGAAAACTTTAGACCATTTGCTCGTCTAAAAGGGGTGATATCCGCTTCCTTCAATCTTCTTCTTATTGTTCGATCACTCACATTTACTCCACGCACTTCATTAAGCTCTGTTTTGATGTTACCTGACGTGAGGAAACGATTTCACAGGGAAGTTGTAACAATAAATCGGTCATCGCGACCGGTGGTTGCTCGAGTCCTGCCTGTACCACGTCTCCTTCTATTAGAACCTGTCTCTACAAACCTTCTGTATATTCTAGAAACTGTAGACTGCTTTAAATTTAAATTTCTACCAATCGTTTGTTGATCCAAGCCCTCCCGCACCAGTGCTACAATTTGAGCCGCTTGTTCGGACGAAGTATCTATATTATGGTTCAAAAACTCACGATGAGTTAAAAAACTAACGCAAAAATTCTGCTGGTAACAATAATTCAATTGACAAAATAATAAAAAATCAAAGCGAATCAATTTAAAACTTTGCTTTAAATAACACGCAAATCTGATACTAGGAGTAAATTTTCTTTTCCCGGCTATATTCATTTGTTTAACTGCAGTTCTATTTTTAATTTTTTCTTTTTTTAAGATTAGGAGCCAGTCTCTCCATATTTATATAATTTAATCTAAAAGTTTGCATACTTATTAAAAAAAATATTTCAATGTAATCCTGAACTTTGATGCAGTTTATGAGTTCGTCAGTTTATTAATGACTTACCAGTTTATTTAAAAAACATCTGTGATGTCATACTTTTTGCAGATGATACGTCACTTATTTTTAAAGTAGACAGGAATAGGAATGAATCTGATGATGTGAATCATGCACTTATACAAGTAAAACAATGGTTTACAGCAAAAACCTTGTACTTAATTCTAAAAAAACGAAATGCGTTAAATTTGCCTTACCTAACTTTAGACAACTGGGACCTAATATTATGCTTGATAGGGAGGAACTTGAGACAGTTGACTCTACAATGTTTCTAGGCATTACATTAGATAATAAGTTACAATGGGGTGGACATATAGCATGTCTTGCAGGTAAGCTCAGCTCTGCAACGTATGCTGTCAGAAAAGTTGGACAACTTACTGATGTCGACACAGCTTGTCTAGTATATTTTAGCTATTTTCATAGTGTCATGTCCTACGGCATCTTGTTATGGGGCAAAGCTGCTGATATTCAGAATATCTTCGTTCTACAGAAACGAGCGGTACGAGCAATATACATGTTAGGTGCAAAATATACTCTTAGGAAACGCTTTAAGTCTATAGGAATTCTAACAGTAGCCTCGCAGTTCTTATTTGCTAATATATTGTATATTAGGCAAAATATAGTTTTATTTACTACAAAAAGTGATAAACATAATATAAATACTCGAAACAGGCATAAGTTATATGCCCCTTATCATCATATACATATAGTTAACATTTTTTTTGAAGGAGTAGGTATTCGTAATTACAATAAAATACCAATTAGCCTTTTAAAATAACCATTTAATAGGTTTAAAAGTAAAATAAAAGACTGCCTTATTAGGAAAGGTTATTGATGAAAATTACATGGAATATTTTAAACAGTGAGACTGGGAAAGTTAAAAGTAAAAGTTCTAAATTTAGTTTGAACATTGACAATGACCCTATTACATCAGACTCAAAAGTTGCATCGGCGTTTGAAAGTTTTTTACTGATATCCTCGTTATTACTACTAGATATTTTGACTCATCAAACAATGCAGCTGGATCTCTTTTGAAAGAAAACATGAGTACAATTTATAGTAACTTCTCTTTTCAATATATAAATTCAAATGATGTTATAAAAGCTTTTAATACAATAAATATAAAGAAGACTACAGACTTGTGGGGGAATTCCGTTACTATTACCAAGACCATTATTGCTCTAGCTGCTAACAGATTAGCTTTAATATTTAATAAGTGTATTGACTGTGGTTTTTTCCTGATCTTATGAAAGATAGCAAGGTAATACTTTTGTACAAAGCAGGTAGCACATCAGACCCCACCAACTATTGGCCAATTTCTGTGCTGCCCACATTCAGCAAAATTTACAAGAAATCGATTCTATCAAACAATTTTATTTAAACGGGTCTTATTCGCGATATTTAATTAATTTAAGGTATAAATACCTACGTTTCGGCCGTCTTACAACAGCCTTGGTCGCGGCAGGACTGATGTCATCTCAGCGTCGTCCTTGTGAAGCGCGGGTTTCGGCAGCTACCCTCACTTGTTTTTTATTTTTATCCGAACTGTCGGTACGTCGACACACAACACTTATGACGTCTACACACTGATGAGCTGTGTTACTGCGGCGGGGTTTACATTTGTTGATTACTGGATTCCAAGTTGTAGACAGTCTGTATCCATCTTCCCGGTTGAAATTTTTATGTTTTTTGATTTCAACCGCTTCACGTACTATCCTGGAGTAATAGTGACAATCGGTAGATAAGACCTTTGGTTGATGTAATTCGATCCAGTGGTTTGTTCCAGACTCCAACAAATGCTCAGCTATGGCAGATTTGTTAACTTGTCGGTTTTTTACAGCTGCGATATGTTCCTTGACCCTTTCAGCGATGGTTCGTTTGGTCTGTCCCATATAGGAACTACCACAACTGCAGTCGACCTTGTAGACGCCAGGTGTTTGTAGAGGAATGACATCCTTCGGGGTGCGCAAATTGTGTGCTACCTTGAAGAGCGGACTATATACAGTCTTTATGGAGTATTTCTGTAGTACTGTTCCAACTTTGTCCGTCACTCCCTTTATGTAAGGCATGTAAGCCGGTACTCTGCTTACTTCTGGTTTACGGTCTTTCCTCTTCAGACGTTGTATCTTCTTGTTGAACCCTGGACATGTGACAGCTCACTGTTCAAATGTTCAGGGTCACAGAGGTCATACGCTCTGTTTACTAGTGAAGTTACTACGGATTCCAAGTGTCGCGGGTGATGATGCGAGTAAGCGTTGAGATACCTATATGTGTGTGTCGGTTTTCTATAAACGGTGTGTCCCAAGGTACCGTTTTCCCTCACTGTCACTTTTACGTCGAGAAAACTAAGGGCAAACGGTCTGTCTGACAAATATTCTGTTCTACTTCAAAATTGTTTGGAAGCAAACTACTTCCTATACCGTGGACAACATTACCTCCAGATCGACGGAGTGGCTATGGGTAGCCCAGTAGCACCGGCAATGGCCAACATCTGGATGGAGCACTTCGAAGAATCCATAGACATGCAGGCATCAAATGTAAAGCTATGGAAGAGGTATGTCGACGATGTATTCTGTATCATGAAGGGCGAGAAGCAAGATGTAGAACAGTTCGCAAATAGCTTAAACTCCATTCACCCTAATATTAGGTTTACATTTTAAATGGAGGCAGACGGGTCGTTACCCTTTCTCGTTACTTTGTAACTGTGTTATATTTTGTAATAATTTAATTCAAGAGGCTATATTCATTCAATTACCAAAAAACGGCATTTATTTTTTATTGAATAAAAATATATAGATAAGGTTACATTTCTGCTATGAGTTATTGTTTTATTATGAGTATATAAATATACCTATCATATCACATATAATACTCCTATAATTCATGAGATATTGGCTTACGAAAATTTTGGCGGGTATGGCGGTTATTTTTGGTGGGAAAAAGTAAACAATTGTGCAAAGTCCAATAAGAATAATTCTTATCGGATTCTTATCAGATATGTTTTTTTTAAATTGGAAATCTAGTTGAAAAGAAACTTATCTAGGTATGAATCTTTTTTTTTTTTTGTTTTACGAGGTGGAAAATCCCTTCGGATCTCCGACTCTTGGGGGAAATAAGAGCCGGAGTATGTGGTGTTTCCACTAAAAACCACCTCGACTGCCGCCATGTACCCGTGTGTCGGAGGGTGGGGCATCACCTAAGCACTCGTCGCCACCCTCCGACGGGTATTGGCCCGCCAGATGGTCAGGCGGGCCCCGAACAAAACCCCCTTGGCGACGGATTAAGGTGTTGGACTCCGCCGCCAAAACGCCCAGCGGCCGCAGAGGATAGGGAGGACGGCAACGCAACACCGCATCTCCTCTTCCTCTGCGGCCCCACCACGACGCATCGAATGGTGCGCCCCCATTTGGTCGCGGGAGATAGGGCGCGCGGCAACGCAACACCGACACGCCTCTCCTCCCGCGACCGCACCCGACTGCGAGGGACAGACAGAACTGTCCCCCGCACCCGCACCGTTGGACGCATCCTGCGCAGGCCCCTCCAAGCCCACGCGGAGCGTCCCCTCCTGGATCCCTCTTAGCTTCACCGCGGGTGACCATCTAGGTTTGAATCTGATATATAACAAGAAAATATGTTTGAAAAAATAAAATACGAAAATTGGCAGCAATTAACAATCATTTATATTTTATATTTTTTTATGTTTAAAATTAAAATGTTTCTTTCCATTATATTTATTTCCTCTGAAAGTAAATTAAATTACCTTTCTAACCGTGCCTAATATTTATATACCTCTCATAATAAAAAACGACGAGAAATATGAATATGTTAGAAATATAAAAGCGCGCTCGAAAATGGCGGGAAAATATTATACCGGGCGCATTTTATACCGCTCTTGCGTGGGCTTCAAGTATATTATTTGGTGTTAATTAATATCATTTGAAAGCTTATTTATTTACGCGTCTTTTGATATACTACACTACATTAATAAATTGAAATATAACCATTATTTCAACGAAAATATTACGCACCCATACTTAGCTCGAAAGCCTAGCCTCGAAAGTGGCCAAAATACATCTACGGGTGTCCTGAGATGCCTCGATGGTGGCCAAAATGCTTCGAGGGGTTATAGAGTCGAGGTACAGTAGATGTCTTGCTGAGCGATTCTCCCTCTTATGGTGGTCTAGTGGGAAGTTATTCGACTGTACATATTTGTGATTTGATTAAAATATGTAGCCACACAACGATTCTTTTGAAGAAATTAAATCTGTATATATTTTCTCAATGGCAAAAAACGGTATCTACTTTTCATTTCTTTTCTGTCAAAATAGCTACTAGCTACATTTGGTTAATAACAATTTATCGATCCCACTAAGTGTTTTCTCGACTGGGAATCGTCGTGCCCACAACAATTGACGCAGTGCTCAATAGCATACCAACAGCTTATAACACTTCATACCTTCTCTAACAAAATATTCTCATTAACTCAAATAATTGTTATATTTATTTCTGAATCACTGAAGTATTACCAGAGTCGCAAATTAACAACAAAATCAAATATTCAAATTAAATTTGTGAACGTAAATAGATTTCAAAGTTATAAGGACTCCTATCAAATTGGTGCTTTTGTATTTTATATTCAACGCCCCGAGTCCTTGTCGCTTGTTTACAAACTTATAAAAACGTTTAAAACTGTTAAGACTCAGAGCAATTTGTGTATTAAGTTCGGTTTTGATTTTAATGGATTTCCACCCACCATTTTTGTGTTCCGCTTTCAAATAGAGGGATTACGTATTTAGTCGTTGTTAGACTTCACAATATTCATATTTTGTGCCTCCATTGTAGCCGTTCACTTAATTTTGTATAATGTTTTGGTATTTATCATAAAGCCTTCTTGAGCCGTTATTTCAGAATAACAAGAGAAATAAATTTAGACTTGGACTACAGCTTGAATGCTAGCAATTAATTCAAGGTATCATAAAATATATTTCTATAGATCAATAGTCTGGCAAACAAAGTTTAAACAGTGCTGAAAGTCTTGAACAATGAATAAGCTTCAGATTGAAATCCACCACACCATGATATCGAAATATTGAACGTCATATTAAATAAATTCACTCGCCTGACGTGGGTCATGCAAGTGAAACCTACTAAGCATAACGCGCAATAACATCCAGTGATTTGATTCCGTCGGACCTCGTTAACTCAGCCCCAACAAAGAGACATATGGCATGTCTTTGTATCATGTTGGTTGATATATCAGAGATGTCTTAACCCATATTAACTATAATATATCTTGTAGTTTGTGTTCCGTCCCATAGACATCGAATTATGGGGACTCTAGCCACGTTAAGCATAGAAACTGCGAATGGCATCATTGTTACTAATGTTTGCCAGGATTAAAACTTATGCTTTCTACCCAAGAAAATATGCTTTATATATTCCAAAGAAGCATAAAGAATAAGACTTCAAAAACATATTTTTAACATTTTCTGTGATTAATGGCTATGGAGAAAACATCAAGACGTAATTTATAATCTTTTAGTTTATAAGCAAATCCATTAAAACGCGTATTTAACAGAGCAAAAGACAAAATTATCAACATTATCATTTTTTTGTTGTTGCAGCTTAAAATGAACGTGCATCTATCAACATGGACATACTACTCGACGACAATGGTATGATCATCACGTTACTAACATGCGTCCCGGTCAACGGTGGTTGGCGGTCTGTCTACTTATCACCACCGTCCAAAATACGGAAATGAGGCACTCCGCAGATTCCCTCAACATCGACGACTCCGTCTTCCATAAGAGAAACAAACACCACCACAGGCATAAACATAAGCCTCATCAAGTAATATATGATCCAACATTATTCGCTGATGGTGCTGAAGACTTCTATCCAATGTTCAGCATCAAAGATGAAATGCAATTGATTGAAGACGAAGTAGCACCCAAGCATGGTGGTAAAAGTGATTGGCTTAATATGTCTAATGACCAAGTAGGAGAGATGAAAGACAAAAAACACCATCCACATTGGCCAATAAAGAGAGAAGCTGTGATTGAAGGAGATTTAGTTCTTGGAGGTCTGATGATGGTTCACGAAAGATCTGACACCATGACATGTGGGCCAGTAATGCCACAAGGTGGAGTTCAGGCGTTAGAAACCATGTTGTATACTTTGGATCATATAAATAATAAGTTGAGACTGATTCCTGGCGTAACGGTAGGAGCTCACATACTTGATGATTGTGATAAAGATACTTATGGACTTGAGATGGCTGTGGATTTTATTAAAGGTAAAGACAATTTTATTTCATTGAAAAGGCTTCCTTTTTCTGAATTGTTGCTATAAATCAAATAATGTTTCTTGATATTAATAAGTATATTTACGTTTACTCTAGCTTTAGTTGATATTAAATTTTTAGTAGATTTTATCCGTATAAATCCAACTAGATTTACAATTAATTTTAGTACCATTTTTTTTGTTTACATAATGACTGTTTATAACTTTGAAATTCAGACCAAATGCAATAAAATTTTATATTAACATTTACTTACTCCAACGTTTAATCACGAGAGCAAATCAACAATTTTAACGTTTAGTAATCCGATTTCTTCAACATAAACATTAACAATATACTATTTAATTTTTCAATATTATTTGTAATATTGTATATATTAATTTTGGGATTCATTGATATGTATACGCTTGGGATTCATATTTTATTTTCTTCACCAGGCTCAATAAGTAACATTGACGACGCAGAGTACGCGTGTAACGCGACCGCCGTGCGCAAGGTGATATCGGGGGTTGTCGGCGCCGCCTCCAGTGTCACCTCCGTGCAAGTAGCTAACTTGCTCAGACTGTTTAAGATACCTCAGGTAAATGTGCTACATTTTTTTATCGAATATCTCAATCTAGCGAGTACTGGCACCTGTGCCACCGCAAGGCGATCGCAAGAATATATCGATTTGCGAGGTTATCCATGTTCTATTAGAGTAAAAACTATCGTGAGTTATCATAATTAGAGTAACTGTAACCGGTTGTACTCACGTATTCTTTTTGGTCGGAGTAGCCCGACTAGTTTCGGACCATACGGAGGTCCTTAGTCATGAGCAGCGTGACCTTCCGCGTCGGCGTCGGGCGCTCCACTGAAGCGGGCCCACCGCGCAGCTTGTCGTTGCGAGCATGTAGAAGACGTATTTACCGGCGCCTGCGAAGAAGTTGGTTGCGTTGCCGGCGTGTCCGGTGTGCCTGTGTGACCGTCATTTTGCAACGTATCCCGCTGCACCGTGAAGGACGTTTGATGTGTACACACCGTGCTGACTGTGTCGCATTCTAGGTTCGGGGAATCCATATGTGTAGTCAATTTTAAGGCCGGTCTCCAAGCAGGTGACAGTCCCCAGCCACTATCTCGGTTGAAGTTGGGACGATGGCTGATCTCGATGGCCTCCCGTACTTTCTGCGGTATGAAGTATTTCTCCTTCGCTAGCAGGGTGACCTTGTCGAAACTTATGTAGTGAGCCGTGTCCTATTCAGAGGCATGTTCGGACCACCGACCTTTTGCTGTCTATGCTCTTGACCCTTTTGATATGTTCCCTTACCTGTGTCGTAATGTTGCGACGAGTCTCGCCTACGTAGCTCAGACCACAGTCACACGGGATCGTGTAAACGCCGGGAACATCCAGTGGGTCTCGGTCATTTGGGGAGCGCAGTAGCTGTCTTAGCTGCCCAGGTGGGCGGAAGATTGTCCTGATCTTGTCGGTTATCCCCCGAATATACGGTAGGAATGCGGAGATCCGTTCCGCTCCAGCTGGACGACGGCGGCTGTTCGTCCTAGCAACTCGCATACATTGTCGCCACCGATAACCGTTGCTCTCTGCACTCGTCGTAGGTGACTCAATTCAGTATCCACGGACTGTGGATAGCAGATATTGAGAGCTCGATTAATCAGTGACCTTGGCACCAAAGACAGTTGGGATGGGTGATGATGAGAGCTGGCGTGTAGATATCTATCCGTGTGTGTTGGCTTCCGATATACGGTGTGTGATAGATGACCATCCAGGTCACGTATAATCAACACGTCTAGGAACGGCAGTGCTCCATCCTTTTGTTCTTCAACCGTGCACTTTATTTTTGAATGTATGGAGTTGAGGTGAGTTGTGAAATCCAGCAGAGAGTCCCGGTTGACAATAGCAAAGATGTCGTTCACGTATCGCCACCAGTATTGCGGTTTCAGGGGTGGGTTCTGCGCTCGCTCTTCGAACCACTCTATGAAAACATTGGCCACCACCGGTGCGAGAGGGGACACCATAGCCACTCCATCCAGCTGCAAGTAGTATGCTCCTCTTCACAGGAAATAACCGCTTTCAAGACAGAATTTAATAGCGTCAATGTATGCAGTGGGTACATCAGTGCCTTGCAATAGGGTGCTAATAATGTGTATGTTCTCTTCCACTGGTACATTAGTAAACAAGGATGTAACATTGAAACTAACCATACTCTCTGTTTTCTTGAGCTTAACTCCTGACAGCAAGTCGACAAAATGTTTCAAGTCCCTGATGAAGCTGCTCGTTTTACCGTTGAAGGGTTGAAGTACTGTTGCCAGAGGTCGCGACAGTTTGTATGTCGGCGCGTCTATCTGGCTGACAATGGGTCGTAGTGGCCAACCGGGTTTGTGTATTTTAGGCAACCCGTATATTTTCGGTGGAGTGGGATTGTGCGGTCTGAGCTGTGTTGCCAGTTCCGAGTTATGGAGGCTTTGCAGTATTTTAATCAATTTGTTGGTAACCCTGGTGGTCGGGTTATATATTATAAAGTTTTCTTATTTGTGATGGAATCACTCACTAACTGTGTCATTTTGTTGTCAAAAGCTACGGGGTCGACGACCACAGTGGCGTTGCCTTTGTCGGCCGGCAGCACCAGTAGATCCGTATCATTACTCAAATGTTGTATGACCGTTAATTCATGACGCGTAATATTGGCCTTTGGTGGTGCTGATATGCGTCACAATATCGACACATCTTGTCGTAGGCACTCCGCGTCACTGTGTGGTATCCTATTACGCACTATAGTGTTCTCAATGTTGGCGACAATGTCCTCGATTGGTATTCTGTGTGGTGTAGGAGCGTAATTTAACCCTCGGGATAACACACTAATAGCATCAGACGTCAGCTGTTTCGAAAAGAGGTTGACGACAGTAACGGTTTGTTGTGTTTGATTTTCCGTATAAAGTGGGTAGTTGAGATTTCCACCGGATAACTTTGTCAATTTTCTGCTGTGCCTTTTTTGATTTCAAAACCCATGGTCTCTGTACGACTATGAGTCATGGCATCTAAGATCTCCCATGCTTTGCTATCTAAAAACCGCGATAACTGTAGATGTAAATCGTACAATTTTTTATTTCTACTCATCACTTGTAGTCGGTAATCTGCGATGACACGGCACAAAAATTGTTCACTCGCGACACAAAAGAAAACATCATAATCCCGAATGCACTTTATGGGTTAGATTTGCGCAAATTTAGGTACCACACCATTATTATATTATCTGTATGGTCCGAAACTAGTCGGGCTACTCCGACCAAAAATAATACGTGAGTCCAACCGGTTACAGTTACTCTTATCCATGTTCGTCACCATCTGATTAATAGGTGGATGACCGGTTGCAAGTCATCGTTACTAGTATTTAAAGCCATCTTGGATGTAACTAATGCTTAGATGCTGACGATGACTTGGATGGCTCCATGAAAAGTATATCATAATCCTATAAAAAACCAGCTTGGTTCAGACTTTCGAGTTCGTTAAACTCAAGTACAACAAAATTAGTTAGTATAAGATTACACTCGGTATTAATAGTTATCAGATTAAATCCAATTTGAGAAATCGGTAAATATTTTTGCATTTCAAGAAACGAAATGAGCAGGCCTACTATAAAAAAAATATACACTGACAAAATAAAATAATATCGTATTCTCAAATTGTCTACAGAGGTATAAAAAAGGAAACGTGCCCTTTTATTACTAATTAAAGAACGACTATAAAAAAGCCAATTATCACGACGAGTAGATAAATACGTCAGAAGTAAACAAAACTAATTAGCTTTTGTTTTTCTTTGTACATTTTGGTTTATTATCTGAAATTTAATGGGAAAATTGTAAATAATTTTATATTTTAAAATAAAAATTTAAGTGTACTTAGAAAAAAGACTACTTTGTGACAAAATTTAAAATAATTGTGTTAGCGTATACGTCCAGTGGGAGAAAACTTGTCAAATGTAACAAAAGCGCGAGCAATGAGATACTTAGGTACTTACTTACTCCAATGGTTCATCGACCCAAAAAGCGCCTTGGCCTCCAATACGTCACTTCACCCGAACTTTGGCCACTTCTCGCCAATCACCAGCTTGAAGTGCCTTAAGATCTTGCTCCACAACGTCTTTCCATCGGTATCTGGGGTGACCGACAGGAGCAGCGAAGCGCGAGCAATGAGATGAAATATATAATCCTAGTAAAGAAAGACTTTGAATAGCTGAAGTTAAACATCATCCTAGAAAGAATTTCATTAATTTCAAGTAAAAATTTTGGCAATGACTATAATATTTCTGCCTTCCTTTAACTAGAACCCCGTTAACACTCAAATATTCGATTTTGAGTTTTGAATACAAAGTAATACAGTTTTAAATTCTCTATCTTTCTGTCTAACAACCATATCTCTATCACTTACGGTTATAGAGATATTAAAACATGATTTACCGTTAAATGACAAAATATGCAACAAATGCTTGACTAAAAACTGACTATACCACGCTTCTTAGCTTAATGCACGTTATAGTACCTTAGTTTCAAAATTCGCCTCATATTTTTTTCATTTTTATATGCTTAAACTACGTATACACGTACTACAAATACACTAAGAACCTATAACTTGTTTATAGTTAAGGATCAATTTTGATAAAACAGGAATAAAAACAATGCTATAAACTATTTATGATGAAAACCTTATCTTAATTCTGGTTAGACGACCATAACGGTATTTTTGCCAAGTAATCAATATTGCGATTTTCGCAAAACAATTCGTAAAAAAAGCGTAATTTACTTCTTACATGGAATTTGTCTTTTTTGTTTGGCTAGCCCACGTTCCCTAACTAGAATCACGTTATCCGTTTCTCGCGCTTCATTAATTCCGGGAGTGTGCGGGGATGCCATATGCGTAAAATTCGATTTATTTTGTGTAATACTTTATTAACATTATCTTCCTTAACATCTCCACCAAGTTTGAGGTAAGAATAACAGACCAACGAATTAGTCATATTTATAAAATTATTATGACTGCCATGTTGGTTTGCTATTATCCCTCAGACTAACTAGGTGGAGTGACTACTTTTGACGGGCAGGAACTAGATGAGAGTAGCCTTAAATCCACCATTGCAGTTAGTCAACCTGAAGATGGCGGTCAAACCACCTAAAGTAAGGCGAAAGTAAAAGGCAAGATACTATATAGGCAGCAGCACTAAGTATCAAAGATTTCCGCCACTACGATCGCCAATCCGTCTGCCAAGCGAGGCGATCAAAGCAAAATCTCCCAAAAATGAGCCACACACAAAACAACGGCCTCTATTCCCCGGCGGCCCCGCTATTCCTGACTCAGATAGCGGCCATGGTAAAAGCGGGGCAAGGGGTGTGATAAACCTCCGGCAGAGATTTGTTGCAATATTTCATTTATTTCATTTCATTCATCACACTCCGATGAGGATGTAGAAGCTATGTATGAGGACATATCTCGGGCTATAAATAGCTCCAAAACCCATTACACCGTTGCCATGGGCGATTTTAACGCGAAACTAGGCAAACGAGGGGTGATGAGCTGAGTGTAGAGCAATTTGGATATGGACACTGGAACTCGCGGGGCCACTTGCTGGCTAGCTTTAAGGAGAAGGAAGGATTCTTCATGATGAATTCCTTTTTCAAAAAGCTAGAATGCAGCAAGTGGACCTGGATACGTCCCGATGGTGCCACCAAAAATGAGATCGATTTCATCATGTCAATAAAGAGGTTAATATTTAATGATGTCTCTGTGATCTGTTCGCATTAAGCGGGCCGCATTCTCCGAATGGTAAGAGGCACCCTGAATATTAGTCCCAGCCTCAAACAATCGAGATTGATGAAGTCTACGCTCCTACCAGCGCCAGTTCAAATCTAAAACCCCAAGAGCTTTCAGCTTGAGCTGCAAAACCGCTTCGAATGCCTGGGAGAATGCGTAGATGTGGACGACTTTAGTGACAGGTTAGTGAATGCTGTCCATACAACAGGCTTAAAGTTTTTAAAGCCCATGACGATTAAAAGAGCCCATAAAATTTCTGGTCCGATTCTCGAGCTTATACAAGAAAATCGTAAGATGCTTCTGCATGCCTCCGACGATATGCCAAAGTATCGGCGGCTTAATAAACAGATCTCTAAGTCTCTGATTCGCGATCTTCGCCAATACAACACTGAGTGTGTTCAAGACGAATGGTGACAGAATTATCTCGTCCAGACTGAGGTCTGGACGAGATAATTCTGTCACCATTCGTTTTCGGCCTTGTCAGCTGACATGCCCGATAGACAGATCTCTTCTGAACACTTTGGAACCGTATTCTGCTTGATTGCTTCTTGAACACACTTAGTGTTGTATTGGCGGTGATCGCGAATCAGAGACTTAGAGATCTGTTTATTAAGCTGAGGCGGAGGAGCTGAGGCTCCTAGAAGAGATTGAACTGGACAGCTATACACGACTACACGACCACCTGTTATTACTCCAGTCACTGACCTTAGAGCTGGATTGACCCGACACTATACCAAATATATCCCGGACATGACATCCCGTCTGCATGCACGGGATAAAAGTGGCCCTAAATCAACTCAAAACCAACAAGGCACCGGGTGATGACGGAATTACGTCAGAGCTTTTGAAAGCTGTCGGCGCACCTGCCGTGAAAAAATTTCGAAAGTTATTAAATCCTGCCATACTCGAGGGCAAAACGCAACAGGCATGGCACAGTGGTGCTTTTCGTCAAGAAAGGCGATAAAACCTTTTTGAAGAGCTACAGACCCATCTCACTCCTGTGTCACGTCTATAAGTTGTTTTCAGGGGTCGTCTCAATTCATTTCGAGACCAAGCTAGACGCCTCCCCCCTCCAAACAAGCGGGTTTACGTAAAGACTATAGTATTATAGACCACATACATACGCTACGGCAGGGTAAGTCTGCGGAGTATAACCAGCCTCTATACTTGGCATTTGTGGACTATGAGCAAGCCTTCGATTCGATCGAAACTTGGGCGGTACTGCAGTCTCGCCAACTGTGCTATCGGCGACTATCGATACGTCGAAGTGCCGAAGTGCTTGTTCGAAAACTTTACCATATCAGTCCGCCCCCAGGACCAGAGTTTAAAACCTATTCAACTATAGCGAGGGGTGAGGCAGGGAGATGTTATATCTCCGAAACGTTCACAACTGCGCTGGAAGACGTTTTCAAGGTTCTGGACTATGAAGGACTCGGCATCAAATAAACGGTGACTACTTACACCTTATTTGCTGATTATAGCTCGTAGTCATAGCTCAGACCATGGAAGACCTCAGCACAATGCTCGCTGGCCTCCGTAGAGTCTCCCAACAAATAGGTCTTAAGATGAACATGGACAAGACGAAAATCACGTCTAGCTTCCATGTCGTACCTGCTCCTATTCAGGTTGGGAACTCTACACTCGAAGTTGTCGACAAGTACGTTTAACTGGGAAAATTATCCGATTGGGTAGGTCTAACATCGAGAAAGAGGTCATTCGTCGAATCTAATACAGTTGGGAGGCGTTCGGGAAGTCGCGGCATATCTTCACGTCTGATATCCCGCAGTGTCTCAAGACGAAAGTCCTTGACCAGTGTATGAGTGTATGTTGCAAGTGATGATCTATGTAGCCGATACGTGGTCACTTACTTTGGGCCTTATCCGGAAGGTCCAGGTTACTCAGAGGGCAATGGAAAGAGCTATGCTCGGTGTTTCCTTGCGAGATCGGAAAAAAAATGAGGAGATCCGCAGGAAAACCAAAGTTACCGACATAGCTCTCCGAATAGCCAGGCTAAATTGGCAATGGGCAGGGCACATAGCTCAAAGAACCGATGGCCGTTGGAGCAGGCGGGTTCTGGAGTGGCGACCACGCACCGGACGTCGCAGCAGGAGTAGGCCTCCCACAAGGTGGGCCGACGATCTGTATAAGATTGCGGAAAGCGATTGGATGCGGGCGGCTCGAAATCAAGTCTGTGTGGAGAACCTTGGGGGAGACTTATATGTCCAGCAGTGGACGTCTCTAGGCTGACATGATGATGACTGTGATTGAAAATATTATTACTGTCTATTATACCCAAATATAATATATTAAATAGCCACTACGGAAATAGGGCCTTAAAATATACTTTTTAGCATTCATTGCTTAATAGGATTAGAAATATAATCAAGACTGTACATATAAATTTTACAAATTGCTGTTTATGTTGATGATAAGTGAAATATATATGTTGATGATAAGGAAATTTATTTAATTAAAACCTTTTAATTTAATTTATTAAATTTTCATACTGCATTTTATTTAATTATCCAGTTTTTTGATATGTGATGCTTAGCTATAAAGACGTTCGTAACAATTGAAGTAAGAAATACCTGTTTTTAGCTTAGTAAGCAAGCATATATATTTTTTCATATCTTTTTATTTTTCGCTAAAACTTAGCTTAAAAGAGTCATAGGTACTTTAGCCTCTTTTTACGTACTTTTTGTATAAATATTAAGAATGGTTTTAGCTACAAAACAGTTAATAGACTTAGCGCGTTTATAGTTAAGCATTTTAGGGTAAAAAGAAAATGCTTAGCTAAAAGATCTCTAAGTGTAGGTCAACGAGGCTTTAGTGCGGCAAACGATGTCAAAAAAATGTGTATTGCTTAACTAAACCAAAAAATCAGTTTTTTTTATATAATTTTAAGTGCATTGCTGAGCAGGAAATATCCTGAATGACGCTGGCAAATATTTGTTTAAATAATATTTAACAATCACTGATTTATGTATAATAGTTTTCTAGAAACAACGACTCCCGCGATTTTTCGGTTTTCTCCAAAATCACTTTTTGGGGTTAACGTGGTTTAAGTTAACGGACGGCAGATTTGATTTTGACTTGACATGTAGACCAAAACCGGGTCTATATAAATATGTGTCATATCCATACTGAACTTACTAGTACTTACTAATATTATAAACGCAAAAGTGTGTGTTTCTTTGTTTGTCAGTCTTTTACATCGCAACAGAGCGACGGTATATCATGATTTTTGTGTTTGTAGATAGTTAGAAAACTGGAGAGTAACATTTGATACTTTTAACCGCGATAACTAACCCACGCGATCGGAGTTGTGGTCCATTGCACGCAGTGCTTAAACTCTTTTAAACTATACTACATACATAGTCACACGCCTATATCCCAGAAGAGGTTGGCAGAGATATATTGCTACACCTACTTTTCGCCAGATTTATTTTAGTCCCATGTTATTACATGGGACTAAAATAAATCGGCGAGCCTATTACCGTACCACACTGGCACATTACCAGACCCCGTACTACTACTGAGAATTTCCTAACGGAAAAACCCAATAACACTTTGCCCCACCCGGGGATCGAATCCGACACCTCCCAATCCCACGCTTACATTTATGCCGCGAGACCAACGAGGCAGTTAAACTATACAAATTACTAGTATTTGGTAAAATGGAAATACATACACTTTTTTTCATAAAACAAAATCCCCAATAGTTTCAACCAAACCATATACCTCATGCTAAACTTAAATATTTTCTGTCCTCAACAGGTGTCTTTCTTCTCCACTTCGCCAGAGCTATCCAACAAAGCCCGTTTCGAATACTTCACCCGTACCATACCATCAGATCATCATCAAGTGCGTGCTATGGTCGAAATCGTCAAAAAGTTGGAGTGGAGCTACGTGTCTATCATCTATGAGGAATCTAGTTATGGGATCAAGGTAAGACAAACTAGCACGGCCGCTAGAATTTAAAAATTGTATGTAGATATTTCTTGCAAAAAATATATTTAAAATCGCATTACAAGTGCAATTACTTCTAGATAATTCTTTGAAGCCTTGTAGGGTATGGTTCAAAGACCAGCTTTTCCATCTTTTACGGTGATTTCTCTACTTAATAGACTACGGTCATGGTACTATTTTTTACAATTTTTCTTCAGATATTGTATCTATTTCCAATACAGCATAGGTATAACAATAGCCCAGGTTTATACTTCAAAGTGCAGCATTTATTATACTCTAATACTAACAGCTACATCATAAGACACTGTGTTGTTTTATTCGAATAAATCCACACGGGGTAAAATATCGCAAACGTGCTTTATAAGCATTAGTGTAACATCTACACATTAATTTCATTGCCCGGACATGAGCATAGACACAATTTCCCAGCACCTCTGCCCTAAACCCAAAATTATTCAAATTTCTTAACATGAGGCATCAAAATAATTTCCATACAGAGGCTCTGCATTTACCATAATTCAAGATTAA
Organism: Euclidia mi; assembly: GCA_944739405.2. Taxonomy (NCBI): domain Eukaryota; kingdom Metazoa; phylum Arthropoda; class Insecta; order Lepidoptera; family Erebidae; genus Euclidia; species Euclidia mi. Next base: position 68,585,191 of record OX123190.2, read on the forward strand.
CTGCACGACACAGAGCCAATAAACTGTGCAGAGTATGCCACGACCAGTGATATTAAGGAGGTGATACATTGACCGTATAATAGTGCTTGTAGTCGTTCTTATTTGCAGTAAAGTGGGCCTTTGTGAGCCAGATTGTGTAGGTAAAGCTGGATAGATCCATGTCCATGTTTGGCATTTGATATGTAGTTTTAAGGATTTTTTTTTATATCCTGATGTAGTCCTCCGATTTTGTTTCTTAAATTTTTGTAAAACGAAAGTCAATGGGTACCTATATATATAAACTAGCTTAAGATCACTAACACATTATTCATGAAATAAAGTGGCATTCTATATTCAATTATGAAGCCGAAAACTTGCACAATTTAATCGATTTAATGCCGAAGTACACCAGGCGAAATCTGAGGTACTGAGTACCTTTGCGTAACAAGTACCACAAGGCTATCGCAGCTTAAAGCAAAAAAAGGCATCACAATTTGAGATAGCCAAGGGGTAATATTTTTGCCACAATTTTCGTGTAGGCTCTGTTTCTGCAATGATGCAGGTTATCCTCACACATGGGGGCCGTGTCCGTGACGTGGAATGGCCGTGTCCCGTCAGAGGCCCAAATAATATTTTTGCGTACATTTGATAATAGACTCGTTCACACACGTTACTGCCCGGGCTAGTACTTGTTCAATGTTACATTGAAATGAATGAGAATCACGTGTGGACGCCACGAACATATAAAAATCATTAAAAGAGCTTGTCGCTTAGAGGATCCACTAAAAAGACATACTAAGATTAATTTTGATAAGCATTAATACTAGTGATTTCTAATAGCTAGCTTTCAATCCAGCCAGTTTACCCATAGTTGTGCTTTCCTTTAAGATCAATATAATCAGTATCCGAATAGAATAAGCATTGTATGTAAGAAGTCTACAGCTATTATCTTAATATATAAAATCCTTGCGTTACTGACTGACTGACAGACACGCTACAACCGAAACTATTGGGCGCAGGAAGCTGAAATTTGGCATGTATATTCCTTGGGGACCGTAGGGGTGCACCAAGATGGGATTTCCCGAAATTCCCACGGGATCGGCCAAAACAGGTAAATTAAAAAAAATGCAGGCGTAGCTGCTGGCGTCCTCTAGTATATTATAAATATCTGGTAGATACTGGTGTAAAGAAGATAAAGGACCATTACAGATGTAAAAGTACCAAAAAAAAGAAGAGGGAATAAATAATTATTTTTGGCTCATTGTTGGCCTCACACACGTTTTGTCACCCAATTTATCAACCATTGTATAATCCCATTTAGTGTCAGATAAATTGACGTCATATCATGAATATGAATTCAACTCGTTCGCATCTGCTTAATTTGTGGTAACAGAGACTGGATTAGAATTATTGGATGATAATTATGGTAAATCTCAGTGAAAATATGTGGCAAATTATTTAGGTAGTTATTTTACGCTAATTGTGGTCATAATGGGGTTCTTATGGAGTAGTCGTAACCAATTTTATAATAGTCAACTAGACTTAGACTTTAATTTAGTTATTATAATTTGATAATGTACGTCTGATGACGAATTAAGAATACGGAATATCATCACCCTATGTCATCCCGTGTGTGTCCTGAGAATGGACAGAGGGACCATATTATGCAGAGAACAGCACTGTAAAAGAAGGAAAACTTGATGTAAACCCTAATCAAACCCGTCTGGACAGCGCGGTATAATAAGCCAATTCCTCCTTTCAAAAGAGAGGGCCAGTCCAGCAGTGGACTGCTTAAGGCTGATCATAATGAATTTGATAATTATGATAATACATTACGATTTTGGGTTAATGTGACGACCCCTTATTGATAACCGTTAAATTGCTAAAGCGTTTTTATGACAACGTAACAGTGTAAGACGTAAAGATTAGTGATTAATTAAATTAACAACATACATTATACTCACGCCTTTTACTTATCGGGAACAGCAGAAACAAAGGAACTCCACTTGCTCCCATTTTTACTAATCTTACGCCCTAACGAATGTAGGTTTGTCACTCTTTTAATTCATGCTTACTGCTTCCGATTTAATTTTTCAAACAACTTGTATGCAAAAAAAGTGATACGCCTGCCCGTTGCAATTGTATTCATAACGTATAGGTACCAATGTACAGATCTATGTAGAAAGCTGCTCTCGCAGTAGAAACTATACATACATATAATCACGCCTGTTTCCCGGAGGGGTAGGCAGAGACTACGGAACGCCATTTGCAACGATCCTGACATATCTCTCTTGCATCAAATTTCTCATGATGGTCTTCGGTTAAGGGTACTTCTAACCTGTCCTTTTTTAGGATGTCACACATTTGACTTATACATATAACTTCTTGGTCAGTCTTTCGTCATCCATCCTCTCCATGTGTCTAAACCATCCTAGCATATCTTTCTCAATGGTTGTCACTACATCTTCTTTTACCCCACAACACTCTCTTATCACACAATTCTTTACTCTGTCGTTCAAAAAACTCCACATATACTTCTCAGTGCTCTAAATTCTACGGCATTTATTCTACTTTCATGTCTATTCTGCCATACCCAACTTTCACTACCATACATAAGTGTAGGTACTAACACCCCTCTATGCACAGCCAAACGTGCCTTTTTGGACACGTATTGACTGTTTATAAACACCTTCAGAGCTCCATTCACTCTACTACCTGCATTAGTTCTTTTTTCATTATCTTCTTTATTCTTACCATTATAATTATAATATAATATAATTATATTATAGAAAAAAAAAACTTTAAAAGCAATAGCTCTCTTATTTTGGATTATATTATACTGGATTAATTAATAGCAGTAATTAATTATTGTCCCAACTTAGGGTGCATCATTATTTGGGAAGTATTGTACTGTTTTATTCACAGCGCAAATGAGCTCTAATAAACGTGAGTTGCATAACTGCCATATTAATACCCACTTTTATACGTAATTACTTTGGGTCTGGTTATTCTTATTAGTATGTACTACGACTGTATACATCTGATGTCAAAATGATGTCAAATCTTTGTCTTATACGTCCAACGGTTGTCGCCGTTATATTATAAAAAAAACTTTATTACAGGCATTTGAAGAGCTGGAATTTCTACTGGCCAAAAGCAACATCTGCATAGCCGTGAAGGAAAAGTTGGTGAAGGACTCAGGAGTGGCGCATGAGAATGCATACGATGACATCGTGTCAAAACTGCTCACTAAGCCGAGAGCCAGAGGTAAATGTACAATGCTACAAGATATCTGTAAAAATAATATTTGTTGTCTGACCTTGGTGGTCTTGGTGGTCCCAGACTGCTATGTCGTTGGCCAGTCTAAATAAATAATTGTAATGGGCATGAATGCTTTTTGTATCTGGAGGAAATTAAAATCTGACAATCTTTTTACCAATTATCGGGTGATCACAGTACAGACTTAACCTAAAACGTACGTAAAACTGCAAATGTGTAGGAATATAAGAGTACTAAAATATTTGTCTAAAAATCCTTCGAAATATTTTCATAGATGACTGAAAAGATCTTTTGCAATAAACTGTGTTCCCTTTTATTCACTTGAATAAGTCGGGAAAAGCAGACGCTTTTATACACTTATATAAATAAAATGTCCCAATAAGCGGCAATAGGCTCGCCACATATTACGTGGGATCAAAACACTGGCGAAAAGTGGGCGTTTAATATGCCTCTGCCTACCCCTTCGGGGAAACAGGCGTGAGTCTATGTATGTATGTATGTATATAAAAGCGTCTGCTTTCCCGAAGTAAATAAATGAAATCGGCCCATAATATTCCAATATTGAACGGGACGTTCACCATAAAATGCTCTAATGTCCCCATAACGATAAGGGAACAGATCCCCTTGGCAGTATGGTGGATTTATCCTCTAAGTAATTTTCAATAAAAGTTGAGCCAAACTGCGTGTAAGATGTGAGTATTATGAAAGCATTCTCCATGTTTTCAAAGTCAGTCTCAAGTTTCATCGACAAAGAAAACTACTCGAACCACGTATCTCTGCGAAGGGACGGAAAACTCGACATTAAACCCTAGTCCTTCTAGTGACTGCTGTATTACTGCCTAGTAATATTTTGAAGCTAAAGAACTCTTCAAGGGGTTTATTTAAATTGTCTAAAACAGGACGATAAAAAGAGTCACCCTGAATTTCTTACCTGATTATTCTTATGAGGCTCTACTTTCTGAACAGGCATTTTTTTTCAGTGCTAAATTTTATACATATGCGTTTATAGTTACTTTTTTAATATATGTTTTCCACGACTTCCTGACGTGACCAACAATTTTTATGGATGTTTGAGTTTAAGTTTGACTTTGATAAGCAGTGTCACAGGCTACTGTACCTTTTTTGAAAAAAATATTTAAGATATAAAAACGGTTTGACCATAAAAGCGTGCCAGACAGAGAAGTTTTATGGAAGACATTTGTAATATTAACATAAATTTGAAAATGACCAACACTGTATACGCCAACAATGTCACAATACCGAGCAAATATTTATTAGTCTAAGTAATTCTTCGAAAACATTAATCGTTTTTGTTTGACATAGAGCTATAAATGACTGTTTAATTAAACAATAGTTAAAACTATGACTGATGAAGAAATCATGTAGAATGATGGTTAACGAACGAAAAGCTAATTTAGTTTGAATATAGAATTTAGATAGGTAAATGATGAAACGAGGATTATTTTTGAATGAAGCGAGAGTTGTGCTCCAAATTAAGCATAGCAAGCTAATATATTTTATTCATTAATAATTAGGGTGTTTGGTATACATCAGTTAAGTAATGTTCATTCATAGTTATGCATTAAAGGTTAGAAATCAACGTACGTTTTCTCCTTGTTAAATCTTCGGCAAAGAAAACACAAAAATGAAAACATTTACTTTATATTGATATACCGTAATAACATTATCTATAGCATAATTCATAAAATAGGACGATCAAACTAAATTATTTTGTTTATTGCATGTCATGGTATTATTAAAATACTAAAAGTTATAAGATAAAACAATAATATTTAATACCAATAAATATTTGCGTTTTAAGTACATACATCCAACTACAAGCCCGGTGGGAAAAACGAACAAAAGGCTTCTTCGTTGCCGAATTTTCTCCAAGCACTTACCCGTCCCGAAATCCAATCGCACGAAACAGGGGGATGGGGGACATAAACTGTAATTTTATTTAGCTCACCATACACCCATAGTCGATGTGATAAATTGTGGTTGTACACAGAACAGATAGCCAGCTGCGTCGCATAAAACAATTTTTCGCTAAAGCGGTTACTGAAATTGAATCTATTGGTAAGCGTCGATAAGAAATGATTACCGTTAGCTCCGCTAATTTTGTTCCGTTTGGATGGGTGGACAACCTCGGATAGATTGGACTGGATTAAAACAGGTGTAGTGTCGTTTCATGCTGAGCTGGCGGAGAAAAGGCAAAGGGATTTTGAATTCTGGGGAGGCATTTTAATGACTTATTTTGAGTATTAGTAGTGACTAGTGAGTTTGCTTGTAGGTTTTGTTACAGTAGTTCTTTCATTGTACTATTTAATAAGATAGAATGGTATCAGAATTGGTTAACTTTCCATGGAGTGTATCACTTGATCTGTTTCTTTGATTAGCCTCAAGACCAATAAACAGATAGAAAATCTGTTATAGAGGGCCTACTTCTAGGAAGACTTCTTCTAACTTAAGCATACTTTTTTATATTTTCTAAATGAATACGGTCCAAATTTTAGGACTTGTTTAGCCATATTTCTTATATCAGGGATGTACGACGTTTACAACATGTTTTTTTTATTCACTGTCGTTATTGGTATTAACATGCCAACATGGTTATAATTTATTATTATTATGATATCACAACAACAGATTTTGACATCGCAAATATGTTGCCTTAGTAGGTACTTGACCAGTTTCTTACATTTGTAGCATTCGTATTCAAAAGAAATGTTTGCAATTTATAATGTTGAATCTTCAAGTGATTTGTTTATCTAACTTGTCACGCGGTGTTACACTGATGTGTGAGAACCGCGGCTCCTGTCAGGATGAGTGGGCCCTATATTTACGGCTTTTCCACCCGAATCCTAAAACATTAACATAAATGTTCTGTATTGACAAACGACTCGGTGGCCTAGCAGGAGTGTAAACGGCTGCCACGTCGAAGGTCGCAGGTTCGATTCCTGCTCAAGTCAAACTTTTGAATGCATGAACATGGATGTTTGTCTTAGTCTGGATAAAACAGTAAAAACTGCAACGGCTTCCTTGCCTTGGGTCGCCCTGAACCTGAGCACCTAAAGTTACTATTGGAGTAAACCTTAATTTGCTTCTATTAGCATATCTTTTTCTTTTTGGTGCTGTTTAGAATCTGGCTAGAAAGCTGGGAAAGGTTGTTTGCAGAAGGCAGTGGAAGCGATTAATTCATCCAGTCTGGTCTAGCCAAGGCAACGGTCTAGCATATATACTGTGTTTTCACAGCGATGAAATTAAACTAATACATGTGCAAATTTACCTGAGATCTTCTTGTGATGTTCCGGAGTAGACCTATAAGATTACACTCATAATTTTGGCCAAAATAATAAGGAAATCGTTATAGTTAGCTACCAGAGTCCAAGGATCAGGTTCTTCAGATCACGATGCGTGTAGGTCGATACAGAATTCACAGTTCAGTTATACTTATGTCAATGTTCACAACTTTATATTTTATCACAATTTACCGGTGCCGGTTATAGATCAAAAGCGGCATTCACATGGGTTCCAAATTTACTTCAATTACAAACCATGCGAAAGACAAACGGCGCGAGCGCAAGACAATTTTTTTGCCGGAAACGACAAATGAGAATGAGAGAATGAATTGACAGTTCATAGTGTGACTAGAGTCAGAAATTTTCAATAGACAAAGTAACACGCTACTAAACTGATATAATCCATTAAAATTATCATAAACAATATTTACAATTCAAACAGGTGCACTTGTGCTTGTTTTAGGTTTAATTCTAGGCTATATCATTAGCCTTATCGTGCAATATTAAACAGAAAGGACCATGGGCGGAATCGTCCCCACCCATCAACAGAAATGAAATGTAGCTCAATCGACACATCTTGGCAAGATGATATTTTTTTACTATCTCGACGTTGCCGAAATGCATGGGGTTGTCATAGTAATTCACGTTTAAACAAATATTTTACTGACGCATTATTGACGATTAATTGTAAAATACCTACTCATTTATCTATTATAGGAAGTTATGGTACATTCTACCTCATTCACACAACACCAACTAGTCTCAAACTAAGCAGAAGCTTGTAATATGGGTACTAGATAATGGATAAACATACGTATATACTTCTTTTTTTGTAAATACATACATATTATATATAGAAACACCCAGATCAATACAAACATCCATGTTCATGCACACAAATGTTTGACTTGAGCGGAAATCGAACCCGCGACCTTCGGCGTAGCAGTCGCTTACACTCCTGCGGCGCCTACCGGTCGTCAATATAGTATATAAGATAGACCAGTAATATTAACACTATTACTATTGTTATTTGCCTACTATGAGCATTGTAAAATGAATATTAGAAGACAATGAATTCAAATGATTTATTTTATTTATATTCGTTATGTTCTAATTTTTCTTTAGTCTGTACTGTCCCACTGCTAGGCAAAGGCATCCCCCAGATCTTTCCACGCTCTCTTGTCGCCTGCAATCTCAAGCCAACTCTTGTGGTAGGCGTTTAGGTCATCTTTCGTTTTCGGGGCCAACCCCGGCGACGAAGACTATTTTCTGGCACCCACAGTGTCGAGATTTTCGTCCAACGATCCTCATGTATACGGCTGACATGGCCCGCCCAGTTCCATTTAAGGTTAGAAGCCTTTTTCCCACATCTTCAACTTTAGTTTTTGATTTTAGTATTATTCGTTCATAATCATTTAAATGTAAGTATATGATTGAAAATACATTATTTTTATTTTGTATCGTTACTAAATCATGTTTTGTACTGTAATATAACCATAATATTAAAATAACTTGCAAGTGTAAAATGAAAATATAGGTTAATTAATAATAATCAATTGTTTTTTTTATGGATATATCCCTCGGATTTAAGTAAAAAGAAGGATTTTAATCAGATACTGGATACTTAAGGTACACATTGGCATCAGTTCCATGTGTGTTGGTATATGGGGACGGAGCCCATACATTTTTGCCCATAGTCCTTTCTGTTTTCAGATTTGGTATATTATTATAATACCAGTTACCTGATATAATTATAAGTTAACGTACATTTTATGCAAAAAAGACATCTGTAGAATCAAAATTGCTTCTTTTCTCACAACACATAAAAATGTAGATACTAACCTTGTGACATGAACCATCCGCATAATATATAGAGCTACTAGATCCAATGTATCTGGTTTAGTGCACAACTTCGACATCGAATCACTTTGTACTTTGATTAACAATAGATTTAAGTGTGACAGCACTGATTTGGATAGCTTTACGACGCTGCAGATATAAGGTCACGGGTAGAATGTTCTTTACTTATCGATACGTTAGGGTCGGTACATATCTGACGGAAAATGCGCCGCGTAAGATCGGTCGCGTAACGCCAAAACTGCCAAATATATAATGAAACATTCAACCTTTCACACCTAACTGATGATGCGTGTGCGTCGAGCTTGCAGCGTCTGTTCCGTTTCCGTCAACGTTAGAAGCGTAATGTGACGGGTCTATATTGACTGAATATACGCGACCGATGCAGATACACTCAACACATTTTCCGTCAGATATATACCGACCCCTTTGATGGAATAGACGTGACCCATGATACGTTCGACGTATTTTTCGTCAGATATGTACCGAGCTTTACAGCTAACAATTGATTTTTGCAGAACTTTATGTGAAGGAGTACCTATGTATTGATTTTTTTTTCATTGGAACTACCCCTTATCAGCATCTTAAGCAATACTGTATTACCAGTATAGCAGCAGTGACCATGGAAGACACTGAGTTTTGACCCTCGTGTCCCGGGGAAAGTTAAACTGCCGTGGAATCCGCAACCAATTTAATTAGACGAACATTGGAAAAGGTGGAAAGAAAATATAGTCCACCTCTATCTTTCAAAGTGTGGCTCAAATAACGAATGAATATAATAATGGGGAAAGATAAGCACCTTGGACATGAGCATCATATTTATAAAAAGCCTAAATTGTGAACTAATCCTTTTCCAGTAATATGGAAGGAGGTAACGCCAAAACCTATCGAAATTAGTTCTAATTATCACAATAGTCCAAGATCCCAGGGCCGCCAGACCTTACTTATTTTCACAAAAACTAAATGCATCGAATAATGTGTATGTAACTCACGTCTAGTGTATGTAGTATGTATACTACATACACTAGACGTAAGAAAAATTTTTATACTCGCGATATATAGTAATATACCATACAGGCAAAAAAGGCGCTATAACTACATAAAAAAGAAACAAAATGTCGTCAGAAACAGTATCCGCTTGCCCTCTTACCATTTTTAAGTGCTTACTCAGCATCAATTTCTAGTGCGCACCGCCACTTGAAGACGGGCGCGCTCAATAAATTAGTTTTTGTTCGTTAATAACGTGAGAGGAGTGGTGTTTATTTTTATACAGCCTAATGAATGACTCATTCTAATGGAACAAAACAAATTACGTTTGAATGAAATGTTTACTTAAGGCGAGCGGCCGTAACGTAAACAATGTCGTCTTTAACGACTTACTCAACACTTTTGTTTATCATAATAAAAGTATTAGCTGAAACCCACTTGCTGATGTTTTTTCATATACCTGGTGATTTTATTTATGTAATTAAATAAAGTTATAGCAAAACTTGCAGAAAATTATTTAGATGAAAGCATTTGAAAAAAAATTACATTTCGCTGACTTTGCATTCCTCGCGCGGGGCGTAATTATGGATTAAAAACATCATTGTATACAAATTGTGTAATAATATATGTAGGCGGGTAGCTAGATTATTGGCCGATATAATCACTTCAGAGTTCCTGCTAAGTGGGCGCAGCTGGGTTCTTGTGCATTGAATACACGCTAACTAAAATACACTGACTACTTTAACACGAAAGGCATTATCTTAACAATTATAGTCTAACACTTTCACTTGCAAGTCTTTTAACGAACCGAGTACAGATTCATGGTGTACTGTCAACCAAGCAACCCGACTGAATGTGTCCGAGCCCACCAGACAAGTCCACACGAACTCTGTCAGTGCTCCTGCCAATAGACATCAAACGTCACAACCGGCCGGCAGCACTTTCGAATCGTTTAGAGACTGTACTAATGACGTGATGATATTTCATGACATCTGCAATTTCCGTTCCGACGTGAAATAATAAAGAGGCGCTGGTAATACGCCGTCACGGCCAGACTGACCTGCGACCGTCCTCGGGCGCTTCATTTCGCAATTTCGTATCAATCACACAATTATCTACAGCTAACCTTGACAAGCAATCCGCTCCTCCTTCTCTATAGCCGACTACATGAATTCTTACTCGTTAGTAATATCTTTTGACAATGAACAGTGAAGTCCAATGTCAAGCTTATTATTCTGTAAAACCTGGCCTGATCAGCAGATAGACACGGGAGCCCCGTGTTCCAAGACGACAAGTCCCGGACGCAACTGGGACAGACCCAGGACAATGATGATAACTTTTATGCTACAATAATCGATGCTGTGCTTTGACCAAGCTTGGGTTGGACCGCGTCTTTACATCAACTCACCACATACAGCCGTATATTAAATAGTATGTCCCTAAGGCTAACCACTTTGTTATAGCCGATATTGTCGGCTGCATTTCACTAAACTCACTGGACCGGACGACACTGCCCTACGACTAACCTAACCACATAACCCAGATTGAAGCCTGGACCGGGCGCGAGTGCGTCCCTTCGACCATCCTCCAAACAAGGCATGGACCGGACTTCACTGCCCCGGCGACCATCGTCCAGTGCGTCCCTTCGACCATCCTCCAAACAAGGCATAGACCGGACTTCACTGCCCCGGCGACCATCGTCCAGTGCGTCCCCTCGACCATCCTTCAACAAGGCATGGACCAGACGGCACCAGCCCTAACCTAACCACATAACCCAGATTGAAGCCTGGACCGGGCGCGAGTGTGTCCCTTCGACCATCCTCCAAACAAGGCATGGACCGGACGGCACTGCCCAGGCGACCAGCGTCCAGTGCGTCCCTTCGACCATCCTTCAACAAGGCATGGACCGGACGGCACCAGCCCTAAGCTAACCACATAACCCAGATTGAAGCCTGGACCGGGCGCGGTGCGTCCCTTCGACCATCCTCCAAACAAAGCATGGACCGGACGGCACTGCCCCGGCGCAGGTGATGTCAAACCTACGCCTAGCTAAACTAAACCTATGCTACGTCAAGCCTAACATCACCTTTCAGTTATGAACCGTCTTGTTCAGCGTGAATTTGAACTTCGTAATCAATTGGCTCATGGTTTGAGTTGATGCAAAGGTTATCTGATCCTGCTGTTTTTTTTTTTGTTTTTTTATTATTATAATTATTATTTATGTTTGTATCGAATGCTACTGAAATAGTATAGGAGCCTGCCGATAATGTTACGCATCTACCGAGTCAATGAGGATAATCATCGAGTTCTACATCAATCACCGCCGTCTCGGCCTTCTCTGACCAATTAATCGATTATGATTAACTGTTCGTTTCACACGGAATACATTTTACATATCAAATTCAAATTCGTTTAATTTATCATCAAGCAATACACATACACTGAAGGAACAAGATCAACTAAATCATTTACGTCGGTTAACGTCTACCACCCAGTCGATGTCACACAGACTTGTAAGTGCCACACAGGCCAGTCAATGACACACACCAGTCAATGCCACACAGGCTACTCATTGCCACGCAGGCCAGTCATTATCACACAGGCCAGTCATTGCCACACAGGCCAGCCATTGCCACACAGGCCAGTCATTGCCACACAGGCCAGTCATTGCGTAATAAAAGGTACTCTGATCAAAATAATCACAGGTTTTAATGAAAATCATAACTAACTCTTTCTCTCGAAGCGGACATGTTGAACAACATGCATACTCAATTAGCAACTCTGTTCAAATAATAAGAAACTCATTAAAATATTGCATTGCTCATACTCTGACATCCATCGTGTCTTCAACATCACGCTATGCAACCTCCATCTGGTTACACAACACCACCCGGATAATCATTTCGAGCGTTTAACAAAGTAAACTCAAATTAGGTTTGTTCAACATGTTGCTTTGTTTTTCCTTATCACATAGCAGACTATAAGAAAATCTTACTACACCGATAGTCTAGATGTTAAGTTTACTACTAAGTATCCAATCAATCGTTTCAGCGTTATAATTTTGTCATGGATAGTCTAAATACGAAGCATAACCTAACCTAATCATTAACGATACAGCAACTGACCTTTCGCGTTCAAGACGATGCACAACGTTTGTGATACTGTGATAAATGCGCAAATGGCTGTCTTGTTTGTGCAACGCATGACTAACCATGCAGCCGCACAAACGGTTTATCCAGTTTATGCAAATCTACACCAAAAGAAACGTGGGTACCTACTACAAGATTATCACAACAACGACTAACAAAGTACCCATTTAATGAGAAGGTTAAGCACACAATCATCACTAACGATCACTAACCTAGTTCGACCTACAATGAAAATTAAAATCTCTGAAACTGATTATTGTAAGGCACTACGATGATAACTCAATAATTTTCTTCTACGTCTGATAATACACTTCAACAGCTTCTACTAGAAACACTTTCACTTCTAAACGTACTAAGCATAACTTGGAATTGGTCAGACAACTCGTGACACTTGATAAAAATTCCCAGCGTATCACATGAATTTTAAAAACACACAATAGGTAATTTTCACGCGTAAAATCTTAAAATTCAATTTAATTTTACTAGTGGTGCCATCTATTAATCACAGTAAGGTAACACCAAACATTTTTATTAGTGCCACATCTAACGACATGTTAAAATTTTCGTACAATAAGAAGCAGGTTTAATTGTGACACCGAGATTCGTCTGTACAAATCAGAACCATAACGAGCAAAAGTACAGCTTTTAACTTAGGCTCTAATCACGTTTAAATGAAAACCGTTAGGTATTATCAACACTACGAGTCGGTAAAATAATGGCGCTAGCAATATCTTTCAACTATGGGCAGTCAGGTTACACACGAAATAACCACCTACACGTCTAAAGTTCTAAACAGCACTACAGGTCACACGTCTATTTAAAAATTAACGCTACAATCCGTTCCACACAAAATTAGCGCGGTCAGCTGCAACAGTTCAGCACAGCCTTACACTATAAACTTAGAATACGATTAGTCGAACAACTTTATACGCGAATCTACCATTTAGCGCCGCTGCCCTGCGAAGGACAATCTAGACCGGAGGTACTGTTCCAGATTTAGCAGAAAACTAACCAAAGCCAGGTGTTGGTTTTAAATCCAATATTACATCTGGACTAGACACACTTGGTTGGAATAATGCAAGTCGGCCTGTACGTTCAGTCTTATTACTTTTACATACTATGTCCACAAACGGCTGCACGCAAAACCAGAGAGAAACCATTTGCCATCCTAGGCAAGCAAGCTTACATTCACAAGATTCGTGATCGCAAGCCACCCTCATATGATCTATTAAGGAAAAGATAAAATCATAGTTTTCTTTTTAACTTGATTATGGAACCCAAAACGTCTTTTCGATATCTACGCTATATACGTAAAATACAGCAATGGTCGCAATTTAATCATTTGGTATACTACCCACATTTTTTTTTCTTTGTTTCTTCTTTAAGCAATCAAAAAATCAGCCAAAATACGCTCACCACGGTTGCAGTCGACAGATCAACTGATTCGCCAACACGGCAGCAGCACAATCACTCTCACTCGCGTCGTGTGTGTACGTTTCATTGCACAATTTTATCCCACAAATGATGTAGGCGGGTAGCTAGATTATTGGCCGATATAATCACTTCAGAGTTCTTACTAAGTGGGCGCACCTGGGTTCTTGTGCATTGAATACACACTAACTAAAATACACTGACTACTTTAACACGAAAGGCATTATCTTAACAATTATAGTCTAACACTTTCACTTGCAAGTCTTTTAACGAACCAAGGACATATTCATGGTGTACTGTCAACCAGGCGACCCGACCAAATGTGTCCGAGCCCGCCAGACAAGTCCACACGAACCCTGTCAGTGCTCCTGCCAATAGACATCAAACGTCGCAACCGGCCGGCAGCACTTTCGAATCGTTTAGAGACTGTACTAATGACGTGATGATATTTCATGACATCTGCAATTTCCGTTCCGACGTGAAATAATAAAGAGGCGCTGGTAATGCGCTATCATATATGATACTTTTATGTTGTTATTGTAAATTAACTGATTAATTATGAAGTAACAGCAAAAAAATAAATATATATTGTGTATTACTTTAATTCTAGACAAAAATTGTCGTAAAAACGGCAGTTTTTTTTATGTTATGTAAAAAGGTTTAAATACATATGTATGTATATAAGGTTACATTTTTATTATGAGTATATAAAAAAACCTTTGATAAAGTATATAATACTCATATTATTTATGAGATATTAGCTATCGAAAATATTGGCGGGTACTTCAGTTTTTTTTTGGCGGGAAAAAGTAAACAACTGTGCAGATTCCAATAAAAATATTTCTTATCGGATTCTTATCAGAATTGGTTTTTATACTTGGAAATCTAGTTAGAAAAAAAGTTCTCTAAGTTTGAATCTGATATATAACATAAAACGGTATTTTAAAAAATAAAATATGAAAATTGGCGCCAATTAAAAAAGGTTTCATTTTTTTATGTTTAATATTAAAATGTTTCTTTTCATTATATTTATTTACTCTTAAAGTAAATTTAATAACCTTTCTAACCGTGTTTTATACTTATATACCTTCCATAATAAAAAACGACGAGAAAAAGGAATATATCAGAAATATAAAATCGCGCTCAAAAATGGCGGGAAAAAATTATAAATTTCACTTTATACTGCCTTTGCGTTGGCTTCAACCGTATTATATGGTTTAAAATAATATCATTTAATTAAGCGTCTATTGATATGCAACATACCGCAATCGGTTAAGTTATCCGAGTTCCACAAATAGATAAGTGCGCAGCGGAAAAGCGTGGAAAAATGACAGTTTACGCGCTCATTTGTTTTTGCAAAAAAGGGACAATAGTTTACTTTGCGCGGTCAAGCAGGTATTTAAACAACAGAAAAATAATTGATGCAATTTTGTAAGGGAAAGCAACTAGATACCAAGTAGATATGATAAGTAATAAGTCTTGACAGGCAACTAGCAGCAAGACAGAAAACCAAGGCAAAAAGCTCTTGGAAAAATAAAGCAAGTGGTATATTATTATATCATTATTACATATTTCTGTTCCATTGCCAGTTCTTGGTTTACCGAGCGTATCAGTAGCTTACGTTAAACAGATCGTTCCATCTGTCGACTCCCAAAGCTTCGCATATTTAGCATTTATTATTTACGTCTCAGTTTCTTTACGATATAGCCCTTTGTCTCGTAACTGTGAAGAAATAAAGAGCTTACGTTGTCCTTCTGAGTGTTTCAATAGAATTGATAGTCGTTTCGTTTAATATAAAATAGAGTTGTGTAATGTGGTTATGGAGCTTAATAAAATTTTTGTGAAGGTTTTTACCATTACATTTCAGCAACAGATTCAGTTCCAAATTTTGATGTTATTTGATTTGACTTTAACTTAATTTTTATATGGTTAAGGAAAAAAATAGGCACATGATCAATTTATTATTTTAGCCTTAAAATAATATCGACCATCAACTATATCGGATCGTGAACAAAGCTTGGCATTTAGTATCATAATTATTGAATACATAACAAGCATTTTAATCAGATAGCCTTTCGCAGTCCTCTACTAGACATAGGAGTCTACTTATTAAGTTACATTATGAATCATCTTCAGCAATTGTCTTCAGCGGAGTAGTTGCAGGAGATGGTAACCATCATGCATGGTGCTTTAGGGAGGAAAGGAATGAAAGTGAATGTGGGCAAGACGAAAGTTGTGGTTTTTGAAAAGGAGGAATGTGCTACGGCTTGTAATATTATGATCGATAGACAACGATTAGAACAAGTGAATGATTTTGTGTATTTAGGGATACTGTTTACTAGTAATGGTAAGAATGAAGAAGATATAGAAAGATGAGTTAATGCAGGTAATAGGGTGATTGGAGCTTTGAAGGCTTTTATGAACAGTCATAACGTATCCAAAAAGACACGTTTGGCTGTGCATAGAGAGGTGTTGGTACCTACACTTATGTATGGTAATGAAAGTTGGATATGGCAGAAGAGTCATGAAAGTAGAATGTATGCTGTGGAAACGAGAGGACTGAAAAGTATGTTTGATGTGTCTTTGACTGACAGACTAAAGAATTGTGTAACAAGAGAGTGTTCTGGGGTAAAATAAGATGTAGTGACAGGCATCGAGAAAGGTATGCTTAGGTGGTTTGGGCACGTGTTGGGGATGGAAGACGAAAGACTAACCAAGCAGATATATAAGGCAAGTGTGGATGGGACAGGACGAAGGGGAAGACATAGGCGGACGTTCTCTGACCGGCAGGCCTATTCAGAATCTCACGACAACTAATTGAATCGTATATCATTGTGCCGTAATCCAATCTTATGCGCTTTGTCAATGTTATTCAGAATCATCCGACTTCGGATTCGGTTGAATTTTCGATAAGTCAATTTGATGCCGATAACACATTACGTGCGTTCACTGAGTATGCTTGTATAGATAAATGTACACACGAAAGTACAAATTATTCAAATATAATGAGCTTTGTAGAGGACTATTTTGATAATCTCAAAATAGTCTCTTGCAATGAGTCAATAGATGTACACTTTATGTCCTTAGCTAAGTTTAAGTCATCAATTGTTGCCAAGTTTAAGTGACACTGTGTGGTTAATATTTTGTTAATATTTTGTATACTTTGCTGTGCACTTTAAGAAAATGTCGTTTTTTTTATGCATAACTTGCTGTTGTATTTGTCTGTAATAGTTTATCTTCCGTTATAAAATTATAATAATTATATTTTTTAGCAAGCGGTGTATACCTATAAGTAATTGTACAATTAGCTCTTGTCACTTTTTTCATACTAATGTATGTATTATTGCAACAATTGTTGGTATACCTAATAAATAAATAAATAATCTAGATTAAATTTAAAGCAAATTATATGACATCAACATTATAAAAAAATATTTATCAATCAATTAATCAATCAATCAATCATTTTATTTGCTGAATAAAGGTATACAGAGATGTTCGATATAAGTTACATATTGTCCTCTTCATTCTCCCTAATCGGCATGCAAAATTTAATTTAATAATACTGTCTGAATATAATACCAAATTATAGTTTTAAAATAATTCATTAACATAATATAAACATAGGTACTAAATTCGATACTCATTAGACAAATAAAATAATTAAATTAAACAATATAAAAACATGTACAGTCAATGAAGCTATTAAACAATTAAATAATGATAATCAATACGTTAAAATATAAGTGAATGTCAATAGTAATAATGATTATATTTATGTCATGTATAACAATAATTTATTTATTTGCCATCAATGAAATCATTAATTTTATAATAACACTTATTTACTAGAAAATTGTACAAACGCTTCTTAAACATATTAGTATTCAATTTTTTAAATTCATTAGGTACTCTATTATAAATGACAGGTGCCATGCAGTATATACTCTTGTGTAATAGTGTCGTATTAGCCTTATGTATACGAAGCATGTTCTGTGTGATGGGTCTCCTGTTACGTTTAATTGTATCCGCTAAGGATTCAAATAAATTAGGGTTTGACTTAACAAAAATTGCTGCTTCAAATATGTATAGGGAAGGTAACGTCAATAAATTATGTTTTTTAAAATATGCTTCACAACTCTCCCAGCTTTTTATTTTAAATATCGCTCTTATACAGCTTTTTTGTGCCTTAAACACCATGTCTGTGTTAGTTGTGTTACCCCAGAATAGTATACCATACCTCAGATAAGACATCGATGTTCCATGGTAGGCTGTAAGTAGGGCGTCGTGATTTAAGACTGGTGCAAGCTTAAAAATAGCATATGCTGAACTGCTAAGTTTTTTACACAGTGCTTCTGTGTGAGTTTCCAATTAAGTTTGCCATCAATAATAAGACCCAAGAATTTTGTGGAGTCAACTTCATTTATTTTTATGCCATTGTAAGTAATATCTAGGTTTTTATCAATAGGAACTCGTTGCGAGAATTGAATTAGATTGGTTTTAGTTAAATTTATTTTAAGATTATTATTGCCTAACCAGTCTATGATATTCAACAATGTAGTATTAATGTCATTCTCATAATTATGTTTATTCGTACACTCAATAGCGACTGTACTGTCATCCGCAAATAATGTAATGGGGTGACTAGTAACTTTAGGTAAATCGTTTATGTATATTATAAACAGTAAAGGTGCTAACACACTGCCCTGTCCGACACCGTATTTAATAGTTCTCATATGTGATAAGAATGTTTCCTCTCTATTGTTCCCTTGGTTTATTCTTTTTATTTCAACGTACTGTTTCCTGTCGGTTAGATATGACTCTATGAGCTGGAGGGCATTTCCTCGAATTCCATAGTTATCGAGCTTTGCTAGTAGCGTCTGATGTTCGACATAATCAAAGGCTTGAGTCATATCACACATGACAGCGCAGATAGGAACCTTTTTATCTACGTTTGTCATAATAACTTTTAGGAAATCATAAATTGCTCTGTTTATGCTATGGTTTGGTCTGAACCCTTTTTGCTGAACTGTTAATAGGTTATTTTTTTCAAAATAATTATAGAGTTGCTTGTGAATATACTTCTCAAATATTTTTGAGAAAATCGGTAAAAGCGTGATGGGTCGATAGCACTCCATATTTTCCCTATTTTCTTTTTTAAAAAGCGGCTTAACTAGAGATATTTTCAATGCATCAGGGTAAATACCTGTACATATACTTAAATTTATTATGTGACTTAGGTGTCTTGATATAAACGGGCTTATGTATTTAATTACTCTGGTTGATATATCATCATACCCCATACTATTCGTATTTTTTAATGCTGATATAATTTCTTCAATGTCGTCGAATGGAATCGTAGGCGATAGGAACATGGAATTCTTATTTTTTTCTATGTGTTTTGTAACATTAATATTGCCATGATTAGGTAGTGGTATTACTTTATCAACAAAATAGTTACAAAAAGCATTAGCTATTGTTTGGGGGTTTGAAACGATATTATTTCCTATTCTTATCTTATTAATATTATCAGGAGGCATGTTTAATTTGGAGTTATTTATTATTTGCCAGGTGGTTTTTGAAACATTTTTTGACATTTTTATTTTATGTATGTTTTGTGAGCGTTGTGTTAGACTTATTATATTTTTGTATTTTCGCGCGTATATTTTATAATTATTTGTGTTTGTTTAATTCGGTTGTAATCGAGATTTCCATAGAAGCTTTCGTTTATTTTTGCTGCACTGCTTTATACCCCTCGATATCCAGTTACATTTTTTTGTTGATTTAATTGTTGTGGTTTTGTAGGGGAAGCATAAATCATAAAACAATTTAAAAGTGTCCATAAATCTATTATAAGCTATATTTGGATTATCTGTAGAGTAAACGTCTGTAAACGATAGGTTTTTCAGGCACGATTTAAATTTGTTTAAGTTGTCTGTACTATAGCTACGCTGTATTTTACGCCAAAATTTTATTTCCGCTTTTATTTTAACTGGACATTCTATTATTTGTGTTGTATATTCATATAAATTAAAAATAAACACAACTATGTACCTATTCATGTCATTGAATCCAACCTATGAATAATACTTACTTCGTAAACACTAATCAATAAATATAAAATGAGCGAAGAAATTTTTGTCAAATTGTATTTTTTGTGTTTGATTCGGAAAGCGTGTAATTTTTAAGTGGTTACTTTATTAACCTATATTTATAACTAATATGGATAAAGTTAAAAGAGGTAGAAGTACAAACTTTTTCATATATGACAGTAAGAAAACGTGTTTAGAAAACAAAATGATTCGAACGTAGAAGAAGACAGAAGCCGCTTGGGAAAGCATATAACATGAATGATCGATCTGGAGGAACATTCAGGTCGACCAAGACTGCAATACGTTAGGAGCTGTATTGTCAGTATCGTACCGGAGGTGGCAAGAAAACAGCACCTCCACTAGATAATGTGGACTTGGAAAGTGTTGTTGACTCTGATGAACTGCCAGCTCAATAAAGTCAAGGTAAGTTTAATGATTACTTAAACATATAATGATATATATAAAATAGACCCATACTAGGACACAAACCTTTATTGCAGAACCATACTCCAAGAACCTAAGGACCCAAGCCAACCTCACCTGCAAGGTGC
This sequence comes from Euclidia mi, assembly GCA_944739405.2. NCBI lineage: Eukaryota > Metazoa > Arthropoda > Insecta > Lepidoptera > Erebidae > Euclidia > Euclidia mi. The sequence goes on from OX123190.2 coordinate 68,605,818, forward strand.
ATAGGGTTCCCACCAAGAATTTAGGGTCCCAAGTGTACAATTTTCAAATTAATTTCACTTTTGTTTTCTTTGCAGCTAATGAACCAAGTGAATCACTACAATGTATGGGAGTTTGAAGAAAATTAATGCGAGAAGGAGGTAGAGTTTAAAGAAAAGGAGTGCAAGTGGAAGGAAGAGGAACATAATACAAAATAAAAAAATAATATTAAATGAATAAATGTTTATTTTGTTTCTGTCATTGTCATTGATTGCAAAGTAATGTAGGACAATGCAGGCATCTATTATAGCTTGCACACAAGCTAATTTTAATGTCACCTATTGTCTAAGTACAGGTAATCTATTCTTGCACACAGCAAATCATCTTTCAACTATGTTCCCTATTCCTATTATGTGTCTCATTAAGTTTTCTGTGAGGGATGATGGCTTCAGAAAGGGTGTCAAAAGCCATCTCTAAGTTGACCAGTTCCAGGTCATTGTTTCAAAAATGAATTATAGACTATTATCTGATCATGGACATATCCTGGTGATTTTGCTACAATATCCAAGCATTTTAATAGGCTAATGCAAAACCACTTGAACATTAATCAACAATTTTTCCTTTCTGTTTCTATAACTTCACCTGAATCACCTGACATAATAAGTATTACTTTAATTTTAATATTGTACCAAGCAGGTATACATATAAGTAAATTAACAATGATAATGTTAAGAAATACCATGCACCAGGCGACTATGTTGTAACATGGGAACAATCTAGAGCTCCTATGACATTTCATAAAAGCAATCTTGTAGTGTAGCTACTTCAGACGTCAGGGAATTATAACTAAGTGTAGTTGAGCAATAGCCGCGTAACTTTCATAACAATACAGCATGCCATTGGTGGACTGTCACCAGAAAAATCAGCCGCATTTCTTAAGTGGGATGCAGTACTTAGCGAGATACCTAAGCGTAAGTATTATACTTGTTACTGTGGAAACTGCTTAATAGATACCTAAACTAAATATTTTTATTTGGTAAGTACTTCATTATTGTCGTAACAGTAAACGAATGAATCGGTGTAACCTCTTGTTTAGATGTTCAGTAGATTTGATAGGTTGTATTAGTAAAATCACTTGAATATGAAAAAAATACCACTCGTCTTTGCGATTAAGGGCTTATTTTATCTTATATCTTATACTAATATATAAAGCTTTGTTTGTTTGTTTGGTTAAACGCGCTAATCTCATGAACTACTGGTCCAACTTGAGAAAATATTTCAGTGTTAGATAGCGCATTTATCAAGGAAGGCTATAGGCTATATAGCATCACGCTATGAGCGACGGGAGCAGAACAGTAGGTTAGCCTTAAATAACGCGGGTGTAACCGCGGGCATCCTCTAGTGTTTTATCAAGTTAAGCACTTGGTTTACTGCATATTTGGATAGGTACACGAAATCTGGCAGAAAAAGAATGTTTCACCTAGGTCAGTAAAATAATAATAATCAACACGGAATGTAATACTTTCACGAATTCTAGGTAAGGTAGGTTATCGCTGCGTCATAAGATTACAACATCTTCAATCAAGTCAAATAAATAAATTTTTATTGAAAAATTATATAGAGTACCTAATCGTATTATGTATATGACGTGTTTATGTTATTTGACGTAGCTACACAAAATGACAGTCCATCTATCAAAATGACAACGGACAACTTTGTCCAGTATTATATATTAGTCTATGAACTTTGTCAACTAGAAAATAAACTTAGTAAAAACATTAATTTAAATTTGGCATTTCGCAGATGTCTTGGAAAGTAAGTAAGTAGTGCTACTTGAACGCGAATGTCGTGAAATAAACACATGAAGTTACGGGTGCCCTTCAAATTTCTTTGGTACCTTTATATGGCGAGTAGCCTACTCGACTACTCTTATTGTTGGTGAAATAGGCCCAATTAATTAAAAGTATAGGTATTTGAGCTTGCCTTTATTTCTGCAGGTATGCTAGTACATTTACTGCCCCCACTTAAATATATTTAGTGTCCGATATCAAAGTTCGGATTAAGTCCTGGGTGAGGCGATATTTCCCAATACATATTGGGGTTGATACCAAAAAAGGATAATCTATATACCACGATACCACTCATTCTGAAATGGCGGGCAAATAAGTACCTATTTGATTTTCATTCAATTCATTTATAAATGCCGTGTGGTTGACGGCATAGAATACAAGTGTCACCACCCCCTATCTTCCCGTGGGTGTCGTAAGAGGCGGAATCTTTGCGTAGAGACGGAAAACTCGACATCAAACCCTATACGACTGCCTCGTTGGTCTCGCGGCACAAATGTGCGCGTGGGATCGGGAGGTCCCGGGTTCGATTCCGGGGTCGGGCAGTGTTATTGGGTTTTTCTTTCACGAAATTCTCAGTAGCAGCACGGAGTCTGGAAATGTGCCCGGTACGGCAATAGGCTCGCCTCTTATTACGTGGGACTAAAGTATATCTGGCGAAAAGTGGGTGTAGAAATACACCTCTGCCTACCCCTTCGGGGATTAAAGGCGTGACGTTATGTATGTATGTGTCATTTATAAATATAATTACTTATACTGAGGTAAAAAAGAAATCGAATAACAATCTGATGCTATGTAGCTCTCGATTATGTTTCCACAACAATTATCGAATTTTTATGTCAACCTACGTTATTGAAGCATTCTGAATAGCATTGACTTACGATAAGATACTAGTTATCGGGCGTTATGACGTCACATTAGATTCGATGTCTTTGACGTAATTTTAACTTTCGAAACGGTTGTTCTGAATAACAAACTGAAGACTAATCGTACGATATGAAACCGAAACGTACGAAAACGGAGTTATCGTGACATTCTGAATCGACCTGCAGATTGGAGACATCCTTAAAACAGGACATGTTAGAAATACCCTGAACAGAAGAGCATGCATGAGGAATCTGATGGGCGTGAATGAAGCAAGAGAGATATGTCAGGATCGTTGCAAATGGCATTCCGTAGTCTCTGCCTACCTCTCCGGGAAACAGGCGTGGGTCTATGTATGTATATATGAATCAATAGGAAGAGTCTAGCCAACTTCACTATACTGACAAGATTAGCATAGAGTTTGATGACAAATTTTTCATCTGTTTTCAAGTTACTATTTGCTTCATGAATTTAAAAGTCTTCTTATTCTGTTATCACACGGAAAATGGATTCTGGATCGTCCCTTGTCAGTCAATTCCCATATTGGAATATTTACGACAATACTAAACTTCTACTTATCATGGAAGGCACGGCCATGTGACATCAGGTAGCCATCAAATAATTTAGATCAATCGATTCAGTGGTTCAGAAAAATGATCAGTGACAAAGAAACTTCCTTGGTACATATTTTATAAAATATAAACGATAAATCTTTGAATAGGTGCGTCAGCTAAATACTTCTGATAACAAGATGTTAAGTACGCAACAGTTTAGGTACTTTTGCTTTACGTCGATTTTCTGTGAGAGGGTAGTACTTCCCCGGTCATCAAATCAGCAAGGCTCTACTACCTGTGAAACTAGTACTAAAATGAAATAGACGTCTGACTGTATAACGACATTTTTTGTTCTATGGAACTTATGATTACATTATTGAAAGCAGCTCTACTGAGGCTGATTGTGTCACTGGGCAATCTTCTGCTCAAGAAAATATTTTAACTAATATATTTCCTTTAGAATCAAGTAAATCTGGTCAATTGTCTTTGAAGACTGGTTGAGCAATTCTAAAAGAACAAGTAGTCCTCGTTGATGTGCTAAAATGGCACATTGGCTTGCTAAACCAGAAGGGTTCGGTTTCCATCCGGAACATACGATTTTATATTCTTAACAAACATTCAGACACGGACACAAAGCACAGCCAGCTTCAGAATCACCCGATTTGGATCACACGCGAGTGTTTTCTCGTGATGGCATCGTACATTGAACCAATAACACTCGGTACAATGCTAAATAGCGTAGCGAACGCTTCAACGACTACGCTATCATCAATTATCAAAGTAAAAAATTCATGTGTTTTATTTTGTTTCTTCATGCAAAGGTGATAAAACCTTTTCAACGTTGTAAATGTAACGAGACAACAAGAATTTTATGTTAGTATGCCAATATTATTGGCGTGAGTGCGAACAATAAATTGTACAGGGCAACGCAAATTGTTTCTCTTACTATTTATTTTACGTCCATTGCCACCTTACATACAGCAAGGATATTACAGTACTTGTGTTGATAGACTAAACAGCTAATAAAATGGGGTTAACATATTTTATTAAAATAAAATCCAGGCTGGATAAACTTGAGAGTGGATGAATACAGTAACTTTTATCACGAAAATCTATCAGGTATCTTGGGACTTTGCTTGATTTCTTCAAGACTGGTATTAAAATATTCCAACTCACTGTTTGCGCGTATTTTGTGTGAAAAGAAAGTGGACGCACTACAAGTATGCACTTGTAGTTTGCTAAAGAGAAGGCATGCTTATTATATTTTCCTTTAAGGAACCAGGTCATGCTTACTTTCAAACAGTTGACTGTATAAATCTGTAGGGCTTAATATAAAGGGTGTAAAAAGACCCTTAACGAAAACTGAAATCCCATGTTGTATCAATCACTACGAAGATTTTTTACTTCGGCACCATACCTGGGAAATTACCGGTTCAGGAGATATTGAAGCTCAAAGTTAGTATGGATTTTTTCTAATTAGGAACAAAATCGATGCATTTACCCCGCCAATATGTTCTTTAGATGCCCTATGATCCCATGGATAAGTAGGTATTTCGAACATTGCACGCGCGCGCTTTTAATTGCGGTTTAAGAAAATGTGAAAACTTAAAAAAAATATCGTTTCCCAGGTATTATTTTTGGTTAGTATGACTTGGCATGATGTCCACAATGAGTAGACTTCGGCTTGGTGATGGGTCTTGTGACGACCTGTATGTAATAGTCCATCCAATAATTTCTACGTTCAATATATTTATCTACTATTCATACATACATTAATTTACCCCTTAGAGACAACAACTGCCAAAACACCCGACAAAAAATTCCATGTCTTATTATATGTGAATATGAGATGTATTACCGGCCGTCTTATGTAAGGCTTAAGCGACTTAACTGCTAAATAATGTCGGGATATTTTTAACAGTGCATCTAATATCTTAAGTAACACACTGAAGTGCGTTACGCTAAGAAACTTTATTATTTCACTAAAATACTGACTTGCACACTAAAATACGATTTGCACACCAAATATGACGATGTTTCTACAAAATATCATTTGATGTGAAGAGTCTCATCCGCTCGGGAAACTTATCCACTCAAAAAATTTAATTGGTTATGGTAGGTTCTCTTTTGACCCTTAACCCAAAAATAGGAGCCCTGCGAAGCAGGGCTCCGTCAACTTAGCTTATTAATTTATTTGGTTGTTAAAAGTAAAAAAAAAAATATATGCTTCTGTAATTGAAAGGTTTATTTTTATTATTAGAGATTTGCAACGATCAATAAACAGGTATTCGTTATGAAATATTTTGTCCGTATATTTTGTGGTGCAATTAGTATTTTAGTGTGCAAGTCAGTATTTTTTAGTATTTATAATCAGAGATAAATTGAGTAACAGTTAAATACAACCCAATAATGTCGCCGTGGATTATTTCCTACTGCGCAGCTCCGCGGGTAGCAAATTAGTTTCATATACATCATGTAGCTTATAATCTGGGGTAGGTAAACGCGAGTTTTCAATCTAGTCACAGTGGGATTAAGAAGCTGACGTCATACTGTTGTGTCGCGGGGGTATAAAGATTATTTAGAATAGGACTTGATTGATAAAATTAGACAGTATTCTTGTTATGATTACATTTTCAGTAAGCAGCATTACAGTTATGTTGATATGAACGTGAGCGATGTCTCCTATGTTTGTCCATGGTTTATCCAGTTATGTCTTAAGAGCCAATTAGGCAAATACACGAATCAAACTGTATCTTTGGTATAAAATGAGATGGCAAACTCCACACTTTAAGCCCTATACCAATACTTTTTAAGACTCAAAACGCCATAGTGATGCAAATTAGGAGAGTCATATTATCCAACAGCAGACTTTGAAAGGCTGCAGAGTTTATGGAATACATAGATTCACATCTGGTTGCATGAGGTAAAAATTCACTTCAGGACTATGTTCTATCATCCATCTTTTACTCGGTATAATATTTATAATATCCAAATTTGTTTACCAGGTGCCATAATCTTCGGCTCAGACCAAGAAGTGGCCGGCGTCATGAGGGCAGTAGAACGTGCGAACGCCACCCACTCCTTCAGCTGGGTCGGTTCTGACGGCTGGAGCGCGAGATCCCTGGTCTCAGATGGCAATGAAAGAGCCGTTGAAGGCACCATCAGCGTTCAACCTCAGGCGAATGACGTGAAAGGGTTCAAGGAGTACTTTCTTGGACTGAATGTGAAGAATAATAAAAGGAATCCTTGGTTTGTGGGTGAGTATTCTTATTTAATTAGAAGTAGGTATGCTTTAAAGATCTTGGGAATAAAATTCGGATGGCTGATCTTTTAATAATACATTCATCACATTATGCAGTATGCCTTCATAAACGGTCTTCCCTCTCTTTTTTGTGTGAGTATTTGGTGTCAGAAATAACAAACTGCACGAAGGCCTACGGCATGGTATAACGATTCTTGTCAGGAGACAAGACTTGGTTCTTCTTCTTCTTCTCGAGTCGATGGTACAGAGATCAAATGGCACCAGCCCAGTGTGTGGCCACAGCAACAGCATTGTTGGTGGCTTGGTGTAAATCGGCCTCCGAACATCTATGCGGACATTTGGGACAATCCAGCAGGTGACGCATGGTTTGTTCTGGGATGCCACAGTCGCACTGCGTTTTGGCCGGATCGATTTGGCTAGGTTATGTCTGCAACGGCGTCGTAAGCGATTCAGGGATCTCCATACGGGCCATTGCAGATCGCTACCGGGAGGTAGGCGTTCTTTGGCATCAATATAATTGGTGGGGGGTGGAACTGTCTCATACCACATTTTTTTCCTCAGGTTAGCTGGTTGGTCTTGGCTAGCCTCAGTAGATTGCAAAAAGCTTTTGCGGCTTTTTAGTTTGCTACGGAGCAATTTATGATCGTGCAATGGATGCTGAGGGGTATCTCCTCCTGGCGGCGTTTCTCAACAATGCAGGCCACTTCTCGGCAAACCATGGGTTGCAATGCCACAATGCCTGCCAGGGGGTAAATTTTGTTTAGTGGTGTTGGCTTAAGGCATCCTGTAATTATCCGACACGTTCCATTGAGCGCCAAGTCGGCTTGTTTTGCTTGAGCCGATCTATGCCAAACTAAACACGCAAATTCACCCGTGGAGTAACATAAAACTGGGCCAGTAGTTCGGGCTACATCAGGTGATGCTCTCCAGTGTGTGGAAGTCAATCATCGGAGAAGGTTATTTCGCGTACCAACTTTCTGCCTAGTAGCTTCGCGATGGCGCCGATAAGTGAGAGACCTATCAAGTGTAACTCCTAGATACTTAGGGTTAGGACTATGTTCAATATTTGTGCCCTACCATGAGATGTTGAGCTTTCTGCTGGCTTTACTGTTGCGAAGTTGAAATGCGCATGCCTGATTTTTGCTTGGATTTGGTTTAAGTCCATTGTTTTTATCGTACATACCGAAAGTTTCCAAGGCACTTGACAGGTTTTGTTCCACCTCCTCGAAGCTCGTACCTTGGGCTGTTAGAACTTGGTCATCGGCCTAAAGAAAAGGGTCAGTTTTCAGAGTTGAAGGCTGGTCATCCGCGTAAATGTTGAAAAGTTTTGGTGCCAGAACGCTACCTTGTGGGAGACCATTTCTTTGACATTGCCATCTACTCTTGTTTTGGCCCAATGAAACCTGGAAGCGTCTATTGTGTAGGAGCTCTACCAGTATTCTGATGAAACCTTTATCCTCAACCAAATGCGCGACCTTGCGAAGAAGTATTTTGGTGTTCACCGTATCGTAAGCTGCCATCAGGTCTACAAACAAAACGCCTGTAAATTTTTTCTTCAAAGCCGTCTTCTATTTGGTGGGTTAGCCGAAGTGCTTGTCCCGTATAAGACTGATCTGGTCTAAAGCCAGCTTGTTCCGGAATTATATTTGGGTCGATGATTATCACCAGCCGGTTAAGAAGTGGCCTCTCAAACAGTTTGTAAGTGTAACATAAAAGGAAAATTGGTCGGTAACTAGCTGGATTGTTGGTAGGTTTCCCAGGCGTCAAGAGTGCCGTAACTTTTGCTCGGCGCCAATGTTTTGGTATTTCCTTGTAGCGAGACATTTGTTAAACATAGCTCAAAGCCCGGATATCGGCAGTGGGTCCAAGTGTTTAATTTGCTCCACCATGAGATCATCCACTCCACTAACCTTGTCATTGTTGAGCGACTTAATGCCTGTTAGATTCTCATAGAGATTGAAAGCTTTGCTGATATCGGTAGTATCAACAGTGGCAATGGTCCCTTTTCTAATCCTGGGCAACTTGTGGCTGGGTTTGCCGTTGGTTATGAGTTGGTGGGCAATCTGGTTAGCTGTTATTTGCCCTGGATTTGTGATGATGATTTTTTTTTATTGATTTAATGTGGTTGTGTTCATCCATTTTTGTCGTCGACTGTCTCCAACCCTAGCCCATAGCCTCTTCTCCAGCTGTTAGTGTGGTTTCTGAAAAAGGATATTTTGCGTATAATGCTGCATAGCATCGCAGAGCATTTGCAGAGTCCTTATCGAGTCCAGGAGTGTACGGTATACTACAGCCGTGGGGTATATGTTGGCGGGAGGCAGTTTACACATTGCTTAAAAAAGCTTCGTAGTTGGCTGGTGTAGGATCTATGTTGCTCAATTTTTCGTCAACAACCTTAGTAAACCCATCCCAATTGGCAGTTAAATCGCCGTCTAAGCGGTACCCGAGTTGGTGTTATTGCAGCGTGAATCTTAAACTCGACTGGCCTGTGTTGTGTGTTTGGTATGGGTCATCTTACGAACTTTTTGGAGAAGAGTTGGTTAGAAGCCCACCATACTCTCCATCATTCACGTTTTTATTAGTAGTACCTAACTAGATTTATTTTACCACCAAGTTCACAGGTATATGAATTTATAACTAAAATCCAGTAATTTTCACCCATTATCTTTTTAATAGGCTATTTAAGGTGCTTAATAACGTAACTGATTATATGACGTGCACCGAAAGCTTAACGTATCCATCCAAGCGGCGACCTATGCAAGCCCTGCTTAGCTTTGCCGATCCATACCGAACACCATGAGCGCTGCATCAACTTCCCAGTAAATAGTGACAAACTAGTTACTGACTAGTTGATTTTAACTGGATACGTTGCAATTTTCAGTATGCTCATTCAGTGATATTCGCTTACTACGAAAAACTGTTACCAAGTTTATTAAATACCTACCCGCCAACTCAATGCTGCTGTCTAAAATCTTTGTTTGGCTCTTTTTAACCGAATTCGAAAAGAAGACGATCCGAATTCTCTGTTTTTTTTATGTGTTACCTCGGATTTTTTACTAGATGAACCTATTTGGATGATTATTTTCTTGCTGGTTTTCGTGTGGTCCTGTGAAAATCTGTGGAGTAGGTGATATTGACCAGGTCGTTTTTTAAATGTTGTTTTTATCGCTAAGAATTCCATTTCATGAACTAAAATCACATTATGGCTTAGTAAGTACATACGTACTTAGTCGAAGGCTAATATTTGACATTCTTTAGAAAGTTTTGATCTTAATATATTGGGTCCGAATGGGTTTTGGTTGGTTTATGTTTCAGCTACTTCTTCAAATCTAAACTTTAAGGCTTTTGACAAAAATCGAAAGGGAAAGATTAAATTCATGTTGTCTGGTTAATATATAGAAAATATTATTATAATTGCCATTTATTAACAATGAGATTCTCATGCCCAAGATATTTTACAGTAATACCAGCGGGGCGTTAGAAACAATTAGATGTCACCTAACAACATGATATTTGTTAACATGATTTACATTATTCCTTATTGATATCATGAAAATGATAGCTATTTATCATACACTATAACGTAGTTAAATAAAAGACACGATGTTTTCTGCAAATAATAACTAAGCAATAGCAGCTTTGTGGTTTATACTGGATATTAATTTGCCAATGGATTTTCTACAAAGCACAGATTTAATAAGCGTCAGTCAGATTTGTTTATTTATTTATTTATAACTTCATACACAAAACTTGTAAGTATAGGCGGACTTTATGCCTGAGGCATTCTCTGCCAGTCTACCTGAGATGATGCAGAAACAAGGTAGGTGCAAATTGAAATAAAAAGAAACATGACAATCCTAATAAATACTTAAAAATGAAAAATACATAAATACTATTTAATATAAAAACAAATATTTATACTAAATACATAGACTATACATATTATAAGTACATAAATATATAATATAATAAATATCTCTATTAATACCACAGTTATTTATATTGCCGTACCAGAACTCCGTCGTTGATACACAAAGTTTTGCAAGATATCATCAGACAGAATCTTTAATTCGTTTCCGGAACACTTAAATAACCTTGAAATCCATGGAATATTGGACGAACAAGACGAAATTTCACAACGCACAGGTTTGGAGATATTCCCTTTAATCTTTTACAACATTGCAAATAGTTCGAAGTACTTCAGAAACTTTGCTTTTGCGTTATAAAGCATTCGGGGATTCGACGGAATTCTCTCAAAAGAAACTTTCTCAGAATTGTAAAACTTGGATTTCGTAGTAATTGGTGTAAATTGTCAACTCATTTCCATTACGTTATTAAAACTAACTTGTTTGAATACTAGCAAAGATGAAGTATGTAAGTGGGCTTTAACTAACACTTTAATTAGGCTTCAACTTGAGTTTAAACTTGTGTTCTGTGCATTTGTTTGTTAGATTTGAGAGCTAGTTACCTATTATTTTAATTACAGATTCGTTTTTAAGGATCAGTTGCGGTTGGGCGAAAATTTTAATGGCTATGTATTTGAGGCAACTAGACAGGGTGAACATTTAAATGGCTCTGTATTTGTGAGTGATTCAAAGGGTTAACGCTGCGAAAAAGGTTTTTTACAGCAAAGGAAATTATGAATGTTTATTTGATAATAAATTTATACATTCTTATTTTTTATTTTTTATAGAGTCGAAGGTGACATAAGTCGCCACGGTATAGAAACAAAACTTAAGGTCTGAATTAACTGAGCTTTCATTCTTTGAAACAGACATTCAGTCAATTTTCGTCACTATATTAGGGGCAAAGTTATTTATAACTTCTATTTTTGTTATAATAGGTTAAAATAATAAGTCCTTTTGCGCTGAATGTCTAATTATTCTAGTTGTATCTACTGCTGGTACAACCGTGGAATTACTATTGAAAGTAATACGACATCTCAACAGAAACAAAATATTATCAGAGCAAGACAAAAACAAATAAAATTAAACATTTGTTTGAAGCTTTAATTTAAAACAAGATTGATGTTGGAATACAAAATCGAATGCCAGATATAGTTTTTATTATATTTTGAGTAATTGGCAATTTCGTAGACTCATATTAATAAAGACATTTGATTTAAAAGAATCCTATATGCCAAAAATATCCATTTTACACATTTGAAAACTAAATTTTGATATCACAATATTGCAGTCCATTTAACGTATTCCTCTGTTGATCATAAACCCTGGGTTTTATATGTGTTAGAAGATTCCGCCTCCAAAATATATACTCTCTTATGAACAATTGTAGCGTCACTTGGCGACTTACCATTTGTTGAGACGAGACGAACGGCAATTGGCAGAGTTAATCAACGTATGCACAGGCCACCGCTTGGATGGGTGACCGGACTTATAGCTGCCAGTCCCACTTTTTATCCGAGGACAATAATCGTTAGGCCATGTCGGTGGCCCGTAAACGTAAACGGTAGAATTGGCCACACACTCACACGAAAAACTGACAAGCTTTGCATTACTTGACTGCACTGCTAGCGCAGGGGTTTCAGTGCCACCTGGTCGTTTGACACTGCGCCGAGTGTTGTAGGTTCGATCCCCACACGAGACACATGGAATACTTTACGTGATCCATCATTGTTGTTTCGAGTCTGGGTGTACTTTGTGTCCATTGATTGTATGTTTGTAAAGTCCCCGCGACATAGGATTATTCTTTGTGCTTGCCTCTTAAAACAAAAATTAAAGCAACATTATTCTAAATGTCCGTTTTTCCGCAGAATTCTGGGAAGACCACTTCCAATGCCGCTACCCAGGCAGTCCTCACACGCCGTACAACAGCCACTACTCCAGGGTCTGCTCCGGGCTGGAGAAGCTCTCAGACAACAACACGGAGTTTGAGAGACAGCTGCAGTTCGTGTCTGATGCTGTCATGGCCTTCGCTTACTCCATACGGTAAGTAGTATTATAAACTGGATGAGCCCGCGGTTACACCCACCTTATTTTAATCTTCCGCTCCACTCTTGTGGCTCATAGCGTGATGTTATGAAGCCTATAGCCTTCCTCGATAAATGGGCTATCTAACACTGAAATAATTTTTCAATTTGGCTCAGTAGTTCCTGAGATAAGCGCGTTCAAGCAAGCAAACAAACAAACTCTTCAGCTTTATATTATTAATAGAGGACGCCAGCAGCTACGCCTGCATTTATTTTAAATTTACCCGTTTTGCCTGATGCCGTGGGAACTTCGGGAAATCCCTACTTAGTGCACCCCTACGGTCCCCAAGAAACATACATGCCAAATTTCAGCTTCCTGCGCCCAATAGTTCCGGCTGTAGCGTGTCTGTATGTCAGTCAGTAACGCAAGGATTTTATATATTAAAATATTGGTACAAGATATACCTGGTTATTGCATGAACAGGTTGACACAACTAATAGGCCATAGCCTATCTGATATAGCAGATTAAAACTTAGGCGTAATTTTCTATAAGCGGCGATAGCCCAGTGGTGTACGTAACCGACTGCCGAGACGATGGTCTCGGGTTCGATCCCCAGGTACCCCGGGCACACACCTCTGACTTTTCGAAGTTATGTGTGTTTTAAAAACGTTAATCATCGCTCGCTTAATAACGTGCCCGGTAGATGGCAATAGGCTTGCCTCCTATTACATTGGGGCTGAAACATAACTGGCGAAAAGTGAGTGTGTAATACACCTCCGCCTCCGCCGCTCCCCTTCGGGGATAAAAGGCGTGAAGTTATGTTATGTTAATTTTCTATACCACTGGTTAGTTTACACTTAAGTAGGTATCATTTCATAACAAATGATATCCCGACAACAGTTACTTGAAAAATATGAATATAAATAAAGAAAAATACAGAATACTTATAATCCAACATGTTAATGCAGTATAAACAACAATAAAATAAACGGTAGAAAAAGAATATACCAAACTGAAAAATGTTTATACCGTTTTCGTCGAAATAACTTAGTTACTAAACTAATGAGATGAGCAACATTATTAGAAACGACGGCTAACAAATCAACCAAGATTACCTTTATTTTATTCCAGTAATCAATTTACTAGGCTGTTTGGGACCGGCTTCAAAGTCATTGCTCATATTAGTTAGGACCAAGTTATTTAGTAGAAAAGTGATTATTTATTACTTTATTGAGACTGCCTCCATGGTCCAGTGGATAGCGTATGCGACTGCTGGTCGGAGGTCCCGGGTTCAATTCCCGGGCCCGGCAAAAGTGTTACTGGGTTTTTCCGAATTCTCAGTAGCAGCACGGAGTCTAGTGATGTGCCCGGTAACAGCAATAGGCTCGCCCCCTATTACATGGAACCTAAAAATTCATGTCGAAATGTGGGTGTAATATTTACACCTCTGCCTACCCTTTCGGGGATACCGGCGTGAGTCTATAAATAAAATAAATAAATAAAATGATTGAAACTTATTTCATCGTTTGAGTCTGCTTCAGATCAGACTGAATCATCATGTATTGTGTAGACGATAAGAATAATTTCGGATCTGGCCACGAAATTTTTTTAACGTTAACGGGTCGTATCTAGCTCAAACTAAGTAGTTTTCAAACCCTTAAGTTATATATTTTGACTACCTCCACAAAGTTGGACCTCTTGATGTAACCCCTTTTTATTGAAAACTAGATTTTGCCCGCGGCTTCGCGCGCTTTAAATTCGGTATAACACAAATCAACTTTCAGTCTCAAGTTGGGTGAAGACATTTCTGATTATTCTAAAGAGTTCAGAAACTCTACAGGGTACAAAGTAACTCGGTCAGTATCCATGTCATTATCAACCGAAAGGTACATAATAACATCACCTTGCATGCAGTCAAATATCAAAGCCATGTTCCAATACATGTCCAATATATCGACATATAAACACTTTCGCATTTATAATATTAGCAGAGAAAATCGTTTCAGCCGTTTAAGCGTAGTATATAATTATTACATACATACATATATATGTATAGACTCCCGCCTGTTTCCCCGAAGAGGTAGGCAGAGGCATATTAAACGCCCACTTTTCGCCAGTGTTTTGATCCCACGTAATAGGTGGCGAACCTATTGCCGCTTATTGGGACATTTTGTTTGCCAGAGCCTCGTCCGTTGATCGGCAGGTGCACCACTTGCAGGTGAGGTTGGCTTGTCACCCTAAGTTCTTGGTGGGAACCCTATGCACCCTATAATTATTAGTTTATATATTATGCGAACAATGTAATCACCGTGGACAATATGACAATATGAATGTGACAGTACTGACAGATATGCGATAGCACATGCGCAACGCTCAATTATCACAGCGCATGCATTGTTTCTTTCAAGAGGTAAATTTGTGCCGTACATATTTCTACCCCCTCCCAGTTTAATTTTTGCAACTTATGATAGCCTATGTCCGTCTCCATGGTCCAATATAAATGTCTAAATTAAATTTCAACAAAATTGGTTCAGCCGTTGTAGCGCGAAAACGGAACATACATACATACACACTTTCGAATTTCGAATTTATAATATTAGTAGGGATAATATAAAGAAGAATCATCTGAAGCGCTTCAATAGAGAAAATTATCTGTTTTTATCAGTTTTGAAATATTCGCAATTGACACCTTCAAGATATGAACAAGCATTGAAAACCCAAAACCAAGATGTGACTGCCCATATCTCAACCTAATTACTTATGTTTCAATTTCTTTGGTATTTTAATAACAGAAACCCCAAAATTTGCAAATTACATTCGCGTGGTCTTGCCAAAAATAACTTTGACTTTCAGCTTGTTCTATTGCTCTTAGTCCTTTTATATAATATATGATTTTCTAGAGTTTTCGGATACGATCATAAAATATGTATAATATTGATTACGAGTTAAAATAGCTATCACGAATATTATACAGAAGACTGAAGTTTTAACAAGTTCTTTCACAGTCGAGCCTTGCTGATTTCAGTATGAATGGACCGGCTCGCCCGCGGAAGTACTACCCTCTCACAGAAAATCGACGTAAAGGAACAGCTCCTAAACTGTTGCGTTTCGTTCGGGGAGAGAGAGTGCCGGAGGCCCTATCCCCTATTCCTTCTCCCTCATCCCACTCCTCATCCTATACCATTTCCCAAACCCAAGGAGGGGCGGCAACGCACTCGTGACGCCTGTAGTGTTGCTTGTGTCCATGGGCGGCGGTAATTGCTTACCATCAGGCGATCCGTCTGCTCGTTTGCCGCCTATTACTATATAAAAGAAAAACTTCCTCAAATAGTATTAAGGGTATAACATGAACGTCATCAAGACATATTTGAAGTGTTTCCTTAGGGGCCATCCATAAATTACTGTGGGGCTAGGGGGTCGATGATGTGTGACATTGTATGATAAATGAGATGGTGATAATGTAAGAGAACAACTGTGACATGGACGGGCGAGGGGTCAAAACATCATGAAAATCGTGTGACGTTATTTATGGATGGTCCCTTACTAAATGTTCAAACAGCGCATGAATAGGTAGAGATTAGGTACACAAAAGCGGCAACCATCCGACCAGACGATCCATGACCACGAACACTCGGGCAGCACCTAGTGTACTATTAAGAAGAAAATAACTCATACAAACATACGTGTCCTTTAAGCCAGGATCAAACCAACGCGTTCAGCTTGCGTCCGCGGTGGCGTGCGCGGTGGCGATCAGATGTTGTGTACGAACTTATAGCGCGGTGTTCACATCTACGCGTCCTCAGATTGCACGTGGCGTCCGGTGCAGCGTCTGCACGCGGCGGTGGCGATCAGATCGCGCTTGTTGCGTTAGGACGCTGCACGCAGCTATTATTTGTTGAGGAAACTGTGTTTTTGTAGATTTGGTAAGTATGGTGGAAACGGAAGAAATTATAAATTAATTCCACAAATACCCATTGTTGTATGATACGTCTCATTCTGATAAGGCGTTTTCGAATGATGGTAGGTATTTATTTCAATGGCACTGTATAATTATCATACCTACCTCAAGTTCACTTCTTGTTCCTCTTCGTCTTCAATAATAGAAGACAGAAGTAAAACTTCTTCAATTTCCCTATCTGTATCAGACAGCATTTTAGTGACGCGACTACAGCCTGGTGAACGCCTGAACGAACGCGACAGTGTGCACAACTTTTGCACGCGCAATAATCGCCACCACGCACGCCACCGCGGACGCGAGCTGAACGCATTGGTTTGATCCTGGCTTAACAGATTACGATGAAACTTTGCAATAGTTTATACATCAAAATTGCACGTGGGATACCTTTACCGATAACGGCCCCTCTTGGGTGAAACCGTGGGCAGAAGCTTGTATAATATTTAGAGCGAAATAGTTATACGAGCTACTTAAATTTAACAGCAACACGCAGGCAGATTGCAGTACAAATGAAAGCTTACGAATTACGCCATCACACTCGAAACTTGTACAGCACTAGAAGCGCGGAACATCCTAACACCCCTAGAAGCGCGGATGGGTCAATTTTGTCCATTTAATTTTCGGTACAGTAATGTAAACTTATGTATACAAATAAAACTTTTAATTAAGATACAAATGATGTTATTACGTATTACACATATTTTTGATATATTTTGGCTTAAATAAAATAGAAATGACAATCACAAATTATCAGAGTTAAAGTGATGAGTGAGATTAGAGTTGGGTCTTGGGAATAGCAAAATGAGAAATTGGAACACTCATTCGATGTGCACTTCCTGCAAACTGTTATTTTACAAGCTTGGCATTTGACACAAGACTTGTTACCGTCACAAAGAGACTTTACCTGCCAACGAGAATGTTTCTCTTGACGTCCAGGTTTTTCATTTTCATTCGGTATATTGATATAAGTAGGTATTAGACCTTTTCATACAATTTGCAGATGGCTCAGCTAGTTCTTCTCCTAACTGTAAGATAAAATACCGACTGCTGATTCTTTTCCCATTTAGGTCACAATACAATATCTCATATTATAAAAGTGTTAAGTGGCGAACGTCTAGATGGGCTAGTCGGGGGGCTTTGACAGAGTACCTACGAGCCATTTCATCCACAACATCTACCCCATATTTTGAACTATTGTAAAATGATAGTTCATCAGATTTTTCCTTGTAGGCATGTACCAGTTTCTATTTGAATACCTGCTAAAGAGAACATTTTTATTGTGCTTGCCTTGATATACTGTCAAAGTGATGTCGTCTTTTAGTACCACTGTACTGTACAAACTACTGTACTCTTATTTTGCTTAGTTTTCGCAACAGGTATTGCCGACGAGCTTTATTTAGTGTTCCAACAGTACTTGTTCAGTTTAATTTTAGATTTTCAGCAAGGATAGACGTGAAAAAGTTTCTTACAAGTGATATGTTTTCCTTTCTTTGGGACATATCTAAATGGCCATACCCTGCATAATTATTTTTAGGATGCAATGGCACCCAGCGAAGCGTGGGTGTAGGAATGGTCCACGATTCGCTTCGCCACGTATGTCTAATAGCGCATAAGTACCTATATTAACCGCCATTATAAAGTCAAACTCTGATATCCATGACTGGGTCAAAATTGGCACAGTCGCGCTTAGAGGCATAATTGGGATAAAAAATATATTGCTTTTGCATTTACGTGCTTGAAGTCTCGCATAATTAATAATCATCATATTTCATGAAAAGTCAAAAAAGTTTCGATTATACACACAATAATATATTAGTTAGAGCAAAAAGAAAATCAAAATGTGTCAAATTTGGAACGCCCGCACTTCCAGTGTTAACGACATACTCTTAACTTTGAACCACAGCAAATTATGAGAGGAGCTTATTCATAAGAATATGGAATATGTAAGGTATTTATGGTGGTAGCCCACTGTACTGTTATACACTATATATTACTTATACATTGATAATTTTGAGCAGCTTATTTTGATGAATTTTACATTTGCAACAAGTTTGATATTCATACATACATACATAGACTCGCGCCTGTTTCCCGGAGCGGTAGGCAGAGACTACGGAATGCCATTTGCAACGATCCTCTCTTTTATAACCGTGCCTGTTGACGATTGTTTTTTTTTTTATTTTATTTTATTTTTATTTCAAACTTCTTGCACAATTTAATAAAATAATGTACAAAGGCGGACTTAATGCCTGTGGCATTCTCTGCCAGTCAACCTTTGAGTGGTGAGTGGTGCGTTAAGAGAGCCGTAATGTGAGAGCAAAACCACTTATAGCTGTGACTAAACATAAAATGAATAATAACTGAAAATATAATAATGTACCTAAATATATGTGAATAAAATATATATATATATATATATATATATATATGTGAAGAAATATATAAATGAAGATTCTGAAGAAGACATCCTGATTTCAAGAGGGAGTGCATTCCAGAGAAGGATTGACTGTATATTGAAGGAGGAATGAACAAGAGTAGAGCTATGGGACGGACAAAGAAGAAGAAAATTATTGGTAGAGCGAAGGTCCTTATCATGACTGCTGCATAGATATTGGAATTGAGGTGTAAGATAAGAGGGAGCGTTTGAAGAATTTTAAAGAGAATAGAGAGTAGTCAGCGTCCGCTGATTACGTCGTTGACGGATAGGCAACCATCGCAATTGTGAACGGTAAGCGGATACGTGGTCATATTTACGGAGATTGAAAATGTATCGAATGCAATTGTTGAGAAGTCGGTCGAGTTTATTGAGCAGATCTGTATTCAAGTCGAGATAACATACATCACCATAGTCGATAACTGGGAAAATTAGGGTTTGCACAAGCATTATTTTCGTCTTAGTCGGGAGGAAGTTCTTTAGGCAATAGAGAGATCGCAGTGTACTCGTGACTTTCTGACTAACACTCGCTACCTGAGTGCGCCAGTCAAGGGTAGTGTCAAGGTGTAGGCCGAGATTTCTGAGCCATTTAAAATTATAGGAGGGAGAGAATTTAAATCAACCTTGCACTTGATACGTGGGCTACTTATCAGAAGTGCTTGGCACTTAGTGGGATTTACAGGTAGGCCGAATCTGTTCGACCAGGCTCTAATCATATCTAAGTCCCGGTTAATCCCATCGATAGTTATGTTGAGGTTTTCAACCCTTTCTTGAGTGTAGATCTGTAGGTCATCGGCGTATAGATGATACGCACAGCGAAGTTCATAGGTTAAAAGATTTACAAACAATGAAAAAAGAAGAGAAGAAATTATACCGCCTTGAGGAACGCCAGAGTCAAGGTCTCACCACGTTAATGAGGTCTCATCTCCACGATAATGAGGTCTCATCTACGCGTACCGACTGCTGACGTCCTCGAAGATAAGAAGAGAACCATTCCAAAGCGTCGGAAGAGATCATAAGGTTGGAGAGGACGGACAAGAGGATATCGTGACTGACGGCGCCGAAGGCGTTTGAAAAGTCCACCAAGACCATAACAGTGATCCTGGTGTCCTCCACTCCCGCCCTGACGTCGCCAGTCACTTTCAGTAGTGCTGAGACAGTGCTATGTCCGGGTCTGAATCCTGATTTTAGTGGGGAAAGTATGTTATTTTTGGAGACAAACCCGGACAACTGCTTATGGACGCATGCCTCCAGCACCTTCAATGGGAATGGAAGAATGGAAATGGGCCGAAAATGTGAAGGGAGGTGAGGATTGGATATTTTTGGTAATGGGCGAATTAAGGCCATAAGGAAAAAAATTGACCGGACTCAAGGGAAAAGTTTAGGATATGGGTAAGTGGGGAAAGTAAAGAATCCAGGATGGCGGTGACCATATAACGACTCACGTTGTCACAGCCCACCGCTTTGGACTTAATAGACATGATAACCATTTTGATCTCTTCCGACGTGATTGGAGAAAAATTAAAAGAACTGATATTTGGATGCAATAATCCGGACATATCGTGTAAAGTTTGAAACTTTGTACTGGTATCCAGATTGTTGGCAGCAGTAAAATGACGATTAATGTCGTCCAATCCAATAGTCTTGGGAAAGTCAATATTCCGGTGCTTCCCAATATCGAAAGAGCCCAAAAATTTCCAAATACTGGCAGGTGAAGAAGACTCTATGTTGGCAAGAATATGTCGGCGTTTAGCGTTACGTTTCATCTGGTTACACCGATTCCTAACAGTCTTATAAGAGGTCCAGTTGTCGTCACACCGATCTCTTTGGTATTTCCAAAAAGCTCGGTCCCTGCGCCTCATCGCCATCCGAACACCCTCCGTCATCCAAGGCGCTGGAAGACGCTTCAGTTTGATCTTCTTAACAGGAGCGTGAGCGTCGTACAACCTGATTACAGTCTCGTTAAAAATTGACTGCCTGGTTGCATCCTAGATTTACCCGCCTTGGAGCCCGAGGTCCACTTACTGATCTAACCAGATATGACAGAATATGAACTTATCAAAAGTATTTATATACTTGAAAATCTTCAATGTAACACGTATAAAAGGCATAAAAGAGGCTGAACTTGCGCTCGCTCCATTACAATTTTTTACACCTGCGCTATCATATTGAATATCATCATCATCATCATATCAGCCAAACGACGTCCACTGCTGGACATAGGCCTCCCCCAAGGTTCTCCACACAGACCGGTCTTGAGCCGCCCGCATCCAACCGCCTCCCGCGATCTTGGCGAGGTCGTCGGTCCACCTTGCGAGGGGCCTACCTCTGCTGCGTCGTCCGGTACGTGGCCGCCACTCCAGAACCTTTCTGCCCCAACGGCTATCGGTTCTTCGAGCTATGTGCCCTGCCCACTGCCACTTCAGCTTGGCTATCCGGAGAGCTATGTCGGTGACTTTGGTTCTACTGCAGATCTCCTCATTTCTGATTCGATCTCGCAGGGAAACTCCAAGCATAGCTCTCTCCATCGCCCTCTGAGTGACCTTGAGCCTTCTGATAAGGCCCATAGTGAGCGACCACGTCTCTGATCCGTAAGTCATCACTGGCAGCACACACTGGTCAAAGACTTTCGTCTTGAGACACTGCGGGATATCGGACAAGAAGATATGTCGTAGCTTCCCGAACGCTGCCCAACCGAGTTGGATTCGACGCTTGACCTCCTTCTCGAAGTTGGACCTACCTAATTGGACTACTTGTCCCAGGTAGGTATACTTGTCGACAACTTCGAGCGTAGAGTTCCCAACCTGAATAGGAGCAGGTACAACATGGACGTTCGACATGATTTTCGTCTTGTCCATGTTCATCTTAAGACCTACTTGTTGAGAGACTCTACAGAGGCCATCGAGCATTGTGCCTAGGTCTTTCATGGTCTCAGCCATGACTACGATATCGTCTGCAAATCGAAGGTGAGTGATGTACTCGCCGTTGATGTTGATGCCGAGCCCATTACAGTCCAGAAGCTTAAAAACATCCTCCAGCGCAGTGGTAAACAGTTTCGGGGATATGACATCCCCCTGTCTCACCCCTCGCTGGAGTTGAATAGGTTTCGAACTCTGGTCCTGGAGGTGGACTGACATAGTGGCGTTTTCATACAAACACTTCAGCACTTCGATATATCGGTAGTCAATCCGGCACCGTTGGAGTGACTGTAGCACCGCCCAGGTTTCGATCGAATCGAAGGCTTTCTCATAGTCCACAAACGCCAAGCATAGGGGCTGGTTATACTCCTCGGACTTCTGTATAACCTGCCGCAGCGTATGTATGTGGTCTATGGTACTATAGCCTTTACGGAAACCGGCTTTTTCGGGAGGCTGGAAGTCGTCTAGCTTGCTCTCGAGACGATTCGTGATGACCCTCTAAAACGGCTTGTAGACGTGGCTCAGAAGTGTGATGGGTCTGTAGTTCTTTAAGAGGGTTTTATCCCCTTTCTTAAAGAAAAGCACCACCACACCTCTGTGCCACGCCTGTGGCGTTTTACCCTCGAGAATGACGAAATTAAATAGCTTCCGAAGGGCTTCTCTAGCGGGTGCACCGCCAGCCTTCAGAAGCTCGCTCGTAATTCCGTCATCACCCGGCGCCTTGTTGTTTTTGAGCTGTTTGAGAGCCACACTAATCTCGTGCATGCTGACGTCCGGGATATCTTCGGTATAGTGTCGGGTCAATCCAGCTCTAGGGTCTGACGCTGGAGTGCTTGCGGGTTGTTGCGTTGTCGTGTATAGCTGTCCATAGAACCTTTCGATCTCCTCCAAGAGCTCAGGCGTGGACGATACGATTCTGCCATCTTCCGTCTTCAGCTTTGTCAACTGACTCTGCCCAACAGACAGATCCCTCTGGAACACTTTGGAACCCTTATTCTGCTCGATCGCCTCACGAACACATTTTGTGTTGTATTGGCGGAGATCGCGAGTCAGAGACTTAGAGTCTGTCTGTTGAGGTGCCGATATTTCGGCATGTCGTCGGAGGATAGCAGAACCATCTTGCGCCTTTCCTCTAACAGCTCGAGGGTCGGATCCGAGATCTTGCTGGTTCTCTTGCTTTTCTGGGGCTTAAAGAATTTAGCCCCTGTTTTATGGACAGCATCCACGAATCCGTTACTGTACTCGTCCACATCTACGCATTCGCCCAGGCATTCGAAACGGTTCTTGAGTTCGAGCTGAAAGCTCTCGGGGTTTTGGATATGAACCGGTGCCGGTCGGAGCGTGGACTTTATCAACCTCGACCGTTCGAGGCTTGTACAGATATTCAATGTGCCTCTTACCATTCGGTGATCGCTCCCCACTTTAAGTGAATTGATCACGGAGACATCATTGAATATCTGCCTCTTCGTCGACATGATAAAGTCGATCTCATTTTTGGTTGCACCGTCTGGACTTACCCAGGTCCACTTGCGGCATTCTCGCTTCTTGAAGAAGGAGTTCATCATATAGAGTCCTTCCTTCTCCATAAAGCTAGCCAGCAAATTGCCCCACTCTCAGCTCATCACCGTCGCGTTTGCCCAGTTTCGCGTTAAAATCTCCCATGACCACGGTGTAATGGGTTTTGTAGCCATGTATAGCCCGAGATATATCCTCGTACATGGCTTCCACCTCCTCATCGGGGTGCGACGAGGTCGGAGCGTATACCTGTATAACCTTCAGCGAATACCGCTTGGATATTCTGAGTATAAGGTACGCTACCCTGCTCGACACACTCCCGATATTTACCACGTTGGTCACGAGAGATTTGTGGACGATGAACCCGACACCACCTTGGGACTGTTGGTCGCCCTCCCGGTAGAAGAGCAAGTTACCGGAATTGAGAACTATCGAGTCCTCCCCCTGTCTTCGGACTTCGGAAAGGCCTATGATATCCCATCGCAACTTGCTCAATTCTTCTTCCAGCTCGACAAATTTCTCGTCGGTCCGCAGTGTGCGCGTGTTCAGTGTTGCCAGGGCCAATTGTCGTTGGTGGTGGTAGCCCGATCTCTTCCGGAGATTCTTCGCACCCCTTGCCCCGCCGTTACCATGGCCGCTACCATAACCAGGACTAGCGGGGCCGCCGGGGACTAGGGGCCGGTTTTTATAGGTGTGGTTCATGATGGGGGGATTTGCCATAATCGCCACGCTTGGCAGGCGTATTGGCGATCGCAGTGGCGGAAATCTTTAGTGCTGGACGCTGCTGCCCATCTAGCATCTAGGATTTTCTTCCGCCAGGTTCGGATGGTTTGACCGCCATCTTTCGGTTGACTGCTTGCGCTTGGGGAGATACTATGACGAGTATCTACTCGTCAGATTAACTCTCCCAGTGGGCGGTGGGGTCGTCACGTCCCGACGCCGAGCTTTTCATATTGAATATGCTACTTGAAAAATAAATAGCTATCCTTATTAGCCCACAAACGAGAAAACTCCACACAAGTTAATAAGATAAGTGTTTTTAAATAAGAGATACATGGCTTGGGATTAGCAGGATCTTATTCCATCCCTTGATCGTAATCACTGGCAATAAAGAGGATCACGCATTCAGGAAACTCACATATGCCTATATTTTTGTTTGCAATGCAATCGAATCTTTGTTTTTTATTTTCTTTTTCTGGCCTAAATGAAGCATTGTTTTTATGGTATATATGAATGTAAGTGATTTTCTTTAATGCACCATAACTTTCTAGCCTGCGTTTAAATGTAAAAAAGATATAAATAATATTGTATTGTTAGACTCATAATAACATCTCGAGGTCATAAACTGTAACAGAGAAGTGTTACTGTATGACCCTACTTTCAAATAGAACCACATTTTGTAATATGTGAAGGTTCCGATGAACACAAATACTGAGAATTAATTTAAAAACAAAAAGATAGCACTTTTGAAACAAATCCGAAAGAAAAAATACGCGTTTGTTGTAACCGGGCGAGCGTCCTGCAGAACACTTTTTAACCGACTTCAAACAAAAAAAAAAGGAGGAGGTTCTCAATTCAGCCGGTATTTTTTTTTTTTTTTAATGTATGTACACAGATTTCGCCGCGATTTCTGAACCGATTTAAGTAATTCTTTTTTTGTTTGATGCGGAATAGTGTTGAATTGGTCCCATAAAAATATGATTCATGTAGGCCCAGTAGTTTTTATTTTATGAGCATTTTTTTATTTATTTTCACCTATCCTTAAGGCTTAAATTCCTATGAATAATAATTGTGACGGCCGGTGTTATGTCAACTTGTCATCACTACTGTCGTCAAAGACTACTGACGTCTACACGACAAACTGGCTGGTCGTCAAACATAATAATTAACAAAAAGGTTTGAAGACTATTTCATTACTTGGAAATGACAGTTTTAAGAAATTAATTTATTTTATTGAAACGTAACTAAGTCTTAAAATACTATACAAAGAAATCTATATATTAAAAGAATTTGTGTTTTATAATACGAGTCGGCCAGCCCGTTCTACCCAACCGATGCGCATGATATTTTTTTAAATGAAAGCTTTCGCTGCATAGATTTGTCATCAAGCATTAGAAATTACCTAACTTGCACAATCATCAAGTTATATGCAAAAACAGTTTTCTCCCATACATTTTTTACGTTTTCGTAGCCGTAGTCAATGATATTCCGCTTCTATATATCTGGTTCTCATTGGGGTAGGCGTTTCGTTATAGGCCTAAAACACGCGCTGAAAAGAGCTCTTTCATTTGATGGTATGCTCATTTAAATTGGGTAAGTTTGAAGGAAGATAGGTGTGGACATTGAACTTTTTTTCAATATTTTCCTATAAATTTCTTAAGATTCCATTGCTTTCTCTCTACATGGACGGTTCTTAATTCAAAAATATTTTTATGGCATCTAATAAGTTCCTTGCGGTAACTGCCAGGAAAAAACGTTATGCCTCCTTATGCTGACCTTGCCTTACTTTCATACGGGTGTGAGTGTGGTGGTGTGTAAAATTATACCCGATGTTGGTCAAATTATCACTATAGTGAATTATCGCTGATGGCAGGTAATATTCCCCAAATGTTACCAGTTAACCCTTGATGTTGGGTGAACTGATCTCTGATGTTGAGGAATTTTCCCCTTTTTTTTTGTATCGCGATGAAATCCACTTACAGACTGTCCCTCAAAGGGACCCCTCCGCCAACTCTGTACCGAGTTTGGGGCAGGTGGAAGGGGGTGTGTGGCTCGGCTCTCCCCCCTAGATGTTCGGGGGGGCACCCACTAAAACACCGCGGTGTTCCTCTATCGACTCTCATGACGGGGTCGCGGTAACGACGTCAGTATACCCGCGACCAGAGGAATTTTCCCCAAATGTAGTGAAATGTCCGCCTTATGTTGGGAAAATCAACCCTACAGACGGGTAAATTACGTTTTATGTTAGGACAATTTTTGTGTTTTTTTATTTACGGACTTTATTCGGCCATCTAAATTTTTTTTATATGGAACATATTACAGCGGTTCATAGTACTACTATTGTCATATAACTATATTACAAGTGGTAGTTATGGTAGAAATTGTAGCTTTGGTAAGAATAGTAGTTTTGAGAAAAAAGGTATTTTTGACAGCACCGGCGGTTTTGGTAGAAATGGTAGTTTTGAAAAAATGGTAGATATGATAGAGTTAGTATGAATAGTAGTTTTGGTACGAATAGTAGTTTTGATAGGAATCGTATTTTCGGTAGGAATAGTAGTTTTGGTAGAATTGGTATTCAAGGTGAAAATTTCACGATACCTAAGGTGCAAGGCAACGCCATTGTTGTGAGAAAAGAAGTTTGGTGATATATATAATTATATATATTTGGTAATAATAGCACCTTTTTACTTATTAGATAAGGCTTTTTTTATAATTTTAAAATATGCTGTGGAGCAGCACGGGACCTCTAGTATATACAGAACATACAAAAAATATATACAGAAAAAAAAATTAGAGCGCGTCATGAAATTCATCCACATCGCCGTCAACTGGCAGCGTGCCCAGAACGCTGGCAGCGTTGCCACGTTGTATGGCGATACTTACCTTCTGGGCCAAATACAACCCAGCCTTCTGGTCACGCGAGGCGTCGACAAGTCTCTTCGTGAGGTCTCTAAAAAGAGATCTCGCACTTGGACCCCATGGCCCCAACGTTTCGACCCCAAACGGCTCAAATACGTAATCCCCTACTAGGTTTACGTATTTGCGCCGTTTGAGGGTCTCCGCTATAGCAGCAGCAGCGCCCGCACAACCGGCTGTGCTAGGAAGATGTGATGGCGCGAGGGTATAGACACACGTTGCGTCGTTTGCTTTTTTTTTCGTTTTGCCGTCGTTGCGTACCAGGCCCTGAGGTTCAAGGTGGGCTGAACGCTAGCGGAGACAAGAGCCCGACGGAGAATGTCATTAAGGTTGCCGTGTCGTGAAATACGACCTGCACTCCTGCTGCATGATAGGCCATGGTGACCAAGGCTGTCGACAGCCTCTCCACAGTGACAGCGATGTGGAGTAACACATGGTGCATTTTAAGTTAGATGACGTAAACACTCTGTCAAGTGTTTGCTAAATTCGCCACTAACTGGCAACAAGGCGATGGCCGTATGGATAATACATCCGCTTTACGTTATGAAGGCGAGTGTTCAAATCCCAGTCATAACAGTTATGTGGATTTTTTATGAAATTTGGAAAATGTTTCAAGGACCAATGCCAATTTTTTACGGTATGCTTCAAAACAAGTGAATATAGAACAAAACTAAGGATTTAATGAAACAAGACTGACTCCATCAGGATAGTTCTTCAAAATTTAATTCTATAACTGATACCATAATTAAATTGCACTTTCAGCTCTGTAATACATGCTCATAATTATGGAAATAGGAATACCAAAGAACATATTAAATATTTGAATGAGGGACTCGTTTTTATTATAAAGTAGTTTTCAAGATATCAACATTCAAATATTTTGTGCCCAGATGGATCAGAATTTGTTACTTGAAAAACTTTATTAAGATAACCATTATATTTTAACAACACTATAATCTTTTTTTATAAAAACAACTAGCTGACCCGGCAAACGTTGTTTTGCAATTTTTTTTTTTCTTTGAGAAATAGATGTTGGCCGATTCTCATAGATACCGGATAAGCACAAAAAATTTCATCAAAATCGGTCAAGCCGTTTCGGAAGAGTATGGGAACGAAAACTGTGACACGAGAATTTTATATATTAGATTATCAGTGATCATACCCCTTCCCCCCCGGACCTCGAAGCAGAGCAGACGTGCCACAGATCGTTTACCATTTTTATATTTGACACATTTAATAAATAAATAAAGTTTTAGTAATTTAAAATCAACAAAACAAATAGGAGCGCATGACACCTGAGGAGCTCAAGCAAACACCCCAACGCAAGCACACACACCAACATACACGAAAGCACCAATACCGCCGCCGTCGCCACGTGCGCACCACAGCCCCACGCACACTACAGCAGGTACGCTCCTCACACACACATCCTCTACTGTAGCAGTTACGCAGACGCTCTATTACTGGTTAACGCGCTGCCGTGCGGCCACTGCCTCTTGGAATCTGCGCGCCTAGTACTTCATTATTGTCCATCGTATCAGAAGCGAACGTAAAGAGAACTTCGTGAATTAGCACTGATCGAGACTGACTAAAAAAGGTTGATCGATAGTTCGTTGGTCCACTGCCACCGGCGTTCTGCGCGCCTGGTACTTGAATATTTCTTGCATTGGAATTTGTGCATCCAGCACACGCACATAAATAACCAAAGCATCGCAAGATTCGCAAGCTTTTTTTTGCAAACACTAATCATCATAATATTGTCATCTCTGTCTTGTCGAATACCATTCACCGCGCGCCGTCGTCTGCGAGCCGCGGTGTAATCAAGAGTAGCTCTACAACCGCACCAACATACACATTTGCAGATAACGTAACATCACTCTTGAGGTTTCTGCGCGCCTAGTACCAAGAAAATCTTTTACATAGTGATATTTGAAGACAAAATAAGCGTTTAGAATTATTTTAATAGTAGGAAGGTTAATATACTACCTCCTCAACATCTCTGCTACCCTGGTCAACTATGCCTCTCAAACACACACCGCCAAATGCACGTTTGTCGACTACGCCAACCGAAAAGCCGGCTGCTGCTCAACCAGATTTCCTGAACTCAGACATATCACGCCAGACTACTCAAGTACAAAAACTAATGTAACCGAACGTAAAAAAAGGAAAATGGAAGGTACTCAAGGTGGCGTTTCTGGCAGTGTTACCGTGACGGCATTCTCAACATTCTCAAAAGAGCAGGAATGTCGTTACGAAAATCTCCTTTCAAAAATTACGGATCTGATTGAACAAAACCAGGAACTTAAGGCAAGCGTAGAACATATGTCAAATAAGCACGACGAGTTTCTGAGCCGTATTGCATCGATGGAAGCTGAACGAAAACAGGATAAGACAACCATAAAACGCCTAGAAGAAACTCTAGAAGCTATGGAAAGAAAATCCCGATCATCTGGCGTCGAATAACGAAACATTCCTAAATCACCCTCAGAAACAAAGCAGGACCTGTGTAATATGGTGAAGAATATGGGTCATTCATTGAATGTTGACCTGGATCCATCAATGGTAAGAGACGTTTACAGAGTTAATTTGAAAGATGAGTCCAAGCCAATTATTGTGGACTTTTGCTCAGTGTTACAGAAGGAGAAACTGATAAAAGTGTCAAAGTGTTTAACTCTGCTAAAAGTAAAGACAAGAAACTCAACACCACTCATCTCAAACTTGATCACCCCATTCGCCCCGTGTTTGTCTCGGTAGCTCTCACGCGCAAAACGCAAAAACTATACTTCCAAGCTCGAACATTTCAAAAGTAACATGGCTTTTCATTCTGCTGGACAACCAATGGTACGGTATTTATGCGCAGGAAGATAGGAGACCCACATACACTTTTTTTTTTTTTTTTTGGTGTCGGGTTGGAAAATCCTCATGGAGTCCCTCCGCCCCAGGGGAAGGACGAAAGGGACTGTCAGACTCTTACTGACTAAAAACCAACCCGTGTTCCTCATGTACCCGTGTGTCGGAGGGTAGGGATTCACATAAGCATTCGTCGCTACCCCCCGACGGGTATTGGCCCGCCAGATGGTCAGGCGGGCCCCGAACAAAACCCCCTTGGCGGCGGATGAAGGTGTTGGGCTCCGCCGCCAAAACTCTCAGCGGCCGCAGAGGATAGGAAGGACGGCAACGCAACACCGCATCTCCTCTTCCTCTGCGGCCCCACCGCGACGCAACGATGGTGCGCCCCCATTTGGTCGCGGGAGATAGGGCGCGCGGCAACGCAACACCGACACGCCTCTCCAGACCCACATACACGCATTAACTCTGAACAAGATCTAACTAACTTGAGAAACACGTTGTGACTAACTTTGCGTATTCTCAATGGCTTTATATTTTTAAATTCGTTTTTCATAATTTACCTTAATGTACATGTTACTTGCCTTGTAAAAAATTCAATATTACAATAATTTCCTTAAATACTACTCGCATGAACTAACCACACACGATTTAACTTTACACAAACATACACCATCACAACCGCATTACATTGTACACAAAGTTACTGCTCTACACGAACACTGCTCACCACACAACTAAAAATAACATTATTTATCTGCATCACCATGGCGAATCTTACACAACTACATCACTCAAACTAACAAGAATCAGATCTGCTTATATATTTCATCTACCAATAAGAACACAAACTCCTATCAGTTTGCTGACAACGCTTACTTCTGCCGCTCGTATAATACAAAATCGTTGTTTAAAGTTTCCTACAACAAGTATAGTCCAATGTAAAAATCTGATTTAAATTCGATAGCAATTTATTAAATATCATCACCGCAGTGGACTCTTTCTCTGTGGCTGAATCATCCTACTGCGACTTAGAGACATGTGTTCCCCCACACCTAAACCCAAATGAATACCTTAAGATTCTTAGCCAAAACATAAGAAGTATTTGCAAAAATATACTAGGTTTTAAAACTATCCTTGCCAGAGCAAAGGTTGAATGGGACTTGATTGTCATGACCGAATGCTGGTTACAAAAATCTCAGTACATCCCTTCGCTTATTGATTATACTACTTACTCCACTGCGAAAAATCACACACAAAACGACGGTGTTGTAGTGTACGCTAACAAAGGTCTCCATATAACTGTGGAAGAGCCAACCGTTTCTAACTCCAACTGTCTACAGATTGAGATTAACCCGAATACTGTTGTACTTGCAATCTATCGATCCCCAGCCAACAAAGATATAACCAATTTTTTGAGTTCCCTCCACACCTTATTGACTAAAATAGATAAAACTAGAAACATAATTATTACAGGCGATCTAAACATAAATATTAGCGATCAATCTCAGGATCCCAACAAAAATACGTACCTTACTTTACTTGCTTCGTTTGGCCTTCTGCCAGCCCACGTACTACCTACTAGACAATCTAGTTGTATTGACCATTTTATTGTTAAAACTAGACTACCAGCGAAAGCCTTAGTAGCTCATTCGGCTCTAACAGACCATGATACAATAATCTTGTTTCTAAGGAAAAATACCCCAATTATAAAAGCCACCAAAACCATTGCTCGCACCAATTACGATCAGATTACAATCGCATTTAATGAGCTTGACCTTAGCCCAGTATTAGAGATGACAAACCCGAACCTCGCCGCTGACTTCCTGGTAAAGTCCCTTAAGCAGATTATTGACTCAAACAAAGCTATAAGAAAACAATCAAACCGCAAAAGAACTCTAAAACCCTGGATCAAGCCAGGTCTATTACGATGCATGAAACACCGAGATTGTCTACATAAGAAAGTGAAAAATTCCCCTAATGACATAACATTGCGACTTACGTACACCCGGTACAGAAATTATGTAAATAATCTGTTAAAAAAGATCAAAAGGCAACATGAAGGGAATGAGATTAAAGCTGCTGGGACAAACGGTAAAAAGCTCTGGCGAGCCATCAATAACGCCACTAATAGAACTACCGAAAAAGATAGCCTTTCCCAACTTCTGTGTTTATCCACCTCACCCACCCAGTCGGTAGAACTTGTTAATGACTACTTTGTTAATATTGGAAAAAACCTAGCTAATAATATCACCCCTACGCTTAGCTATTCCAAGAACAAAGTTTCCGTCTCGCACTCTATGGCTCTTATCCCCACTGACGAATCAGAAGTCGGCAGAATAATCATGTCCCTCCGTAACGACTGTGCAGTTGGCTGGGATGGCATATCTGTCAATCTGATCAAAGAGCACATCAATATCCTATTGTTACCACTGACACACATCTGCAACCTCTGCCTTGCCTCTGGAATGTTTCCCAAAGTTTTCAAAAAATCTCTAATACATCCCATCCACAAGACTCGCTATTCTGACCTCATTATCCAAAATTCTAGAGCGTCTCATGAACGACAGGCTTATGAGCTACTTAAACAAAAATAAGATTCTGTCCTCATCCCAATATGGATTCCGCGCCGGGATTTCCACAGCAGACGCAGTGCACGATTTGACTGACCATATTGTGAGGAGGATGGATGAAGGTCAGAAAGTCCTAGGCATCTTCCTGGATCTAGCCAAAGCCTTCGATACCGTCCCTCCCTTCACCCTTGTGGAAAAGATGGAGCGTATTGGCATCAGGGGAATCCCTTAAAAACTATACGAAGACTACCTTACTGGCCGTACACAGAGTGTTAAGGTAAATGAATACCAAAGCTCTGAGAGAAACATAACTCACGGTGTCCCACGGGGAAGTGTGATCGCTCCAACTCTCTTTCTTATTTATATTAACGACCTGTGTACGACCAACCTGCATAAAGGCAGAATTTTTACTTATGCGGATGACACAGCCCTGATATTTTCCTCAAATACATGGGACGATGTCTATGAATGCGCTCAGACAGGGTTGAATACTGTGTCTTTCTGGCTAAGAGATACCCTTAATGCTTACCCTCAATGCCGGCAAAACCAAACTCGTGCCCTTTGCAATTCGAAGTGACCTCTCAAGATTGAAGTCCCGTAACGTGCTCATAGCCCACAAGTGTTCCACCCCGGATTCTACTAACTGTGCTTGTCCTGTACTAGAAGAAACGAACTGTATAAAATAGCTCGGTATGACCCTCGATTCTTCCTTAAGCTTTCACCCGCACATTAAAGCACTCTCTTCGAGGCTGCGAAAACTCATATACGTTTTTAAGAACCTTAGACATGTAGCGGATGAAAGCTTGAGAAAGACTGTGTACTATGCACTTGTTCAGTCGTTGCTTACATACTGCGTGACAACCTGGGGTGGAGCACACAAATCAACAATCATACAAGTGGAGCGAGCCCAAAGGGCAATTCTTAAGGTCTCCTACTTTCTCCCTTATCGTTTTCCCACCGTTGACCTATACGAAATGGCTAAGGTTCTCACTGTAAGGCAGCTGTTCATTCTGCACACAATCATCAAAAAACACGCACAACTCACATACAGACCTACCTCACTCACTAGCAGAAGACGGCACAATCCTGTCGATTGTTCTCTCACAATTTTCAAACAGATTCTTCTGTTTTTTGGGAGGCTATTTGTATAATAAGATAAACAAAAAGCTTAGTATATACCCTCTAACAAAACATCACTGCCGCAGGAAGATCACTGAGTGGCTCTTGTCGTTGGATTACGATACAACTGAAAGTTTGTTTACTGTACAAAAATAGGTAGACCATGACACATATAGGACCTTGATACACACACACACACACACACACACACACACACACACACACACACACACACACACACACACACACACACACACACACACACACACACACACACATACATACACACACATACACACATAAACACACACACACACACACACACACACACACACACACACACACACTCAGGCATACATATATATATTTCTTTTTATTACTTTTTTATTATAATATTACTTATTCTTTTATTTCGTGTGATTAATTGTTAATTTTTAATGTTTTTATTTCTCTTAAATTGTTAATTTTTGATATTTTTAATTTAATGCAATATACTTAAGTGATTAATATTTTAATGTGAATTGTAAAGTCTGATCTATTGTGAGAAAATTCAGTTGCTCAAATTGTGTACATAATCTTAAGGGGTGGAGACCTGGTGACCTGAAATACAGACTCGCGTCTAGTTTAGGCACCAGTCTCCCACAATATAATGTAAACAAATGCCAACCCATTATGCGAAGATTTATTTGTATATATTTTTCATTTATATTGTGGAGAGAAATAAATTATATTATTATTATTATTCACTTTATTCATCACATTTCTCATAGTTAATTTTATATTATTAAACTACATTAAAAAAAATTTAAAAATATAAAAGGGACCACGGAGACCCACCGGTGTCGGGTACAGGGACCAAGCCACCGGTGGTTAGGGCCTCAGAGACAGGAACTTCCTCACGATGCGTGCCGTGTCGAGAAGAACTGCCTTCTGTATCAAGGACTTGATCCAGCTGCCTAGTGCGAGCCTCTTTAGATGTTGATCGAGGCTCTTGGCGATTAGCCCATTTACCGACACGACTATCGGCACAATGATCGCCGAATCCACATCCCACATGTCAACAATCTCGTGAGCTAGGTCCAAATATTTAATCTCCTTCTCTTTTTCTGCCTTCACGAGATTGCCGTCATGCGGTATGGTGATATCGATTATCATTGCGAGTCGCTCTGCTCGGTCTATCACTACAATATCAGGCTTATTGGCTACAATAGTCCTGTCTGTGATAATAGATCGATCCCAGTACAACAATGCACGACCATTCTCGAGAACTGGGTCGGGCACATATCTGTAGTACGGTACCTCTGAACCAACGAGATTATATTTAAGGGCTAGTTGCTGATGGATTATCCTGGCCACTTGGTTGTGTCTGTGCAAATACTGACCGTTGGCAAGACTCGAACAACCGGACACTATATGCCTGAGCGATTCCCCGGGTTGGTGACACGCCGATATACTTCCGGGAGTTGTTTGTCATGACAACTTCGTCCATAATTGCAAAGGCAAAACCTTCGGTTTCTCCAAAGAGATCACCGAATCGCAGCCAGGAAATAGAAGCTTTAAAATGTACATCGGGCCCAAGTAAGGCCCGGTAGAATCGTCCATGCAGCTCCTTGCCCCTCCATACTTCTCGTCGGTCCTCAGTACTAAGTAGTGCAGGTTTGTGCCAGTTCTCTTTAGCCAGAGCGAGCGGGGTAAGCCCGGTATCAATTCCGACTACATCGCGATGCACATCCACACTCATCTGCAGAAAATAATCTCTGAGGTTGCACACCTCGCGGTTGTGGAGGGTCTTAGCACATAAAAAGCCTCGACCCCCACATTTCCGCGGGATGTACAGCCTCATTATTGATGAGCGTGGATGATGCATACGAGATGCAGTCAGCATTGAACGGACTTTTCTATCCAGGGCATCTAGTTCAGTCTGGGTCCACCTGAGTATGCCGAAGGAATACATTAGGACTGGCATGGCCCACCCGTTGCAAGCCCGCACCTTGTTGTCGCCTGATAAAAGACTGTTAAGTAGTTTTCTCAGGCGGCCAAAGAACCGAGCCTGCAACGTCTGTTTCATGTCAGTCTCAGAAATATTCAAAGACTGCGACATACCCAGGTATTTGTAGGTCTCAGTTGGGGAGAGGGATCTAAGTTGTATGGAATCTGAGAGTTGTATCCCTGCAGATTCCATAATCCTGCCTCTCTTCACATGCATGACCGCACATTTATCCACACCAAATTCCATCCTGATTGAATTACTAAAGGTTTTGGTTACCTTAAGTAATGCAGTCAGTTGGAATTTGTTGGGGGCAAATAATTTCAGGTCATCCATAAAAAGTAGGTGAGATGTAACATGGCCTCCTCTCCTCAACTGATAGCCTAGCCCTGAAGCCTCTAATAAGGTACTTAGGGGGTTCAGGGCAAGGCAAAACCACAAAGGACTCAGGCTGTCGCCCTGGAATATACCTCGCTCGATCCTTCTTGGAGCACCGCAACCCAAGATCGATCGACACCCTGGATAGCGCAATATGGTCCTCCATTGCCCCATACACGCCCTTAAGAAGGTGCATAGAGTTGTATCGACTTTGTACAACTCTAGCACCCTCAAAAGCCACGCATGAGGCACGGAGTCGTACGCCTTTTTGTAATCTATCCAGCATGTCGATAGATTCTTTCGGTTACGGCGCACTTGTTGGCTAATGGCCATGTCAATCAATAGGAGCTCTTTAGTACCACGAGCCCCACTCTTACATCCATTTTGAGAAACAGATAGAATTGAATTATCAAATATATGTTTAGATAATTTCGTTCTCAAAATGGATGTAAGAAGTTTGTATAAAGTTGGAAGGCATGTAATTGGCCTATAATTCTTGGGGTCCGTGGTACTACCAGACTTATAAAGCAGGTGGGTAACGCCAGATGTTAAAAAATCAGGCAGCGACCCTGATTCCAAAGACGATTGAAATTGAGATGCTAAGCAAGCATGCGAACTTCGGAGCCACTTAAGCCCAAAATTGTACAGCCCTTCCGGTCCCGCAGACTTCCAGTTCTGTAACGGACGGACTGCGCTGACTATGTCGTCGATAGTAATATTTATAGGCTCCATTATAGGAATTCGTTCACATGCTCGCTCAACATCCCCAATCCAATCACCCTCCGCATGGCTGACGGGTGTCGACCAAATGCTGCGCCAAAATGTAACAGTGGCATCATCATTCGGTCGACACCCATCGCCATTACTCGTCGAGGAATCAGGGTGCTCCCATGCCCTATACACCCGCTTTTCGTCTATCTGGAATGTGCGATTAAGGCAATACCGGTCCACCCTTTTTTTATATCGCCTAATACGGTTTGCCCATGCACAAAGTTTTTGTTTCAGAAAGTCGATGCGCTCTGTAACTCGAGATAAATAATCTTGGGAACTGATACCAGTTCTCACGAAGGCCCGAGTCACAAAGCGCATCACTCTCGGTCGCTTATTACCGGTCCTAAAAGAACGTAGCTTGCCAATGAGTGCCCTAGTCTCAGCGATACGACTCTCAATCCTGCGCTGCCAAGCTGGCATCGCAGCGGCCCGTCGAGTAGTAGTATTATCTACAGGGAATTTAACTCCCGCTACTCGACATGCCGCTGCAGCCGCACAATACAGGATTGACTGTGTATCGCTGAGATTTTCACTATTCTCAAAATAAATTGACAATAGTGAATCCAGGGCACCCACTAGCGCTATGTTTTTCTTATGCATCGGCAACCGAGGCAAAAGAGGCCGAATATTTGGATTTATGGATCGGTATTCATCAATAGCACATTCGAAAGCGCTCCTTAAACGATCATTGTACTGGGTACTTACATGAGAAGTCTCGTCATCTATCTCTTCATCGGCGACATCAACCTGTTGTAGTTGTGCAACCGCCGTCTGAGTTCGCGATGGAGAAGTGATGGGGAGACTTCTCTGCAAGTCAGAGTGAAGTCTCTCAAGCACGGTGTCATCCAACAGACGACACCGTTGAATGGCCCGCACTTGATCCGATAGCCGTTGTGTTGACACGTTGACAGCTGGCTCAAGTGCCTGAAACAAAGGCAGCATACGATCACGGTAAGCACTGAGGTTAGTTCCTCCCTCTGTGGCCACAAAATATGCCCGCATGACGTTTTCATTCATTGAACTCGTCCATCTCATGCGGTGCACATCACCACCGGTAGCGGGGGCCCTGTTCGAGACCGGTGGGTCTCGGGGTCCCAAGCGTGTCGGTGGCCGGCCTCTCCCTCGCCGACGTACAGGTGGTGGCGACGTCGGCGGCGAGAAGTACTCGTCGCTCGACGAGCTCGACGCCTCTGCAATTGCCGACAACTCTGTTGTAGGTGCCGGCGGCTGCGAGGCGGAGCTGAGCGACGAGTCCGGGGGTGTAATTCGTGCAGCAGCTGCCCTAGCTCTTGTCAACATTTCATTTTCTCTTCGTATTTACATGTTTACCTTTGTTTATTTACAGTTTTCGTAGGGGATTTGTCATTGACGTAAGACGTCATCTTGAATAATGTTATTGTATTTACTTTTCATAATTAATTTAATAGTTTCTTGATATAATTATGTGTTTATGCGGTAAAGAAGTCCTTCTTGTAGTAATAAAATATATATCTGAATCCAAAACTATGTTAAATAATACAGATATAAATATTCGAGAAAAATTATATGTCGTCTTGTTGACGTGTTGCTAGGTTCTTATTATTATTATTATTATATCACAGAAGTAACACTTCTGAAACTCTAAAACAGTGTATATTTATTATTTTATTGTATGGCCAAGCAAGAATATTGTAAGATTACAAAAAATAAACCTTTTGCTTAAATTTGTAATACAATCAATTCTTATAGGTACAAAAAATATCATATTTAATTGCTACATATATGATACATACATATGGTGTTATGACCATGCGAATTAGGCACAGATGAATCAAGATTTTGCCTATAATCATGTATAACACATCATACATACAGACTTTACTATTGACACTTTTCTACAACAATCTAGACGCGTTTAGTCTCTCGATACGCAGACTGAAGTTGCAAAATAATAAAATAAATTTTATAAAATAGGCATTGTAATCGAAATGTCGAAGACGAATGAAATATTTACCTTCGTAACACCAGGATCTTAGCCATCCAGCCCCAGGTACACCTAGCTCGTCCGTAGCACGACTAGCTTCCCCCCCGCCACGGGAAACCAGACTCTCATAATCTTTACCCAACCAAGTACGGTCAAGCGTCTTTTACGCTGTATTAATCACTTCATATTTACTTATTTATAACCACATTAAGGTATTTATAACTAATACATATTATTTTTCTCAGAGGGTTACTCATTTCCTCTCGTTAGTATAATAATAAAATTTATATTGATTTATGAAAGGGAAAATGCGATATCGACTATTTCATTTCGAACAATGGCAGACGGACACGACGTATAAATCAGAAGAACGAAGTTCAAATACTTTTTTTGTACTTAGTTAGACTGCAATTATTTCAAATATATAATTTGGCAAATATGCGGATTAAGCTAAACTGTACAATAAAATACAGATAGTTTTGTTAGTTGGTTAAAGTGTTGTCTCTTAAGAACTACCCAAAACCAATTTACAGGAAAATTACAGGTGAAAGATTGGAGAGAGGGAACGAAAAAAATCATACATACATATACTCACGCCTTTTTCCCGTCGGGGTAGGCAGAGACAACGGAAAACTACTTACTTCTATCCTTACAAACCTCACGCGCTTCCTCTACATTTATTACTCTTCGCATACATGCTCGCCGGTTCCTAAATCGGAATCCTATCAATCAGTCTCACCCCACACATACTACGCAGTGATCGCATCTCAACTGCGTTAATTCAGCTTTCATGAAAAAAATCACGTATAAAAAAAACATGATTCGATCATGTCTTTTTTAATTTTATTAGTTAATTATAAAAAATAATTTTGATTTAACTGTATCAGACGTTGCATTTCCTGTAGTGCTTTGCTGTCATGTGGTCTGATTAATAACTTAGATGGCTCTAATCATTGATTTACTATAAATCACCTAATGCGATACCATCTAAATTCTTCACTCGACTTAAAGCTACATATTTATATCTGACCTTTCACGAATTCTTTTTCCCAAGATCTATCACTGCCCCCTCCAATGTTGTACCATAGAGCATAGATATATAAATAGAGGCACATTTCTTATGGGCGCTCTGTAGACAAACTTTCTGTGATCAGTGTGACCCATATTGCCGCTTGGCGGCGTGGCAGTCGCGCTGTGACAGCTGACTCTACGAGTGCAAGAGAGACGAAAGTTTCTCCTGTGTATCTTAACTACGAGAGCAAGAGTGACGGAGAACGACGCCAGCGCCGCTAACGGCGCCAACTACGTACTACACTGACAACCGTCAAAACGCCAGTTGGAATCGGCACACGAAATCGTTAAGAAATACGCTTCTATTATGTAAATCTGTATTCATTGGTTGTACCTTGGAGCTTGTGAACAGTCACAGCCCAACTTAAAATTTGCGGGAACATTAACCTCTCAACATCACCGTAACCTTTATTCGCTTGAAAAGTTGCGGATGCTGGTGTGATTGATACTAGACCCACCGCATATTTTACCCTTATGCAGTTTGATCATCAAATTTAATGAACACTGCTTCGGGCAGTTCTCCTGCTTCTAGTTGATCACGTCGAAGGGCTGGCCACTTTATTTTTTTAATAATTCCCATTGCTCCGTTGACTAGTCCGTGTGAGACCGCCATATTCCTTCTTAACATCACCCTGGAGCCCTCGCCTATTTTTATGCTGTGTAACAATCCGCCACACTTGTTTGATTTTTATATTTATTACTAACTACCATTACATAACTAACTTTCATTTTAAACCGTAAACCTAACTTTAAAAAAAGTTGACCAAAAAAGTTATGTACTTCTTAACTTAAAAGGTAGGAAAATTGAAATTTTTTGATTAAATTTAAAAAAATACTCGCTTAGTATATATGCTTCTCATTAATTTTATAAAAATAAATCCGCATGAAAATTATCAATTCTCTAATAAATAAATAACGAATTTATTGGGGACCTAGCTTCCCCACGTGTATATATGTGTTGCTTGAAATCGCGTTTGTCGCTAAGGGTTAATATTTATCTATGACTTTCTGATGTGTCCAATATTTCATTTTTACATTTTTATGGAAATATAAATAATATAATATTTGAGTTTGAGTTTACACTAAAAAGTATTAAATAAACATAACTACGTTAAAAAACCGACTTCAAAATCTAAAAAGGAAAAAATAATAAAGATTTAATATTAATTAAATACCTATTATTTATACTTATGTACTATTTACTACCTAATAGGTTTGAAGTCGGTGCCAAGTCTTAAACACATAATGATACTTTAATAACTTAAATGAATACGAGCAAATTCATGATCATCATCATCAGCCTGCCGTAGTCAACTGCTGGATATAGGCCTCTCCAATGGCACGCCACTGAGCCCGATTTTCGGCTCTTTGTGTCCAGCCGCTAACAGCCACTTTGCGTTTATCTTAAATCCACCTAGCCGGAGGGCGTCCTATACTACGTTTGCCAAGGCGCGATCTCCACTCTAGAACACAACTACTCCAACGGTTATCGGTTCTGCGACAAATGTGACCAGCCCACTGCCACTTCAGCTTGCTAATTCTTTGAGCTATGTCGATTACCTTGATTCTCTGTCGGATCACTTTCTTACGAATTCGATCCTTCAGAAGCTCCGAGCATAGCCCTCTCCATAGCTCGCTGAGCAACCTTAAATTGGTGGACTAGTCGCACCACCAGTGTCCACATCTCCGCACCGTAAGTCATTACGGGTAGGGCGCACTCGTTGAAGACCTTTGTCTTAAGCCTTTGCGGTAGGGAGGACGAAAAGATTTGACGGAGTTTTAAGGCTTGGCACCGACTTCAAGCCTATTAGTAAATAGCACACAAGTATAAATAATAGGTATTTAATTAATATTAAATTTTTATTGTTTTTTCCTTTTTAGATTTTGAAGTCGGTTTTTTTTAACGTAGTTATGTTTATTAATCTAAGAAGTGACTGCGAAGAATACTTGTTTTTTTTTACTTTTTCGTTCGTTCGTGCATTTGACAGAGCAGTCGAGTCTTTTATTTTTTAGTTATTTTTATAAAGATTTTTCTATCCATGTTAGGAAAATACATTGGTTATGTGACTAAAACGTTTA
Organism: Euclidia mi; assembly: GCA_944739405.2. Lineage (NCBI taxonomy): Eukaryota > Metazoa > Arthropoda > Insecta > Lepidoptera > Erebidae > Euclidia > Euclidia mi. The sequence goes on from OX123190.2 coordinate 68,647,499, forward strand.
AAAATTTGAAATCAAACTACGGTATCGCGATATATTGATTTAAGTTAATTTACATTTAAACCGAAAAATGTGAGAATCTAGATCATTCGGTTCAACATACATACATACATATACTCACGCATTCTTTCCGTCAGGGTAGGCAGAGACTACCTACCTTCCTCTACACTCACTACTCTTTTCATATTTGCTCGACGGTTTCGGGTACTTCGGACCTTGCCGCTTTTTAGGACGTCCCCAATTTGATCGAGGAATGTCCGACGAGGTCTGCCGCGACCGACTTGCCCACACACATTTGCCTCATAAGTCTGATTCGTCATTCTTTCTTCACTCATTTGCTCCACGTGTCCAAACCACTTCAGCATTCTTTCTTAATCCTAGTCACGACATCTTCTTTCAGACCACTGTTCTCTCGTATAGTTACATTCGGAATTCTATCGATCAGTCTCACCCCACACATACTACGCAGTGATCGCATCTCAACTGCGTTAATTCTACTTTCATGTCTTTTCTGCCATACCCAACTCTCACTTCCATACATCAACGTGGGGACAAGCACTCCATTATGAACTGCCAACTGAAGCCTAAATATAATTATACGAACAACTCCAATAGCCAACTCTACTGTACCATCTGTGAGCGCGTATTTTCAACAAAGTTTGGCTTTGCCGGCCATATCCGGGCACATGCCAGAAAATATGTTTAGGGTCGCCGTCGACGGACACGTCGAGGAGGACATCATCGTCATGAACTGCCAATCGGTTTAAGTGTAAATTAATTAAAACCAAAATATCGCGATAGAATCCCTAAACCGTAGTTGGATTTCAATGTGTGACATTCGCGTAAACCCAAGAAAATACTGTCTAAAAAGTTACTAGTGGCACAGAATGACTAATACTTTAGAGACATCTTGAAAACGATCAACTGCTTTGGATGTTTTGGGTTTCAACCAAAAATATTCTAAATAGAACTAAGGTAATTATTATTATGATAATAATTTTTAACATGATACTAAAATTAAGTGCTATATTTGTTAAGATGTCATCGTTTGGTAAAAAAAGATAATTCAAATCCTGGACTAAGCACATAATTGTTTTTGCTGATGTATTATTGTGCTCGCAAAAAAGCTATTCCCCTTTTTTACTTTTGAGTGTTTTTTTTACATTATTTTAGTTTACCTTATGTTTATGGATGTATTGTATCATGTTTGCAATAAACGCTTCTTTTTCGTTCTAATTGCATTAAAATGACCAGAAAAAGTCAGATCAGTTGACGCTAATGCAAGAAAATTACCCAAATACTATATGAAAAATACATACATCAGGCTATCGAATCTAAGGACGCTGAATTCTATTTCCTATCTCGGCAAACTCACAGAACACACAACAGATAAATCACACGGTTAAGCCTCTGGATTCTGTTGTCCACCTCTTTTGGAATCTAGATATTGGACGTTAACTCTTTGCACAGTTTGTGCACTCATGGATGCGTTTCAATTGGCCATTATAGGCGATATATCAGAAAAGGTAGGACATTTTAGCAATCCCTTCGAGAGTTATTATTAATTTACTACACATTGGTATTGGTGCTATTGTTGCACACTATTTTAACTGTATAAAGTTAATTTTGCCTAAAAAAAATATCATCCAAAAACAATGTGGTATCAAGAACCAAAAAGTGAAAGGTACTTTTTGGTTCTTGATACAACATTCTTATAATTATATTGTTATCGCCATGAAACGACGCGGAAACATCAAGTCATATTGATTTGTATTTAACTCATTATGCCATGTCGTCTAATACAAATAGCCCATTAACTCATGATATTGACATTCGTTATACAAAGCCCATGATAGTTTCACTTGTTACCATCACTTGTTCCACCTTATCTGTCAACCTGTATCGAGCTCGGTGATTCATCTCTTTCAATATCGATGGATATCTGCCCCTTGGAGAGTGGTTAATCCGTTTACGTATCGCTTTACATTTAAACTACCAACTTTCAAAAAGTTTAAGGAACCCGCATCACATTGGCGGCGCGCGGCGCCTCAAATCTATAGATTCACGAGGTTTAACACATTCGTCACCATCTGATTAGTAGATAAGCAAACACCCTGCAAATGTTATGTTTCTCTTTACTTTAAATAGTACAGAAAGGCTACGGCTATCATGAAGATCTATCATGCAAGTAATTATGGATGATGGCGACGTAATACCCTCAAATGTTCTGGCAGTCATTTGATCATAGACTGGGTTTGGACCTATGGGTTATGGACATAAGGTGGTAGTCGCTCTGCAGCTCGCAAATCTCTGTCACATCTGATAAGACTAGGGCTCAAAAAAAAACTCAAAATTAAAATTTGAATCAAAACGATATAACGATCTGATAATTATAAAGAGAAGCTTAAAATATTTTTAAAGGTTATATTTGTAACATCTCTTACAATAGAACCAATATGAGATTATATCAGTAATACGTAATAGAAACGACCGAGTAGTAACAGCTGCGGGTACAAAACGAGTTTTCAATTAGTTTGATCGCTGGGGTGCCCACTAATTGAATTTGGGACACGTCGAATGTTCTGCTAGCTATTGTTTACCACACACATAAGTGAATATTAATTTAAAAGTAATTGTTCCCTTTTTGTATCTGTATTGTCTATTGTGACAATAACAACATTTTTAGTTTTCTGTCTAATATTCACTCAGCTCAAGAGACTCATTAACAGTTTCTTTTAAGTGCACAAACACAACATTGTATATGTTTGTGGCGCTAGAATGCGCTGTTACTTACATCATTCTGTTCTCGTGGTTGCCAATATCCATCCATAAACCTTGGTAGATCATAGAGCAATGAAGATGTCATTGCTAGTAATTTTATTAGCAGCAATGGCCTTAAGATTATAAGCAATTCAATTTGTTACGTTGGCGGCCCTCCTGTTCGCTATACCACACAGTCTAGGCAGGCAACCTTAAGCGCTTAATTGAAAGAGCCAGACACAGAAAGCGAGATTAAAAAGTTCCTTTGTAAATGAAAAAAGAGGTCAAGTCCCATAGAAACGTTCAAACAAAAACAATTGAAACCAGAATATTGTTGAGTGTGTTACAAAGAATAGAAACAATGAATATTCTTAAGATATCTCAAGTTCTCTACAAAATATATTATAATAAAATAAAACTTCGTCAGAAACGTAGGCTTCCATTTATATCAAGGTTAAATCGAACAGATGATAATTACAACCAGAAGCGAGAAGAAGAGAATAATTTTGAAAAATATATGAGTACTGCTCAATATGTACGTGAATTATTTTTTTTTAATATGGCTGCTTTTAGTTAGGAATATGTACATTTAATTGATCATATATGCTCAAATATTCTAACAATTAAAGAGAAGGGTTATCTAGTGGCAAAAACAATCTATATTTTTTTTTATATAGTATAGGAAGACAAATGAACAAGCAGGTCACCTGATGGTAAGTAATCACCGCCACCCATAGACACCTGTAATGCACGGAGGATCACAATTGCGTTGCCTATCTTTTAAAAAGGAATATACTCGCTTCTTGAAGATTCCAATGTCGAACTGGTTTGGAAATACCGCTGCAGGTAGCTGGTTCCACAGTTTGGTCGTACGAGGTAGGAAATGGCGTGTGAATCGTACGGTAGAAGAAAACCACTTGTCAAGGTGATGAGAGTGGAATTTTAATTTGTGGCGAGTTGTACGGTGGTGAAATTCTGCAGCAGGTATCAGATCAATCTAGTCCTCAGAACACTCACCATGATACATACGATATAGAACGCAGAGAGACGCGACATCTCTACGCAGGTCAAGATGGTTAAGCCGGTTTATGAGGACCGCGTCATTGATTACTCGAGCCGCTCGACATTGGACGCGGTCAAATGGAAGCAGTTGGTATTGTGGTGCCCCGGCCCAAAGATGGCAGCAGTAATCCATGTGGGGCCTAAATATTCTAAACTTACTCTAGACTCCGTGCAACATATAACATCATTGTAACGCGCGCAAAGTCTCTCCTATAGACCAGTTTACATTGCTAAGAATTTGACACCAAAAGCGTACAGTACTGTTTTAGGCAAAAAATTCAAAACCCCATGTAATGAAAACATTTCATTACACAGAGAAAACCCCGAAATACAAATACAGAGATATTTCATTGTACGCCGCTCAATATTAAGCCGTCTGCAATGCGAAAGTTTCGCTTAAAAAAAAAACTGTTGATTATCCCAGAGCACTCTAAATGTGGCTTAAAAAGCTTACATTTACGTCGACCCCGATGTATTGAATGCACTGACGACTTCGTTCTGACATGCACCCATTAAAAGCCACAGGAAGTCTTTAAGATGGTCTATTCACCGAAGACAAATGCCTGTAATAATGCCGTAAAGTCTCGACATAATGGTTGTTATAATCTTTTCATCATCATGACCAGGCTTTAACAGTCCACTGCTGGACTAGGCCTCTAATTTGAAAGGAGGAATTGGCCTACTGTACCGCGCAGGCCAAACGGATTGGTATAAAGTTTGTATCAAGTTTTCCTTCACTGACAGTGCTGTTCTCTGCATAATATGCTCCCTTTTTCGGCTCTTACGACACACATGGGATGATATGGGGTGGTGACAATCCGTATTCTTAATCCGTCACCACACGGACAATAATCTTTTAAGTATCGCAATAATGGTCCGATTAATTAAAAATTGTGTTTTTCTATTATAAATGTAGAAGTAGTAGAGTCACTTTGTCTTTGTTTTGGTTGTTATTCGTCTTGGAGTTCATTGCCGCTGTATGTCTGTGTCCGCTGTCTTTTACAGAGCGACAAACGAAAAGGTTAACACTATATGGATTTATCAGGTCTTAACACATTAGATTCATCATCATTAACACTTATTACCCACCTGTAACAACTGTCAAAGGTATTCATGAAAATCGAGATCCACGGACAACATGTACGGTGAATAAGAACGTCTTTTCTAAGCAGTCTGTTTCCTACTAGGCTTTCACTGTTAGTATAATAAAAAAATCTGGTAAGATAAACACTTCTCTGGTGTGGCTTGTGTCCATTGGCGGCGGGCATTGGTTACCGGTCAGGTGATCCGTATGCTCGTTTGCCGCTTATAACATAAAAAATACAATGCAAATATAGTTAAATCACTTGTTACTCCCTTTCCTGAAAGGTAAAATCGTAGCATACGTGCGTAGCATCGTGTTTAAGGTCTTTAAACATCTGCTGCTTATTTTTTTCTAAAATCTCAAAAGAACTTAGAAGTACTAAATTTTACATATTACCAGTGAAAATTTCGGGAATCAAGGAAGTGACACAACATCTATTTAGAAATGTATTTATTGCTTTTCGAAGTACACTCCGCGAAATTTGTCATATTTTTCCATAAGATGGAACCAATCATTGAAGCAACCATTCCATTCGGAAGTTGGGGTCTCCATAATGGCCGTTTTGTAGGCGTCCACAGCTTCTTCAGGTGATGAAAATCTCTGTCCAATAATAATACAAATATCAATAATATAATAGTAAATAATAATACTGGAGGACGCCAGCAGCTACGCCTGCAATTTTTTTAAGTTTACCCGTTTTGGCCGATCCCGTGGGAATTTCGGGAAATCCCTTTTTAGTGCACCCCTACGGTCCCCAAGAAACATACATGCCAAATTTCAGCTTCCTGCGCCTAATTTTTTCGGCTGTAGCGTGTCTGTCAATCAGTAAGTAACACAAGGATTTTATATATTAAGATTACTACATAAATGCCTACTACTATGATTTTCTATTATATTCAAATAGATCTCCAATTCTTGGTGCCGCAAGGGCTTCATTTTTTCCCGAGGGACTCGAAATGGTCTAGCATGGTTCTGCATTTATACAACCAGAAATAAGACTCATAAAAAACACAGAGCTTCACAAATTTCCGTATACAAATTCAAACATCCTAAATGAAATGAATTCAATATTTCATTAAATGAAAGAATTCCTTGAAACCTCCAGAATTGTTAATTAAGAACCTACATTTAGCCTTTAAATTATAATTACAACACCATGTTCTGATCAAATCACATTTTGTGCCGCAGCAGCAAAAAACATCTACTACATTGTTGCAGCCAATTTTCATGTCATGGCGCAAACGTTTATTTAAATATCTAATTAAAACACTATATTTTCAAAATGGACTATTTTACTAATGTCTGCAGGCATTGATGCAGGTGTAAATTATTCAGACCATTAACTAAATACACTCATGCAAAAAATGTTATATTATAAAAATTGTTAAAAAGTGTAATTTCATAAAATCGCAACATTCACTTACAATTAATACGTTTTACAAATGGATTAAAATAAAACTAACGTGTTTGTTGCACGTATAGTATGCACATTAAATATTTGACTGGAGTTGGAGAATGGCGTTTGGTTGTAAATATTACGTGCGGTTTAAAATTGTATAATTATATCAAACTGAAATAAAACCACGAGCCATTGGCGTAACATTCGCAAGCAACATGTAGCGCTGTAGATGTGCGCTGTAATCCATTCCAATGCCAAGCCACAAGAAGGCCCTGAATTCGTCATACACGCCAAAACCAGCGCGAGTCCAGACTTAGAGATATACTTGAGCCGAATAATTATGTCACACTTACTTGACCAGGACAGGCCTGGTCACAGTCTACCGGTTTTGATTCCCGCCTAAGCTAATCATTATTTGATAATAACTGCAAAATGGTCGCAACTCAGCAAAATGCTAGTTTAGAAAAAACTAGCGCTGGTATCCGTTGCGACCATGTTTGTAAATAATATACCTAATTTTAACACAACTAATACATCAGAATACATAAAATAATAGTAATAATAACAGCGTTTTCGGTAGCAATATGTTAACAATACAATATTTATTTTTGCACCCCAGCTAATTCTAAAAATTAGGTTAAAATATACATTAATGTTAGCGACTGTAATTTCTCTACCTAGTTATTTAACACTTGTGTCATGCAGCTGTGTTTCCTGGCCTTTTTGGTGATCGCTTATTCTGTGCATTTTCAGTCCTCTATTTACGATAATTTAGGTCTAATCTCAGATCATATGATTGTATTAAAGTGGTCCCAGGGCTATTTTTATTTAATAAAGTGGCAAATGTCTTAACATCATCAGCCCTGTATATACAATATCCCAGTGCTGGTAAGGCCATCATTCACAACGTCGGCCAGGTCAAGTCCGCCAACCTTAACTTGGAAGGGTCAGTGCTACCGCGGGCAGATCAATATCCTCTACACAGCACAGAATATCAGTCTCTTCTGGTGGAAAGGTTTTGATAGCCTGCTGGCTAACACAACCTGTTTGCAGGTAATACGTTCTGAATCAAAGTATTTTTGTCCGCAGAGATATGCACGCCGCTGTGTGTGGTGGACGAGCCGGCCTCTGCGACGTGATGCGGCCTCCAAGTGGCGCCGACCTCCTCAAATACCTGAGAAATGTCACCTTTACTGGTAAGATTTCATACTGACCTGTATTAGTTGTGCGTTGAAAAGGTAAAATTTTAGCCAGTTTGGTCAAAATAGGAACAACGCAGGCTCCAATGCAAAGGTCTTTTGAACAGCACTTTTGGTTAAGTAACACAACCAAATATTCCACTAAAGCTTTTGTCAACTCTGCCTTTAAACCGTCGGTGACCGACCCGTAGTTTAGTTACAAAATATCAAAATATATCTACATACCTACTACCTACATAGAATCGAGTGAACATTATACAACATTGGCATACCACGTGTACAACTTCAAAACTAGTTCAAAATCAATAGATTCCGTGCTATAATTTACACCGAAGTTACGTATTTATGTTGATAAAACTTAATTATAACACCGTTGTTTAGAGATGCCGTAGGCAGGTAGGAAATTGTTGCAGAGTGCGCAGTGGAAAATTGTATTTTATCCACCTGACTATGGCAGGCAAAGAGTCTAACATATGTACTGTGTTTCACAGGGGTGAAAATTACATGAAAATTTAATTACTTGAATCTTCACTGATGTCAAGCTTGAGCTAAATAAGACACACACAGAATTAAATTGGCCAATATTAGCTTATGAGTGAATTATGATTATAGCTACCAGACTTTTCCTCGGCGTCTGTCTTCAGAACGTGTAAGTCGACACACAATTTTACAAATGTTCAATATTTTACGAATTTTATCACAATTATTTATCAATCGCTCACAACTTTTGTCCGGCAAATCCAATAGCGACAGTTGCAAGGTTATTAACCAATTCAATTCAATTCTACAAATCACACGACAATGCAAAAGGTGTGCTCAAAGGAATTTTCCAGAAACAAGAATTAGAATGATTTGACTGTTCATAGTGTGACCATAGTCAAAAAATTACAATAGACAAAATAACATGTAACTAAACCGATATAATCGATTCAACTTATCATAAACAATATTTCTATTTCAAACAACCGTAATAATATCGATTACCAAACTATCGCAAGGGTTCGCCAAGTATAGTACAATTCACCGCATTTAACTCGAATAATATTTCCTTGCTTAAAATAGAAATTCATTGTAAAATCTTCATCGCGCTGTTTACTCGAATATAAAATAGATATATATATAATATATAAAATAGAATGATTATATTATTTTATATAATTTTATTCGGTGGAATTGTGAGGATTTAGGATTGTACACTTAGACTATTAAAATTGAAACTTAATGTCGCTCTGAACGTGATTCAGCCTTTGTATAATCCGAGTGTCGCTTTAGTATAGGAAATCATTCATATTTTTTTATAATAATGGTATTAATAAATATTATTTAGTACCACGGGATCTTCAAACAGTTGTAGGTATTACAAACATAATATAAATATGGAGGCGTTATGGGTAGTTCTTCAGAGACGAAATTTTCGATGTCTATGAAAATATTTCTGTAACCAACTAAAAAACGATCTGTAAATTAGTTTTTGTACAGTTTAGCATTATACCTATCTTAGCCAAATGATATATTATTATTTCAAATAATTGCAGTCTACGTACCAAACAAAAATATTTGAACCTCGTTCTTCTGATTCATATGACGTGTTCGTTTGCCATTTTCCGAAATAAAATAGTCGATGTCGCATTTTCCCTTTGATAAATCAGTATAAATTAATATATTATCGAGAGGAAACGAATAGCCCTCTTACAAAAAAAATATGTTTTAGTTATAAATACCTTATTTATATTTTATTTATAGACTCACGCCTTTATCCCCGAAGGGGTAGGTAGAGGTGTAATATGACACCCACATAAATACCTTAATGTGTTTATAAATAAGAAAATAAGAAGTGTCCGGCGTATAATACTGATTGATATGGCGTAAGCTGTTCTTGATCGTACTTGGTCGGGAGTGATTATGAGAGTCTGGTTTCCGGGGTGAAGCCAGTTGTGCTACGGACGAGCTAGAAGGTGTTCGTGGGGCTGGAAGGCTTAGATTCCAATGTAACGAAGATAAATATCTGATTCATCTATGCTTGGTTCAGGTGGCATGCTGATTACTACAACAAAATAATAAGACAAATTTTATAAAGTAGGCATTGTTTGAAATAGAAATATTGTTTATGATAAGTTGAATCGATTATATCGGTTTAGTAGCGTGTTTCTTTGTCCATTGTAAATTTTGACTATAGTCACACTATGAACTGTCAAATCATTCACTCTCTTTGTCGCTTACGCAAAAAATTTGTCTTGCGCATACATACGCCGTCTTGTTATTTCGCGTTTATTTTTGTAGATTTGGTTAATAACCTTGCAACTGTCGCTATTGGATTTGCTCGTCAGGGTTGTGAGCGATTGATAAAAAGTAAAATTAACACGGTTTTGTCCTCTCGTGAAATATCGCCCTTTGAAAGCACATGGGTGCTTCGCGAATCGTAGTGGTATTGAAGAGAATTTGTCTTGTAAATTCTTGTATTTGCCGCCCCTTGAGCATTACCGGCAAGAATTCTAATAAATTTGTGAACATTGAACATTTGTAAAACTTGTGTAAATCCATCCACGTATATCTTGCCCGAAAACATCGTTTGGAGGACCGGCTGCGTACTATACCGATTTTCTTATTATTTTGGCCAAAATTATGAGTGTAATCTTATAGGTCTACTGCGGAACATCACAAGAAGATCTCAGGTAAATTTACATATTATTTTAACCACTGTGAAAAACAGTACATGTGTTAGACCTTTGCCCTGGGGGAAAAGACTGGATGAATAAAACGCTTCCACTGTCTTCTGCAAACAACCCAGTTTCTAGCCCAGACTCTAAACATAAATTGTGGTAGCAAGAGCTTGGTTGAGTTATCTTACCGCTGTAACATTGAGTGTACTAACCTCAGATTAATATAGTAATCTTGTATCTTATCACATTGTAAACAGTGTTTTAGTGTTGTTAGGTCAGTTTTGCTTCAATACATAACAGTTATTTGTATTGGTTGACTTACTTAATTTGAAATACATTGTGATACATAACCTTAAATCAGTAATTGTTTAACTTGAATTGTTGAAATCTAGCTTAAATTTGTTGTTGTTAGCTTAAATAAGTCAGTTTGATTGGATACATAACAGTTATATGTATCAATTGATTTAGTTAATTGCATATATTGAGTTTGAAACATTATAATAACCAAATTTGACCTTGCATAGATAAACCTTTGTTTTGTTTGTGTAACACATATCTGTGTTACTTAGGGTTGCCAGCCAGTCTGTATGTTGCAAGTAATTAATTAATTAATTTGAAGTTTCAGCTTTATTAATTTGTTGTAATTTATAAATTTGATAACTTTTGTTTTTTTTTGTCAATATATTGAAACTTTTAATTTTGTTGGGCTGTAAATACCTGTCACTTGCCTGCACCAGCAGTAAAAAGAATTAACAAATATTAAGTTTTAATTGATAGTTTTGTTTAACGCTTGTCCGAGCTCTTTTGAGAATTAATAATGTCAGCTATCAAGGACTTGCGTGCGGCTGCGGGTACCATTGCATCAGATTTGCGCTGGTTTGCCTCAGCCAGTGCTCTGGTAAACCGACCTGATCGCCAGCAGACCTTATTACAAAGATTTGAGCGGATCGATGATCGCCTGGCAAGTGTGGAACAGCAATTTCGTACTTTCAGCGCTTGCTGTCTCGAAGTGTCAGTTGTTGACTTCACTGCTGACCAGCGAAATAGAGTCAGTGAGGATTATGCGCAGATTTTGGATCTCTATGATGCTGTCTCCAACTGTGTGACGGGCAACCCATGTTGAAGCAGGAGCCTCCTAGGCCATCACTGGGACTGGTGAGTAGGCTTCCCACATTGGACCTCCCGCATTTTGATGGCTGCCTAGGAAGCTACCTGGGCTTTGTTAACCTATTCGTTAGCCTGGTCCATGACAGGGCTGACCTTCGGCCGGCACAAAAATTGGCCTACTTGATGTCGGTTCTGGATGGGGAGGCCAAAGGCCTCATCCAGCATCTGCGCGTGTCTGATGTGACAGTGACGTACCAGATGGCTCGGGACTTAATTACCCGTAGGTACCACAACAAGCGTGGCCTCGCAGACACCCATATTGAGCAGATTGTGAGTTTGCACACGCTCACCCGGGTCTTTGGGTTACGCACCCAACTTTTGAACCCGCTCTTGGTGGCAATCAACGCCGTTAAGTGCTTGGATCTGCCCGTGGACCATTGGTCCTACCTATTGGTGCACATTGTGCTCAAAAAGCTGCCTGCCGACCTGAGGTCGCGATTAGAACAGCGATTTGGTGGGGATAGCGCGTCACATCTGCCCCTTTTTGCAGACCTGGAGAAGTTCCTGGAGGATGAGTGCCGGGTTTTTGACAACTCCGGTGGTGACACGCCGGCTAAATCGCAGCCGCTCAAGGTCAAGGAGCAGGCTCGCGTTCACATCCGAGGAAATGTTGACCGGCGTCCTCCTCGATTTGCAGTCACGCAGAGCCCAGCAGAGTGCTCTTACTGCAAGGTCACGGGGCACAGAACGGCCAGTTGTAGGGCATTCTTGGACCTTCATGTCGCCTCTCGTAGGCGCATCGCGAATGCCCGCCGCCTTTGTTTTTCATGTTTGGGATCCCACTACCAGCGAGACTGCCCAAACCCTCGCCCCTGTCCTCACTGTGGAGGACAGCATTTGAACATTCTCTGCATGAATGCCAGAGAGGTAGGCCGCTTGTCCAATCAGCCGACGCCGCGCACAGGCGGGTGTTTTGAAGGTGGCAGCCGAGGCTCACCGGCGCGTAACTCATCTCGCTCATTGGATCGCCACTCACCCAATTTGAAGAGCCGTTGCATACGCACGCCTCCTTTCTCTCGCGCACCAGAAAGTGCGACTGCTCAACGTCACCAGGACCATGACTGCTGCCCCAGGTATTCCCCTCCTTTGGCGCAGCGTCCCCGCCTTGACTCGTGCCCACCTCGTTTTTGGCGGGTGCGTCATTATGACCCACCACAGATGGCGCGCGGATCGAGTCACCGCGCCTTTGAGGACTTCAAGCCGCACCCTCGTTTTGATTTGCCTGGTTCTGGCTAACGGTCGCCGCCCAGGCAACAATAGGTCAATGAATCCTGCCCTATCCTAACGCCAACCACTCCCATTGAGACCGTTATCCTACTAACGGTTGCTGTTAGGGTCTGGAGACCCACGGGGACCTCTGTTGTTGTCCGTGCTATATTGAACACAGGTTCACAAGGTTGCATTGTTTCCACTTATTTGGTAGGGCAGGTTAAATTAAATATGGGTTCTTTTCCAAATTGTATACGGGGAATAGGTGACGTAGCATCTAATGTTGAAGGGCAAGTTAAGGTTTTGTTTGCCCCTGTTGAATCTTCACACCCGAGGATTAAAACCTCGGCTATTGTGCTGAAGAATATTTTGGGTATGCATCCACAGAAACAGCTACCTGTTGCTGTGGTGAATTTGACATCGGGATTGGAACTGGCAGATCCCAAACACCAGGACAAATCAACTTGTTGATTGGCTCTGATGTCCTCGGTGGAATTTTGATTGGTGGGAAACGGGTCTTGGTGCCAAATGGTTTGACTGCCATCTTGACCATATTTGGATTTGCTTTGATGGGACCTGTACCTAGGGACCCCCCTCCACCCGAACTTGATAATTTGTTGGCTGTAGGCTCCGCTCTCTCTGAAGCGGTTCAGAAGTTTTGGGAGGTAGAGGAGCCCCCTCAAGCTGCCCGTTTGAATCCAGAACATGAGGAGTGCGAGTTGTTCTTCCAGACCAATACTGGTCGACTCCGTTCTGGTCGGATCATTACGAAGTTACCTTTTCTGTCTGTTCAGCCTTTAGCCGAAAAGAGATTGTTAGCTTTGGAGCGTCGCATGGATCGCGATCCGGAGCTCAGACAGAAGTATATTGAGTTCATGAGAGAATATGAACAATTAGGACACATGTCCGTGTCAAATTTGGATTGGCGTTCGGTGGAGCATTACTTTCTCCCACATCATGCGGTATTGAAGCTATCAACTGGCAAGCTACGCACAGTGTTTGATGGTTCTGCGCAGACTTCAACGGGCGTATCCTTGAACCAGAGCTTGCATTCTGGTCCCAAGTAGGTCAAGGACCTTTATGACGTCGTCGGAAGCTGGTGATGACGTCAGGTTGTCTTTGTGGCCGATATAAAAATGATGTTTAGGCAGACGATTATCCACCCTGATGACCGTCGTTTCCAGCTAATCCTTTGGAGAGAGAATCCTCGCGATCCCATGGTCGTCTACGAGCTCAATACCAATACGTATGGGCTAAGGTCGAGCCCCTACTTGGCAATACGTTCTCTTTGGGAGCTCGCAGACCGCGAGGGCCTACGTTTCTCACGAGCCTCTGCCATCCTGAAGGACAATATTAATGTCGATGAAATTTGCTCGGGCGCCTCCACAGTGGACGAGACGATCCTCTTGCGGGACGAATTGATAGGTGTTTTGGCCTCCGCTAGTTATGAGTGGCGCAAATGGATTTCCAACTCACCGGCGCTTTTGGAGGGGTCACCCGAGGATCATCATCAAGATCCACATTTGTTTGAGATTGTTGACAATCCCGCCATGATGGCTGTTCTCGGCGTTCAGTATAGACTAGTCCAAGACATCTTTACGTACAACGTAGACTTAAAATTGCCTTGCTCTTGGACTAAACGTCTCGTGTTGTCTACTGTCGCCAGAACCTTTGATCCAAACGGTTGGATTTGTCCTGTTATATTTTGGGCAAAATGCAATTTGCTTGCGCGATTTTAAGGCATTTTTTGCTCAATAAATTCATGTTCATCATGTTATTCATGTTGCATCGCATGGTATAGACAAATGGGTTGGTACATTAAATGAACGTTTACAAGTAATACATTCGACTTGAAACAACAATTAATTATCCCGTTTTAGGACCAAACTCGTGACACTTGATGAAGTGCTAAACGAGTGTTATTCTATTCTATTCTATTCTAAAAAAAAAGGAGGTTGCCAATTCAGTATATATAACTTATCGGTACATCAAACATTCAGAATATGCCATGGGTTACCTTTTGTCTTAATAACCAACCCCACATAGATCCTGAGCTCTGAAAGCTGTCTTCGCGTGCGTTGCCGAAACCATTAAAGTTACTTGATGACAGATTGATCTGATATTTGGTATATACTCTTAATCTTGGTGACTATTTAAGATAATATTTTAATGATTGTAAATCCAAGATGGCCGCCGATACAAAATGGCGAATCACATAATACTTCACAACAACCTCAATATGGGTATCAAATGAAAGGGATTGATTGGTAGAATAGAGCTGACTATGAAAAATCCAAGATGGCCGCCGCAGTAAAATGGCTGATAACATATTTGCCACAAATACCTCAATATGGGTATCGAATGAAAGGGTTTGGTTCGTAGAATAAGGCTCACTATGAAAAATCTAAGATGGCTGCCACCATAAAATTGCTGATTACATATTTTCCACAAATACCTCAATATGGGTATCAAATGAAAGGGCTTGATTGGTAGAATAGACCTCAGTATGAAAAATCCAAGATGGCCGCCGCCACAAAATGGCGGATTACTTATTTTCCACAAATACCTCAATATGGGTATCAAATGAAAGGCATTGATTCGTAGAACTCACTATGAAAAATCCAAGATGGCTGTCGCAGCAAAATGGCTGTTTACATATTTGCCACAAATACCTCAATATGGGTATCAAATGAAAGGGTTTGATTGGTAGAATAGACCTCACTATGAAAAATCTAAGATGGCCGCCGCCACAAAATGGCGGATTACCTATTTACCACAAATACCTTAATATGGGTATCGAATAACAGGGCTTGATTGGTAGAAAAGGGCTCACTATGAAAATAGAATGAAAAGTATCAACTAACAACAAAACTAAAAACTTGAAAATAAAATAAACTAAAAAAACATTTATTTTAATTTTGGGCGTAGCGTATCCAGAATAAACATTCTGATAGAAATTTCACTTGCCCAACGATTTTATTTGTCTGATCAATACCCCAGATTGATGAGAAGATTGGTGCAATCTGTAAGCTAGAACTTACCGAATTACTTTAGATTTTAGTACATAACCTAACTACTTACATAATTTTAGTGTAATAAAACAGTATAAAATAAAAAAGAAGTTTTTTATAATGCTCATTCTAGAGTAGTTATCAAATTATTTTCAAAATTGATAGATTTACTGCCTTCAGTATTTAATGTAGATGAACGTTTTTTTTACAGTAAGTAATTTGGACGAATGGTTAAAAAGTTATCACGATATAATTGACCTAAGCGCAGCGTCATTAAAAGCGCTTTCTATGAGTTGGCGCGCTTAAACACAGCGGGGCGGAGGGACGGTCTGATATGAACTTTGTAGTAATGCATTCAGTTTTTATTTTTGCTGCTGTTATATTCAGTATGTATATACTCGTAAGCTCTTCATAACTTCAATAATATACCTGCATACTAATCTTTACCTGAAGTTCGACGATTATGAAAACAAAAGTAATTTTTAAGTATAATCTGTTAATACATTTATGTATGCTACACGGCTAATCTGCAGAGCCGTTTGTGATGAAATTTGACATGGATAGTCTGAAACCCGTGGAAGTTTATTGGCTACTCTATATTAAAATTTCATGCTGGCGACGCCGCGGGCGAAAACCAGTTCAAATATATATGTTCTTTGGTATACGTATTTTCATATGAACATGCATTACAGAGCTGAAAGTGAAATTACATTTTGGCCAGATGAATCAGTCGAAGAATTACATTTCGAAGAACTACCCTTACCTAGTTTCCTTTTTTATTTATAGTCTCACGCCTGTACCCCCGAAGGGGTAGGCAGAGGTGTTAATATTACACCCACATTTCGCCATTAATTTTTAGGGCCCACGTAATAGGGGCGAGACTATTGCCGTTACCGGGCACATCACCCGACTCCGGGCTGCTACTGAGTATTTGGAAAACCCAATAAAACTTTTGCCCGACCCGGGAATCGAACCCGGGACCTCCGATCAGCAGTCGCATACGCTATCCACTGGATCACGGAAGCAGGCGTATAAACTAGATTATACGTGGCATTAAGTAATTTACGATCCAACTTAAACCGCAAAAGTATTGCTCTTCAATAAATATAAGGACTATTCGCATCAGCAATAGTTATTTCCCCAAAAAACCTCAACGTCGATGGACTTGGCTATCTCCAAATGGTTACACAAAGAACGAGATTGATTTCTGTCTTTCCTCAAGCAAACACATAATTAACAATATAGAAAAAAATTAGCTCAGACCACAGGCCATTACGAGTAACACTTAGATTTGATATGAAAATTCATCGAAGCAAAATGATTAAACACGTGAACAAAAATCTAGATAAGTCAATACTTATAGCTAACAAAGAACAATTCGATCTGCATATACAAAACAATTTTAGTAAATTAGAATCAGATAGTACGCAAAATAATTCAATAGAAAATCAATACAATAACATTAAAGTTGCTATCATAACAGCCAGCCAAAAAATACAATACGTCAAGAAAAAGAAGAAAATCCTCACAAACCACACAATAAGTTTAATTGAGGAGAGGCAGAAATGTACCATCCAATCCACCTACTACAGAGAGCTAGATAGAAGAGTTAAGCGAAGTATCCGTAAAGATGTTAGAGCCCATAATACGAAAACAGTTTACACTGCTTTAAACAATAATAGTTCCTTGAGAACAGCAATACGTGGGATAAACCCAAACAGATCCTCAATTATACAATTAAAGGATGGCAACGGTGTGATGCAGAGTGACAGGGCAAAAGTTGTTGAAATATGCTCTCAATATTAAAGATCACTATACTCAAGGAATGATCCACTTAGAAACGAAACCTACTCTTGTCCAAACGATTTTCCCATGGTCACTGATTCCGAAGTTCATCGAGCATTGACCAGCTTGAAATTCAATAAAAACCCAGGCCACGATGGCATTACAAAAGAATCGTTAAAAATCGGCGAGCCAATTTTACTGCCGTATATCATTAAACTGTTTAACACAATTTTGCAAACCGGTAAATTTCCACATAATTTTTGTCATTCTGAAATAATTCTATTACAAAAAAAAGGTTCCAAATCAAATTTGAATAATTACCGCCCTATTAGCCTTATTTCACATTTATATAAAGTTTTTATCAAAATAATAGAAAATAGAATATCTGGTATTCTTGATATGCACCAACCGCCAGAACAAGCCGGCTTCCGACGCGGATTGTCCACCACAGACCATTTACACGCTATAAACCAAATCATCGAAAAACAAGAATTTAATCTTCCTCTATATCTCGCATTCGTTGACTATTCCAAAGCGTTTGACAGTTTATCTCACAGAAGCATATTTGACTCCCTTAAAAAACAAGGAATTGATAACACATATATACACTTGCTTAAAAACATATATATCAATAGCACTGCTTCCATAAAACTACACTCAACAGGTCCATCTTTTCCAATACAAAAGGGTGTCAAACAAGGAGATCCGCTATCGCCTAAACTATTTACAGCAGCGCTGGAAGATGTTTTTCAACAGCTTTATAACGATTGGCGCGACAAAGGCATTGTTATTGGGGAAACGCGTCTTCTCTAATTCGGCAGCTGAGTTAGGCCTCATGCTCGAACAACTGAGCCAAGCCAGCCTCGGGGTCGGACTCAACATGAACATGGAGAAAACCAAAGTCATGACCAACACCACAGTGCATAACCTTATAACGGTTAGGGGTGTGAAGATTGAATATGTCCATGAGTATATATATCTCGGTCAAATTGTCTCCTTCCAGGCTAGACAAGACAAAGAAATTGCAAGACGCACCGAAAACGCTTGGAGGAGCTTTTGGTCGATGAAAGCTCTAATGAAAGGATCTCTTCCTTTGACCTTAAAGAGAAAACTCATGGACATGTGCATTCTTCCCACCCTTACCTATGGATCACAGACTTGGTCACTGACTCAAAATCAAAAGTCCGCCCTCGGGGTCTGTCAAAGGGCAATGGAACGAAGTATTTTGGGAGTCAAGCTCACAGACCGCATAAGAAACTCAATACTACGATCCAAAACACAGATTGCCGATGTAGGCCACTCAGCTGCCAAATTAAAGCGGAACTGGGCGGGCCACGTTTGTCGCATGCCTGAAGAATTGTGGGCGAAAATAACCACTCAGTGGATCCCAAATAATAGGAAGCGACAACGGGGACGGCCCAGGAGAAGATGGCGCGATGAGTTAGACGCTTATACAAAAGATTGGCAAATAATGGCAGCGGATCGTGAGAAATGGAAGTCGGAAGGGGAGGCCTTTGCCCAGCAGTGGGACACCAATTCAGGCTTGTAATGTAATGTAATTCGGATGTTATATAATTCATGACATATTATACGAATTTAAATGAAATCTCTTCTATCCATATTTTTCGTAGCTTTTTGAGACCGAATTACTTGAATGCCAAATCACTTTTGTAGGGAATGGTTTTTACACATTTTGTTACTTTTATGACATACATATTTTCACGTGAGAACAAAATGTCACAATAAGCGGCAATAGGCTCGCCACCTATTACGTAGGATCAAAACACTGGCGAAAAGTGGGTGTTTAATATGCCTCTGCCTACCCCTTCGGGGAAACAGGCGTGAGTCTATGTATGTATGTGTGTATATTTTCACGTTACAAATTAAATTCCTAGGATGACTAGCTATACCTATATATATATGATGGCTTCAACCGAAAAAATGCATGTATATTTCTAATAAATCAAGAAGGTTCCTAAGCACAAATAGCATAGATTGTTCTTTGATTCTTTGATTTGTTTGGTCTTACATAGACCGGTAAAGAAAAACATCATGTAAAAAACTACATGTCTAAAAATTTTTCATAATGTTCTCGAAAGATTTGACCTGGAATTTTCCATACCTCACTTGGTCAGCATAATTGACTGTGACCTTATTCTCTTAGTGCAAATAGGCACATGCGCTGCAGATTAGACACAGGGCAGATATATTAATTTTTATTTATTATCTTTATGCCAAACGAGCCTTTGAGCGATAATTATATTTCTTTCATGTTCTTTTTTTCAAAGGTCTGAGCGACGATGAGTTCCACTTCGACAACAACGGCGATGGTCCAGCCAGGTACAACATCCTACACTTCAAGCAAGTGTCCAAGGGCATGTACCGTTGGGTCAACATAGGACAATACCTCGACGGAGAACTGAAGCTAAACCTTAGTGGTAAGAGCTTTTGTAAAAGTTTAATTTTTGTACCGAGTAATAATAGACCAGGGTAGATAATTTTTGAAACGAAGTAAAATTACAGTAGGATGAAACCCATTGGAGAAGGCAGAGAATATGTCAAAAATTTAAGGAAAAATAAATAACGGTCGATGTGAGGTCGGGAAGTGGATGGGGTTGCGATTTTAAGGGTAAGAAAGGGTTTTTCTCGATTGTCAGCAAAACAACAAGTCCTACGGAAAAAACGTAAATGGCATAGTTGTAGATAATAAAAAGATCTACAACTTTTGTATTTACACTTTATTCACATAATGTCATAATTTATGTGAAAAATTCAAATAACCAAGTTTTGGTTTTTTATTTTTATCTTTTACAAAAGTTTTTTTCTTTTTCACAATATTTGGTGAAAACTTACCTTTGTATGTTCTGTGATGTAGTAGTTGTAAGATAATATATTAATCATATATTCATTAAAATATACACAGTGTATTCCCGAACATTGATCGTTTCATTTGTCTCTATAACACAAGTCCTTACATAGTCCTTACCCTGCCTGTAACCTAAGTCGCGCGCGCGTGGCCTCCCTATATGGTGATGGTTTTATAAACTATTAAGTAGTGGAAAATTTGTTCGGACTTTAAAATGAAGCAGAAAGATCTTAGATCCCCGTTGAATAAAACGCGTCTGATATTTACGTCTTTTTTGGCATTTTACGAGAAAAATGGGAGGTTCTAGCTCGAAAGAGGAGGTGGTGATTGCCCAGAGCACCGGAGTCGGTGCAAATACGGCCCATACCCGTCAGCAGCAAGAAATCACGAATACTATACTCGTGGTAATATGTACCATTTTGGCGATTGGTTTGGCGATAATCGTGTTCAAGCTGTATAATCGTTGCCACAAGAAGAAAATACGTCGTTGCATGGATGAGATGACATTGAGGCGGTATTCCAGTATCTTGCGAAGACACCAGACATACCAGGGTACTGCGCCGCAGGTTACCAAGACCGAGGTAATCGACATATAGCGTATGAAGTCTTCACGGTGCGTATATCCTAACGTTGTGCAAGCAGTGTGTCGGTTCAGTGCTAAAATATTACGGCAGTGAAGTGATCGGTCCAATTTTCTATATCAGTGTCGCGAGCAAATAATAACGCGTTATAGTAGGATATTTTTTTTTAACCGTTTTAGGAAACATCGGTGTATTGAAGATGGGAGATTATAGTTCATAGAGAGTGCATACTGTTGCATAGGTACTTATGTTATTTTATTGAATTTCGCAGAGCAGCTATGTTATGATGATGACGTAATGAGTATCATAATCTCACATATATTCGGATATTATTAGGTATTAAGAATCATGTGCATCTTTTTGATTTTGATAAGTTGCATTAGATAGTTTTAAATATGAAGTCAATTTGTTAATTATTTTGCTTACGTGTTATGCCTGAGTATTTAAACGTTATATTAAATGAGTTGCGAGCAATAAGAAATTACTTAATAAAAATCGGTCCCAGCCGCCGACACGGTAAGATTTTAGACATTAAAAGAAAAGAGGCTGACGGTAGCTTATTAAAGTATAATCAGTATGTAAAAATTTATAAAGAAAACTTAGGAAACTTTACTAATTCTGAGATTGTATTAATTACTGGGATTTGTGAGGAGTTTGATAGATTATATTCAGAAATAATTTCATTGTGTAGTGTAACAAGAGAGGACGACCTCTCATTACAAATCATGGCAGATACATTCGAATTAAAAACGGCGCTGCACCTTATGCCTGCTATGGACGATACTTCTGATAATACTAAACAACTTATCGAAAGCATAGAATATTATAATTCAGTTTTAGACAAACCAGGCTGTAAAATTAAGTTAATTCAGTTTGTGTTGAAAAATAGGCTATCTCAGCGTGCCAAGTTATTGTTATCTTCAAAATATGAAACTGTCGATGACCTTATAAAGGACATGCGTAAGTTATTGTTGCCACAGAAAAGTTACATATCTATTCAGTCCAAATTGCAAAATTGTAAACAGAACAATAAAACGATTACAGATTACGGCAAAGAAATTTCAGACCTCTTTGTAAATCTGACCATATCGATCAAGATCAAGCTGACAGCGATTCAGCCAAGTATGCTTTATTAAGACCCATAAACGAAAAGCAAGCAATTAAACGATTCGCTGATGGTTTGCGAGATCGTCGCCTTAGTACGATTGTTGCCCCGCGTAACTGTTCCTCTTTAACAGAAGCAATTCAGGTGGCCCAAGATGAGGAGACGCCCGGTCCAAGCGGTTCATCAGAAATTATAGGCATGTATAAGCAATCATATTATCCAATTAGGAGAATCCAGCGAGGATACCGAGGTCAACGTAATTTTGCTGCAAGAAGAGGTCCACACCATGGATACCAACAGCGAGGTCATCGACCCCAGGTACCACATAATTTTAGCAATAACAATTATTTTCGCGGTAATTTTAATAGCAGTTATCGTGCATCGAACAGATCCCCGCGTAATAACCGCGGTCGAGGTGTCGCGTTACAACGAAATATGAATATCATGACCGAGAATAGTCAGGTAGCAACCGGGACATCAACTAATGAATCACTTAATCATTTTTTTCGTGAATGATGTCATCTTTTCGTGTAATAATTTAAACAAAGTATTGTTTAACATTCGTGACTGTGTACGGTAGGGGTCGAGTAATCAGAATAAAACACTAGGACTGCTGAGAATATACTGTGTTTATTATAATAATGTGCATGGTTATATAGGATTACACAAAGAGTATAGAATATAATAGAGAGGGGACCTTACACCTTCCCCCTTAGAAAGGTTAAATATTATAAGAAGAATACAATTTTTGTGATTATATATTTATGTGTAATAATAAAATAGGTACAAAGATTAATATGTAACTTAATTCTAAGTACAGTAATATAATTTAGTGCGATTCTTATGGATTACATCAATCTTGTTATTTTTTATAATTTCCACATTTGGTGATATATCTCTGACAACCACATACGGTCCAGAGTATATACTATCTAATTTACTACCTGATTCATTTTTAACTAAAATCAAATCATTAGCATTATACGTTACAGGTCTCTTGTTTTCATCATATTTTTGTTTTCTGTGCATTTTACTATTAAGCAAATTGTCTCTAGCCTCCTTTTGTGCCATTTGCAAACGAAATTTTAGTTGAAGGGGATAATTATCATAATTATACAATGGTTCGACAATATTATATAAATTACTAGGTGGAGAGCATTTTTTCCCAAAAACCAGCTCGTACGGGGTGAATTTGGTTTCACTATGAACCGAAGTGTTGTATGAAAAACACCAAAATGGTAGCCATTTGCTCCACATTTCGGGATGGTTATCACATTGTATACGAAGATATGAAACAAGATGTTTGTGTGAATTCTCTAATGCGCCTATAGATTGGTGGTGATACGCAGTCGAGTTTATTTTGTTAATTTGTAATAGTTTGCATACCTCGTTCATCGTAGAGGACATAAACTCGGTACCTCTGTCTGTTGCTATTGCTTGTGGGATTCCGTACCGTAAAATGAAGTTGTTAACAAAACATTCAGCTACTTCAACCGTACTCTTAGAAGTCAGTGGATAGGCTTCGACAAATTTTGATAATTCGCACTGTAGCGTTAATATGTAAGAGTGATTATTGTCATCGCGATCTAACGGTCCAACAATATCTAAGTAGATTTTTTCAAATGCATTATTTGCTGTTGATGTAATAACCATGGGCTCCCTTATTGGTATAGAATGTTTATTCCTTTGACACCCATCGCATCGTTTTACAAATTGTACGACGTCTCTTTCTAAGCCTGGCCAAAAATAATATTTTTTTATATTGTTCAACATTCGTCTCATACCCGCGTGGCCACTTGTGGGCAAGAGATGAAAGTCGTTCAATATCACTCTTTGGTCGTCTTTATTATCTATTCTAGTGACGTTTTTTAATACATATAAACGAGGAATAGTTATACTTTTGTACCCTTTTAACTCTTGCAATAACTTTCGTATAAAAATATCATTCTCACTACTGACAATGAAGTATAATTCCTTAATACCTATCTGTCTACAAGACATATCAAGTTCTCTCACAAATTCGGCTGGCGTAATTTGTGATGGAGAGTCCTTGTATTTTATATAAATTGTTTTATTTTCTGGAATATAGCAAAACGCAGCGCTTTCGTAACTAATATTATTTGTTTTGCGCAAATAACGTAACTTATTTTCTTCAATAAATACTAGCTCTGTAGAATCCTTTGGAGTAATATGCGTCTCCACAACTTTCGGTTGATCAGACCAATCGTTACGGGAGTCGATATCCGCCAAAGAACCTGATATACTAGAGGGTTGTTTTCGTTTTTGCGCCCGTGTCATGACACTCACTATATTGTTGTTTACTTCTTTTAAATCCTTTATGTCTATACTGATACGCGACAAGGCATCTGCAGCTGCGTTGTCTGTACCTTTTATGTATTCTACGGTAAAGTTATATTCTTCTAGTAGAAGTCTAAATTTCATTAGCCTACTAGAGGGGTCTTTCATTGTAAATAAATAAAATAACGGTCTATGATCCGTTTGTATTTTAAATTGCCTACCATATAAATAGGGGCGAAAATGTTTTATTGACCAAACGATTGCCAACAATTCCTTCTCGATAGTAGGGTAATTTTTCTCGGCCTTATTCAAATTTCTGCTAGCGAAGGATATTGGCTTAAGGTCTTTATTACATAGAACTGCGCCTATTGCATAGTTAGATGCATCTGTTTGCACAATAAACTGATTTTGCTCTGAAAAGTCGGGGTATTGCAAGACAGGTGGTGAAATAATACAAGCTTTTAAGTCTTCGAATGCTTTCTGGCATGCGCTATTCCATATATAAGGAACATTTTTCTTAAACAAATTAAATAATGGTGAAGCCAATTTTCCAAAATTAGGGACAAATTTTCTATAGTAATTGACAAATGCGGTAAACCTTTTTAGCTCGTCAAGGTTTTTCGGAGAGGGGTAATTTTTTACAATATCTATTTTTGATGGATCTGGCAAAATTCCATTACCAGACACAACATGGCCTAAATAAACAATTTGCTTTTTCAAAAAATCACATTTTTCTGGATTTAATTTAAGGTTAACTTTTCGCAAGCGCTCAAAAACATCCTGTAGGTTTTCATTGTGCGTGTTCAAGGAATTTCCAAAAATTATTAGGTCATCTAAATAAATGAAGCATTTTTCAAATGTAAGACCGGCCATAGCCATGTTCATCATGCGCGAGAAAGATCCTGGACTTGTTTTTAAACCCATAGGCATACGCACCATTTGGTACTGTCCAGAGCAAAATGCAGTATATTTTCTACTGTCTTTGTCTAATTCAACATTATAAAATCCATTATATAAATCTAAAAGTGTAAAATATATACTTCCTGACAGTGCATCTAATATTTCGGACATATTCGGTAAAGGATATTTGTCATCTTCAATTAAATTGTTCAATTTTCGGTAGTCAATAACCAACCTAAATTTCTTTTGACCACTACTGTCCATTTTTTTCGGTACTAACAATAATGGACTAGACCAGCTACTATTACACCTTTCTATAATATTATCATCTAGCAATTTATTTATTTGACTTTTAATTTCGTTTTGCTGCGAGTATGGCAACCGGTAAGGTTTTGTAAACACTGGGCTAGTTTTTGATTTTAATGTAATAGTATGTTTATAAATATCTGTAGTCAATAACTTATCACCCGGTAAATAAAAAATATCTGCATATTTGGCACATCAATTTTCGATTGAAGTTTGCTCTTCGTCATTTAAATGTTTTAAATTTAATTGTGAAAATAATTGCTTTACTCTTTTGGCGTTCTTATCGACTGTATCAAATGAACATATCGTGTAATCAGCTAACTTATGAATAGTCGGCTCAATATTATTCAAAGTCACTGTATTTTCGGTTGTATTTAGGATATTAATTGGGAGAAAACCATCACACGGAGTAGCTATGGAATTTGCTAAGAAAACGCCATCATCTAACTCTTTACAACAAACAACGCATTGCTCAGTTAAGTCTGTTTTAATGTAATGTATTTGTTCACATCTAGGTGCTATTACATATGCATTTTTGTCCTTACGCGCAAAAGGCAACGTAAGCATATTATCCATACTCGGCCACAAAACTAAATTATTATTTTTAAAATCAATTACTGCGTTATATTTATTTAAAAAATCCTGTCCGATAATACCATGCGTCCTACAAGGTAATGTTTCAAAAACATAAAACTTATGCCTAAAGGAAAGATTATCGTAGTGTAACTGTAAATATGTGTATCCAATTGCTTGGACTTTGCCTCCAATTCCGTTAATAATAATCTTCTCATTATGGATCGGAAGATTTTGCTAGAGCGCATGTTTATATTTTAGCGCTGAAATAGTAGCACCCGTATCAATTAACCAATAATATGAGATATTATGTATGAATAAATTCACCCAACAATCACTGTTACATGCTAAAATATTAAAGTTACTATATTTATTCACGAAAAAACTTGTTTTCTGTGGCAGGCATATCCGTATTACTTTCATTTGAATCTTCACTATTCACTACTCGTATACGTTCGTTGCGTATCCACTGATTTCCACGTTTATTATTATTGTACCTACCTCTGGATTGCCACGGTCTCCGGGTAGACATATTTCTTGAAGACTGCGAATAGCCTCTGTATGCTTGACCTTGATGACCAGAAGCACGATTTAAAAAAACCTTGGTATTGAAACCTGGTCTATTACCACGATGAAATTGGCCTCTTCTTGAAAAGGAAAATGGTCTAGAATAATTATTTTGGTACATACCCATGAGGTCACCTGATGTAGAAGTCGACTCAGGCTCCTCCTCTTTGGCAGCCTGTATTGCGTCTTTCAAGGACGTGTAGTTCCTAGCTGAAATAACTGTGCTGAGCCTACGGTTACGTAATCCATCTGCGAATTTTTTTATGGCGTATTTTTCATTGACGGGTTTCAAAAGATTATAATTATCTGAGTTACCGTTGGATTGCGCAATCGTAAGTTCAACAAACAACTCTGATATTTTTTTGCCATAGTCCTGAATATTTAAATCATTTTGTCTAATACGGTGCAATTTATCTTGAAGAGCAGGGGCAGATTTTTGAGGCAAAAGCTCCGTTCGCATATCCTTTATTAAATCAGTAATATTCGAATAATTTGTATTTAACTTTAGTTTGGCATCTTGAGACAATCTACTCTTAAGTATAAACTGGATCAATTGAGTTTTACAATCATCATTTTTAAGTACAGATGCGTAATATTCTATGTTATCTATTAATTGCTTTGTATTCAATTCGTCATCGGTCATTTGAGGTAACAAAGACAAAGCAGTTTTCAAATTGAATGATTCCATATTTGAAATAGTTTTTAAACTACAATCCGTTCAGCGTATAATAATTCGAAATCAGAAGACAACTTGGTCACTAAATTGGCGTCAGTAGAAGTATATTTTCCTTTCGTAATATCTGAATTTATTTTATTTAATATTAATGTATATTTATCATATAACTTACTTGCTTCTTTCCACTTTTCTACTAAAATATTCCCCTGGCGCCTATTAGGACCAATTTTAATTAAATATTGTCTAACAGCCTTTAAGCTTTGATATAAATCGTTTAAAGTTTGAAACATCACTTACCAATAAGTATCAGCACGTATTATTATTTGACACATATTTTTATTAGATATTATAATTATCATTATTTATTAAAGATATTATTAATGATTTAACTAGACTTAATTTTATGAACGTATCTTAACTTACAAAATAGTTCATTGTCCGACGCTTCCAACGATTCCTGTACCGTATAATTGACGCACGGATAATATTTTGAAAATTACGCTTGTTTTAAATTTTATAACGCGCACTCACATTTTTTGTTGTAATTCGTATATTTATTTATTTTTCCACTGGAACCACTTTTTTATAATTCGTATATTTATTTATTTTTCCACTGAAACCACATATCACCATTTTTTTATACGCACTTTTAGATTATTTTATCGCACTTTTAATTTTATGTTTTTACCGCACTCGTTCTGTTGTCGCCTTATATCGCATTGTCGTCGTTCTTCTCACGCTCGAGCTCTCGCTTTCCTCGAAATATAGACCGACGTAAATTATTCCGAAAAATTTCCTGCTGCATCCAGCGCGTATGGCATTTCCTATACATTCTATATGCGACGAAAATAAGCCCAATGCCAATAATCAAGGCTATGACGGAAAGTATGGTGTTCGCGGTACTTAGGTGAAAACGGATTTCATCTACGGTCGCCTGATTAGAACCCGCTGCATTTTGTGCAATAATCACTTCTTCCCTGGATTGCGTTTTGCCCATTTTTGACCTTGGAAGATTTTGTCGCGACACGTGTAACCGGCAACAAGTGCAAGAGTCGTAACTGCGTGTTAAGATGCATGATGCAAAGTCCACTAGGTTGACATAATATTTCGACCATATATGGATCGGCGCCGGTGAACGCTAGCCGGTGTCAAATACGCGACGCTCGGATGGCAGACGCTTTCGGCAGGGTCGCCATGTACGGTAGGGGTCGAGTAATTAGAATAAAACACTAGGACTGCTGAGAATATACTGCGTTTATTATAATAATGTGCATGGTTATATAGGATTACACAAAGAGTATAGAATATAATAGAGAGGGGACCTTACAACTGTAAACATAGCTTTTTAATTGACACGGGTGCATCCATATCAGGAATCAAGTTGGCATGTTTAGAACGTTTAAAGATTCCTTACCATAGAGAGAAAGTTAGTGTTAAAGGTGTAGGTGGATATTTATTTTCGGTGGGCTATGTATATTTAACACTTATTTATAACGAATATAGCTTCCCTCATAAGTTTTTAGTATTTAGAAAATTGCCTTGTATGACTGACGGTATTGTGGGTCAGGACTTTTTATCACGTTATATAGCTATATTAATTTTTGAAATTAATACGCTGCCATTAACGACCAATAAATCTGAAGTAGTTACATTGTCTTTTGAAAACAATCAACCAAGTAGTAGTAATCAGTACCTAACCATACCAGCACGTAGTGAATCCACACATTTTATTCAAACAGACTTGCAAGATGAGTGCGTTGTGTATAATCAACAATTATGCGATGGTGTTTTCTTAGCTAGCAGTTTAAATAAACCGATAAGTGGAAAATTGCCTATTCGTATTTTAAACACTAGAGATACAGATGTAAAATTAAATTATTTTCAAGTAAACACTGGTAAATTAAGTGAATACTATATTTGTCAATTTAATAAAACGAATGTTGACTCTGAAAGGGTGAAAACTTTGCTTTCGTTATTAAACTTAAAGGATTTAAATATTGAAGAACAGAAATCGATACAGCGTATTTGTGCAAAGTTTCTGATATTTTCCATTTATCGGGGGATAAACTATCCACTACTCCTGTTTACGAACAGACCATTGACATAAAACCACATACCTGTCCTATTTACACTAAATCGTACCGTTTGCCTTATGCCCAAAAATCAGAAATAGACAAACAAATAAAAAATATGTTGTGTGATGGCATTATTGAACCATCCCGGAGTGCATGGTCTAGTCCATTGTTATTAGTACCTAAAAAGTGCGACGCGTCCGGAAATAAAAAGTGGCGTGTCGTAATCGCTTATCGTAAGTTAAATGACAACATACAGGACGATAAATTCCCCTTGCCTAATATTACCGAAATACTAGACTCAATGTCAGGGGCCATGTACTTTACCCATTTAGATTTATACCAGGGATTTTTTCAAATATCGCTAAAAGAAAGTTGCAGGCCTTATACAGCATTTACTACAGGTAATAATCAGTATCAGATGACTCGAATGCCGATGGGGCTAAAGTCTTGTCCTAGTTGTTTTAGCAGGATGATGACCATAGCGATGTCTGGCCTTAATTTCGATAAATGTCTAATTTATCAGGACGATTTGTGTGTAATGCGAAGGAACTTAAATAGTCATAATCAAAATTTAATGGACGTGTTTTCTAGATTACGTAAAGTAAATTTGAAATTGAACCCTGCCAAGTGTAAATTTTTACAAAAAGAAATCCTTTGTTTAGGTCATATAGTATCCAGTGCAGGTATTTTACCAGATCCAGAAAAAATCAAAGTCGTAGAAAGTTATCCAAGGCCACAAAACGTTGATGAGTTAAAACGTTTTGTAGCCTTCGCTAACTACTATAGAAAATTTACTAAGAATTTTGCCGAGTTTGCCTTTCCCTTAAATAAATTATGTTGCAAAAACGTTAAGTATGAGTGGACATCAGAATGTGAACACTCTTTTCAATTGTTAAAATCAGCCTTGATTAACCCACCTGTACTGCAATATCCATATTTTTCAGATAAAAATGAGTTTATATTGCAAACTGACGCGTCAGGGAAAGCGATCGGGTCAGTGTTATGTAACGGAGATGGGCGGCCAGTGGCTTACGCTAGTCGTGGTTTAAATAAGGATGAAATTAATTACCCAACTATTGAGAAGGAACTCTTAGCAATAGTATGGAGTGTTAAGTATTTTCGACCTTATTTATACGGAAGACGGTTCAAGATACAGACCGACCATCGACCTCTAGTTTATTTATTTTCCATGCGTGACCCATCTAGTAGGTTATTAAAATTTAGATTACAATTAGAAGAATTTAATTATAAAATTGAATATTTAAGCGGACAGTCAAATTCAGTGGCAGATGCCTTATCGCGAATAGTAATTACGTCTGAGGACTTAAAGTCAATGAATGAGCATATTATTAGTGTAATGACAAGAGCTCAATTACGTCAATTAAATATGGATAATAGAAAGAGCGATAATAATCCATCGGTGGATAATATGGACGCACGCTCGAGGCCTGATCAACCGAGAGTGGTGGAAATAATTAAAAAACCGAGGAATATTACCGAACTTTCCTTAATAAACTCTAGGCAAGAAAATACTTTAATAAGAAATGGTATAATCATAGAAAGATATAAATATTTTATATATGTGCCCAGTAAAGCTATAATTTACATACAAACAATATCTCGATCTCCGATTACGCGAGCCGTATTGGTGAGAGACTTGTTATTTTTATGCAAAAAGTTATTGATAAATGAGATATGCATACGAAGAAATGAATATAATAACGACTTTATTAGTGGGCTTATAAATGAAATAAATAATTATGAAAAGTGGTCCGGACCACGCATCTGTGTAGTGAGTAATGTTCAGAGGATAGACAATATAGACAATAGGCGCGTGATATTAAATGACTCCCACCTATTGCCCACTAGTGGCCACGCGGGCATTAGGCGGATGACAAATAACATTAAAAAATATTATTTTTGGCCCTGTTTGGAGAAGGACGTTATTGATTATGTGTCCAAATGTGAACAATGTAGGAAACAAAAATATTCTATACACGTTAAGCAGCCTATGCAAGTCACAACGACTGCAAATTCAGCATTCGAAAAGGTTTATTTAGACATAGTAGGACCGTTACCGCAGGACTTACATAATTACAAATACATTTTGACCTTGCAGTGCGAGCTATCGAAATTTACAGAGGCGTACCCCTTATACAACAAAGACACGGTAAGTGTAGCGCGAGCATTCGTTGATAATTTTATTTTAAGATATGGCATACCTCGGGAAATAGCGACAGATCGCGGGTCCGAATTCATTTCAAGTACTATGAAAGAGATATGCCAAATCTTAAAAATCAAACAAATCTCTTCTACAGCTTACCATCACGAAAGTATAGGAGCACTGGAAAATAACTACAAAGCAATGGGTGCGTACCTTAGGATTAATTGTAACAATCATACAGCTGCGTGGAGTACTTGATTGCCGTATTGGTGTTTTTCATACAACAATACAGTACATACGGAAACCAAGTACACACCGCATGAATTAGTGTTTGGCAAACGTTGTGTGTTACCAACAAATTTAGAAGGTCATATCGTAGAACCTTTATATGCTCACGACAATTATGCTCTTGAACTTAAGTATAGACTACAACTAGCACAAAAAGATGCACATGACAATTTAATTAAGAATAAAGTTAAGAGAAAGAATGATTACGATAAGAGTATAAATCCAGTGTACTATAAAAAGGGTGATTTATTGTTTTTAAAAAATATTTCAGATAACAAAATGCATCCAATATATTTAGGACCTTATGTAGTCATTGATGACCTAGATTGTAATGTAAAAATATTGAAAAATGGAAAAGAGTACGTAGTACACAAGAATAGGACTAAACTTTATAGAAGTCCCTAAATTTGTAAACAATGTTTTTTTTATCTCCATATATGTAAACTTAATAATATGAGATTCTAATAAATAAATATGGCTTCAGCTATATACCTATTATATGTATAAAAACAATTATAATTTTAGGTAAACAAATGTAACCAAATTTTTTTTCTTTTAGTAATTAGTTTTATTAATATACCCTGCGTAGGTATATTAGGTATATTAAGTATATTAGGTATATACCATTAATACCATACATATACATTTATATACTATTAATAAATACAAAATAATAACTGTGTGCAATTATTATTTTTTTATTAACAGGGGAGGTGTGATGTAGTAGTTTTAAGATAATATATTAATCATGTATTCATTAAAATATACACAGTGTATTCCCGAACGTTGATCGTTTCATTTGTCTCTATAACACAAGTCCTTACAGTTCCAAACATACTTTAAATGCTTTTTATTTGAAAATTAGGGATTTTTTTCAATATTGAGTTAAAATAAGGCGTAAAAATACATATTTTAAATAAAAAGCATTTACAGTATGTTTGGAACATACAAAGGTAAGTTTTCACCAAATATTGTGAAAAAGAAAAAAACTATTGTAAAAGATTTTGACTTTGCATTTTCTTAGATCGTTTATCGAAGTAATGTATATTTTATTTACACCATCAGAAAATAGAGATTTCAACGAACAAAACACCTACTAACTGTTTAAAAAAAGCTGATATTTTGACGTGAGAATTTTCGATTGAAAATTAGGTTTTTTTTTAATATTGAGTTAAAATAAGGCGTAAAATACATATTTTAAATAAAAAACATTTACAGTATGTTTGGAACATACAAAGGTAAGTTTTCACCAAATATTGTGAAAAAGAAAAACTATTATAAAAGATAAAAATAAAAAACGAAAAACTTGGTTATTTGAATTTTTCACATCAATTTTGACATTATGTGAATAAAAGGTAAATACAAAAGTTGTAGATCTTTTTATTATCTACAACTTTGCCATTTACGTTTTTTCCGTAGGACTTGTAGTTTTGCTGACAATCGAGAAAAACCCTTTTTTACCCTTAAAATCGCAACCCCATCCACTTCCCGACCTCACATCGACCGTAATTTATTTTTCCTTAAATTTTTGACATATTCTCTGCCTTCTCCAATGGGTTTCATCCTACTGTAATTTTATTTCACTTTTGACGGTTTTCTAACGTATCTGCACTGGTCTATAATATAAAATATCAAACTCAGTTGCGTGCATCTTCTCCTTATTTTTCGCGCGCGCGAGCGCGCGCCTGTTTGTGTGTGTGTGCGTGTGTGGTCAACTCTGGTCATCATTCTCCTAGCAACACCTCAGTTGCATCCAGCGTCGGCTTTAAAAGTCTAACTGGAGTTGATTGAATATTAGCTTTCCACAGAGCAACTGCTTGACCAACCTCTGCAATGCAAAGGATAGCGATATTCACCACCAACACAGTACACATACCTCATCAAGATCACAGTGAATTGGAAATCGATTAAAAGAACTATGATTCCCAAAAATCTCTTCCTCCATATCATAATTATGCCTTCTCCCTATGACACTTAGTTTATCAATATATCTTAGTGTGGCCTCCATGAAAATTCCAAGTTTACAGTTCTAACGATTCAAAGAACCGCGAAGCGAAAAGTAAGCAAAACTTCAGCGTTTACCCATTTTGATCCAAACTTCTACCAGCTCTATGAATTGAAATTTAACACGCAGCATGTTCACAGATATCCAGTTCAAATGGAGCGAACGTCGTCCGCCGGAGTCGGTGTGCAGCGCGGAGTGTGAGCTCGGACAGGCCAAGCAGTACGTGGAGGGGGAGAGCTGCTGCTGGCACTGCTTCAACTGCACGCAATATGAGGTAGTTTAATTATAAAATATCCAGTTCAAATGGGGCGAGTGTCGTGCCCGGAGTTGGTGTGCAGCGCAGAGTGCAAGCTCGGCCAGGCCAAGCAGTAGGTACGTGAAGTGGGAGAGCTGCTGCTGGCACTGCTTCAACTGCACGCAATATGAGGTAGTGTAATAATAAAATATCCAGTTCAAATGGGGCGAGCGTCCCCCGGAGTCAGTGTGCAGCACGGAGTGTGAGCTCGGACAGGCCAAGCAGTACGCGGAGAGGGAGAGCTGCTGCTGGCACTGCTTCAACTGCACGCAGTATGAGGTAATCATCATCACCATATCAGCCGAAAGACATCCACTGCTGAACTGCCATGAAGATTGTATTCAAGAATACAGTGTTTTTGCTTAGCAACGCTTATACGTACAGCAGCAGCTGTACATAAGGCCTCCCCCAAAAGCTCTCCACATGAACCGATCATCTGCTGTCCGATCTTTAGCCCGTAGCTTCGTCTATGTTTGGTTATTAATACAAAAGGTAACCCATGTGCTATTCTGAATGTTTGATGTACCTATAAGTTATATATACTGAATTGACAACCTCCTTATATTTTGAAATCGGTTGATTGAGGATGTTAATGTAGATAAGAACCATCGCTATCATGTTGTAGTAGTTAGTTAGTTTTAAAAGCAAAAAGCCACTTAGTAATCGGTCAATTCGTTTGGAAGTTGCAATGTCATAAAAAGACACAGAGGCGCGTCAAACTTATAACAGTACTCTTTTTACGTCGGCAGTTAAACATTCGTAAAAAATAAGTTAAAATTAATGTAGCCTAGATTTTCATCCGTGTTTATTTATTTTTTTGTTCGGATTGTGAATTGGTTTCCCTCTCACTTCATCAAGTGTCACGAGTTTGGTCCTAAAACAGGATACTTAATTGTTGTTTCAAGTCGAAGGTATTATACTTGTATACGTTCATTTAATGTACCAACCCATTTGTCTATACCATGCGATGCAACATGAATGACATGATGAACATGAATTTCTAGAGCAAACAATGCCTTAAAAATCGCGCAAGCAAATTGCATTTTGCCCAAAATATAACAGGGCAAATCCAAAATCACAAGTCGCGCGAGTGTTTTACGCCCAGTCTGATATTAAATAACTAGATGAGACCACGGTTACACCCGCGTTATTTAAGGCTACTGCTCCGCTCCCGTGGCTCATAACGTGATGTTATTTATATGCCTATAGCCTTCCTCGATAAATGGGCTATCTAACACTGATTTTTTATTTCAAACCGGACCAGTAGTTCCTGAGATACGTGCGTTCAAGCAAACAAACAAACAAACTCTTCAGGTTTATAGCATTTTATTATCGTTAATAACATCAGAAGGCCATGGGGCATCTGGCATAATTAAAAAAAACGTTAAGCACGAGTTATTGGCCCGCCATCGGTCATGACTCATATGGACAATACATACATGATAGATAGCAAGCCAATGATATACAGGAAGAAATACTATATTCATCTCACATTCACCTTAAAGAATATAATTATGCATACCTTAAATGGATACCTATAATTTATCTTCACATATCGTATAATATAGGCAGCAAATTAGGCAGCGATAGCCGTGTGGATATACCAACAGACTGCCATGCAGAGGGTATCAGGTTCGAATCCACGGCGCGCACCAATGACTTTTCGGAGTTATGTGCGTATTGAATTGTTAATTATCGCTTGTCCCGTGCCTCGGAGAGCACGTTAAGCCGTCGGTCCCGGTTGTCATGAAGATCTTTGACAATCGTTACAGGGCGTCAGTACCTACCTCTTTAAAATAAACTGACACTAGTCTAAACCATGGAATATCGCTATCCCTTCGGGTTGCGGAGGTCAGACAGGCAGTCGCTCTGTGGAAAAGCTAATATTCAGCCAAATCCGGTTAGACCAGTAAGCGGACCCCAGATTGAAACTGGGATAACGCTAAGTGAAAGAAGATATCGTATAATATAGAAAAGCACGTAGTTTTTTAGGATAGATGGATGTATCATCCATTCATGGATAGTAGTAGTCTTTCACGCAAAAACGACGGAACTAATGTATTGCGTATAATTAAATAATTTTCACCCGCGAGTGTCAGTTATTGCAATAAATATAGCCCATGTTTTATTCTGTTTTGCTCAATTGGATTTTAGTCACTCTTAAATCTATAAGTGAAAAGTTTATAATTGACCTATAGATGTATAAACAGATTTTAACAATATGTATTTACCTGTAAGTTATCCATGTATGAAATAAATGAATGAGCTATATTACTGCAAATTATAATCAAATTCAGTAGTTTATGAGTAAACCAGTATAAAACTCAATCCCATCCTCGCAAAATTCCCGTTTACAATGGTTGCAGGGTAATACAACTGTGTATGTTTCTATGTATAATATGTATGTACATACATACATATCGTCACGCCTATTATCCCCGAAGTGGTAGGCAGAGGTGTATTTCTAGACCCACTTTTCGCCAGATATTCTTTAGTCCCACGTAATAAGGGGTGAGCCTATTGCCGTACCGTGCACATTTCCAGACTCCGTGCTGCTTATGAGAATTTCGTGACAGAAAAACCCAATAACACTGCCCGACCCAGGAATCGAACCCGGGACCTCCCGAACCCACGCGCACATCTATGCCACGAGACCAACGAGGCAGTCGTATAGGGTTTGATGTCGAGTTTTCCGTCTCTACGCAAAGATGGTATTTGCATCGTGTTATCCCTTAGTCGCCTCTTACGACACCCACGGGAAGATAGGGGGTGGTGACACTTGTATTCTATGCCGTCAACCACACGGCGTATGTATTTACAAAAAAAGTATATATGTATGTTTATCAATTATCTAGTATCCATAGTACAAGCTCTGCTTAGTTTGGGACTAGATGGTGTTGTGTGAATGTGGTAGAATATTATTATTATTATGTTTCTCTTTACTTACGACTATTCTTCTAACTTTGGTGTCAGAAGAATAACCGGTCTTTTGGGAGGCTTACACGGGGATATGGATCCAACGTGTAGAGGCCCGTAGAGAGTTTTAATCTAAAATGGGATGGGACAAATGCTGTGGAGCCTCCACAACTGCACTACTAAGTACAGCTATGGACTAGCCGCAGCAAATGTAGGACTATTGCAATGATGTGGAGTCTAATTTACTAGTTTATGGGGATGGATGTTAAATGAACTGGTTATGATATTATGGATAACAAACGGCACCTGCCAGTGATACTCCTATATTATCCGTCCGCGTGGCAGGTGGTGACTCGCCAACTCACTAGATGGGCCCTCTCTAAACAGCCGCCCAAAGCAAACACACTCTGCCATAAAGGCAGCCAGAGGGCAACACCGGTGCGAGTGGCTAGGGATGTCGAGCGGTGCGGCACCGGTTTCGCCATCGCGGGCCTCGTGACAACGGAGGTCTGGAGCGGGTTTCTCCGTAGTTACGCCCTTGAGAGTGACACTTCCACCCCCGAGCTAATAGCTCTTGCGGCTTCCCTCTTTCCGACCGACCAAGGTAAGCCAGAGTTGAGAGTCCTGCGGGCACTCTTGGAAATCCACTCCGACCAGCCAATAAAGGCAAGCCGGAGACAAGGCCCTGACCGTCTCTCTGAAGCATTCGGGACCGCAGTTTCGCCACACACATTCAGCTCGCCACAAAGCTGCACTGCGGTTGTAAGCTTTCTTTTCATCTTGTAATACATTTTTTGTTTATATTACACGATGAAGGTGATGTTTGAAAGCTGTTACTCTGCCCTCTGAGATTGCGTTAGTCTCATAATGAGATAACGGCTGCCCCAGAGGGGTTTTATTATTATTATATACAGGGTGTCACAACACCTATCACCAAACCGAAGTCTATACTCGTTTTGGACATCATGCCAAGTCATACTAAGTGAAAATAAAACCTGGGCAACGATATTTTTTTTTAAGGAAATACATTTTATAATCCGCAACTAAAAATCCGCGCGTGCAATTTTCGAAATCACTACTCATCCATGGGTGCATAGGATATCTATAGAACAGGTTGGCTGGGTAAATGCATCCATATTGTACGTAATAAAAAAAAATCATAGTAAATTTGGGCTTCAATATCTCCGGAACCAGTAATTGCCCAGGTATGGTACAGAGGAAAAAAAATTCGTAATGATTGGTACATTATGGGGTTTCAGTTTTCGTAAAGGGTCTTTTAACACCCTGTATTATGTAATGACAATTCCTAGAACCTAATATTCCTACATTATTGCGGCAGTGATAGCAGAATATGCTAATTATAATGAGAATTTACTGCAGCCCTACCAACTTATGCCTAGTGCTATCAGGTTGTCAGCTGTATTACGGCCCATTCACGAACAGCAGCGGCGAGCGGCTGCGGCAGTGATTTCGATGTACATGTCGCGCTCTATTCTGCCGCTGCCGATGTCCCGTCAGAGTAGAACGCACCACGGATATCGAAATCGTTTAGTTAACGCTGAGTTAACAGTTAATTAAACCGACGATAATCTTCTAGATATAGGGTAATTACTTTTTTGTCACACTAGCTTGATATGGTTCTTCTCATCGCTTTATTGAAATTGATTAATAAAATTATAAAAACCATACTTATATGAAAAAGCTGAGGAATCGTTTGTACCTTTGAACGATAACCTTCGGAACCAATCATATTGAAAATATTTTTACATTTGTCATTCATACAGTAATGAATTTAAAGGGGACGCGTAAGGTTTGTAAGAACAGAAGCAAGAGGCGTTCTGTTATGTCTATCCTGACGGGAAAGAGGCCGTGATTATGTATACAGGGTGATTTGTAATTGCTCGTATTCCCTTCGGTGATTCTAGGGCCAAAATGGAGTATTTTTACCCCCTACATATGGGCGGTCCAAAATGCACCATTTTGGAATAAAACGATTTTTAAGAATTTTTGAGAAAATTCCAAATTTTTGTTATAAACGTCTTGTAAAAAATTATTTTGACTATTCTTGGTGGCAAATTGGGTCTTATTTAATGGACAATTAAATGGCCCATCTTTAAAATTAAAATAAACCTACTAGCTCAACGTGGAATTTGAAAATAGAGCCAAGAAACACGCAAAAAATGTTCGAATAAAATAAAATTACGGCACAAAAATTCAATTATTAGAAAAAAATAATACGTGGCATGTTATGTAAAGTGTTGGAATAACTTCCTGGTATTACCTGCTATCCAAAAATGTATAATAATCTTAGACAATTGGTGCAAATTTCGAGTAATAGCAACTTTTGTTCAAAAAAATGCTTCTGGATGACTCACTCGCCAGGACATTTTTTCCTGTATTTATTCTTAAGCTCTGCAATCAGCAGTGATTTACTAGTAGGGAGACCAACCTAGCAAAACTTAGGGTCTTGGGTTCGAATCCCAGCGTAAATGACTGTCTTTTGTTAGTTAAATGCATATTAAGTTTTTAATTCTCACTTGTCCCGTGACTCGAAGAGCATGTTCAGCCAGTTGGTACTGGACGTTATGTTTATCTTGGAAACTCTTTTAGGGGAGTCAAAACCAAGTCAATCAGTCAAATAAATAAATAATTGAAAAACAAAGGCGTGACACTGAATTAAACCATAAAATATTCCATTGCATTTGTATAGCGGATGAGAGATGGGGACAATCTGTCGCAAAACTTAAGATTCGTGAAAAGGCACATGATGCAGGCCAAAAAACGCCACTCCTACCGAAGTAGTATTGGGAATATTGTTGGGCCACCTGGCGATTAGGTTTTTTGTCCCGTTTTTTGCCACAGGTTGGCGATTTGAATTTTTGCCCAGCACCGGCGGTTTTTGTGCTGGGTAAAATATCATATACAATTGCACATCCAGCGGAACTTCTTCCAACAGAGCCGGAAACTCTTATTATGAATAAGTAAAAGCCTACGTAAAAGTATCTTTTTTACAAAAAGTAACATATTTTAGAGTATCAACGCTGATTCGACAAGATTTCATGTAATTCATGTTTTGTCACAGAGAGATCCCATCTGAAATCCGGATATTTTATGGTTTAATTCAGTGTCACGCCTTTGTTTTTCAATTATTTATAATATATCTTTGACTGGTTGACTTGGTTTTGACTCCCCTAAAAGAGTTTCCAAGATAAACATAACGTCCGGTACCAACTGGCTGAACATGCTCTTCGAGTCACGGGACAAGTGAGAATTAAAAACTTAAGATGCATTTAACTAACAAAAGACAGTCATTTACGCTGAGGATTCAAACCCCAGACCCTAAGTTTCTCTAGGTTGGTCTCCCTACTAGTAAATCACTGCTGATTGCAGAGCTTAAGAATAAATACAAGAAAAAATGTTCTGGCGAGTGAGTCATCCAGAAGCACTTTTTTTGAACAAAAGTGGCTATTACTCGAAATTTGCACCAATTGTCTAAGACTATTAAACCTTTTTGGATAGCAGGTAATACCAGGAAGTTATTCCGACACTTTACATAACATGCCACATAATTGCATTTTTGTGGCGTAATTTTATTTTATTCGAAATTTTTTTTCGTGTTTATTGGCTCTATTTTCAAATTCCACTTTGAGCTAGTAGGTTCATTTTAATTTAAAAGATGGGCCATTTATTTCACATTAAATAAGACCCAATTTGCCACCAAGAATAGTCAAAATAATTTTTTACAAGATTTTTATAACAAAAATTTGGAATTTTCTCAAAAAATCTTAAAAACCGTTTTATTCCAAAATGGTGCACTTTGGACCCCCATATGTAGGGGTAAAAATACTTCATTTTGGCCCTAGAATCACCTTCCGAAGGGAATACGAGCAATTAGAAATCACCTTGTATATGAATGTGTACAAATTGTTGTTCACACAACACTCGAAGAAATCATAAACTGTTACGCCCACCTAAAATAAAACTGTGACAGTAACTTTTTCTTTTCACCACAGATCCGGTCAACTGAAGAAACTCAATGCACCGTATGTCCGCGAGGCACGTTACCAGACTCAACGAAGACTTTCTGCCGACCCATCCCTGAGGCGTACCTGCGACCTGACTCCGCGTGGGCGATCGGAGCTATGTCCTTCTCGTCTGTGGGGATACTGCTTACAGCGTAAGTTTTTTTTATTGCTAGCTTTATATTGGTACTAATCACACCCTCACTCCCACAACCGTATCAGCTGTGTAGTCAGGTTCAGAAGCAGTGACTATAGAGGACACCGAGTTTTGACACAATTGAAGCCAGAGAAAGATAAACAGGTACCCGCAAGGAATTTATTGCTAGCTGAGCAAACAAGCCAGTGGCCTACTTGATGGTAAGCGGTAACCCTTATACACATGGCTATGTGTGAAAAAACAACTAAGACGCTGCCTTTCGCCAAAATCGGAGGACATCGTGGAGTATGTGGGCTAAAAGTCGAAGTACACGCCGAGAGTACAGCTGCTGCAGTCGCGACGCAACGTGAGGCGTTTGTGGTGCGGATCCCGACGTGCTTTCTGCTTGTTGTTATGAAGGAGGATTTTTGGCCGAAAGGTGTTCCGTCGCTTCCGCGGATAAGTGCCAAAAGAACGCACAACAATATCGTGGTTGTAAGTGAAGCAATTTTAACGTAGTATATAAGTATATTAACTAACAAAAATTGTATATTGTATGTTAGTTTGTAAGGTATGTATCTTAATAAAAAATATGTATGTAAACCCATTGTCTAGTACCCATAGTACAAGCTCTGCTCCGTTTGGGACTAGAAGGTGATGCGTGTAGATATGAAGCTATTGTGTAGGTACTTATTTAAATAAATTGAATTAAAACTGAATTGAATTAAAATAGGAAAATTAATAGGAGGAGCAGCGTAAATGGGGGAGAAGGAAAATAAGATGAGGCGGAGGATGAGGGAAAGAAGCGCAACAGTAAAAGAAGATACTGATACGATACATCAGTGGCGTAGCGTGCCTTGTCGGGGCCCCGTATAAAAATTTTTTTGGAGGCCTTTATATGGAGGTAAAGATTTTTCACGAAAGAAAAAAAATATTGTGAGAAGTAATATTTATTTATCACATAATTTACCCATTTTACAAATAAAAATCGAATTTTAAATATTCACTCTCCTTGCCTTTTTATCGGCAAACTGATTTATTAAATCATTTATGGCTGATGATGATTTTAGTTTTTCTAAAGTTTCTGCCTCTATGGACAATAGTGAGATGTCTGACAGCCGTTCTTGTCCCATCGAAGTTCTTAAGTAATTTTTTATTAGTTTTAATTTTGAAAAACTTCTTTCTGCCGTTGCGGTTGTAACTGGAAGGGTCAAGAATAAAAAGCATGCTGTGATTACCTCGGGAAAACTGGATGCAAGACTATTGAATTTTACTAGCAATAATTCAATGAGTTCTTTAATGGAATAATTTTTTTTAATTTCAGAATTTAAGCATGTTTTTAGAGCCTTTAATTGGTCACAAAGATTAAGTGAGATGTCTTTACTGTATTTAGCAGACAGTTTTCCGGAAGCGTTTAATATCTCTTCGCTTGAAGAAGATAGGAGTTTCTCCGGTTGTAATATTTCGAATATACTACTCAGGTTGCAAAGGCTCTGAAATCTTTCTTTAGTTTGAGAAATTAATATATCTAAACAGCAATAGTATACATTGACTTTGAAATAGGATTCCGGGTCGAAAATTCTCTCATCTTTTGATAACTCATCAAAAAAAACGCTTCGTTATCTTTCGCCTACTGTTTTTAAAAACAGTTGTTACCCCCCACTTTTTTGCTAAATCTTTGGATTCATTTAGCAAACTATTAAATGAATTCTGATTTCTTAATTGGCACAGTCTATTTAAAAGATTACTTAATAAAATACTAGATTTCTGTAAGTCATTATTTTCATGCTGTAGAGCTTTAGAAACAGGATTAATAATTTCAAATAGTGAAGAAAAAAATGTAACGAGCACTAAGAAATCAAAACTCTCTAAAATATTAATTATACTTTTACATTCTTCACGTTCATCTTTTTTATTTGAAATTAAATTTAGTTGGTACAAAGTTTTAATGATTAGTAAAAAATTTTTCTTTACTGCTAATAAAGCGTCGTTCCTAGAAGACCATCTAGTAGGACATACCTTTTTAAGGGTAATCAAATATTTTTCAGATAAATCGTCACTTAGCATAGCCCAGCGTTTTATACTATTGCCAAAAAAAGTATATATTTTTTCTAAATTATCGAAAAAAGTCGATACTTCACGAACATGTCTCGCAGCATCGTTCAAAACCAAGTTTAAAGCGTGCGCAGCACAATGAACATAATCGGCATTTGGAGCATGCTCTTTTATTAGGGTTTGTAATCCTCCATACACACCCGACATAACATTTGCTCCATCGTATCCCTGTCCTCTACATTTAGTCAAATCAATTCCATATTCTTTAGTCAAATTTAAAATGACAGTTTTCAGACCTGCAGCATTGCAATCGGTTACTGCTATGAATCCTAAAAAGGACTCACAGATTTTTATTTCTTTCGGCACATTATCATCATTTTCTGTAACCGAGATATATCGAAAAACTACAGATAGTTGGTCAATTTTTGACAAGTCTTGTGTTGTATCCAGAATTATTGTCAGAAATGGAGTTAGATAGCAGACGTGAAATTGCCATAAAATTGCCAGAATCAGAATCATGCCCCCTCAAAGGTAGATTACAAGATACTAAAGTAATTATAACATTAATTATACGATGCAGTACATCTCTCCAGAATGTAATTTTACTATCGATTTCACTTTTCAATAGAGTATCGATGGTATTTCCTTGCAACCAATTATTATAAGAGAGTGAGGCACTAATATGCTGCTGTGACTTTTCATGGTCAAGAATAGTTTGTGTGAAATTGCTTCTAACCGAAACACCGTTAACCAAAGCAGAGGAGTACGATTTGTTTTGACGATCTGCTAATAACCAACAGAAGTGACAGTACGGTTTGTTTAAAACGTTAGAATAACATAACCATGGTCTTATAATTTTTATGCCTGCCTGATTGAAATATGAATAATAATAAGCTGAAAAAGGTCGGTTATTTTCTGAAACTTTTGGAAATGGTCCTTGTGGTTGAAATGGACCCGATTTAAAAATTATTTTTCGTTCGCATTCAGTTAAATTGTCACCAAAATTTCCTCTATCTGATGAAATTATAAATACAATCTGCATTATCTGCAGATATATCGGAATCGTTGACTTGGGGTTCCTCGATTTCTGGATGGACATCCGATAAAGTATGTGCTTGGCTTTCTTCTATTTCCGGATGGATATGTGACGAAGAACATGCTTCAGAAGAATCTAAAAATAAACGAGTAATTGCTAAAAAATAAATACGAATGCTTTGATACTAAACTAAAAAGAGTTATATATAAATAAATAACGTTACTAAGGGTCACAGTTAGAGAGTGTTCAGTTCAGACGCACACAGATTCTACGCGGATTGTGCTCGTACCTATTAGTAGATACAAAATCACCTGCAGCCCGTCCGTGCATTACTATACACCTGCGTGCTATTTAAACGCAGCGCGTAGTGTA
Source organism: Euclidia mi (assembly GCA_944739405.2). Taxonomy (NCBI): domain Eukaryota; kingdom Metazoa; phylum Arthropoda; class Insecta; order Lepidoptera; family Erebidae; genus Euclidia; species Euclidia mi. Next base: position 68,692,068 of record OX123190.2, read on the forward strand.
GTGGCCATACAAAACGAGAACCCGAAAGCGAGTCTGCACATCTGAAGTTCTCAACACGCAATTAACGATACGATACAGACTGATAAACAAACAACAAAACAAATCGATCCTATAGATAAGTTAGAATTTTGTTTTTTTTAATCAAGGCACGGAACCCTAAAAACAGTATAATTGTGAAAATCGAGGGGGGAGACAACTTTTTGTGACGGACAGATGGACAGACCGAAATTAAAAGATTTCCTTGTTTATCACTACGGGCCCCTAATAAATGGGTTGGGTAGTAGTGTAGTACTTACCTTTCCAATCTAAATCACTCACAGTATCTTGTCTCTGAAAAAATGAAGAAATTTTGGGCACTTTTTTTATAACCTCGTCCCTTTTCTGTTTAATTTTTCTTTTCTCAGCGCCACTGGGATAATCTCTTTTCCTTTCACTCATTTCTTTTACAAATCGTTACTAATACTGCTAAACCAGAAGAACAATATTGTTTGTGCTGAATTACAATGTAATGCACATTTATATAAAGCGCGTAAATAAACAGTGCACTGCACTCCGTGGTTTAACATCCAATGCAAAGTACAACAACGTACACGTACATCGCGATATCGATGAAGGATTCCCGGGGATTCCCCGCTGAGTTGAAGATGAAGTAAGTAAAACGGGGAAGTCCCGCAGCCCGCCATAACGATGTAGTGTTGCCAACTTTTGAACGCACGCTTAAGGCGGGAAAAAAAGGAATTGCTTTATAGAATTTTGTCATTTGTAAAATAAAATAAATTAGAAAGTTTTTATTCTTTTTCCTTACACACTTTGGGGGCCCCCGTGGCCCGGGGGCCCCGTATAATTGATACGGCAAATACGGCGGTAGCTACGCCCCTGCGATACATCGTACTTCTGTGACGACTTCCACAGTCGAAACTTTCTGAAAATTCATGCAGAGATCACCGAAGTCGGTTACAAATATAAAGCGTTGGTATAATAGATAACATCTTCAACAAATCATAAAATTTAAAATCATTATCACCGTCGACAAATAGGTAGCATTTTTCTGAACTCAAATATAGTTTTAAATTTAGACCCATTATCTGTTAAGGACAAGACAAAATATTTCAGCCATAAATTTTCACGCCGTTCAGTGATTTGGTAAGTAGGTATTCATGATCGATGGACGCAATCGGCTAGAAGACTCTCAGATTTATCTCATAATTGTGAATATGTACGTGCTTCGACTGTTTAAACTTCATTTATTTTCATAACTTGATTCCCTCTAAAATTGTTCTTTGTAACTTTAAAGACATTTAGATCCGGAATAAAGATAGAAAGTCGTAATTTTATCTAAACTGCTTAAATGAATAATTAAATTTGATATAAGGGTAAAAGCTCACGTTTTGTTTTAAATGGAGGAGCGTAAAATATTCAGTTAGTTACTTCCTCAACTCATAATAATCGCAAGTTAAGTAATCTGTGTTCCGGAGTCATTCTTGTCAGGTTAGTAGGTTAACATACTAACAACATTTAAATAACGTTTTAGATTTAAAAACATAATAACGATTATTACGATTATTTAATAAACGCTAAGTCATTCTCCTAGCGTTATCCTAGTTTCAACCTGGGGTCCGCTTACTAGTCTAACCGGATTTGGCTGAATATTAGCTTTTCCACAGAGTGACTGCCTGTCTAACCTCCGCAACCCAAAAGGATAGCCATATTCCATGGTTTAGACTAGTGTCAGTTTATTTAGAAGGTACTGATACCCTATAACGACTGTCAGAGATCTTCATGACAACCGGGACCGACGGCTTAACGTGCTCTCCGAGGCACGAGACAAGCGATAATTTATAATTCAATACGCACATAACTCCGAAAAGTCATTGGTGCGCGCTGTGTATTCGAACCCGATACCCTCTGCATGGCAGTTTGTTGGTATCTCCACTAGGCTATCGCTGCCTTATTTAAAAAGAATAAAAAACGCTGAGTACTAATTATATTTTCATATTTAAAATTGAGAGAAATGAACAATATATTTTGGGTTAATTGTATAAAATGCAATAAACATATATAAATATATAGAATAATAGAAGGATAATAAAATAATATAAATGCACTACATACAAGTTTATTTGACGGTTCTTAATCGTGTTAAAAAACTAATTTATGATATAAATATCTGTTTTCTCCGACCATGATGACCGGCTTACATCCGTCATAGTCGTTTTTAATCGAGGAAACAGAGGTACGTCTGATATCATAAATTAGTAAGTTAACGCGACCCTCTACAGTCTCTCCGAATTAATTTCACAGTAGTCCTGAGAAACAAAAAGAGGATTAGGCCTACTATGCTGGCCAGGCGGGTTGGTACAGGGTTTTATGTCGAGTTTTCTGTTGTAAGGAAAACACGCGAAAGAAATAGTAGTTGCGAAGTTACTACCTGTTTTGTGTTTTTCCTTAGTTGCCTATAACGACACGCAAAGAATAAAATAAAGTAGGGATATTTGGTATTCTTGGCGATTAAGAACCGTCCAATAAACATGTATCAGCTCAGCTCAGCTTTCCTCATTTGATGTGATTTACCACTGAAACAGAGGTTCGCAATTGCATACTAGGTTTAAAGAAAGTAAACACTAGAGGCAGGGATCATATCTCTGGAGCTTTCTTAAAACGATACCACTCTATCATAGTTCCCACGTTGACCCACATATTTAACCTCATGTTAAGTACTGGTATCTTTGCGCATGTATTGAAACTTGCAGAAGTTATACCTATTTTCAAGATTGGAAATAGAGCCTGTGTCAATAATTATAGACCAATCGCTATACTACCTACCGTATCTAAAGTGGTTGAGAAACTCATAAACAAACGTTTGACTGATTATTTTGAAACCAAAAATCTCATATCAACATCTTAGTTTGGCTTCAGGCCGATTTTTCAACGACTGACGCGGTACATGAACCAACTGATCATGTAGTGCGTAAACTGGATAAGAAGGAAAATTTATTGGCAATATTTCTTGACTTAAAAAAAAGCTTTTGACACAGTCTCTGTCCCACTCCTACTGAACAAGTTGGAAGGCCTGGGTATTCGCGATACTCACCATTAGCTGTTTACCGACTACCTAACAGGTAGACAACAAAGGGTAAGAGTCGGAGAGGTCCCCAGAGGTCACCAGCGATGACCTACCAATAACATTTGGCGTGCCGCAAGGAAGCGTGTTGGGCCCTACGCTCATTCTAGCCTATAATAATAATAATTTATTTTCAGGTAATAAGAACCAGGTAACAAGATATATATACCTTATAGACTAACATACATAAAATAACATAATATTACAAAACACACACACGCACACACACACACACACACACGCGGGCACACATGCACATACGCACATAAACACACACACACACACGCGCACACACACACACGCACACACACACACATACACATGCACACACACGCACATACACATGCACACACACGCACACACACACGCATAACCAACTATATGCACTTAAAAACACATATTATTTTGAAATCACAGACAGACACTTCAATTTTATTTATACGTATAGATGAGTAGAAAAAATAAAGACTCAGTAACGCGACAACAGCGCTTCTTACCGTGTCAAATTGTAGCCTATATGTAGCACTATAAAGTCCTCTACCTTCCAGTGAAATTCGGATTTGAATCGGTTTAGCCATTCCAGAGATTACCCCGGACAAACAGAAAGACAGACAGACAGACCGACAGACAGACAAAAATGTTAAAAAGGATTGTTTAGGACTTAGAATCGTGTAACCAACTATATGCACATAAAACACATAGTTATTTTGACATCACAGACAGACTCTTCAATTTTATTTACATATATACACACACATATATATATATATATATATATATATATATATATAGGTCACAAGCTGTAGCACTTAATAATTATAGGTCAAATTGGGTGTCGGTTTCAAGTGGTGTCCCGCAGGGCTCTTTGCTTGGTCCGCTCTTGTTTGTGGTCTACGTAAACGACATTGAACTCTGCCTGCAGTCATCTAACTTACTTAGCTTCGCAGATGACATGAAAATATACGCCAGTATATCATCCATGGAAGACACGAAAGCACTCCAGAGTGACCTTTGTCGATTGCAGGATTAGTGCCATTTATTTATTTATTTATTTATTCTTCTTCTTTTCGTGTCGATGGCAACACTTTTCATACCGTTTTAGCCCAGTACTCGGCAACGCGTATCGCATTTGACCTTGCTTGATAAGTGCAACTGCGGCGTATCACCACAGACAATGAGCCATATGCTGACGTGCTCCACAAGCCCAGACTTCTCAAACTCAATGTCTGGAGAAGCCTTATGAGAATCTGGTATGCGTGCGAGAACCTCCTTAGAGTTGCTTGTCCATTTGACAAGATCAAACTGGCCTCGCTTGAAAGCTGAATGAGCTCTTCACAAAGCGAAATTGCTAGCGGAGCGGGTATGACATTACAGGCAATGTCATTCATATACAAAGCGGATGTGTAGTATAGTATAGTGTAGTGTAGCGTAGCGTAGCATAGCGTAGCATAGCGTAGCATAGCGTAGCATAGCGTAGCATAGCGTAGCATAGCATAGCATAGCATAGCATAGCATAGCTAATTAGTGCTTTATCTTACACACAGTTTTAGCACCCACCTTGATCCCTTGAAGAACAGAACAACAACAAGACGTAATACAATGAGAAGTATGTAACGTAGGTACGGTACCCATAATCACATACCCAAATACCGTCTAGATAGCGGGCGGTAAATCATATCGCTCACTACGTACTATGTTAGTTAGTAGCAAGTGCGGAAATATTGAAGCTCCGATTAAAAGATCAATGCCTGCCGGATTCGCAAACTCCGCGTCTGCTAGCGGCAATGACTCGAGGTGAGTGAGTGATGCTACGTCTACATTAGCGTTCGGCAATGCGTCCATAATACACTCCACGATAAGCGAAGAAATGTTAAAATTAATATTTCTATCAAAACGCGAATGAATTTTAATATCTACGGAACCCTTGCCATGTTTTTCTGATCCGCCTATCCCTTTGAAGGTTGAGTTAGTATTTTTAAAGTTATTCCATAATCCGAGGCGTTTGAATAACTCAAACGTTATTAAATTGGTCTGAGATGCGCTATCTAGCAGACAACGTACCATGTGCGGCGACCCATTAACATCATATACGATAACTTGCGCTGTCGCTAACAGAACAAGACTGTTCTGTCGACGTCATACACTGCGTTTTGGCCCTGCGCGGATCATTATAGATGCGCAAGTGCCGTCCTCGCGTGCGCGTCGCCCGCGCAATGGACGTCGTACACACCGATACTACTTCAAAATGTAGTAATGAATGATGTTTTTTATTGCATAAGCGACACTTTGTCTTACTAGAACAATTACTTGTTTTATGTTTTATGCTTAAGCAATTAATGCAAGCTTTGTTATCTTTTACGCACTTGAAACGAGCATTTGGATTTAGATTATCGAAGGCGGGACACTTGTATAAATGGTCGTGCACTATATTACTGCACAGACACTTCTGTGAATTATTACTATTAGATTCCGAGCATGTTACGTAAGATTGTGGATTAGGGACCGAGTTATTACTACTATTTCGCGATTTATTCAACCTTTGTTTTGTTGCTGTTAGTGTTAGACGAGCCAGGTGAACCAGACTGCGTATTATGAAATATTCGACACTGATCTTTGATGAACGAAATAAAACTATGTAGTGTAGGTATTTTATTATTGCGTTCCGTCATCTCGAATGCGCGAATTGTATCAGTGTCAAACTTTTTTAAAGCGAGTTGAAGCAACATAAAGTCAGAAAGATCTTCTAATTTTAAGTTCCTAAGAGAATTAACCGCGGTTACGAAGTTATCAATAAACAGCTGGAAATTCGAGACAGATGCGGCACCGGACAGTTTAAGATTTAAAGCTTGGTCAATGTAGGTAGACGCTAGGACGCGCGTGTCCTGATATCTATCAAGTAGTGACTTAAATATGACCTGATAATTCTCAGCACTGGGTGTGACACCTGCAAATACGGACTGGGCCTTCGGTGACAGTTTACCTATTAAATAGTACAACCTGTCAGCATCTGTCAGAGAACCATTATCGTGCACTGTAGACTTAAAACTCGCATAGAATAACGGCCAATTTCGTATATCTCCGTCAAACGACATAATCTCGATTGGCGGTAATCTCGGTTTGCGGGCAATGGGCTCTGCTGAACATTTACCCTCCAATTGCGATTGTATACGCTTAATAATACAATAAAGATCTTCGAATGAGGTGTACGCCTGATAGTTCGGTTTTTCATCAGGATTGATAGAAAGTAATCTTGCGTTATAATCGTCTAACAGCTTATGAAAATCTGTTCGAATACTATCTACTGTCATACAATAACTGAGAAATGCTTCGCTATTACTGTCAGAAATAGAAGCGGTTTTTGAACGCTCGTATATGTTTTGAATGCGCTCAAATAAAATATTGCGTTTTGCTTCTAAGATTGTCATCTCTTTGTCTTCCGACACGCGTGACTTCTTTTGTTGTGACATGCTTACGTAAGTATAAGCTAATGAGAACAAAACAAAATAAGAATATCTAATGTACCTATTATTTTACCTAAGTAGGCTAAGTAGGCAACACTTTAGAGCTGCGGAATTAAAAGTTGCTCGAAATATGAGATTTACAAGACAACTATGATAGTTCCAGAAATAATCATTGAGTCAGTAGGTAGCTATATAAAAGTTTACCTACTGATGCGGGCGGTAACAACCATGTGACGGTTATGTGAATATATAAGGAGTATAGCTAGGTGCTATAACTGCCTAGGTATAGCGATATAACGTATAAAACGTAAATGAATCCGGCTCGAAGGACCAAAAAAATGGTTCGGCGTTACACCGAAACCGAAGGTTCCTAGGCGATTTGGAGAAGGAAATTGACTGTATATAAAGGATAGCGGGTTTTAGTCGCCTAGGACTGGATAAGGGAAGAGGAAATGTAGGATTGGAATGGGAGAGATGATTGTGAGTGGGTATAGGATATTCCAAGGACGGAGGGCACTTACCTTGTACGGCGATCTTTTTCGTCTCAGAAGGGCAGTCTCCTGGTGTTTCGGGATGAAGCTGCTTGATTCACTTCACTACACAAATCACTTCCACTTGCGAGCGGTTTATATAAGCGGTAATAATTATAGCGGGAGCGGCGCGGTGCGATACGGTATGGCGGACGCGGATTTAGCGAATCGAATGTTCTCGAAAGTTCTGGACTGTCACTCGCGTCGACGATCGCCGCGACCAATCCGCGGAAGGCGTGCCCCTCCTTCGGGAATGGGAGACAGGGACGGAAATATGATATCGCTCGCACTAGACCAGCATGGAATGATTGACGTTGATGCGATTAGTTATAGATAGGAAGGTAGATGGCGCTACCAGAGAGATTTAACCGCCTGGCCGCGCACAAGTGACTATTTTCTCTTTTTGCAAAAACAGATAAGCGCGTAAACTGTCATTTTTCCCACGCTTTTCCGCTGCGCACTAATCTGTTTGCGAAACTCGGATTACTTAACCGATTGCGGTATGTTGCATATCAATAGACGCGTAATTAAATGAGCTTTCCAATGATATAAATAAAAACCATATAATATAGTTGAATCCCACGCAAGGGCAGTATAAAGTGAAAATTAGAATTTTTGAGCGCGATTTTATATTTCTGACATATTCTTGTTTCTCGTCGTTTTTTATTATGGGAGGTATATAAGTATTATACACAGTTAGAAAGGTTTTTTAATTTAATTTTAGAGGAAATAAATGAAACATTTTAATATTAAACATAAAAAAAATAAAACAAAGATTTTTTTAATTGGCGCCGATTTTCATATTTAATTTTTTTAAATACCGTTTTATGTTCTATATCAGATTCAAACCTAGATAAATTTCTTTCTAACTAGATTTCCAAGTATAAAGACCAATTCTGATAAGAATATGATAAGAATTGTTTTTATTGGAACCTGCACAGTTGTTACTTTTTCTCGCCAAAAAAAACTGAAGTTCCCGCCAAAATTTTCGATAGCTAATATCTCATAAATAATATGAGTATAATAATTACCTATATTTTATCAATGGTTTATTTATATAATCATACTAAAAAAATAATACAACGCATAAATGTAACCTTATATACATACATAAGATGTATTTAAACGTTTTTACATAAAATTACGTTTTTACGATAATTTTTTGTCTATAATTAAAGTAATACACATTATTTTTTTTTGCTGTAACTTCATGATTAATCAGTTAACTTACAATAAAAACATAAAGGTATGATATATAATGACATAATTTGTTTACCATGATGTTTTAAATTCATAATTACGCCCCGCGAGCGGAATGCAAAGTCAGCGAAATATATATATTTTTTTAAATGTTCACATCTAAATAATTTTTTGCAAGTATTGCTATAACTTTATTTTATTACATAGATATTATCACCAGGTATATGAAAATACAACAGCAAACCAGATTCAGCTTCTACTTTTATTATGATAAACAAAAGTGTAGAGTAAGTCGGTAAAGACGACATTGTTTACGTTACGGCTGCTCGCCTAAAGTACACATTTCATTCAAACGTAATTTGTTTTGTACCATTAGAATGAGTCATTCATTAGGTTGCAGAAAAATAAACACCACTCCTCTCAAGTTATTAACAATCGCACAAAGACTAATTAATTGAGCGCGCCCGTCTTTAACTGGCGGCGCGCACTTGAAATTTGTCGATGCTGAGTAAGCATTTAAATATGGTGAGCGGTCAATTAATCCAGCTAAATGTTCCATAATATCATTTACACGAAAACATGACGTCATTAATGCTTCATATTCACTAGGAGGACATGTGCTACCGAGATAAAGCACTATAAGAGATCAAGGGGTACATCACGGCCGCAAGTTATTATTTGATACACATATTGACACGACAGCTAACGCCTCTAGGTCTAGTAGTGATGGTCCTTTTGTCTTGCATTAAGCGCGTTTTACATTAATGCTTTAAACGTAAAGAAACGCTCCAAGATGATTTGACTTACCTTCCGTATTAGATCGACAGAATAAAGTAACGCGTGTACGGGTCACCAGTTGGATGGATGAACGTACGTAACTGATTAACTGTTTTTAGAGTTATTAAGAAAGCCTCTGAATTACTTGGATTTATAATGCGTTTGAGTGAAGCTTTTACCGAAATAAAAACTCTTTAAATACTATACATTTGTAAGGAGTCACTTGGAATATGCTTCCCAAATCTGGAACCCATGCTATTTTAAGTATATTGATCGAATTGAAAAAGTACAAAAACGGTTTATTCGGTATTTATGTTTCTACCAAAAGATTCCTTACAGCCTTAATGATTATTTATTAGTGGCAAAATGTGCAGACAACTGCTCATTTTGCCACTTAGCAACAGACGAGAGATTGCCGACTTCACTTTCCTACTTAAGATAGTAAACTACAACATTGATTGTCCTGATTTGCTAGAGAAAATATATTATAATGTGCCACTTAGATCAATACGCTATAATCCCCTTCTTCGGGTTCCTATTGTTTTATTTATTTATAGACTCACGCCTGTATCCCCGAAGAGGTAGGCAGAGGTGTAATATAACACCCACATTTCGCCATGAATTTTTTTGGTCCCACGAAATAGGGGGCGACCCTATTGCCGTACCGGGCACATTACCAGACTCCGTGCTGCTACTGAGAATTTCCTAACGGAAAAATCCAATAACACTTTGCCCGACCCAGGAATCGAACCCGAGACCTCCCAACCCCACGCGCCCTATTGTATCTACAAATTATAGGCAAAATAGTGTTGTATGGTGCGTGCAAGTAGAGCTTTTAAAAATTTGTGTAAACAGCATGACATCGATCTTTATATCTGCAGTGTGTCTTCGGCAAGGAGGTGACTAAGTTATCAATTCTTTAAGCAATAGTTGAAATTTATTAGATATGTATACGAACATTTAAAACTGTCGGGCATTCTGTTTTGGTCACTTGTATACGTACTCTATATCTATAAGTAAAAACTTTATAATTGGCTTACAGATGTATAATTCTAATGATAAACACAATATTTTTAGCTGTAAGTTTTCCATGTATGAATTAAATAAATAAATAAAGCAATGACTCTGTGTATGTGTTGGTGTTTCTTCTCAAGATGCCATTTAACTATATATTCCGGCATCATCTTGAATAGGGTTTTGACTTGTATAAGTGTTGTAAACAACCAAAGTGCAGAAATTAATATGCCTGTATATCTACACTGCTGGACATAGTCTGTCCTTAGGCGCTCCACAGAGTCCGATCTTTAGCTGCCCGCAACTGACTGTTTCCTGCGATTGGAACATAAATTTAATCTTGTGCCATTTAAATTACTGTTTATTAATAAGTCCTTATAAATAAAACTGAAATATTATTGTCGTCCATAGTTTCGTATGTGGCGTGTGGTTCCGTCACAGCTCGACTCCGGTGGTCCGCGCGAGTGGCCGCGAGCTGTCGTACGTGCTCCTCGCTGGGATCCTCATGTGCTACCTCGTCACCTTCGCGCTGGTCTTCAGGCCTACGGACATACTCTGCTCTATACAAAGGTAAGACATGAGAAGTTTTGCTTTACTCAGTAACCGACGTGCCTATGGCTTTCTTCCGCTTGTGTGAACGAGTTTCAAGGACACTACTTATAAAGCCATACATAGTTTTTAAAATATTATGTATATTACCTATTACTTTTTTGTATCACGGTGGAAATCCCACCCTCCTCTGTCTCTCAGGGTACAATATTTGGGACCCAGTGGAGAGTATATGTGCGTCTTCCAAGGGATGTTTGGTCTTCGCATTAAAATCCAACGCGCTGTATGAAACTTTCCATAGGTTCACGCGAACTCACCCGGCTTATAATCATACCGAATAAAGTAGTTCATCGTAGTTGGTATTTAAAGAAGTTTATCGTAAGGGATGATATGTGTGCTAACCAACTAACCACCAGAGATACTGAAGACCGTGCAAAGTGGAGGAGACACAGCCGGCAAGTGGACCCTGGGCTCCAAGGCGAGGGTTTTGGAACGCAACCGGGACATCACTAGGATGATGATGATGATGATGATAATGATCGTAGTTGGTATTTATCAAACAATTAAAGAAAGCGATAACTTGATTAAATTACACAATCTGTAAATATTTTATTAATTATTACAACATGCAATCACAAAAATTTAATAAAACAATATCAGAATCGTAATAATCTCAGTTGTTACGCACAAGCTATTTCACTGTCTCGAGTGACGGGTATGTGAAATTCTTGTTACCAAAATTATGGACCCTTTCAGAATGTCGTAGAATATTAACAACACCTAGATTTTGATTGTGCTAGTGAAATTTAATTAAGGAGATACGTCCAACTGAAGAAGGGTTAAACCACGAAATGAAAGTGCTACGGCTTGAAATTTCAAATATTCTAAAAGACTCCACAAAATCCGCATCAACGTAACGAAAATTAAAGTTTGCAAATAATCTAATTTATGACCTATTTTGTAGAGAGTCAAGAAAAGATTTTTATCGGTGAACAATGAACAATAAGAAAATTAACCTTACAGTATAATATTAACATCTAATTTTTCGTATGTAAATAGAACTGCTGAATGATTTTTAAATACAAATATATATTACGCGATTTTTGGTATTGTAATTCTAATGTTTAAATTGCATTGACAGATTAGCTTTTTAATAGGTTATAAACTGGTTACATAAACAACTTCATACTTACATACATACATAGTCTCACGCCTATATCCCCGAAGAGATAGGCAGAGGTATACTGCTACACTCACTTTTCGCCAGATTTATTTTAATCCCACGTAATAGGGGCGAGCCTATTGCCGTAACAGGCACATTACCAGACTCCGTGCTGCTACTGAGAATTTCCTAACTGAAAAACCCAATAACACTTTGCACGATCCGGGAATCGAACCCGAGACCTCCCAATGTCACGTGCACATTTATGCCGCGAGACCAACGAGGCAGTGCAAGCAATTAGACTTAGTATAAGAGTTATGGTACCAGATCTATCTGCATTATACTAAAATTAAGCTACATAGGATTTTACGGACTATTCCTTGTAACCTTAATACCCTTTTATGGCAAATTTACAAATCATCAAACAATTCGAATTACAAGTCATTTTAGTTAAAACTTGGAAATTTATTTTCACTTTAGAACACTAAGAATCCCCTCACGGTTCTGTTGTGTAAGAAATAATTAAAAACGTTAACAAGCTGGTTTCATTGGGTGGTCCGAACACATTTTAGGGTCAAACACAAAAAACGAAAAAACAATGTTCATGCAACGTAAAGCCGTTATTACAATATTATATCAACATTAAATACATTTAATAAATATTTCGTGTTGAAAACTAGTTAAATTTTTTAAAAAAATCGCGTTGTATTGAAATTTAATTTATAATTTTTACTTTTGAATCTGAAAAAATCTCCTTCTGTGGACTGTTCGGATACCAAGTAGTTGAGTTTAAGTGATGGTTAAAAATATATACACATATTTTCGATGATTTAATATCGTTTCATTACATGAGTTATATTATCAAATATTCATAACATAACGTATTAAAAAATATATAATTCAAAATTTTGTAATAAAACGTATACACATGTTGTTCGCAAAGGAGAATGACCAAATTTGTATGGAAGATGGGCTAAGTTTGCTTCTCGATGATTTGACCAGTAAAATATAGTAAATATACCCCCAATTAAATTAGGTAAAAATGAATACGATATTCGGCGGTAGTTCTTAGCTATCGGATATTAAAGATTTCAAATATTTCGAGGTTAAGTATTGTGATAGTTACATGATTTGATCATATTATTAGTAGTAAATTAGTTTATTATCGCCCGTGCTTCGAAGAGTACTTCGTTAAGCCGTCGGTCCCAGTTGTCATGAAGATCTTTCACCACCGCACGTCGTTACGGAGAGTCAGTACCCTCCAATAAACACATACTTACTGGTCTAAACCATACAATATCGCTATCCCTTTGGGTTATGGCGGTCGGACTATGGAAAGGCTAATATTCTGTCATATCTGGTTAGACTAGTAGATAAGCGAACCCGCCCTGGGTTCGTTTACTAGTCTAACCAGATAGGCGTTGAAGTCTTAGATGCAACCGACATAAAGCTAGATGATATTATGATTTAATCATATTACTGGCATTTATTAGAAGCCTCTATGTATATTTTACAACAATATAGAAAATAGTTGTAAAAAGAAGTGGAGCTACGAAACAAACGCTTGTACATTATATTAGTTTGCGGTTTTTTCAGTCTGATACATTTCTTACTGAAAATTGTCAATACCATGTGGTACAATTTTATTAATGAGAATATCAGTGAGGCTAGTTCGCGAAAGATAAGCTCATTCCATTGGACCTTATTACAAAGTTGGCATTAAAACTACACTGTTTTATGCTTAACAGGTAAATGAAACACAGTTCTTATGTTATTCTTCATTTTATTTGTTATTATAAATCTTCTTCAAATAAATCACCTCAAAATGAAGCAGGAGCTTGCATATCGTATACCATAATGAGGTGCAGGTATGCCTTCAGAAATTACAACAGCTTCAATTAATGTGTAGCATTCTAAATATAAGACTTCATTCGATTCCTGAAACAAACAATTAAAGTCGTTTGAATATTCGGTGAGGAGAGCACGAGAGAATTGTAGGAATTGAGAAGGGAAGTAAACAACACTTACACAGACTGGCGCTATCCATGATGTCAAAATATTGAGCGGCGAAACAGATAGCTTGTCCAAAGACCGGACGTGTTGCTGGCGAGGTACCGCAAAGGAAGAGTTAACATAACCGCAATCCTCACTACGGCTAGTTGTTCTACGTCCAGACGACATACTAATGTTACCAATAAAGACTGTATCATATTTTAGTCAACCCACGAGTCTTGATAACACGCAATAAACTTGTTTGGTCCACAAAAGATTGTTCAAGTCAATAACAAGGCAAAGTTAAGCAACGCTTGCACAGGTTACCAGTTGGATGGGTGACCGTGTGTGGCATTTTCATCTGAGCGCTACCGTGCTTCGGAGGGCACGTAAAGCTGTCGGTCCCGGCTCTTGTCTATGGGTAAGGGTCGTTAGGCCATGTCGGAGGCCTTTGGGCGGTCTGAAAACTCCGACACCAGAGTTGGCCACACACTCACACGAAAAACAAAACAAGTCAATATAAACGACGATTCATTACTTATTTTTCAATAACGAGATATCAGCATAGGTGAAAAAGCAATTTGACTGTTTTCATGTCAAAATAACTGATGTAAGTGTCTTAGATGCCAGTATAATAAAAATATGTTCCCATATTTTCGATAAATACAAAACATGTACAAAACATTATTTCGTGCAAAAAGGATAGACATATTATTTATAGAAAATAGTTCACCACAATACATGTATCAAAATATCATAAGATTTTGCTGTTATTTTGCTTATTAGAACTCTTGCTATGTCACACAGTTTGCACTGTGAATGTCATTTTCCCTATTAAAAGGAGTTTGCAAGAAACTGTAAATATTTGCCGATATATGCTTAATGAGTTTTGAATATGAAATTGCGATGTCATGACCGGAACAACGCAGGTACTTTTATTTTAGAACTAAAAATCCCCATTACGCTTTAACATAAAATCAATAAATATAAGATTATAAAATAAAAGAAGATTTTCCATATATGAATGGTTTAGAAGCAAACGTGCCACAAAATAGCCCAGTTTTGGTCATGCTCCTTTTTAGTCTACTTTAGTCTTTCTGTAGACTTATAAAATAAGCCAAAATATGCCGAAGATGAACTTGATGAACATGATTTTTATTTTGTTTTATATGTTGGAAGCACTGTATTCTCTGTCATTTGCTTGGTTGGGATTTAACGTAAAGTGCGTGTGACATTAAAAATTCAAGTTTTATTTAATTACACAAGTTTTCGGTAAAGATCAATGTGTCTTTCCTGTGCAAGGGATATCTGAGTAAGTAGCCTTTACAAATAAATAAAAACATCAAGATAGTTTAAGCTTATGGGCGCAGTATGCAAATATCGCATTGCTTAAATTATAACCTCATAATAAAGGATGCCATCTTTGATTTATGAAAATATGTCTCTCGCGTAGACATCTTTACTGTAGACATTGTATCTACAGAAGAGACGTATGTCAACAGAAGTGAATAGGCAAAAGAAATTCACTGTGTTTGAAAAAGAAATTGGCAAGTGCGAGTCGGACTCGCGCACGAAGGGTTCCGTACCATCATCTATAAAATAAAACCATGTTTGTTGTATGTATACTTAAATATTTTTTAAGCTTCTACCTGTTTATTAAGATCGAGTAATAAATTGTTTAAAAATACGTTTGTTGTATGGGAGCCCCTTTTTTATTTACTTTTTTTATTTATTTTGGAACGTAATATACAACTACATATTCTGTGAAAATTTAAAGCGTCTACCTGTAACAGTTAGTAATTTTGAGCAAAAAATACGAAAAAAACACGTTTTTTATATGGGACCCCTCTTAATTTTTTTTTATTTTTTATTTTTAGTAATTGTTGTTATAGCGGCAGCCAAAATACATAGTTTGTGAAAATTTCAGCTTTCTAGCTACCACGGCTTATGAGATACAGCCTGGTGACAGACAGACAGCGGAGGCTTAGTAATAGGGTCCCGTCTTTTACCGTTTACGTACGGAACCCTAAAAAAATAGCGTTATTCGCTGTTTAATTATTCCATTATATATCTATTTTTTTTAGTATTTTATAATGTTGCTTGCAGCGATCTTTTGTTTCAGTTACTATGCCACAAGCAATTATTCATCCTTGTTCAATCTGTCACCTGTTTGCCCTGAGGGATCAAGATCACCAGACTCTTTATCTGAGAATGTGTCTATCCGTGATTCTCCTACGGCTCCAGTTACTCCTGAGGCTCCAACTGAGCCAAATTTACCGAGCCTCTCAGATAGACTGACTCCAGATCTTTCTATCGAAATATTTAACCAAAGGCATAAACCCCAGAAGAGAAAGAATCGATTTAGACGACTCTGAAGCTACTGAAGATTCACCACATAAAAAACGACCGACGAATTCCATGTGAGATGATTCTGACGAGGATAATATATTTTAATATTCTGTTCCTTTATTTGCCTACAGAAGCATTATGTCTGTTCTGTGGACAATTAATTTTTATTTTTTTGCACTTAATTGGTATAGAATTTTGATTATGTTTTGTTTGGAGGTTGAGGAGAACTCCATTTTAAGTATTTTTTTATTGTTTCTATTTTTGATCTTATTGATATGATTATGTAAGGTAATTTTTTGTTCCCTTCTGTAGACAACTCAATCTCTTCTGTAGACGTAAAAAAACTAAAAACGTGATTAATTCCTAAAATATCCAAGACTGATCTCTAGTGATATTTTTGTAAGCATTAGCATTGGCTAATTTTAAATAAATATAATGTTTCATAAAAAATCGTGAAGTTTTATTTTAAATATTTTGCAATGTTCACTTTTTGTGTATGACCCTTTAACAAACAGTTAATTAAACTCTACCGAATGAGTTGTAACAAGAAAATATAAGAGCAATAAAACTATTGCACCAAGTCATTTTTATTGATTAGCTGACGTAGTGATGACGTAAACGCATATTGTACCGGCACGGCAACGGCGCAAATGCAGCACTGCATTTTCTAGAAGTTATTAGTCAACAAGCGCGCTAACAACCTGAAGGCCCGTTGGTATTTTGTATTGAAATTATAAAATATGAGGTAGGTTTAATTAACAAATTTAAATGACATTTTAATAGCTGGGTTGGAGCGGTGCCATTACGGTAACTGCATAATGTGGCATGACCTTTAGTTAATTAATTACGTAGCGGGTTGGTGTTCTGGTGTTGGACTCACTATTTCACCGCAAGTCATGTGGCTGTTATCTTTCTCTCTCTTTCTCTCATTTAAGTGTTAGGCACTTTTCGATGTAGCAATTTCCATTTCTCTCTCTCTAGTGCCATCTTTTAAAATTCCTTGTGAATACTGACTCTAGCCTGTTTCTTTAGCTGCTCTGTACATTTGCAGATCATGGTACTAATATTTTCATATTTTCTAGAAAAGTTGTTCGTCGTTTTGATGGTCTGACATTCAACGATAATCCGAGGTTGCGGGCTCAAAACGCTAAACTACAGAAATAATTGTATAATGAAAATAATGCTTCGTTGTAAGTTTGGGTGTGATAGTATATTGATTGGTTATTATAGTAACGGTCCTACTTACTTGATAATGTATAGCCGTAAGTACTTATATAGATTGTCCCACAATATATTTCATTTTATTATATGAATATTTTGTGGTCTTAGTAAAGTTCGAGGCAGCGATAGCCTAGTGGAGATACCAACGGACTGCCATGCAGATGGTATCGGGTTCGAATCCACGTCGCAGACCAATGACTTTTTGAAGCTAAGTATGTATTAAATTGTTAATTATCGCTTGCCTCGTGCCTCGGAGAGCACGTTAAACCGTCGGTCCCGGCTGTCATGAAGATCTTTGACAGTCGTTACGAGGAGTCAGTACCCTCATATAAACTGATACTGGTCTAAACCAAAGAATATCGCTATCCCTTTGGGTTGCGGGGGTCAGACGGCGGTCGCTCTATGGAAAAGTTGATATTCTGTCATATCTGGTTAGAGCGGTAAGCAGACCTCGGGCTCCAAGGCGTGTCAGTCTTGGATGCAACCGGGATAACACTAGGGCAACGATGATGATGATTTGTGATCTTAGTAAAGTCTATTAGAGATCCATGACTTTGATAACGCTGCATATAGCGTACACACGCCATACAAGATTTATGTAACACTCGAAGGTGTAAACACCGCTCAATAACAAACAAAATTAAATGTTCATCAAATACACCCGCGAATTCAATTCTCGCTACTGACTAGCTCTAATAAACCACATTCAAAGTTCAAAAGCCTTCAACACACTAATATAATCATTATATAGTCTAAGAATATAATATTTGACACGTGTGTATGGCAAACACATAGATTGGTATTATTAATTACAAAAAAACCAAGTGAATAATTATTCGACGAAAAGGTCTTTTCAATCAAGTTCGCAACTTCAGTTTGACAAATGAACTTGGCGATTTCATAAAGACGCTGGTAGGCCTTGCCTGTAATAAAGTACCAAATTTTTAATGGAAGATTTCAGGAACGTAATATAATTTTATAAGGCGGATATTACGCTAGTCTACGTTAATAAGCGCCGCCATGTTGACTCTTCTTTTGGTTTCATTGTCGCGATGGAAAGCCATTTCAGGCATTACGTTATAGTCTGTGATTCGAATTTGAAGCTTGCGAAGTTCCCACCCGAGAGGCTTCACCATATGTCACTGGTGCTGAATTAAATAGACATAACTTTAACTCAGCGATGCAAGCTCATCGTAATTTGGACTTTCAAGGCATTTCATCATCATCCCAGAGTTATCCTGATTGCATCCAAGACTTACGTGCCTGAAGCCCAGAGCCAATTGACCACTGCAACTGAAAGTGTTAGCGATATTCAGAAATGTCAAAACATTCCCTTCAAACTTCCTCGTAATAGTCATGGAAAATATACCGATGTATTTAAATATATAAGCCTAACCTTTAATTAATTAAAAATTAATAATTAATATCTCAGTCGTCACTGCTATTCTCGTAAAAGCTTGAACAATAAACTAACTCTATATTGTCTGTGTCAGAGACAATTGTTATGTTTATAGTCTATAACAGACAATATCCGCTGGGATTGTCAGATGTCTAAAGTTGAAAATTTTACCAAGGTAATTTAGATTTCATTGCGGAAGGTATTATATGAAAAGTTTTATAAGCTTATACGAAAATACTTGGCACGTGGAAGTTGTTGAACTGGATTATTCAAAGGTTACAAAATTTTACACAAATTAATATTATTCCAGCTTTCTCTCGGTTGCACTTTCGCCTTGAAGCACTGAGTCTGCTTTCTAATCTTAATATATAAAATCCTTGCGTTACTGACTGACTGACAGACAAGCTACAGCCGAAACTATTGGGCGCAGGAAGCTGAAATTTGGCATGTATGTTCCTTGGGGACGGTAAGGGGGCACTAAGAAGGGATTTCCCGAAATTCCCACGGGATCGGCTAAAACGGGTAAATAAAAAAAAAATGCATGCGTTGCTCTTGGTGTCCTCTAGTCAGAAATATAACTGCTGTCGGGATTCGGTAACCCAAAAGCATACCTATTGTTATTCTTTTGGGTTGCATAGATTTATGGTTAAGACCAGAGTTTAGATTCTAGGGTTCAGGCATTCCTCGTTACTTACCAAAAACTGTCAAATAATCCAATAACTACAACTTGCTCTTTAAATTCTTCGCCGACCGCGGCTGAGAAACTAATGCGTGATAGCGTACCTAATTGTTGTTTCATATTTAATTTTGAGCATTTAAGGCCTCATGACGTAGATAATATTTTTAAGTCGCTAAATCTTAAAAATACCGGCGACTTTTGGGATATATCTAGTCAACTTTTAAATAATATAATTGATGTCGTCGCCCTCTTTATATCTGTTATTTTTAATAAATGTGTTGATGTAGGCATCTATCCCAACTTTATGAAACTTAGAAAAGTTATACCGTTATTTCAGTCTGGTAATAAAAATGAAATTGGCAATTTCAGGCCCATATCGTTACTGCCAGCTTTTAATAAAAAAATTGAGAAGTTAATGCTTAAGCAGCTATTGGAATAATTTAATATAAATAACCTACTTAACAATGATCAGTATGGCTTTACAAAGGGTCAATCAACAACTGCTGCAGGTGTTGCTTTACTAAAACACATATTTGATGCCTGGGATAACTCGAAAAATGCTATTGGCGTATTCTGTGATCTCTCCAAAGCGTTTGATTGCGTTTGTAGGGACACGCTTATACGCAAACTCAGTCACTATGGTATTCAACATATAGCTCTGAAGTTAATTGAATCTTACCTGAAAGATAGGGTTCAATGTATAGAGGCTAATGGTGTAAAATCTTCTGGACTGCCAGTCTAATTAGGCATGCCTTAAGGTTCTATATTAGGGCCGTTTTTTGCTTGGTGTATGTAAATGATTTGCCATACTATTTAAAGGATATTTGCAAAGTTGTACTGTTTGCAGATGACACATCGCTAATATTTAAAATTGATAGAAATAGGAAACATTTGTATGAAGTGAACACTGCACTCCTACAACTAACGCACTGGTTTACAGCTTATAACCTAGTGCTCAATGCCAAGAAGACAAAATGTATTAAATTTATTATGCCAAATGTCAAAAATCATGGGCCAGACCTTATTCTCAATAATGAGATCCTTAAAGCTATTGAGGTAACAGTATTCCTAGGTATAATAGTAGATAGCAAACTACAATGGGGACCCCACATAAACTGCCTTGCAGGAAAGCTTAGCTGCGCTGCTTATGCGGTCCGAAAAGTAAGGCAGTTTACGGATGTTGAAACAGCTCGTCTAGTTTACTTCAGCTACTTCCACAGCGTGATATCTTATGGTATTCTGCTGTGGGGCAAAGCTGCTGACATACAAAATATTTTCGTTTTACAAAAGTGCTGTTCGTGCAATATATCAGCTAGGAGCTAGGAAATCTCTAAGAGAAAGATTCAAGGATATCGGTGTGCTTACTGTTGCATCACAATTTGTTTTTGCCAACTATTTGTGGGGGTAAATCTGTTTGGTCGGTTACTTGACAGCTAGCAACTTTGGTTTATTGCTCTACAACTTTGTGTTGAGAAATTGCACTTCGTACTTCTTGGTAAACGTGGTAAGACTTGTCTGAGTTTCTATCGTCGCTTGAAATATAATGTAACAGCAGTACCAATACATAAGAAAGGCTTTTGAAAAAATCAGAGATATTTCATCCAGCAATCACCACTATAAAATATTCAAGAACTGTAACTTGAGGAGACTAGCCTAAAATCTGAATGTCCATGACAGTTTTGAATATGTGGTGGAATGTAGAATGGCTCTAGGGACTGAAGGCTACCTAAGAACTTACGATCCTCTGAGCCATTAAGGAAGAAAGTAAATCCAATAAGTCTTAAATTAAGTGCATTAAGATAAATGAATCAGAAGAGATAAACGTTTGGCTATGGAGTTGTGATTATCAAATCGCCATGACTTGTTTACAACAGAAAAGCCGAGAATTTTCACGGTCTCGAGCGCACTAGTAATTATCCACAAAAAACATAATTAATTCCCAATAAACGCCTATCGATCATATTTCATACAATTAATACTATTTTATCTATAAAGACCGTATTGCAGAATAGTTAAAAAAACATCTTCTTGCGCTCGTTGAAATGAACACAATGTAAACTATAATTTAAACTCACATTGCTACAAATTGCCTGGTTAGAAATTCCAAAGCTAACTAAACTCTGTGGTTATCATATTTCACATCGAGCGCGTGGTGCCTCATTGCGAATTCCCTCCGATTTACACTTCATACATTTTTCTGGAGTTAAAACGAACCGGAACTGGTATTTGGTTTGGGTTTAACATGAAGCTTTGTCTGTGCAGGGATGGTTGTAAAGACAGCCTATCACTTTTAATATAAAATTATCTTTTCTAAATCCTAATAATAAAAATAGTACATGATAGAAAAAGAACCTTAAAAAAATTATAACTCCAATCATTACAAACATTGTATATCTGGGTACCGTAACTGGGCAATGATTGCTTCAGCAGATATTGAGGCTCAAAGTCTGCATACTTTTTACTACTAGGGTGTAAAAAGACCCTTAACGCAAACTGAAATCCCATGTTGTACCAATCACTACGAACATTTTTTAGTTCGGCACCATACCTGGGAAATTACTGGTTCAGGAGATATTGACGCTCGAAGTTAGTATGGATGCTTTCTAATTAGGTACAAAATTGATGCATTTACCCCGCCAATATGTTCTTTAGATGCCGTATGACCCCATGGATAAGTAGGTATTTCGAGCATTGCACGCGCGCGCTTTTAATTGCGGTTTAAAAAATGTGAAAACTTAAAAAAAAAATCGTTTCCCAGGTATTATTTTTGGTTAGTATGACTTGGTATGATGTCCACAACGAGTAGACTTTGGCTTGGTGATGGGTCTTGTGACACCCTGTATATATATATATCATCATCATCATCCTCTTAGCGTTATCCCAGTTTTCAATCTGGGGTCCGCTTACTAGTCTAACCCGATTTGGCTGAATATTAGCTTTTCCACGGAGCGACTGTCTCTCTGACCTCCGCAACCCGAAGGGATAGCGATATTCCATGGTTTAGACTAGTGTCAGTTTATTTAGAAGGTACTGACGCCCTGTAACGACTGTCAAAGATCTTCATGACAACCGGGACCAACGGCTTAACGTGCTCTCCAAGGCACGGGACAAGCGCTAATTAACAATTCAATACGCACATAACTCCGAAAAGTCATTGGTGCGCGCCGTGGATTCGAACTCGATACCCTCTGCATGGCAGTCTGTTGGTATATCCACTCGGCTATCGCGTCACACACACACACACACACACACACACACACACACACACACACACACACACACACACGCGCCACACACACACACACACACACACACATATATATATATATATATATATATATATATATATATATATATATATATATATATATATATATATATATAATACAAAGGTTATACGCAATATATTTAATGACATAAAGTCCCCTGCATGCGACGAAAAAGGACCTAGTTCAGCATATGCCTGGCCGAAGCTTGACGCTGGTTTTCAACTGTGACAATGATTACAAAGTGTATACATTTTTCGCGCCAATTTGTTCTATACATGTCCTAAGCACCGATGGATAGTAAGTATCTCGAGCGTTGCACACGCGCGCTTTACATTGCGGCTTGTAATTTCCTTTCCCAGGCATTACTTTTATCTTTGATTTGCCTATTTACGTATTCATAAAAATACGATTCTACATTTATCAGATTTGCTATTTCACTAATATTTTGTACCTATTACGCGATTAACAGTACAAGTTGTTGACAAAACCTTCAGACCGTTCAGCAAGCGCGACCAATCTTGTCATCCCTCTAGTAGAGCAACATCAAACCTTGTTGCGCCCGCTTGCTTTAGGAGAGACGGTAGGTATTTTAATGAAACATCATCATACAAATTGACAATATAAAGATGTAAAAAAATTTGAAATATTATACCATTTATTAAATTGAATGTGTGATATTTTCACACAGAAGCATTTTATTCTTACATATTATTCTGTGTGTAGAAACTACTGATGTCTTTGTATGAACAATGTGTTCTCTTCCCGCAGTTTAATGCAGTTCGCGTTCGAAGATCTCATTAGTCTGCTTTTGTTGAACCTACATTTGCATACAGATTGGCACTACTTTATTAAGAGTCTGACTCAAACCGTGTTTCTGAATCTTGTCAGAAATGTTTTATTGTAAGACACTTGGCAACACTCTTGCAATTCAGTTTAAGCGGCTACTTTGCCACTTGAACCTGCGCTGAGTGTTGTGGATTCAGACCCACACAGGGACTTGTAATTCACAGATTTTAATGAAACGCGGGCGTGTGGCGGATGCGGTGCGACGTACTTAAACATAATTATGTATTTAAATGTCCGTAGTAGACAAGTGGGCATGACGAGCGTTGCGAGCCATTCGCGAGTAAGACAGTCATATAGCCTCAGTGAAAGCGCGGGCGTCAAGCGGCAAACAATGTGGACTATGCGGAGCCCAGTTTCATGTCTACTTGTTGTTTGTTAAGATTGATTGAATGCTTGTAAAACGTTTTAAAGTCGTCATCCATACAGGATTGATTCCTAGAGCAGAATATGTCTTGGAAAATAAAACAGAAGAAGTAATTGTCAAAGACGTTTAACAGACTCAGTTGCTAAAACTCGATGAAACGATAGTGCCTAAGAGCCAACATTCGTTCTCCGCTAGCAAGGCATATCTTCCGATAACCATAAAGAATACCTTTTCACTTATTTTATCGCCATGTTCACGAATGTACAGAGTATAATATAAACGTGAACATGGCGCTTGCAACAGTGCCAAAATATCGGTTACTCCAAACAAAGGTACATGGTATATATCCCGAAAAACAATTTAAAATAAGTTTAAATGACCACAAAAGTTTAAATTCCTAAAATACCTTTTCATCTTTGAAGCTTTTATTAATTCTATTCGATTCGGTCGTCTTGCGTTATTGCGAGTGGACGTGTGTCGATCGCTACTTGAAATTATAAATTGTATTTTTGTGATTGGCTGTGACAACTTAGCTTTGATTCCTTGTCACTCTCGCGGCGGTTATACCAGGAGTTTACACCCACTGGGTGGTCCTAGAGAGAGATACAAATATTCAATCATTATCACTCGAAAAAGTTTTTGAAATAAGTGACTGTGATTCGAACTTGCGCCATCGGAGGGAGGAACTGTTGACCGAAGCGCTTAACCACTCAGCCACGGTGTAGCCGACAACGACGTTCCAAATAGCGGTGAACTACGAGCGGCTGACGTCACCCGAGTGCGCTACAAAACAAGCTACCAGTGCTACGAGACGGAGCTACGTGCTACAAACGCCACGCCCATAGTGAACGCTACGCAACGGTGACTTTGAGTGCTACGATTCACATCGGCAAAATATATAGTCTACGCTCGGACGTAAACAATACAATAATTGTTTTTGCGCTACTACAGGTAATAATTATAACTTCTATTTATTGATTATCAACTTGTGATCATGGCGGATGACCAGTGTTCATCACCTCAAAAACCCAAGACATCAAATAACATACTGGGTAATCAAACGCAGACGCAATCGGAACCTGACATCAATTAAGCGATCCAAATGAGCGAAAACGGTAACACTGGCAGAAATAAACGTCCCCGCCATAACAATTCACCACAAGCCGGTCGAGCTTCGACAGCAAGCGCCGGCTTCAACCTGCAAAATCTCCAAGTGACACTAGCTAAGTGGAAAACGGAACACGACACCAGCATCGCAAAAATGTTAGGCGAACAAACCGCTCTCATAAGCAATTTAATCACAGAAATAAAGGAAATTAAGACTCAAAACGCCCAAATAAAAATATCAAATACGGAAATTTGTAATTCAAATGCCGAAATAGCTCAGTCTTTCATGAACAATAAATTTGAAGATATGAGAAAAGAACTTGAGGACTTAAGAAAAGAGCGCCAAGAACAAAAAATATACATAGAGAGCTTGGAAAAAAAGATCATTGACTTACAGCTTAAAACAAGATCATCGAGTATCGAAATCCGAAATATTCCGCAAAAAGAGACGGAGACTAGCTCGAGTTTAATGCAAATAGTGTGCAGTATTGGCAAGGTCGCTGGGGTACACATACCCACAACAGAATTTCGTGACATATATCGTCTACCAGGAAAGTCTATCAACTCTGCCACTCCACGACCAATTATTGCTGAATTTACAGCCGTGCAAACAAAAGAAAAAGTGATCTCCGCTGTTCAGTCTTTCAACAAATCCAAAAAATCCAGAGACGATAAGATGAACACTGAAATCATCGGTATATCTGGGAAGCGCCAGCCAGTGTATGTGAATGATCAACTGCCTCCTAGCTCGAAAAAGCTGTTCTATATTTCACGTGAATTTGCAAAGAAAAATAACTTTCAATTTTGCTGGGTTTCTAACGGCAATATCTTTCTTAGGAAGCAAGTGGGTGAGAAACAACGAAAAAAGTCTAAGTGATCTCCTCCCCATTTTGTGACTATGTACAGTAAAATTTTTGTTCCCTTTAAATATTTTCAAAGATGTATTACAAGCATGTTCTAATTACTTCTTTATTTTTATATTATATCTAACCTTCTATACATACCACACATCAAAGTCAATGTATATTGATGATAGTCGTGTAGTGTTAATGCGTAGATTGCTAGAGTGTATACTCTAGCAATCTACGCATTAACACTACACGACTATCACTACATCACAAATACACCAACACACACCATTCCTATTCTAAACAACATGTATACTCAGAAATACTATTTGTCGGCTTTACCACATCTAAATAACTCTCAACCAATTTATACCTACACTAACCACAACACCCTACACATGTTTTCGCTACTTATAATTTACATAAATGGCTTCTATAATTGATATAAATCATGAACTTGATCACACCAATGCGGATAACGCCATCAGCTGTAACCCTGAGGATTGCAAGCACTATATCAATACGCCCGATAATTACATAAAAATACTTCACACTAATATCATGAGCGTAAACAAAAACTTTGATAACCTTCAAACCCTAATACATAGAACTAAAATTGATTTCGATATCATAGTCCTGACCGAGTGCAGGCTGAGCAAAGTCTATAACTGTCCTAGTCTTGAAGGTTTTCAATCACATGCTACTATTAAGAATTTAAACCAAAACGAAGGTATTATCATTTACATAAGGACAGGCCAAAAAGTCATCATAAGGGAGCCAAACAACAATAATGCCAATTGCCTAATATGTGAAATTGAAAAGAAATTAGCTGTGGTCTCAGTTTATCGTTCACCAGCATACCAAACCAAAGAAAACTTTGATAACTTTCTGACAAGCCTAAATAACGTATACTCTGATCTGTCAACGTATCCGAACATCGCCCTAGTAGGTGACCTAAATATTGACATTAAACAAGCCACTAGTAACGACCGCAGTCTTGACTACCTCATATTGAACACATCCCACGGGCTAATGCTTACCCATTTGATACCTACTCGCATAGACAACTGTCTTGATCACACACTACTAAAGACAACTCTACCCAATACTACACTTGTCTTGAATTCGCACATTACTGACCATAAACCTACTATCCTAGCAGTATCCAATACGACGGCCGTACGTAAAACTCAACACACCATCTCTAAACTAAATTATGACGCTATTAAAACTGATCTGGAAAATACAGACCTTAGTGATATTTATACAATGACCGACCCAAATAACTCTTTAAATTACATTATCGCAATAATCTCGTCAATTATTGCTAAAAACACGAAGCAAGTCACCATTCCAAAAAGGCAGAGAACCATAAAGGCTTGGATGACTCCTGGACTATTGAAATGTATTAGAAACCGAGACAAATTGCACTCAAAATCAAGAAAATCACCTGACAACATAATACTCAAAGTTACATACACCCGGTACCGTAATTTTTGCAGTGGCTTTCTTCGCAAGCTCAAGCGAGCTTACGAGAAGAGTGAACTAGAGAAGGCAAAAGGTAACCCGAGAGCCCTCTGGAAAGTAATTAAAGAAATTACAAACACGAAAAAAGTATTTGTTAGTCCTTCAGAGCTGTTAAATATAGAGAATAGTCCTAACGCGTCCATAAACGAGGTCTGCAAATATTTTAATAATATAGGTCAACATCTAGCCACCCAACATATATTAGCGACTCAAATCAACCCAAATAATAAAACTGCACAGCATGATTTAATACCCACGTTATCGCCTGTACAGTCTCTAGGATTAATAGCAGTGGATGAGGCCGAAGTAGAATTATACATTCTTCAGCTACGAGTTGATTGTGCTGTAGGCTGGGACGGGATACCATCCTTAGTTTTAAGACAAAGCCGAAATATACTTGTACCACCGCTAACGTTTATCTTCAATAGTTGTCTCCAGTTGGGAGTTTTCCCGGAGACGCTAAAAAGAGCTGTTATACATCCAATCCATAAGGGTGGGAGCAGAGACTGTGTCAATAACTATAGACCAATATCAGTACTTCTCTCTCTCTCTAAGTTGCTGGAAAAGATATTAAATAGACGTCTCAGAGCTTTTTTGCACAAACACAAAATAATTGCCGATAACCAATATGGCTTTCGGCCTGGCGTCTCCACAGAAGATGCTGTACTGGATCTCACGCAATTTGTAGCTGAAAATATGGACCGCAATAAGAAGTGTCTGGGTATATTCCTAGATCTGTCTAAAGCGTTTGACACAGTCTCTGTTCCCTTACTCATTACAAAACTTGAACACCTTGGTGTACGTGGTATGGCCCTAGATATTTTCAAGGATTACCTCAATAACCGTAAGCAGCTCGTGAAAATTGACTCACATCAAAATGATGAAAGAGTTATTAATTACGGCGTGCCCCAAGGGAGCATACTCGGTCCTACATTATTCCAAATCTACGTTAACGACCTCTGTAGGATGACGCTCCCAAACTGTAGGATCCATGCGTATGCAGACGACACTGCGATAGTAGTTAACGGTTCTACCTGGGAAGATGTTAAGGTAAAGGCCGAATTTGCCCTCAAAAATATCATGCAGTGGCTGAAACTCAATCTTTTGACCTTAAACATAAACAAAACTGCATACATACCTTTCGCAATCCGTCGCGTAAACAGACCTTCCAATACCTTTACAATATTGGCTCACTCATGTGTTACACCTCTGCCATCATGTGCTTGTTTACCTCTAACCAGAAAGGATGCTGTGAAATATCTGGGTGTGCAAATTGATGATGGGTTGCGATGGAACATTCACATTGACACTCTCGTCTGTAGAGTCATGCGACTTGTACACATTTTTAAGGCTCTTAAGGAGTCAGCTAACCTTGAAACGCTAAAAATGACCTACCTCGCCCTGTGCCAGTCGATTATTGGATACTGCATAACTGTATGGGGTGGTGCAAATAAAACAACCCTTCTTAGAGCTGAGAGGGCACAGAGAGCTGTACTTAAGGTTATGACGAGAAAGCCCTTTATATACCTAACCTCACAACTATATTCAGAATGTAACATCCTGACTGTCCGACAGCTCTTTGTGCTCCGATCGACTCTAAGAAAACATAGCAGTGTTAGACCATCAAATCCAAATAAGCACACAAACCTCCCACCGGGAGTGCAACACAAAACCTCGTTTGCTAAGCACCAATTCTATATTATAAGTACTCATCTCTATAGAAACCTCCATAAAAAACTCAATATAATAGACCTAAACACATACAAACTAAAACTTAAACGTACTGAGTGGCTCTTGAAGCAGGACTACTCAAATACAGAGTCACTGCTGATCTACATCTCATAAGTCTTCATCATACACATTCTCAGTTTCACAATATCCACTCGCTGACCAACATTCCACACCAATACACACCCCACACTAACACACATCCCACACCAACACACACCCCACACCAACATACATCCCACACCAACACACAACCCACACCAACACACATCCCACACTAACACGCATCCCACACCAACACACATTCCACACTCTCATCCACACCTTCTTACATAGTACACATCCTTACTCAAATATACACTCACCTTTACACAAATCGATATGGTACACTCGCTAGCTATAATCATACAACTAATCCAAAAGACCGAACACTGTCACTTAAGTAACAGGTTACCCTAGTTTAAGTGACAGGGTTATAATTATAAGCGGCACATAGTTGTTTACTGTATGAATTGTTTTTATAATTGCATTGTACCAATAGGTTATACAATTAGCTCTTATAATTTATAAACTATGTTTAAGTTTTTGGCAATAAATATTTTTATTTATTTTATTTTATTTTTATTCCTCCTATTTCACCTTTTCCATTCAAATTAACTTCTCATAGTACGTAAATTTATCTAGATATACCGACTGCTTTTTATTCAAACGAAATTCGGTCTGTCACTGACGGCACACGGTCACTTACGGCACACGATCACTTACGGCGGACGGAAACTTACATAATTCTCTACGCGAGGAACGTACAGTACGGCCGTTTAACGATGGCGAGTCTGAAGTTCGCGCAGAAGGCGGCGCAGTTACGCTTTTTAGGAACAACGCGGTGGCAAGAAGCGGGGTGCGCGGGGTGGTAGTCTAGGCCAGTGATGCACGTTATCTTCTTCTTAATATATATAATCCTTGCGTCACTGACTGACTGACAGACAACATACAGCCGAAACTACTCGGCGCAAGAAGCTGAAATATAGCATGTATGTTCCTTGGGGACCGTAGGGGTGCACTAAGACGGGATTTCCCGAAATTCTCACGGGATCGGGCAAAACGGGAAATTCGAAAATATGTGCGTGCGAAGCCGCTGGCGTCGACTAGTATAAATACAAATTAATAGAATTTTCAATCAAAAATTTAAATCGATTAGTTTTATAATTGATTTTGAATTAATTTATTTTTGTTAAAATAATAAAATTACTATAAGATATAAAATGAAATAGATTTGTTAAACCAAGCAATATAGTGAGATTTTGTTTTTAGTAAAAAACAAATCTTATAATATTTATTTTCTAGGTTTAAAAACCAGATTTACTTATATCAGTTATCATTAACGATGACATAAATGAAAAGAGTTGGAACACATTTTAAATCTTTAAATGTAATTGAATACACGTTTATTCTTTCTAATTAATTTTAATCGATATCAATAAAAATGCACTGAGCATAAAGAAACAGGTCCGCCAGGTGGCGTCGCAAATGTCAAAACAGCTCCGTGTTAATGAATCAATAAAAAATCTATATTTCAATATATCTGTGCAAAAATTACTTTAAAGTGACTCTAAACCGATACATCACTGCATCTATTGTTATTCTCGAGAATAATACGGAATAAAGTGTAAATTAAACAGCTATATGTTCTACCGGTAATTACGAGTGTAAATGTAAACAAAGTGCTATAATGACAATTATACTGTACAACACATGGACCAAGCTAAGGTACTCAATCTTCAAATTAATAATTTAAAGTTAAAAGTGGCAAGAAATCATCGATCAATATCTGTTACAAAGTGTTAATTTGAAAAAAGTTGCAACATCATAACAGCAGAATAATTTTATTGTCGATAAAACAGATCACAAGTGTCATTTTTCTAACATAGTGACATCTAGCAACGGCATACAATATCACTAAGGTGTCGATTAGCCATAGATTAAAATTGGGAAATAAAAGCAAACAACGCCATCTAGTATTGGTTCCTATGAAGTATCACTGTTTTATGTACTAACAGATGCCTTTATTTCACGGCAAAACTAAATGTTGGCGTGGTGGATGACTACTGGTGACCGCTCTGAATTATAAGGTTAGCGTTCGATCCTCACCCAAGAAAACACTTTTTGAACATAATTGAATACTGTATTTATAAGTAAAATGGAAGATAAACATGTAACCATTAGAAAACCGACGAAGTCAGCTTCACTAAACGATTCTACGACATCTTTATTTGATACAACTATGATGAGCTTACCTAATATATCACATGAAGATAGTGAAGTAGTGAGCGAGTTAAAAGAACGAATACGCCAGTTAGCCGCTAGTTTAGACAGTGCAAATCAAGAAATTGATAATTTACTCTGCGAAAATAGGACATTGAAATCAGAATTACAGAAATCTAATGATGTTATTAGTCTTTATAAAAAAGTCAGCACTAGCACCGCTACATGTTTGACTCCCCGGCCTATGAAACATATGAAATCAACGTCACGAAAAATAAGCCTTAGTAACATGTCTACACCTTTACAAGTTAAGCCAGAAGCCCAAAACAGCGCTGATAATAAGTTACATACTCTAGATAATTTGAAAGAAACGGACAAATGTAAATCTTTCCCCAAATATGAAGAGAAAACCGACCAACTGAGATCAATAACAACTGTTAAAGAATGCGATAGAAAGAAAAGAATTCTTATATTAGCTGACCAACAAGGCTATGGTCTTCAAAAATGCTTACAACAGCTTACTGGACCTGAGTTTAGTGTAATATGTATTTGGAAACCAGGCGCAAGAATGTTGGATATTTTAAACTCTATGCAAGACTAAATTAAGACTCTTTCAGCTAATGATATTTTAATTATTCTAGGAGGAATTAATGATACTAATCCCACTGAATTTCAAACTGTATTGAATAGCTATATCATGTACAATAAAGATATTAATATTTTCATTAGTGAAATTCCGTACAATAAGACGTTAAATGAAATAAAATTGAACTATGTATTAAAATTCTTATGCAGTAACCAAAAAAATGTAAGATATGTTGACATGAATTATTTTTCATATAGGCCACATAAAACGAATAGAGTTACTCACATTAGCCGTTACTTACTGCAGGAAATTATCCGATTTGATAATAAATATAAGCTGTTGGAATACCAAAAAGAAAAAAATATGCATAATGTTCCATCTATATACACAGTTGACAAGTGTACACAAACTCATGAGACCGATATTATAGTTGACAATGCTATTAATGATGTAATGACAAACCACAACTGTACCATCGAAAATGTTGATAAAGTACCAGACCCTCTTTTTCGTGTATAACCGAATAACTATACTGCATCTTAATATAAATGGACTGTTAAGTAAGTCTAACATGTTTACAGTTGCTTTAGAGGATTTGAATAATAATGGTAAAAATATAGATGTCCTGTGCTTCTGTGAACATAATATGATAAGTAGTGATGTAAATTTATTAAGCATTCCCAATTTTGTTTTAGCTACATATTACACTAGAAAGTCTAGACACGGTGGCACATGTATATTGGTAAGAAACAATGTTTAGTATAAATCTATTGAATATCTTCCTAATTACAGCGTATCAAATGTTGTAGAATGCTGTGGTATTGAGTTAATTGAACATAATATAGTAGTTTTATGTATATACAGAATCCCACAAAGTAAAAATGTTAAATATAAGCTCGATATATTTTACAACACATTAGATAATATTTTTAATATGTTTGCATACAAAACTACCAAAAGGTGTATAATCTGTGGGGATTTTAATATTGATATTTTAAAGAAAACATCACACTCGCAACAGTTTCAAAATTATATTAAAGGTTTTAATTTGAAATGCCAAATCAATTGCCCAACTCGCTTAAGCAGTGGGTCGTGCATAGATAACTTTCTACATAACATGAGGGGATGTAAAAGTGAAGTACATGAACTTGCAATCTCCGATCATACAGCACAATTATTGCATTGTCCAGTAAAGAAAACATGTCGGCTAAACCACTGGTACATTATGAGGAGAGATTATTCAAAAGAAAACATAAATAAATTTATAGACTGTCTTAGCAGTATTGGTTTTTCGGATGTATATGAAGAAGTAGATACAAATATGGCTTTTAATACATTTCATGACAATTTTCTTTTGTTTTATAACTTATGTTTTCCAAATTCAAAGTTCAAAGTTTCCACAAAAGTAAAACCAAAATGGATAACTCGAGGCATCAGAGTCTGTTGTAAAAGAAAACGTGAACTACTTTGGAAATATAGATTATGTCCTACTCAGCTAAACAGACATAACTTTAAGTCACTATCTCAGAGGCTTAAACGAATAATCCAGCTAACCCAGAAGGCTCATAATAATAATTTCATTTATAAGGCTAGTAACAAGTGTAAAGCAACTTGGAGTATAATAAAAAAATGTACAAACAATAATTATCCTAATGAAAGTATTACTAGAATAAAAATTGATAGGCTTGTTTTAACTAATCCATGTGCAATTTCACAAGCTTTTAATGATTTTTATGCAGACCAAGTGCAACCTATAAGTGATGCACAACAGTCCAAGTGTATTCTTAGTAACAGATCAGCAACAATGTTTATGAAGCCGACCATTCCTCAGGACATTCATAAAATTATCATGGAACTAAAGAACACAGCTAGCACAGGCTACGATGAAATAAGCACAAAGATTGTAAAATGTGTATCAACGTTAATTGCTCCTGTATTAAGCTATTTAATGAATAACTGCATCATAGATGGCATCTATCCTGAAAAACTAAAAGTGTCAGTTGTTAAACCCGTCTTCAAAAAAGGTGATAAGGAAAGCATGGCATGCTATAGACCTATTGCTTTAGTACCAGTGTTTTCGAAGATTTTTGAGAAAGTAATATGCAATAACTTAAATAATTTCTTTGAAGATAATGGGTTATTTACGGAAAATCAGAAAGGATTCAGGAGAAATAAGTCTATAGATGTTGCTATTTTTGATTTTCTTCAACTTATAATGTGTAGGATAGATAAATGCTTACCTGTTCAAGCTTTATACATGGATATGACGAAGGCGTTTGACTATGTAGACTTTAAAATCCTGTTAGACAAACTTAACGCATATGGTGTTCGAGGCAATGTATATGATCTGATTGAGTCATATCT
Source organism: Euclidia mi (assembly GCA_944739405.2). Taxonomy (NCBI): domain Eukaryota; kingdom Metazoa; phylum Arthropoda; class Insecta; order Lepidoptera; family Erebidae; genus Euclidia; species Euclidia mi. The sequence goes on from OX123190.2 coordinate 68,726,423, forward strand.
TACTAATCGCCAACAAATAACTGTTATCAATAAACTGTGTAGTACGTCCAAAACAGTAATTACATATAAATCAAATTTAAGAAAGGTAAAGTACGGGGTGCCACAAGGAAGTACATTGGGCCCTTTGCTATTTATTATATACATTAACGATTTTCCATCAGCAACTACATACCCCATGACAATGTTTGCAGATGACAGTACTGTTGTTTTTAATAATGATAACTTAGACACAATTGAGATAGCGATAAACTGTAATCTTATATCTCTTATAACATGGTTAGAAAAACAAAATTTGAAAATTAATTTAGGTAAGACGACAATTATGAATTTTGGACAAAAAGTGAATCGGAATTTAAATTTAAATATAAGATATAATGACATTAAAATTAATGAAACGGACAATACTAAATTTCTTGGACTACATGTAGAAAATAATCTAAAATGGACAACACAGATTGATAAAGTTTGTAATAAATTAAATCAGTATGCCTACGCACTATACATGTTAAATAAAACTGCTAGTCAAGCGACTGTCATTACAGCCTATCACGGGTTTGTAGCATCCACACTAAGGTACGGCATAGTATTTTGGGGAAACGCAACTGGTAAGGAGTCAGTATTTCTAGCGCAAAAGCGTTGTATTAGAGCTATTTGTAAACTAAGCTCTACAGACACTTGTAAGCCCCATTTCAAAAAATTAAGATTATTGACCTTTCCGTCCATTTACATACTAGAGACAGCAATGTTTGTAAAACGTAATTGGGCAAAATTCTCGGCAGTAAGTAGTGGACGTCGACTTGGTCAACTTCACTTGGCCTCTGCTAAAACTGCATTATTTCATAAAAGTGTGTTTGCCGTGGCACCTAAAGTATATAATAAATTACCAAAATGTATAAGCTCAATCGAAAACATTATAACATTTAGGAATAAATTGCAATCAATGCTACTTGAAAAAGCATATTATTCTGTAGAAGAATACTTTAATGATAAAAATATTATGTAAAATATAATGACATTATTGTATCCGACATTATTGTATCCTGTGTATTTTTAAACTTTTGACATCTATTGATTTTATTGATAATTATTATTGACATATTATTTAATTTTATTTTGACAATCCATTTAATCATTATATATTAGTTTTAATTTCTCATTTTATTAATCTTAGAAATTTGAAAATAATTGTATTATTTTATTATATTGCTTAATTTGTACACCATATATATGGTAAAACATAGTGGACCTGCTAAGACTCATTATAACATCTATAATTGTACCTATGTTTAACAAATAAATGATGATTATGATTATGATTATGAAAAATCGAATGAATTGAGCTTCAAACCCTTACATTTGACATCTCTTTTTTACTTTTGAAGTTTTCGGTACGATATAATGTGTCTTTGTTACAAGTATTCGTTTTACTATCTCTGTCTTGAGTACAGACGATGATACAAGTATTTATAGTCCATTGAAAAGTTACATTTGGGGTTGCATTTATCAGACTATGCAATTTTATTTTACAGATGTGTGGGAAGGGCTATTGCAAAGCTTGATTCAAATTTATGGGGACGTACTCTTGTCCCTCGGCCGCCATCTTGGATAGAGTTGAGATGCAGATAGTTTTTCTTGATTATTTGGTAAAATATTGGCCGCACAAAAATATGTGAACGAGATTTTTGTTGCAAATTAAATTCTCTACAATTTTAGTCATGAAACTTTAATCATAATGCAAATATATATAATATATATCTTTAGATAATGATCTATAGAGGTCCTATGCACTCATGGATAATTATTCATGGTAATCATGTGTGCATACCATGCGTGCCATGTTCCAAATACCTACTTATTTGGAATACAACACGCACGCATTCTTAATTGCGGCTTAAAAGATGTGTATCTGTCTACCTAAAGAAAAATTCGTTTGATCTATGTTTGACAACACAATTTTCGAAAAAAAAACTGCAGCATTCAGGTATGTTCCTTTTGTTTCCGATTGTTCAACAGGCTTATGGATAACCTTCTAAAATATTTTTGATATGACTGGAATCAATGCTATAACAGTGGTCTGTAACGAGTCATAATATTTTTATCATGTTTCTTAAAGAGCCGTTTTATTATGGCCCTTCCGTGGGAACTACTCCCCGCATAATACCGAAAATTATGTGGCTCATTGGATTTGATATTTTATTAGACACGGGTTTCAGTATCCAAGATGATACACCATCGCATCCAGTACTGTTTGTAGACCTTAGTTTAATATTGTGTATGTTCCGGTTAAAATATCTGCCACTATTGTCAGGTGAGGTACATTCATCATAAAATACTACTTCTATATAAATTATATAAAGTCTGGCAATAACAGTTTTCTACACGAGTATACATGCGCGGTAATTCGCAAAGGCTAGCTTCAGACCCGCCATGATTCGTCGGCCGTAGTGTATCCGAGCTGAGTCTTACCGCATCGGGGTCAAGTATCGGCCGATTCTATCGTTGGCACTAAAATGGAATCTTTAGTGCGGGGAATATTATTCCGATTGTTCGACATCGAATAAAAAGTTCGATTGTTATTCGATTTTATTGAACTCGTTTGTGCTGCAGCTGGCTTGGGATTGTGGAAATATATGTGAAAGTGATTACATTTATATATTAATTGATGATATTGTTTGTATAGTAACGTTTTCATTGCTTGCTAAGGTGAGAAAATCGGGTTCTTGTACGAAAGATAAAGACGTGAAGGAAAGATAAACATTATTTAGTTAAATTATATTTTCAGCTAACTGTGATTTAGCTACACCGAGTTTTGTTTTGTTTTTCTTTTAATCTTAATAATTCTATTACAACTTTCATTTAATACATACTCGAGTTGTCAACATATGCATGCGTTAAGCAAACGGTTGAGCAAGCAAACGAATAATATACGTATAGTCTAAGATCCGTAGAAGAGTGACCTTCACCGATCTGTTTATTGGATGAAAAGTATTTTATATCAAATTTTGCATGTTAAAAAATATATCGCGATTGGTTTGGTAAAAAAAAATCCGGTCCAGGCTAAAAAAAATTGCCAACTGCTTTTCCTGACAGGTTTTTCGTAAGCAACCCAATATCATAATATTTGTCTATTAAAATAATTGATAAATATAACTAGTGTCAACTTAACAGTCGAAGAATTTATACTTGGCAACCCTACCAAATACGCCAGGAAAAATTGACAACCCTATGTAAACATATCCTTTAGGGTTCATACATTCGGTTAGTACTAAATTTATTTATTAAACGCGTATATGCACTGTTAAATGAAAACCCAAATACATTTTTTTCTACTTTTCCTAGTTTGGACCGGATTTTTTTTTGCTAACCAATTCGCGATATATATTTTGACATGCAAAATTTGATATAAAATACTTTTCAGCCAATAACCAGATCGGTGAAGGTCGCTCTTCTACGGATCTCGGACAAGTATAGATGTCGGTTCACACTCTTCCTGTTAGAGCAAGTCAGTGGTCGCACTAAGAGGCACTAGAGCAATGCCATGTCAAGAATCTATTGGCACCATACCTACACGTGCCTTGATATGCCACATGCCTATGAGCTTTTTTATATACACTAAAATTACTTACAAATAAACGATGTGAGGGAAACGCACACACTGCCAACATAAAATTTCATGCCTACACTCACATTTAAAATTCCCTTTGGTCTTAATGAGGCAATTGTCATGATGAACACATCTTTTGCATTAGTCTGAACGTATGGCGTATTTCGCACTGTCTTAAAATACATATATTTGACGATATATTTCTAAGCATAATTATTCATTTATCAAATCTCAGAACCTCAGTTGAGATGAAGCTTCGTCGAGGAGGTTATATACAATTTACACAGCTCCTAAAAGTCTGCTAAGCCATTAACTCATTTACCTCCGTCATCTCAAAGTCAACATAATTTTATTTCACCCTATTTTCTTCTTGTCTTCAGCTTTCATCTGCGTTACAAAATTGCATAATTTTGCGGCTTCTTGTACGAAAGATAAAGACGTGAAGGATAGATAAACATTATTTCGTTAAATTATATTTTCAGCTAACTGTGATTTAGCTCCACCGAGTTTTGTTTTGTTTTTCTTTTAATCTTAATAATTCTATTACAACTTTCATTAAATACATATCAGCTACTATTTGTTTTAAGTTGAAATTAAAGCCAAAGAAAAATACAACTTATCTGAATTCAGCAGTCATTGTATACTCCATCAAATTGTGATAATAATCTATCGCCTTAACTTCCTAATTTAGTACCTACTTTTCGGTAAGCTCGCTGTCCTGTCACACCGCTGGCGTTTAGCTAGTAGAGCTACCAACAACAACAAATACAACTATGAACTAAAAACTAACTGATGGGCAATGAGAGTGTAGTTCTTATTAGTTTGTAGGTGGCCATAAATGACCTCACATTAAAACCTATATTATTTGAGATACTACAATACACTTCACATTTTTTCAGTGTTTATTCAAACAGCTACAAAATTGTTGCATATAGTTCTAATATATGTATTATTTATAGGAATTTAAACTTACGTGGTCATTTAAACTTATTTTAAATTGTCTTTCGGGATTTATACAACGTACCTTTGTTTGGAGTAACCGATATTTCGGCATTGTTGCAAGCGCCATTTTCACGGATGTACTGTTCAACATGATGTACTGTTGTACATCCGTGAACATGGCGCTTGCAACAGTGCCGAAATATCGGTTACTTCAAACAAAGGTACGTGAAATAAATCTCGAAAGACAATTTAAAACAAATGTATTATTTATCTCATGAAAGATGAAAAACACGACCCATTCATATCGGTGACTTTTCCACTGAACAATTCATGCTATAATCACTACATAGTATCAAAACAAAGCTTGTCTTTTGTCTGTCTGTCTCTTTGTATGCTTAAATCTTAAAAACTACGCAACGGATTTCAATGTGGTTTTTATAAAAGATATAATGATTCAAGAGGAAGGTTTATCTTAATATATAAAATCCTTGCGTTACTTACTGACTCACAGACAGGCTACAGCCGAAACTATTAGACGCAGGAAGCTGAAATTTGTCATGTATGTTCCTTGGGGACCGTAGGGGTGCAATAGGAAGGGATTTCCCGAAATTCCCACGGGATCGGCCAAAACGGGTTAATTAAAAAAAAAACCAGGCGTAGCTGCTGGCGTCCTAGTCTAGTATGTGTATAATATAAAGCGGGCGAAGCCGCTGGCTACGTCTAGTATAGATATATTTGCATACTATTCATTCATCTGTGGCATACTATAGCAAATGTCTATTCAATCGTATCAGCACTGAACGGAATGAATAAGCCACATGCCGTAATCGAATAGCTTTGACGCATTCCACATCCCTAGCAACTAAATGCAGGTGCTTGTTCATGTTTAACATGCTCTCCAGACCCGTACTTCAGAACAATATCACACAACTATCCCCTTTATGTTCAAGACCATACTGCCCATATTCCTGTGAAACTAAAACCGTTGTTAGATAATGCATAACCTTTTAGGCATCAAGGAACTGTATTTGAAACGTTTGTAATTGTATTGTGCTACTGTGCTTCAAAACTTGGTAAATTGGATATTTCACTAGCTTTACCTGTTAGCTTATAAGTAAAGTCTGCGATGTTATTTGGGATAACAAAAGGTGGCTAAATTACATTTCAGGTTCTATTAACTGTATAATCAAAGGAATTGTGTTATCTACTATGTGCGCTATCATTGTCTTTATAATTATATATGTTCATGCTGAGATGAGGAGGCTTCCTTTAGGCAACATAAAGAATGTAAAATGTAGTCTATGTGGACAGCATTAGGCTCATCATGTCAGCCTAAAGACGTCCACTGCTGGACATAGGCCTCCACCAAGGTTTTCCACACAGACAAATTTTGAGCCACCCGCATCCAACCGCTTCCCGCGATCTTAACCAAATCGTCGGTCAACCTTGCGGGAGGCCTACCCCTTCTGCGTGGTCCTGTACGTGGTCGCCAGTCTAGAACCCGCCTGCCCCAACGGCCATCGGTTCTTCGTGCTATGTGCCCTGCCCATTGCCACTTCAGACTGGCTATTCGGAGAGCTATGTCGGTGACTTTGGCTCTCCTGCGGATCTCCCCATTTCTGATTCGATCTCGCAGGAAAACTCCGAACAAAGCTCTCTCCATCGCCCTCTGAGTTACCCCGAGCTTTCGGATACGGCCCATAGTTAGTGACCACGTCTCAGCGCCGTAGATCATCACTGGCAACACACACTGGTCAAACACTTTCGTCTTGAGACACTGCGGGTTATTGGATGTGAAGATATGCCGTAACTTTCCGAACGCCGCACAACCGAGTTGGATTCGACGAATGACCTCTTTGTCGAAGTTGGACCTACCCAATGGGATCATTTGTCCCAGGTAACCCTTACTTGCCGATAACTTCGAGTGTAGAGTTCCCAACCTGCTCCTAGACATGATTTTCGTCTTGTCCATGTTCATCTTAGCAGGTATTAGGCTCATTCGTTATTAATTTGAATAATAGCTTATCAACTTATCTTAGTTACTGACTGACGGACAACTCTCAGCCAAAATTATTAGGCGCAAGAAGCAAAAAAATTGTCATGTATAATCCATGGGGATAAACACTGGATCGGGTAGAAACAGATAAAATTGAAAAATATGTGCGGTCGTAGCTGCGCGCTATGATATATAAGTCAACGAAAAAGGTATCCTACATTCATTTAACGTACTTATAGCTTAAAATCTCTCGGAACTAAATATATTATTATAGTTTTAAATTAAAGTGGATCAAACACAAACTGAAAGTAATAAATATTTTGCGAAACTAACGAGGTAAATAAGTATATAAATTCAGTAAAAATATGTGTTTATTTTACAGCATATTGAATCACAGATTTCATCGTTCATTTTGTGTTTTATAAATAATCCAGGAGGCTCGTGAATGTGATTTTAATTATTTAGAAATTAATATTATTTAATTTGTATCCATATTTGTTGTTTTGATTTCGTTGTAAGTTAATTTTCATTTGCTTTTCAGTTTTAATTTAATAGTACTTGCTTGATCATTATTGATTTGCTCGCAATCAGGGCATAATTCGTATTTTATCTTTATTTAAGTCGTTTGCATAGTTTTGGTAATAATTATAACTCGCTGTTCTTAAATTTTTGCTGTACTACTTACCTAATTGAGATATAAGATCTTTTGCCAAATTGCATCATACTACTCTTATAACCGCTAACGAAAGTTTGATAGAATGGATGTTTTATTACTCTTTCACGCAAAAAGTACATAACGTAAATCGATCTAACGTTTTATAGTTATATAACTTATATATCAGAATAATACCTCGACTGTCTGAATAATAATAATAATAAATAAATGTTTCGTTGCGAATTGCGATGACCGACACCCATGCGGACAAAACCGCAGGCGAAGCCTTGTATCACAAAGATCAGCCAGACTCGAAATAACAATTATATAAGCATACGAGGTGTCTCGTGTGGGGATTGAACCTTCAACATTCGTCACAGCGCCAAGCAATGACACTCTTTAAACTTTCCTGGTCTTTAACTTTTGATAAACCTGTTATTACCTATAATGTCTTTTGGAATACGAGTTTATCCACGATCATGGCGCTTGCAACAGCGCCGAAACATCGAATAACTACTCGAATCAAAGTCATCATTGTCTTGCCCTGGTCCCAATTTATTTGGGATCGGCGCAGTATGTCCCTCTTTTCCATATTTCTCTGTCACCAGTCATCCGATCATTTACCCTTTTCCCTTTCATATCCATCCTCACACAGTCTATCCATCTTTTCCTTGGCCGTCCTCTCCATTTTCGTCCTTCTACATGCATATTCATCACTTTTCTACCTACATACATCTCATCTCTCCGCATAACATGTCCATCCAACCAATCATCATCCAGGCCAATCAACTCCCTTTTATCTTTTCATCAATGGGCGCCAGTTTCATACTACCTCTAACGTAATCATTCCTAATTCTGTCCATTCTTGTCACTCCACACATCCATCGTAACATTCTCATCTCTGCCACATGCAACCGTTTCTCATCCATCTTCTTTGTAGCCCAACACTCAGCTCCATACAGTACGACAGGCCTTATAACCGACTTATACATGTGGCCCTTTAATTTGACATACATTTTTGGTTGCATATTGTGCCTGAGACCTGTCGCCATTTCATCCATCCTGCGTTGATTATTTGCCTAACATTGCGATAAATTTCACCGTCATATTGCAGGAGTGAATCTAGGTAGCGGAAATCGGAGCTTACTGGTAGATGTGTACCGCCGAGTGTAGCCGGTATAGGACTGGAGAGACCGTCAAAGTCACAGAACATATATTGTGTTTTGGTTCTGCTTATTCTCAGGCCTACATTCTCCAATCTCTGCCGCCACTCCTCCAGCTTGCTCTGCACCTTCTGTCTACTCTCTGCTACCAGAACGATGTCATCGGCAAACAGCTAACTACTCGAATCAAAGTACGTGGTATACATCCCGAAAGACAATATACGTTAAATGAGACGGTCGTCCAAGACGCCATTCGCGTAGTCAAAAGCTTTACTTTAGTCCCAATAGAGCTTGTTTCTACATAAGGGTTTTTTTAATTTTAAAGACCAGCTTGTTACAGACAAATACCTTCTAATACTAACAAAAAACTAAAGAACGTCTGTTTTATGCACTTGGCATTCCAAGTATTACTAAATTGAACAAAAATTTAATTGAGATTCTTTAAATGTTATTCCAATTAATATCTACTTAATTGGCATAAAAAGTGTTAGGTACCTACTTTAGTTTTGCCGCCAAGCTTACAGTTCAATAATTTAAAAACAAGAATTTACAGAAACATGCAATTTATTTACATTTATGCATGACATTTCGTTGCGTCAAGCAGAAAAGTAAACTATTTGCATAATCGCTTACAATTCCATTTGGGCTTATTGTATTTCATTTTGCAAGTTTAAATTCAGTAACAAACATAAAAACAGTGAAGTAAGAATTTACTTCACTGTTTTTATGACATGTTTTTTACTGAATAATAAATTAATTGTTTCGTTTATAGACCGAAAAGTGAGTCTATGTATGTACATATGTATGTATATACATACATAAGTACATACATAGACTCACGCCTGTATCCCGATGGGGTTGGCAGAGACTACGGAACGCCATTTGCAATGATCCTGACATATCTTTGGATCGTTGCAAATGGCGTTCCGTAGTTACCGAAATATATTATATTTAAGTATTTTCAGTTTTTGAAGGTCTCTCAATACACGTCACTCATCACTAATCTTTCAGTTACTGGTCAGTTACACTGCCGTCCTTTAACTAGAACCCCGTTCTTGACTACAAATACACTAAGAGCGTATAACTTGTTTATAGTTAAGGATCAATTTTGATAAAACAGGAATAAAAACAATGCTATAAACTATTTATGATGAAAACCTTATCTCAATTCTGGTTAGACGACCATAACGCTATTTTTGTCAAACAATTCGTTAAAAAAGCGTTATTTACTTCTAACATGGCATTTGTTACAAAAAATATTAGTAATTCTTAACTTAATAACGGCTACCGTTTCTCGCGCTTCATTATTTCCGGGATTGTGCGGTGATGCCATATTTTTTTTTATTTATTTATTTAACTTTATATACACTGAAGCGTATAAAGGCGGACTTAATGCCTAAGGCATTCTCTACCAGTCTACCTTAGAGTGGTGCAGAGATTAAAAGTAGGTGTATTGTAGAAGTGAGTGAAGAGGAACTTTTGTAGCATAAACGTAATACATATATACATAGTTTAAAAATACATACATTTGATAATACAAGAACATATAAATAGTTAAGTATACAAAATTTAAATACATAGCAATTATAAACTAAGGATACATAACTAATTCTAATAATATTAAATATATACATACACTAAATACCAATATACATAAACATATAATTAGGATACTTCTGCCAGCTTATCCAACAACAGCTGTTTTACTCTGGATTTAAAGCCATCCTTTGTAGTAGCCATCCTGATTTCTAGAGGGAGGGCATTCCAAAGAAGGATTGCTTGAATGGGAAAGGACGAGTGAATTAAAGCAGAACTATGTGAAGGACAAAGTAGGAGAAGATTATTGGAAGAACGAAGATTTCGATCATGGTTGGAGCTCAAATATTCGAAATAATAATTAAGGTATTCTGGGGTATTGGGAGACATAAGGATAGAGTAGAGAGTAGTGAGGGCACGCATACTGCGTCTTTGACGAACAGGAAGCCACTTCAATTGAGAACGATAAGTAGATACATGATCATACTTGCGAAGGTTAAAGATAAATCAAATGCAGTTATTAAGAAGACGATCCAGTTTGTTGAGAAGTTCTGCATTCAGGTCATAGTAGCATACATCACCATAGTCGATCAACGGGAAAACCAAAGTTGGCACAAGCATAGTCTTGGTCTTGGGTGGGAGGAAGTTTCTTAAGCGATTTAGAGCACGTAGGGTACCGGTAATTTTCTGGCTGACTTGAGTTACTTGGTTACGCCAACTCAAGGTACAGTCCATATGCAGGCCAAGGTTTTTGACCACTGGACAGAAATCTATAGTTGTACCATCATAGACTAGCGTTGGCAGAGTTGCTAAATCTATTCTTTTTATTGACCATTGGCTGCCAATGATTATGGCTTGGCATTTACTGGGATTTACAGACAAGCCAAACTGGTCTGACCAACTTTTTATGGCAAGTAAATCCTTGTTAACCCTATGGATTGCTAATGCAACATCTTCAACGGTTGCCTGAGAGTAAATCTGCAAGTCATCGGCATATAAGTGATACGCGCATTGAAGATTTTGAGTTAAGAGATTAATAAACATAGAAAATAACAAAGGAGAAATAATACCGCCTTGAGGAACGCCAGAGTTGTTGTCGCACCAGTTCGATGAAGATTCATCGAGGCGGACAGACTGCTGACGACCCCGAAGATAACTTGAGAACCAATCCAGAGCATCGGATGAGATCTTAAGATGGGAGAAGAGGGATAATAGGATATCGTGACTGACGGTATTAAAGGCATTTGAAAAGTCAACCAAAGTCAACACTGTGACCTTGGTGTTTTCCACGCCCTCCTTAATATCGCCAGTCACTTTAAAGAGTGCGGTAGAAGTGCTATGTCCAGGCCTGAAACCAGACTGGAGAGGACTTACTAATTTGTTTATGTAAACAAACCTGGACAGTTGCTGTTGCACACAGGACTCGAGAACTTTGGATAGGAAAGGAAGAATGGATATGGAACGAAAATGCGTTGGGAGAGAAGGATTTGACCATGTCTTCGGTACAGACAGTAAAATTCTCCGCCAAAGAAGTTAAAAATGTAATCCTAATCAGTAAACCTGCGATACGCTAGTGTACATCTGTCGAGGGTGTTGAGTATGTTCTACTCTCTTTGTATGAGTCACTCATTCTTACCAGACGATCTTATGAAAACGATAGTTGTACCAATAATTAAGAACAGGATGGGAGATACTGCAGATCCCGCTAACTATAGGCCAATATCTTTAGCTACGGTTATAGTTAAAGTGCTGGACCATCTGTTGGACGCGCATATGGCAAGTCGTATAAGTCTGCACGATGCCCAGTTCGGTTTTCGACCCGGGCTCTCCACAGAGACTGCCATACTGTGCTTAAAATAGACAGTTCAGTACTATGCTGATAGGAAGACGCCGGTCTATGCGTGCTTTCTTGATTTATCAAAAGCGTCCGACCTGGTGTCTTATGACATACTGTGGAGTAAGCTACACCAAGAAGAATATAATGAATATAATATCCGTAAGACTTATCTTATCTAGTTTTAAGCATTTCGTGCCATCCTCAAATGTGACCCACCAAATTTTGCCTCAAGGGGAATCTGCGCCATTTGATATTCCATATGATTTCCAATTCAGGGAATACGGATTTCTCAATATAAATTTTCGACGACTGAATATAATAATTAATTTAATATACAGATATACAGACTAAATACTACGGCTGAGGTCGCTGCGATCCAAATTCGACCATAAATAAGTCTCTTAATTATTAAGTTCAAATTATCTTACAAGGCTCATGTGATTTTTAATTAAACATTTTTTCGAAATTATGCCGAGTATTTTCGAATGTCTCTCATTAAGGCTTTAAATGCCGCAATTTGATTGATTGTGAGCTTGTCTAGCTGTAAAAATGGGGACGGCAAACCTAATCGCCTGCAGGCCACCTGATAGTAAGCGGTAGCTTTGGCTCCCAAAAGAGTCCTGCATCACATTGCTTAGTAAATATAATCAAACCGCTCTGCACCACGAGGAAAGAGAAAAAACAGTAAACAATTAAAAGTACCTAGTTGCTCTGCAGCGTTTCTTAAAGTGAGTGACATAATTTTGAATACACCAAAGGCGTAGTAGGTAGTTTAATTGGACGTCCCGCGCCATTTAGTACTGTACCGAGTGGCACGGATTCGATCCTACACAGAACAACATTGTGTGATCCACAAATTGTTGTTTCGAATCTGAGTTTTCTATGAGTACATTAGATAAGTGTTTAAGCACTAACCCATGGTCTAAGAATACATTTTTGTCTTCAGATTCGGTACTGGCTTCTGTTTCACCGTGGTGTACGCGGCTCTCCTGACGAAGACCAACAGAATCTCTCGGATCTTTAACGCAAGCAAGCACTCGGCTAAGAGACCCATTCTGATATCACCGAGTTCGCAGCTTGCGATCTGCGCTGCTCTGATTTCTATACAGGTAGGTATATTATGTTAGAAATACCTAAGTTGAAATGTGTGCTTTCATTTGAATTACGAAAATAATGGTGAAAGTCAGATCAATGTCTTTGGATACTTTTACGGATAATATTTTGGACAGCTATACATCAATACTTTTTTGGTAACGTCGCGATAAAGAAGAATGGGAAAAGTTCCACATGTAACTACTGGATAATACAGCTGGCGTGTTGAATAACCCTACTTTTAGTGAACTTAAATCTTGTTGATATGATCCATTACTTATTCGAATAAATGGTCACATACAACTGGCTAGCTAATATTTTGTCAAATCTGGTTATACTGCTAAGCTAAACCTGGGCATCTAGGTTAATGGCTTAGGTGTCACTGGGATACACCTAACAGCTTGCAACCGTGAATAATAAATTCAGATTTCAGAAAACAGACGATGTCATTGACTTATCTTTGCTCCACAACCCATAGCGTGCCAAAGCGATATGTCCTGGTTAAGACCAAGGTTCGAACCCAATTCACTGGGCTATCGTTGCTTTATTGCGAAAATCATATAACTAATATTTATTTTTTGTTTCTAGGTGCTAATAGTAGTAGTATGGATGATAGTCGCGCCCGCGCGCGCCATGTTCCACTATCCGACCAGAGAGGACAACATGCTGGTCTGCGACTCGTACGTGGACGCGTCGTATATGATCGCGTTCTTCTATCCCATCGTGCTGATCCTCGTGTGCACGGTATACGCTGTGCTGACGAGGAAGATCCCTGAAGCGTTCAATGAGAGCAAGCATATTGGTGAGTTGTTTTTTTTTAATTTGACACTTCTTCAGGGGAAGAAGAGCCTTGAAGTTGGAATAACTAACAACTCGTTAGTTATTATTATTCCAGCTATTATTTTATGCTCAATATTATTCGATTGTCGTGGTTTTGGATGCTTGCACTATGCGAGTGCGTAGTGAGTAGCGAGGTAGTTTTCCAAAACTGGGTTGATCTTACTCATGAAAGTGCTTATGCTGTCTTATATACCCAACTTGTATTTTAAATTCCAAGTGTCTAAGACAAGCAACATGAACTCCGATTGAGCTCCGAGTCTCTTCGATCCGAGTTTCTTCTTTGGCAAATCTGTGATTTCGAATCTATTTGAAATGGGAAAGCATAGTCATATCACTACTGCATTTTGGGAGCGATAATCATAAATTAACCTCTATTTGACACTTAGGTTAGATAATAATAATATTCTACCACATTCACACAACACCATCTAGTCCCAAACTCAGCAGAAGCTTGTACTATGGGTACTAAATAATGGATAAACATGCATATATACTTTTTTTGTAAATACATACATATTATACATAGAAACACCCAGACCAAGACAAACACCCATGTTCATGCACACAAATGTTTGACTTGAGTGGGAATCGAACCCACGACCATCGGCGTAGCAGTCGCTTACACTCCCGCTGCGCCAACCGGTCGTCAATTATATTTGACACTTAGGTTAGGCAGTTTTGATACCGTTTCATAAGGAAAATATCAGTTATAATGTTACTTATTTCGATGGCGATAAAGACGTTTGCTCAAAGCCAATAAGTTCATAATATATTGAAAGCCTTTTAATAATAAATAATAATAATGTGAGAAGTTTTTTTAATCAAAAGACCTCTCACAGTAAAAAATTACATCCGATCTAATAAAAGCAAAACACACAACTACATAAGAAATCTATTCCCGCATCTGCAAGACGGAGTTTATTTCTCTGGGGCATTCAAACAGAGCTTATTTGTGAAACAAAGACGCATGTAATGAGTTCCATCGGGAGCTGCCACTGAGCTTGCCATTAAACTCGAGACAACATCTGATGAACAGCGCTCTTCTTTATAACCTATAAGATATCTAGTAGTGATGAGAATTGTCGATAAAATTGTGATACATACCTTCAAACTATGGCTGTAAGCCATAGTTTGAAAGAGTAGATATTTTTGCAAAGCTACTAACGCTAAAGTGCGACTACCGCAGGCAGTTTAAGGATTATTGACAAGATGGAAGAAAAGGGATATACCTTAAGCCAACATTGTTTATTTCTTACCTACGTGTCGAAAGTATAATTACTTCACGGTTTCTACATTATGTGAGCTTAAACTTATGGTGCAAGGAATAAGGATATATTTCAGGTTTGCTCACACATGGCTCACACACCTGTATTTGTAGAGAGAAGTCACACACATTCATATACCTATTGGGATCCCGCCGTTTTGCCGAAAAGATTTTGACAAAATTTCATTACCCAAACAAATTTTAGCAACCTTTTTTTATACCATTGCAATATTTCGAATTATTTTAGTAAGCATATTTTTATATGGTAAAATTTTTACTTGGCAAAATAATACCAAGGATAATGCCTTTTTTCAAATGATTTATTACGACAAACAATCTTCTGTCTTTAATCAAATGATTTATTACAACAAACAATCTTTAGACAAGAAACTTTTGGCGATATTAGTTTATTTATGGAAGTAGTTAGAGTAGGTTAATTATTAATAAAAATACCGGTCAAGTGCGAGTCGGACTCGCACACCGAGGTTTCCGTACAAACCTGTAGGTATATATAAATATTTAAAAAAAAGTGATATAACAAAAAAATTTGGGTTTTCAAAATGTTTCCTATGTGCTATAAAACGTTGCTTTATTCCAGATTTCAAGATTCTAGATGGACTGGATATACCTTTTAGTTTTGACTTGAGCATTTGATATGAATTTCAATTTTATACCCCTTTTTTCGACTTTCTTATGTACCCATGTGTCGGAGCGTCGGGTATCGCCGAAGCATTCGTCGCAACCCCATGACGGGTATTGGCCTTCCAGATGGGCAGGCGGGCCCCAAACAAAACCCCATTGGCGGCGGATGAAGGTGCTGGGCTCCGCTGCCAAAACACACAGCGGCCGCAGAGGATAGGGAGGACGGCAACGCAACACCACATCTCCTCTTTCTCTTTCTATGGCCCACCGCGACACAACAAAGGTGCGCCCCCATTTGGTCGCGGGAGATAGGGCGCGCGGTAACGCAACACCGACAAGCCTCCTCCCGCAACCGCACCCGACTGCGAAGGACAGACAGAACTGTCCCCCGCACCCGCACTTTGGACGCATCCTACGCAGGCCTCACCTAAGCCCACGTGGAGCGTCCACTCCCGGGATTCCGCTTAGCTTCACCACAATCCACGGTTAGAGCGCTTATACACGTTAAGAAAATTTACCGTGTCTGCGGCAGACAAGACAAATTCTTCGTGTAAATGACAAGAATTTTGTCTGTTCGACGCACGAAAACTTTCGTGTCTTCCGCAGACAAGACAGATCGGAACGTGTAAACGACAAGTTTTTTTTCGTGCATTCGTCAGTCAGGCGTAGGGTGCGCAAGTTATAACAAGTCTGATAATAATTTTCGTTTATTTATAAAAATGTTAACTACAAAGCAAAAAAGAATGATAATTGTATATTATTATTATAACAAAATAAAAAAGGAAACAAAAAACAAGACTTAAACGAAAAAATAAACTCGGTTCATCCAATTATTCAAGAGAAAAATGAGATTGGTGGTTCATTACCCTTTACCGTCTAATGCGACAACATGAGGAAAAAGGGGTTTGGGTAAAAGTGGCATGTTTTTTTAAATACGCGGCCACTAATGAAAAGTGTTTTGTTAAAAAGAACACAATAAGTCGTTAATTTTTTTTTATGAACGTTACTTTCCCATGTTCATCGAAGCCGAGATATTTAAAGTAAATAATCTATAAAATCAAATTGCCATTTGCTAAAAATTGAAGACAATTGAACACAATGCGACTGGTTAGACAAGATTTAATAGCAGAATTCGTACCACAGAACTTGGGTTTTAACCACATGACCCCGAGTCGATTGTACTGATACCGGCAAGCCAACTCAAAACGTGGATACGCGAGAGAACCGCACATGAACACGAAAAACAGTGGGCAGACATAAAAGAATGCAGACAAACAAAAGATGCTATCCCCTGCTTGAACAAGCGACTCTAGCACAAGCTGCTGCATTCTAATAGAAAAACTCTTAAGCATCTGACAGGCATAACAACCAGCCACTGTCTACTCAACAAGCACCTATTCAACATAGGCGTTACAGACAGCCCACTGTGCAGGGACTGCATGGAAACCGAAGAAACACCCGCTCACGTCATTCTGCACTGCACAAGTGTGAGCGATCAACGGGCAAAGCTGCTGAACAACCCCAGAACCATGTGTGAGGCTTTGAACGACATCAGCCAACTAATGGCTTTCTGGAAGGAGCTAAGGTGGTATGAGTAGTCGGCGTCAATCAAGTTGCCACTTACGTACAATAGCCCAAATAAGTGGCTAAGTGCGGAAAACCCACGACCAACTAAACTAAGCTAAACCACATGACCCCGGACCCGTGAAGAGGTTATATCCCGATGTCTATCCATTCCAAATGCTCTATTTGATTAATCTAGATGCCCCTATAGGTGATCGTAGAGCCATTATTATATTAGACGGCACATACGTTTACTTGCAAAAAAGCAGTTACTATTATTTTCAAAGAAAATCTTATAGCCTTCATAAATATCAACATCAACGGCGAGTACATCACTCACCTTCAATTTGCAGATGATATCGTAGTCATGGCTGAGACCATGGAAGACCTAGGCACAATGCTCGATGGCCTCTGTAGAGTCTCCCAACAAGTAGGTCTTATGATGAACGTGGACAAGACGAAAATCATGTCGAACGTCCATTTTGTACCTGCTCCTATTCAGGTTGGGAACTCTACAGTCGAAGTTGTGGACAAGTATATCTACCTGGTACCAGTAGTCCAATTAGGTAGGTCCAACTTCGAGAAGGAGGTCAATCGTCGAATCCAGCTCGGTTGGGCAGCGTTTGGGAAGCTACGACATATCTTCTCGTCTGATATCACGCAGTGTCTCAAGACTTTGACCAGTGTGTGTTTCCAGTGATGACTTACGGATCAGAGACGTGGTCGCTCACTATGGGCCTTATCAGAAGGCTCAAGGTCACTCAGAGGGCGATGGAGAGAGCTATGCTTGGAGTTTCACTGCGAGATCGAATCAGAAATGAGTAGATCCGCAGTAGAACAAAGTCGCTGACATAGCTCTCCGGATAGCCCAGCTGAAGTGGCAGTAGGCATGCCACATAGCTCGAAGAACCGATGGCCGTTGAGGCAGAAAAGTTCTGGAGTGACGGCCACGTACCGGACGACGCAGCAGAGGTAGGCCCCCGCAAGGTGGCCCGACGATCTCGTCAAGATCGCGGGAGGCCGTTGGATGCGGGTGGCTCAAGACTGGTCTGTTTGGAGAACCTTGGGGGAGCAGCAGTGAACGTCGTGTGGCTGATATGATGATGATGAATGCCGTACATATTCCTCCAATAACATGCGTAACTTTATGTATGTATGTATTGTGCCATGCATTTTAAAACTCTAATTTTTGAATAACTGACTAAGTAGAAAAAACACTGTGTTGTGTAGTTGGAAAGAGTCGTGATCTGTGTCGTACTGTGTCGTTTCGAGTCACCTTTCACTTCCCCTGCCACTCGCTATACCGCGCGCTGCCCGCGCCGCCGCCACGCAGCGCCGCGCCGCGTTGAGTTAGAGAGACTACGCCCACTAAACACTGTGTCACACTGTGCCTGTAGCTGGAAAGAGCCGCGCAGTGTGTCTACCTCTACTACGGTTGCCTGCGGCCTACGCTTTTACATGGCGCTAATATCTAACTCCGGACTCTGATTTTTGCTGCGTACGCATTCCTTGTAAACACAAGATGCCAAGAATTGCACATTCTCCACCTCCTGGCGTAGAAACCAACAAGAATCAGCTCGTCTTAAACACACCTGAATCATCAGATGTCAGTAATGTAACATCGAGAAATAAGCGCCTACGACCCGATTTTTCTCCAGAAAATGATATGAAATCGTTCGAAGATAAAATAACGACTATGCTGGCCTCATGGAAGTCGGACCAAGAGTCAATTTTGCGTAAACTGTCGGATGATATTGCCGAGGTCAAGAAACAGAATGCAAACATACAGAAAACAAATACTGATATAGAAAAGGTGATTGAGTTTATGAATGATGCCTACGAAACGATGAAACTTACGATAGAAAAATTAGAAAAAGAAAGGTTGGAGCAGCGCAGTTATATCATGGAGCTTGAAAAAAAAGTCACTGACTTGCAACATAGTCAGCGATCTTCCACAATAGAAATAAGGAACGTGCCCCATAATGAGAAAGAAACTACTAATGACTTAACATCTACTATAATTAAAACCTGCAACGCTATACAAGTTTCGGTAAAATCCTCTGAGCTACGTGACGTATACCGTTTACCGGGGAAAAAGGGCTCAAATAGACCAATCGTAGCCGAATTTGTAAATGTTCCACTGAAAAATCAGGTAATCAATGCCGCTCGTACTTTTAATAAAGGTCTTCCACCATCAGAAACTTAATACTGAGCATATTGGTATTAGTGGTCATATTTTTCCTGTATACATTGCCGAACATCTACCCGGAAGTATACGTCAGTTGTTTTATGAAGCTCGTAACTTCTGTAAGTCAAATAATTTTAAATTTTGCTGGTCCTATAATGGAAAGATATTTGTTAGAGAACGTGAGGGTATGGAAACAATCCCTATACGCTCTAGTCATTGCCTTAAACTGTTACTTAAAAAAGAATAGATCCTTCCATGTGCTCTCTTTTTTAGTAATTACACAAGATTTATTTCATAAAGTTAATTTAAGTAAAAGACTTTTCCTCTATAATCTATACATTATGATTGTGATTTCTATGATATGTAAAGTATTCCAATGCCATTGCTTACTACTTACGCTTCCTGATACCAATCAAAACTATAAGTATTTATTAAAAAACTGTCGCATTGACGTATTCACGTTCATAGAGACACAATATTCCAAGTGCCTAGCTTTTGTAGCCTTACCACATTGTGTTTACATTTTAAGATATAACCTAATGGTAAATTAATATTTTAAGATATGTTTATATGCCTCAATCTTACAGCCAAAGTTTCAATACTACTTTATGATTTATACATTAATTAATTGTGTAATGGACATTTACTTACACACCATCGTTAATTTCAAACATAGTACTCATAACAATAAGATCTTCTTTACATCACATAAGACTAATCAATTATTACTACACACAATATGTCAGGATCTCATTTACTACAAGTTCGAAAGCTGCGTATTTTATTCCCAATTAAAAAATGATGGACCCGGTAGTGTTAAATGAATTAGATTCTTTCAACATCATAGTCGCACATATTTGCACACCAAACTCTCATAGAGACTTATTGCAAATAACACCGAAGTCTGTCAGTATACTGCACATCAATATTCGCAGTGTTAATTCTAATTTTGACTCCCTCACGGTGTTTCTACACAGCGCTAACATTACGTGCGAATTAATAATTTTAACAGAAGGCTGGTTGGGTGCTTTGCCCATAATTCCACAGTTAGAAGGCTACGTTTCCTATCACACGAGCAATCCTAAAAATCAGAATGATGGAGTAATTATTTATGTAAAATTGGAATTGCTACATACAATAACGGAACCGTCAATTACTGACTCAAGTTGCTTAATATGTCATCTAAAAAACCCAGATATTTCTGTAGTAGCAATATATCGTTCTCCTTCGATGAGAAATTGCGATAATTTTATAAATGAATTAAATCATATTCTTACATCTGTATCACAACAGAAAAATATAGTGATCATGGGTGATATGAACATAGACATATCGACAAACAATCAACAGTCAAACAAATACCTTAATATGATCGCATCTCATGGTTTGATACCCTCTCATCTATTCCCTACTCGTGACAGATCACGTTTGGATCACGTTAAGTCAAAGTAAAAAATCATTTATTCATCTAGGTCACAAAGTGACGCTTATGAACGTCAAATTTTAATGTACATTACTTAATGCTTCTACATTTCTTCATTCGCAAAGCAATGATCAAATCCAACCTGAAAACAACGAATCTGGTATTCGACACATATGTGACAGACCACAAGCCTACTTATATTAGTTTTGACTGTAAACGAATGCCCGTAACTCCTAAAGCTAAAAAAGCTATTGTTGATTACAGTGCTATAATCTCAGACCTATTTTCTATGGACTACATCGATATAACGAAAACACAGGAACCTAATTCCGCTACAGAACTTCTGCTTTCTACTATTAGTTCATGCATCAAGAATCACTCAAAGTCTGTTCTTTTACCATGTAAACAAAGAATACTTAAACCCTGGATTACCAACGGTCTTCTACGCTGTATTCGAAACAGGGATAAATTGTCATCCGATTTAGTGAAAGACCCAAATAATTATACGTTTAAGGTCACTTACACACGATATCGCAACTTCTGTAATAAACTTCTTAAAAATTTAAAGATAGCTTATGAAAAGAGCGAATTTATGAAAGCCAAAAATAACCCCAAAGCCACTTGGAAAGTCATAAAGAATAGTACAAACGCTAACAGTAATTTCACATCCTCCAAAGAACTCTTATGCAATACTAATAATGATATGTCATCTGTCAATGCTGTTTATGGCTTTTTTGCAAACATGGGTAGTAAATTAGCGGCTAAGTTTAATTCCAGTCAAATAACATATGAGGACCCTAGGAATGCGAATCCAATCAACTCATTAGTGCTTTTACCAACAGATGAACAAGAGGTACAACAACTCATTCTTGGTCTTCGCACAGATGCTGCGCCAGGATGGGATGGTGCTTGTGCCAGTTATAACGCATATTTGCAATATATCTCTATCATCAGGCTGCTTCCCTACATCACTTAAAAATGCTATTGTTTACCCAATTCTTAAGGGTGGGGACAGACACAGTGTCGACAACTATAGGCCGATATCCGTACTGCCTTCCAACTCCAAAATCCTAGAAAAAATTATCAATCGTCGATTGATAGGTTTCCTGGAATCCAATAGACTCTTAGCGCCAAATCAGTTCGGATTTAGAAAGGGAAAATCGACTGAAGATGCCGTTGCTTCACTTACAGACCATGTGGTCTCGAAACTTGACGACAGGTCAAAATGTCTAGGCATATTCTTGGACCTCTCGAAGGCGTTTGATACTGTGTCTGTTCCTCATTTATTAAATAAAGTAGAAACAATTGGAATTCGTGGTCACACGCACAAACTAATCAAGGACTTTCTTAGTAATCGTACACAGTGTACCAAAATAGGTGATGTCATCAGCGACACTGAATTACTGCATTTTGGCGTCCCTCAAGGCTCAATTCTTGGCCCAACTTTGTTCTTAATTTACATTAACAACCTCTGTAATTTACCTCTAAAAAACTGTTCTATTTACTCGTATGCGGATGACACGGCACTAGTGGCGCACGGTAAGACCTGGTCCTCGACTTTAAGGAACGCGGAAGTGGGTCTTAGAACTGTGATGGGTTGGCTTTCAAATAATGTACTTACACTTAATCTTAAAAAAAACTGTTTATATTCCCTTTTATTTGGAATCTTCTCCCTCGCAGGTCTTTGACTCTTTCGTACTTAAGGCTCATACCTGTAATCTCAATAACTCCTGTTCCTCGTGTTCGTGCCCCCAAATTTTAAGAACTTGCACAGTAAAATACCTTGGAGTTTTAATAGATAGCTCACTGACATGGAAGCTTCAACTTGAGAATGTGACTTCCCGGGCTCGTAAGTTGGTATACATCTTTAAGAAAGTTAGACATTCGGCAGAAACTGACACTCTAAAGACAATGTATTACGCACTGTGCCAGTCCTTACTCACGTACTGTATTACAGTCTGGGGTGGTGCCCATAAGAGCCATCTATTACAAGTTGAACGTGCACAAAGAGCAGTCCTGAAAGTCATGATGTCCAAACCCTTTAAATATCCCACTCAAATTCTTTATGCAGATTGTAAGGTACTTACAGTTAGACAACTCTTTGTACTACAAACAATATTACTCAAGCACTGTTCTATAGTGTATGACTCTAAAGCTCTTCAAACCCGTAGACAATACAAAGTGTGTGATAACCATAGCGCACGAACATCTCTTGCTCAACAGCATTACCACATCATCAGTAGCCACTTGTATAACAACATCAATAAAACTTGCAATATTTATACCCTTTGTAGGCGTGAATGTAAAAGGAAAGTTTTTGATTGGTTGCAAACATTAAATTATGATGAAACGGAAAAATTGTTGAAGTTGTCTATTTTATAACAGTAATGCTCACACTTCCAAACTACGCACACACTCAAACACACACACACACACACACACACCCACACACACACACACACACTAACACACACACACACACACACACACACACACACACACACACACACACAATTTTTATTCATATGAGGCTGAACGCAGAACTCATGAGGCACTTACTATTTTAAATTTACATGTATGTTCTATTTAAAAATTAATAGTATACACTAACACCATGTATAATCGCTCCTATCATTGTTTTCACATTTGACTTGTCATTGTAGGAAGGCACTGGTACCCATAACACAAGTTAAATCTTACTACGGGTACCAGAGTCCAACAAAACACGAAATTGTCAATGTCACATATTTGTTGCTTAACATTGTAAAATAGTGTAAAGTGTTAATATTGTTAAACCTTTTCGCAAAATAAATTATTATTATTTATTATTATTATTACTAGGTGCCATGTGGTTGACGGCATAGAATACAAGTGTCACCACCCCCTATCTTCCCGTGGGTGTCGTAAGAGGCGACTAAGGGAAAACACGATGCAAATACCATCTTTGCATAGAGACGGAAAACTCGACATCAAACCCTATACGACTGCCTCGTTGGTCTCGCGGCATAAATGTGCGCGTGGGATCGGGAGGTCCCGGGTTCGATTCCTGGGCCGGGCAGTGTTATTGGGTTTTTCTGTCACGAAATTCTCAGTAGCAGCACGGAGTCTGGAAATGTGCCCGGTACGGCAATAGGCTCGCCCCCTATTACGTGGGACCTAAGTATATCTGGCGAAAAGTGGGTGTAGAAATACACCTCTGCCTACCCCTTAGGGGATAAAAGGCGTGACGATATGTATGTATGTATGTATTATTATGCGTGCTGCATTATTTCACAATACATATACGTGGTTACGTCTTTATTTAAACGACATGATGTTGAAATTCTTCCTACTTCGATATCATATATTTCAGCTCCGATATTACTTAAGGCAAAGTTATTTTATGAGTCATTATTATTATATATGTCACTATACGTTAGCAACAATAAATTAAGTGGCCGCTCAAAAAAAAAACATGCCACTGGTTTATACAAAATTACCCAAATCCCTTTGTGGATTATTTTCGCATGAAAATAAGTTGTTGAAGTTTTGTCCCACAATACCGGTTGTCCCTCTACTAAAGTTATAAGTAACTCATCAGCCATTTTGTACTCTTCGCTGCAATACACGTCCACACCAAACGCACAACAAAAACACCCCGTGTTGCTGTGTGAACCCTACTACTCCGCCCCCACCGCTCCGCAACAACGTTCGCCGCATCGTGTCTTGGGCAGACAAGATTTTTTTCGTGCACAGCTGCGAGGTGTCTACACAGTTCTTTTCTAGTTACGACACGAATTCTTGCATAGGCCCGGCGTATTTTCTTACCGTGTACAAGCGCCGTTACTCAGCCCCCCCCACCACGACAAGGTGGAGATCTCACGGGGTGGAATTTTATAGCCCTACGGGTTCATGAAGAAAGGAGTAGCACCTATAAATTATAAAAAAATATTTAAATTATGTGATGTAACTAAAAATTTATGGTTTTCGCAATTGTTCCTTTATCTGTGCTTTAAGAGTTTGTTTCGTGCCAATTTTCAAGATTCTGAGTTCAGGGGAATTACCCTGTAGGTTTTGAGTTTCGAATATTTGCGGAAATTCGCAGCATAAACGGCTGTATCTTTTGATTGCGTTGGCTTAGAAAGTTGATTTTTTCACAGCTTCAAGAAACAATAGATTTGAGTATTTGATATAAAGCGAAGCAAGCGGTGCCGCGGTAGCGGCCGGCGAGGGGCAGAAACGACTTGCATTAATAGAAAAAAGACATTGCTTTTAGTAAGTTAGTCGGAACTTTTTTTTTTTTTGTGGTGGCGGTTGGAAAATCCTCATGGAGTCCCTTCGCCCTGGGGGGGCAGGACGAAGGGGACTGTCAGACCTTACTGACTAAAAACCAACCCGTGCTCCTCATGTACCCATGTGTCGGAGGGTAGGGTTTCACCGAAGCATTCCTCGCTACCCCCCGACGGGTATTGGCCCGCCAGATGGTCAGGCAGGCCCCGAACCAAACCCCCTTGGCGGCGGATGAAGGTGTTGGGCTCCGCCGCCAAAACACCCAGCGGCCGCAGAGATAGGGAGGATGGCAACGCAACACCGCATCTCCTCTTCCTCTGCGGCCCCACCGCGACGCAACGATCGTGCGCCCCCATTTGGTCGCGGGAGATAGGGCGCGCGGCAACGCAACACCGACACGCCTCTCCTCCCGCGACCGCACCCGACTGCGAGGGACAGACAGAACTGTCCCCCGCACCCGCACCTATGGACGCATCCTACGCAGGCCTCACGTAAGCCCACGTGGAGCGTCCCCTCCCGGGATCCCGCTTAGCTTCACCGTGGGGGAAAATCAAATCCACGGTTATTTAGCCCCTCCACCACGACAAGGTGGAGATCCCACGGGGGGGGAGGTTAGCCGGAACTGAACTATTTAGATTAGGATAATTATTGCTTTTGCGTAAAAACTGTTATACCAACTGAAATATTTGACTAAATAAAAAATTTTAAAAGTACTAGTTGGTAAATTAGTTAAAGTTTAAACGTTAATTTTTTTTTGCGTTACGTTTTTTTGTGAATTGATTTTTTGCTAAGTGATAATCTGATCATATCTGGACAAAAAAAAAAAAATTACGTGCCAATAATAAAATAGTAAACTACTCTGGTAACTGAATATTACTGATGAGCCATGTTTTTTTTTGGAAGAGAAAATCATCGTCCCTTAACTATGAAGTATTTGGGCAAATGTTGTTTATAATAATTAATTAATTATATCTTCGTACTAACTAAGCTGTGTCTATACTATCATAATAAAATCAGATAACAATTAACATATTCTTGGATCATTCATATAAAATTAAAAAAAACAATCTTAAGTTGCTTACTGACTAGCTGACTGACAGACAATGCACAGCCGAAAGTACCTACTAGGCGCTAGAAGCTAAAATTTGGCATTTACGTTCCTTCGGGAGTCTAAGGGAGCACTAAAAGAGGATTCCAGAATGCCCTCCCCGTTGAGGGAGTAAGAACGTGTTGCGGACGTAGGTTAAAACATATGTATGTACATAATATGTTTTAACCTACGCCCGCAACACATTCTTACTTATTATATTAATTTAGATGACTGATACCCAGATACGGAACTAATATTCGTACACATTCAGTAGCTCACTCTGGATATTAAACATTTGGTGGAAATCAAACCGTACAACTTAGCAGTTAGGATCACTCACCACTTGACCAACATAACAACAGGCCAGCCAAGTTTAAGTAAAATACGATCTAAGTAAGCTCAAATATTTTAAGCATGATAATTAATTAGATAGATCTCCTTCAAATGCTGTTATGACATTCAAAATAAGCCGGATATAAATAAACGTATAAATTCGAAATAACCTAAAAAATTCTTATTTTCCCCAAAAATATTTCATGCCGTTCTCGACTCACGAAATTCAAACTCCATCTAACATAAAGATTAAGGAAAAGTATTTGTTAACAAGAGGAAAGTATTATTTACTTTAGGATCGACTTCCACAGAACGAATTTTAAAGTCCATAATTAAATTCTATGTCGAAGTTCGAGTTTTACGCTGAAATTAATCATGAAAGTGGTTTCCGTGGGCGAGTTTATCCACAAAACTTGAGAGTTTGGTAAACAAAATACGTTTATGTACACTCTGGTTA
Source organism: Euclidia mi (assembly GCA_944739405.2). Taxonomy (NCBI): domain Eukaryota; kingdom Metazoa; phylum Arthropoda; class Insecta; order Lepidoptera; family Erebidae; genus Euclidia; species Euclidia mi. The sequence goes on from OX123190.2 coordinate 68,753,317, forward strand.
AAGATTTAGGCAGTTACTAAGTAACTGCCAAGCCAGTAACGATCGTAATTTTACATCAGGGGGTGGCAGGTACAATATACGGAATTAAAACTGAAATTATAATGTTTACCAGACTTTAAAAAAAAATTGCATATATCAATGGGTAGTCTATCACATTACAAATCAACTTAAGTTATTAATAGATTTATCTAAAATATTAATTAAGAGAAGTAATTGAGATTTTCATCCAGTAAAAGTGCCAACACACAGATATACAAGTCAACCCGTATTGTCTAATTGTAAGTAGATAAATTACGGATATAATAATTACATTTCGAACAACATTAGTCGATAAAACAAAAAGCACATCCTTATTGGTCTACATCCGTCGTTGTTTCTGGTATTACGACGAATAAGGGAACCATTGTTGGTGATTCATTGTAATGGAGACAATGCAATTTGCCGCTTATTGACATTGCCTATTGTGGAGACCCAATCGTATCCCGATGCCAGGTGTACCGAGGCTTCTGTCCTACTCGATAATTAGATTGTTGAGACAAATTAATTGATTACAGTCTCAGTATTGAGAGATAATATGCAAGTGTGAACGGTATTGTTTGTGTCTGAGAGATGGTAAAGGATCGTTATCGAATATTCGGAACTGGAACACCGATGCCGCCAATAAAATCTTTTTAATAAATGATATGCACGTCACAGAATGAATGCTATTATATTGAGATAGTCAAAGTAATGTGTGCCTTTTCACATAACCACTATTATTTACTATTAATTAAAGCAGCTAAGCTTTGAGGTTTGTAGGTATAATTATTATCTTAATATATAAAATCCTTGCGTTACTCACTGACTGACAGACACGCTACAGCCGAAACTATTGGGCGCAGGAAGCTAAAAATTGGCATATATGTTCCTTGGGGACCGTAGAAGTGTACTAAGAAGGGATTTCCCGAAATTCCCACGGGATCGGCCAAAATGGGTATATTAAAAAAAAATGCAGGCGTAGCTGCTGGCGTCCTCTTGTTAATCATATGAGTTTGTTCAACGATTCATAACTGTCTCATCTCATCTCTCTCATCTCTTGAGAGAGATGCTTTCTCTGTTTTGTCCAACATTGTGACCGGCTTATACCGGCCGGAAATAATCGAGGTCGCGAAGAAACTGCGACAATTAATCTTTTTCATCTTAATAAAGCTCAATATACATCAATTATAAGAGCTCATCACCAGCAAAAACAGCTTTTAGATAAACAATATGTTTCCTTTTCTCCGTGTTTAGTAAGTAATTAAATAATCTTCATTACCAGGTTTCACAATGTACACAACGTGCGTGATCTGGCTGGCGTTCGTGCCGCTGTACTTCGGCACAGCGAGCCACGTGCCGCTGCGCGTCACCAGCATGGCGGTCACCATCTCGCTCAGCGCCAGTGTCACGCTCGTCTGCCTCTTCTCACCGAAGGTACGTTACGTTCGTACCGCTGTACTTCGGCACGGTGAGCCACGTGCCGCTGCACGTCACCAAGCGCTTAGTGACATGCTCAACTTCTTTGTGAAGATATGAGACTTAAACATTAGCAGTCAAAATACTAAAATAAATAATAAACTACTTGAAAGTATTATAAATTAAAAATTCAAAAAATCAATTATTCCTTATCTGGATATCAATGGCTACTATCAAAAGCAGCCATTGATATCCAGATATTAATTTATATAGGTACCTAGCCATCTATATACAGCACAATGACTTAGCCACAATTTTGTCAATCTCTTGGTTTTTTGACTACATTTTTTAATACTGTGTAACACGTCAAATGTTATGTGATTGGAAACTTTCATAAACCCATTAAAATATATTTCTATTTTTACTATTCATTCTGCCTGAACATGAAAGATACTACTAAGTATCTAGGTATTCATTTCTTATGAAAGGCAACGGTTACGAAGCTCGAAGGTCACCAGCATTTGTAGATGCCGAACGTTAAAACGCTACAGGCATAAAAATACCTACATAATAAACAAAAAATATTTGAGCCATGAAATCCCGGTTCCCGTCTGAAACTTTCTGATAACAAAGTTTTTTCAGTTTCGCGTGCCAATATTTTTTTCATCTTCCACACTTAATAGACATAACAGACCCTATAAACATGTTTACAAGAAAAACATGCACCAAAAATGGCAAAATATTCTGAGGTCGAAAAGTATATTCCTCTTCACGGGTCATTGAAAAGACATTTAAATACGGTTCGGTAAACCTGAAAAATTAAGAATAGATGGTAAAATATAGGGATACCCACCGAACAAAAACCTTTTTATTTAATTGACTAATAAAAAGAAAACCACTTGAAATCAATTGGTACTGTAAAATATTGTTACGGACGGGGTAACGGGATTGGACGGAAACACTGAGTAGCACTGATGACACTTTATTCAACTTCACACACACGACGCGTCGTTCAATTTCAACGCGGACAACACCAACACTAACGTCTTTTGCACTGCATTTCACTGCACTTCACTTCACTTCACTGCACTATACTTTCACTTCACTTTATTTCCCTACTACTTCTTTCTTCCTTTTACTTCTTCCTTTTCTTCTCCACTTTACCTCTTCTCAACTTTCTCTCTCGTCTACACCGCCTTGTATACCCCTAGGAATGTTCTAGATCCACAAATTTCGATCTTCATTTCATTATTCAATTTTATTTTTTATTTTTGTAGTATTAGTCGTTATCTAATTAATGTTTTTTTTAAGTTCAGCTGAGAATTTATTGTAAGGTTTAAATACAATTGCATTAAAAATAACTATACCTAAGTGGCTATTTATACATAAATTAAAACAATAATTTCTATACTTACATAACTAACAAATAAAAGGCAATACATAAAAAAGTAAAAGCAAAATTTAAAGGGCGTCATAGAAATCCTCCACATCGCCATCAATTGGAAGCGTGCCCAGAATGCTGGCAGCATTGCCACGTTGTATTGCCATACAACGTGGCAATTCTGCCAGCTGTTGGCGTGTCGTGAAATACGACCTGCGCTCTTGCTGAATGACAGACTATGGTGACGAAGGCTGTCGACAGCCGCTCTCTCTATGTTGGACGAAGGCAGTGCCTGAAGCCAAAGCCCCGACTCCCACTCTCCCACAGCCAGCAAACGAGCACGCTCTGCAGCATTGGACGACGTACTTAAGAGATTTTCTCGTACCACGCTGCAAAGCGGCCCGTCCCACTGCCTCTAAGAAGTAACTCGGTGCTTGGACAAGCCATTCTCCAAGCATTCATGGCATCGGTCTTACACGGCACCTCAGAATTGACCAGTGTGGGTGCTAAAATTTTCCTGGTCAATTCTTCAGTGCTGTGGACCGAGGACAGGAATGCTGGTAAGCTTACGTCGGTAATTTTGCGAACGCCAAGGCCGCCCAGGCGTACAGGCAAAGGCGCTTGTAGCCACACTCGGTCGTTCAGGGCCAGATTTAGGATTTTGCTTAAAGTAATTTGTATAAGTTTGTCAATTTGGGCGAGTGTAGATGGGTTTTTCCAAAAAGGGGAAGATTGAAAAGCGTGTGTAAATTTAGGGACAAAAAGACAATACTTGAAAATAGTAAAAGCCGAATGCATATTAATTTTGAGTAATCTGTCTGAAATATCACTAAAATTTTTAATTTTTCCCGTATAAATGAATCGAAACCTTCGTCTAATATTGGGGACCCAAGGAGGCGAAAAGCACTTTTTTCAACGTGATTGGGAGCCAGATGTTGAAATTTAGAATGTATTTTGGATTTGTCTAAGTTATCGTTATTGAAAATTTCGCATTTACTGGGATTAAGTTTTAGGCCAATGGATTTAAATTTTGACTTTAGAATGAGTCGAGGCCACCAGCAGACCCACTTTGAAAGGAGCAAACGGCTGCAACCACGTCCTTGGCTGTAATACTGAGGCAATCTGAAACAGAGTCAGGTGGGTCAGGAAAGGAAAGATTATCTCCTGGCGCTGGATCCTTGCTCTGGAGACTCGCGAGTGTGTCTGCAGAGCAAGGCGCCACCACATCGCTGCTAAATAGGAGCCTGGACGCTCCCCTGATGTCACTTTCCCTTAGTTTGGTTTCTACGTGGTGGTAGATAGTACTGTTACGGTATGGATAGGGTGTATAGTGCTGTAATTTTGACGCCGAAACATTGTAGTTTTTTTTATTTTGGTTGTTAGTGTTTTTTATAGCCGATCATGTTGTGCGTGAAAAATTCTGTAAGGGAAAGTGAAAATTTGCTCCCAAGCCGTTACTAAATTCTCCCGTACCACAAGACCTATGCACTGTGCTAGATTTTGAGCCACTGAAGGCCTTGCCCCACGAGGAATTCGTTTGATAACCGGAATTGAATTTTTTAATTTACCCAAATATTGCCAAATAGGAATTTCACAGGAGACTCTTTACATCTGGTGTTTATGAACTATACCAAAATGTACCTTTAAGCCCCGCTCACCTTTAAAATAACGTGTCTGGGAGCAAATAAGGCAGCGCACCAGCGTAGTCGATGTGCAAGGTAGACTGACACCTATTTCTGCAATAATTGTTTTTCCATCTCCTGTCTCTTTTTAACCTTTCTATTCCTTCCTGAAGTTTCTAGAATTTTCTAATTTTTACTCGAAATATTTAAATAATCTTTTTTTTAATATTTACCAAATATTCATAAACATTTTCCAAATTTCATAAAACCAAAATCTACATTTCTGTTATGACTGGGATTTGAACCCACGCCCTCAGAATGTGAACGGGATGTGTTATCCGCACGGCCATTGCCTTGTTGTCAATGACTGGTGAATTTGGCGAACACTTGACCGAGTGTATACGTCATTGACCTAAAAACTGTTTTTTCCATATAATAAAATAGCAACGACAACCCAGCCTACAAATATAAAATGTAAAATAGTCTTCAAACCTCTTTGCTAATTGTTGTGTTTGACGACCGGCTAGTTTGTGGTGTAGACGTCAGTAGTCCTTGACAACCGTAGTGATGACAGTTTGACATGACATTGGCCGTCACAATATGAAAATGTTCTTTGATAACCTCTCGGTCAAACCGTGGCTCTGACATTGGCAAAATCATCGATCCTACCGATAAAAAAACGCGTCTCGTATTTTGAGTTTCACCAACATTTTAAATAGCCGACACGAATAGCTGGACTGAATTCTGATTAACAACGGAATTCAATATTCGAATTATAGATAGGTCTGTAGATTTTAGATTCGTTTTTGACAGTTATTGACATAAACTCCATACAAAATATGTCAAACACAAATCTAAAATCTACAGATCTATCTATAGCTCGAATATTGAAAATGGCCGTTAGCCAGTTCTATTCAGTGGATACTTGAAAAGAATTGTACCGAAATTTCTCAAGAGATTCCCTTTTACGCAACGCCGAGTAAATCTCTGTGAAAGCCAAACCAAACATGATACCTAGAAATTTTTAGATTCTTAAATTATTTTTCAGAATATTTTAGAAACTTATGACAGCTATTCAGTTTTACCCTTTGTATTTTATATGGGTAAAATAACAAGGTTACCACTCGCCAGTGTTCTTTGGTATGTCGATTGTAAATTCGGCTATAATATACGACTTTCATCATTTGTGAGCTTAGGTTTTCGACTAACAGATGTAAATGATATACCTGATATTCTAAACTCTAAAATAACGGGCGAGTGCGCCCACTGAAGGAACGTCTTAACTGAATTCGTTATATATCGAATCTAACATCAAAGTCCAATCTACGACCAAATAAAGATTTCGTTGACCAATACACCCGTTATAGTATTACGCAATAAATCTCATTTATATAAGTCTATACAAATTACATGCTTCGCATAAAAAGTTATCTCTAAGGGTCGGCGCAAACGGGCCACCGACCACAGCCACTGGTGGCCAGCGACAGCCACTTACACTTTTTCATATATTTTACTTCTGTAGCGAGTGGCTGCCACCAGCCACACGTGTGTGGCGCGTCGATACAAAATATATGAAAAAAGTGTATTAAGTGGCTGTCGCTAGCCACAAGTTGCTATGGTCGGTGGCCGGTTAGCGCCGACCCTATGTTACGTGGAGATCCCCAGCAATTAAAAAACAAGGAGAACTTTTATCCCTAGCGTAACAGTCGCCTTAGTTTTCTTTGTAACTCGTATAATATAAGCCATATTTTACGGTTGTTGACAGTTGTACATAATCCTGATTCGGCCGGAGCGCAATGTTCGGCAGAGCATAATGCCGGTCCGGTACAGCCGCAAGCCGCCGCCGACGCAACCCTTGACATATCCAGCTAATAATTTTAAAAGTAAGTTGTTAATTATTCTGTGGTCCATTAAGGTGATTTTACAGTGACAAAGTTAAATTTTCACACACCTACATACAATCATTACATAATTATATCCTCGCATCACAAGGCCTGAAGTAGTATTAGTCAGCTAAGTATAAAAAATTTCGACAGTTGGTTCCTTCTAAAGGTCGTAGGCCAAGAAATGATTTTTTAAGTAGATAGGTGTTAGAAGTTTGTTTGAAAACTCGCTCGTTTTGAAACCTGTTTTTATTAGAGTCTAAATGAGAGTGGCTCTGTGAGGCAAGAATTGAGGCATTTGTTTTTGCCATATTAAACTTTATGACGGCAAGCAGTAGGTACTTACTTTAAATTGTCTTTCAGGATATATACCACGTACCTTTGGAGTAACCGATATTTTGGCACTGTTGCAAGCGCCATATTCACGGATGTACTGAATATATCCCAAAAGAAAATTTAAAATAAGTTTAAATGACCACGAAAGTTTAAATTCCTATAAAGCAGTAGGAATTTATTGCTTTGTTGAAAAATACACAAATCTCGTACTGATCATCAACATCAAAAGTACAAATTACCTCGTAATAACGTAGTATTTCTAAGGTTCTGCGATAGAAGGTGTTTAAATAGAATTTCTGGATTGTGAATGCTAAAACAGCTCTTCATACCTAATGGTCAATTGTCCACTTATATCATCAAATCTTATTTCAGAAGCACCAACCACCGACAAAGAAACCCAGACAGACCCCGCCGATTTCAAACTCATCAACGGCCAAACAATACAGCTCATTAACGACAATGATAAGAAAACATCAGACCAGCCGACAGCCGACACAAAACCAACGTGCAACAACATCAAAGAAATAAGTACCAATGATAAGTCTAGCTACACTCATGTACCTAATGATAAAGCAGACACCTTATAGCAAAGACATTCATCAAGATCACTCATCGAGTACACAAACAAAAATAACAACACTAGTTTTAAAAAAAAAAGTTGCTCATGTAAACTCAAAGAAAGAAAACCCGTAGTAGTTTAATATTAACAATGTATTATAGTAGGATGCTTTCGATGTACATACAATATTACGCTTAAAACATTTACCAAATCAATATTGAATATGTAAATAGAAAATGTTAATAATTTTTTTCAATCATTAGAAAATTAAATTTATGTAAATATTCGGTGTGTAAATATAATGAAGAAGACAAATAGTGATGTTTATTGTATATACTCCTAAATGGTATTTAAACAACGTTAAGCATATCGTTTGATATATAAAATATGTAAGTTATATTAAAGGCTACCTAACATGTGTAGATAGAGCCTCTGAGCCAGGAGAGTAACGACAAAAATATTTAGAGTATAAATAATTTTAACTTAAAAATTATATCAAATGTTTTAATAACTTCGAAGTAACTCGGCAATTCTACTTACGTTTTTACAGTTTGTTTGTCATAAAAATGTTACATTCCTGTTAGTAAAATAATATGTTATTTTAGTTTAGAAGAAGAATTGCCGAGTTGCAGTAACTCAGCAATATGTCTTATGAAATACATATCAAACAATGTTGAATTTTATCAATCTACTTTAAAGTAAAATTTTGCGTAAAATGCTGTAATTAATTGTTGATAAGTTTATTAATTATAATTGACATTGTCGCTACTTTCTTGCTCTCTCTGCGCGTGTTACGAACATACATTTGAAGGATGTAAATACTAAGAGCATATTTACGAAAATAAACAGTTTGATGTTAATATGGTATTTTATTAAATAGTTATTCCCTCTGATAAAACATAAAATTGTTAATATATAACAACGTCTCATTATAGCAAAATAATGCAGTCAGCTTTCTAATGACTGAAGAAGCAATCAATCTCATGCTACCCAAGGAGGACAGTTTGTAAAATTCATATTACTCTCTGTGTCAATCCAACTAATCGTCTGCCTAAAGGATTACTAGCACTTAAATCAACTTACATCGTACCGCGATCAATGAAAGTTCAACGAACTAATTGTTCTGGAATCGCATTGATCTGACTTTGAGATGGAGCCATCAGTGTACGGAATGTCTGCTGATTAGAGCTGTTATTATGGGAGTTCTGTGGTGTGGGCGCACACCTCTGACTTTAAGAAGTTATGTGTGCATTAAAAATGTTAATTATCGCTCGCTTAATAATGTGCCCGGAAGATGGCAATAGGCTCGCCCGCTATTACATTGGGGGCGAAGTGTAGGTGTTTAATACACCTCAGCCTACCCCTTCGGGGATAAAGGCGGGAAGTTATGTTATGTTCTGTGGTAAGCAGACGTGGCTATTGTTTCCATTACATGGACAAGGCCAAGAAAAGTCATCCAAACGCTGCTATCTAGGCTGTATGAAAGGGTAGCGGTGACATATAGAACAATCGCCGTAATGAGATAAAAGTACAATTGGGACTTGTCGACTGACTTGTGATAATACTACAATTGAAAAATTCGTAGCTGTTCTCAGTGAAAAAATATGAATCACTAACTCTTTACAAAAGTTAAGTTTCTTATTCAGGCCGGACTGTAATCGTTATCGAGGGACGACAGTCATTATCATGTCATTTTTTTCTACTAGGCAGCATCGCCACTCGACTTAAATAATAATCATGATGTCATCCTAGAGACGTCCACTGCTGGACATAGGCCTCCTCCAAGTTTCTTCACACAGGCTGATCTTGCGCCGCCCATAGCAATCGTAAGTATATTTAAATACGATGGAAATAATTATTGTAAAGCCAGCTATCAATATTATAGTTTGGTACCTAGTTAAAACGAAAATGAGCTTTTTATCTCTAACACCGTCAGGATACCTACTTAAAATTAAATAGCAATTTGTTGCGACATTAAAATCAGGGCCACACTATAATGTTATCAGTATCGTAAAATGGGATCACAATATAATACATAAAAGATGGTTTAGCCTAAAACGTTTACGATTAAACGAGTTTGCCAAATAAATTGATAAACAGTAGGTAGGTAAGTGAAGAGCCTTATTCAGTAGAAATGCGACCAGTTTAGAAGGAGCTCCACAGATCTTTTATGCCGGGAGTATAGTGAAATAAAGCTGAGTTCTAGTAAACTGGATGTTTTGTACGCCCTGAGTCGAATCTCGTGTAATTCATTAATCCCAGTGATTAGTAGCCAATATCGGGGTATCGAGGTTAATTTGCAAAGATTTAGTTTATTATATTTATAGAAAAGCCCCCTGCACGAATTTAACTGTGAAGTATCTATCATTACAATACGTAGGTATCTAGGCAAATTTTATTGTAGCCTGAACCATTTCAATTTATGGCTAACTTTACTGGCATTTTGTAAAATAAAGGCAAAAGATTTAGTAGTAGGTTTAAAACAATTGTAGAACAAGTCTGGGAATTTGAAAACAGATATTTTCGAACCTACAGCCCTTAAAGTGTGGTCCCTCAGTCCTCACACACTAAAAGCCAAAGGCCCAATTCTTCTAAATAAATATATTTTCGATATCATGTCAGTGTCATTCTTACGTCAAGGAACTTCGTTCCAATAATGAACATTAGATTACAATGATAAATTATCAATACTAGAGGGCGCCCAGTGGTCGAAATTCAACCATAATTTATTGAAATGTGAAATTTCTACATTATTAAGATTGTAGGTATTGTCTAGACTACAATCACAGACTTCTCCGTACAACACAAATAAAAAAAAAAACCTTTATGAAATTACTGGAACGGATATTAGTGTTCTTAGTAATAAATCTCTGAAATAGGGACTATATAAAAATGTCATTCAATTCAAATTCATTTATTTTGCTAAAACATTGTAGTGAGTTGTTACAATAGCATAATTATAATAAGAGACAACATATTTTGCTGTTGCTACGTTGATTGTATCTCAAAGCCCCCACGACACAAGATTTATTCTTAGTGCGAAAATTGTCTCTAAAAATATATTTACTTGTTCTTGTCCATACAAATAATCTCTTTGCATAACATGTCCATACCAAGCCAACCGATACTTTTCTTCACTTTTAGTCTATGGGCACCACTTTTCAGACTGCCTCTTACATACTCATTCCTTCTAATTTTGTCCATTCTTGTCACTTCACACTTCATCCATCGTTACATTCTCAACTTTTCTGCAATGTACCAATAATAATCCTTCAGTCTGTGCTTCAGTTACAGCGTCCTATTGCCATCATGCCAGAACCCTATTGCAGTATGACCATTTGCAAGTACTATATAAATAAAGTTTTAAAATATGAGAAACGCTAAAAGTCTGAAAACTTACTAATACCAGCGATCTCACATTGATACATAAAACCAATAGATGGCAAATGTATTATATCACTCTTAATTCACAAATAGCTCAATACTTGCGCATTAATAGATTTTCAATTAAAGGAGATGGTCCACTTTTGACCCAGTAATCGATACGAACAAGCTATATGCTAATCCATTACTTAGAATCAAAGAACTAACCCTACATAAGCCGCAGTTCCCAAATCCATGGGGTATGGGAGTTATAGCCTGACAAAGTATGTATGAAAAATCATTATTTACGTAGGATTTTCTTAACTTTAGTGTCGAAGTCAGTGATTCTGTCGATTATATTAGCTAGAAACATTAATGGCTGCACAATAAACAACAACAGCTGTAACACATCCGGCCTTTGTTACCTATTATTTTGTATTAAATATGATTCAATCGATGAGATCGAAATAACCTCTACCAATTGACCGTTCTATTGTTACCTTACTTATTATATTGAGCCTATAATAGCATGTATATTGTTATATACAAGGAATGTATAAAAAAGTATGCACTTTAATTATTGTTTTTTGGTTGTAAAGTTATTTAATTATTTTCGATATCTACTAATATATTGTGGTCTAAAAATTCAGCAGGCTGTGTGAGATTTTCTTCGTATCTGCCCAGGCTAGATAGTAAACAAAACTAATTATATGAGAACAACTACCTAATGTACGGCGACCATGTATGCAATTGCAACAATATTCCGAGATCCTGTCTTCGTTGTATAAAATGTAACATAAGTAAGTTCTCGAATGGACGTGCCTTGAACGGATTCGACATCTTATCAGGGTTTGTTCTCCTTCACTGTCGTTTAACCTTAGTTGGTTTGGGTGTCTGTATACTTCTATTAAAAAGACTCCAGTTTCTCTGATATGCTCACTGCAGAACGATCTTGCAATTTTGACATGGTATGTGCCAATAGAGAACACAACCAGCTGGTCAGCGCTCAACCTTGGGAAATCAGATATGTCTGGGTGTGTTGCATCCATCCGTGACAGAAAATCCTAAGTAAATAATGATTTTTCATACATACTTTGTCAGGCTATAACTCCCATACCCCATGGATTTGGAAACTGCGACTTATGTAGGGTAAGTTCTTTGATTATAAGTAATCGATTGCCATATAGCTTGTTCGTATCGATTGACATTGATTTTTGGGTTTTTGGTCCATACATTTTGGACCTTCTCCTTTACACAACCATAGAATGAAAGCAAAATTTCCCGCGCGCGGCGTTCTGAATTCAAACTTGATGATATCTGCAATTTTGTTTTTTTCCTACGGATAAGACTTATAAATAATACTTACTAATAAAATACCATACATATATGTAATAACTAATAAGTGTATATTTCACGCGTAAATATTTTATTAATTTATACGCCAAGATAAATATATTGTGAAAATACTAAATTTATTAGGCAGAATAGGACAAATCTTGAACAAAAAAGTACATACCTAAACGTAATAATTATTTCAGTTTGAAACTCTTATTTAAATAATAAAAATGTAATAAATGGATTATTCTTATTATATTTATGTACATATGTGCTTTATCGAACGTGTAAATAAAATTTGCCAAGATAAATAATTATATTGTAAAAATATTTTGGGCAGAATAGAACAAACATTGATAAATAAAAAAGGATTGTTTCTTTTTTTATTTCATAGATTTTCTTTTTTATTTTTGCTGCATATTATTATTTTAATTTAATGTAGTTTTAAGTAGGTACTTATAATTGTCTTATTCTAAAATTCATTTAATACTGTAAAATGGTATCCTAAAAAATATATGTATAAAATAATGTTATATTTGAACTATTTTCAGTTAGAAAGTCCATGGCGGATAGGTCTGTTTAAATATTATTGTGGTAGAAAGTTTTTCATTTGCTTTTGCTTCACGTGTTTATACATAGATAAAATGTAAAATGAATGGACTTTTCATCAATAACTTTATCATAACGCGCCTAAAGAAGTATAACTTCAAAAAAGTTGACACAGTAAAAGGATGCCAAATGATAATTGGATGAATTATATTATGATGTTCAAGATATTCATTTTACTAAAAATGTCCCGTCCGCCATCTTGGATTCCCAAATAGATGTCATTTTCGTTATTAGAATCCAAGAAAACCCTGCAAAATGATACCCATATTAATTTTATTTAAAATATCCCATCCGCCATCTTGGATTACCAAATAGATGCCATTTTCGTGTCTAGAATCCATGAAATGATACCCATATTAATTTTATTAAAAAATGTCACGTCCGCCATCTTGAATTTCCAAATAGATGTCATTGTCATGATCTAAACGCATGAAAACCCCGAAAATGATACCCATATTTTTTCTTAATGTCTCGTCCTCCATCTTGGATTACCAAATAGATGCCATTTCCGTGATCAGAATTCATGAAAATGATACCCTAATAATTATTTTTATTTAAAAAAAAAAGTCCCGTCCGCCATCTTGTGAATGTAGAAATTAAAACTTCTCCCGTGAGAATTTTGTGTCACACATGCGCACACATCGTAAAATTTCACTCTCATATTTTTTTCATAACGCGTCTTAAGAAGTATTACTTCAAAAATACTAACTCGCTTAGGCAGAATAGGACAACCTTGAACAAAAAGTATATATACATGTATTACTAACCTCTTTTCAGTTTGAAAGTCTGTGGATCCATAATCGTAAATTAAAAAGTAACATTGTATACGTATACGATGTTAAGCATGTGTGTGTGCGAAATCTAAGGTAGTAGTGGTATCGTATATTTTCATTAAAATCATGTATTTCTAATGCATATTTTATAAAAGTATATGTATTCCGCACACCTTCTGCATGTAAGCAATAAGTGTGCCAAATTTCATAATCCTCCGTTCGCGCATTTATCGTAAAAAGGGATCACAAAATTTCGCTTCACGTATAAATATATAGATGTAGAATAAAATGTCAGTTATTATCAATTTAAAATAAATAAAAAAAAGTAATGATTATAATATGTCAGTTCAAAAGTATTGGAACATGAATTATTTAGGTATATTCAGTTTATGTCTTAAGCCGTTAGTCATCATCATCAGCCTTTAACAGTCCACTGCTGGACTAGGCCTCTCCTTTGAAAGGAGGAATTGGCCTACTACCTATACCACGCTGGCCAAACGGGTTGGTATAGGGTTTGTATCAAGTTTTCCTTCTCTTGCAGTGATGTTCTCTGCATAATTGTTCCCTTTGTCGGCTCTTACGACACCCATGGGATGATATGGGGTGGTGACATTCCGTATTCTTAATCCGTCACCACACGGACAAGCCGTTAGTATGTCATTAAAAATTGTACGAAATGTATTATTCAGTTGTGCTAATCCATCGGCAAATAAGTCTAGTTGGTGGTGCTGAGCAAGTATGTCCCCGATAGTGTGGAGTGCGCGGTTGGTGGGCGCGTGTCGGCTGCGCTCGATGCGCGTGGCGGGCCGCTCCAGCAGCCGTGTCGGCGCGGCGCTACTTGACCCACTGAATCCATTGATATGTTCCCGGGGACCAAAATACCCACTTGCGACAGTATTTGGGGACCATCAATTCTATTACGAATTATCGACAAATATTGCGTGACTTGAGACATAGCCCTCCTAAATCTCAATGTTTCCATGTCGACCATACCCGAGACGAATAAAGAAGGGTATAGGTAGGGATATTATCCGTACTTTTTCTTGTATATCCATCGATCAAATTTAGGTTGAATTTTTTCGATCATAAGAGCATATTTTTCCTCATAACGATTCCAATGGCGAATCTCTTCTTACAATTTACAATGTTTGTCTGGCAAGGGGTTAAAACTATCAAGAGTGTCTGGCTAGTGAGGAAACATCATCTACTTATTACCCAAGTATTATATATAAAAATTAGCTTTTATACTATAACATAAGTAAAATTATAATTTCATGAACATGTCTGGCAAGAGGTTGCCACGATGTTAAGTGTCTGGAAAAGAATAACGTGATTTTTAATGATATTCTGAAGGTAATACCGAAAAATTGGACTTTATTATTTGATGTATTTAGATCGGTATTTTAGACACCTTTTTTACCGTTTACCTGCCAAAGCCACTTTAACCCAAACTCCGTAATGGTCCGTCGTTCTTACCTGTGTTGGGAGCATTCACTGACAAACTTTCAGCTTTTATAAAATAACGTAGGTCTGGGGTTCACGGGCTCTTGCTCTATTATTACCTAAAACTCACAGTTAAGTTTCATCTGTGTTGGAACAACTAACACGGACGGGACTGCGTCACTTCTACGTAACATTTACTATTCAATATTAGTTTGTTTTGTTTTTCGTGTGAGTGTGTGGCCAACTCTGGTGTCGGAGTTTTCAGACCGCCCTAAGGCCTCCGACATGGCCTAACGATCCTTATCCTTAGACAAGAACCGGGACTGACAGCTTTACGTGCCCTCCGAAGCACGGTAGCGCTCAGATGTAAATGCCACACACGGTCACCCATCCAAGTGGTGACCTGTGCAAGCGTTGCTTAACTTTGCCGATCTGTTACGAATGGCAAGTCAAGTCTCGCTATGAACGCTACATACAGTGAAATTTGGAGATAACAGATGCCGAATTCAACGGAATACTTAACTGTTATTCGGTCCTGTGTATATAAAAAATACCTAAGTAGTTTGGTTTTAATATATCATTAAAACCAAACTACTTAGGTATTTTTTAAATCAATATATCATGAAAGAAGGAGAAACATTTGCGTTAACCTAAGAAAATACTAAGATATACCTTTCATTGTTGGATTTGTAGATTAAGACATTATTTTTAAATTGTTTATAGACTCACGCCTGTATCCCCGAAGGGTTGCATTTTTAGGTCCCACGTAATAGAGGGCGAGCCTATTGCCGTACCGGGCACAATACCAGACTCCGTGCTGCTACTGAGAATTTCCTAACGGAAAAACCCAATAACACTTTGCCTGACCTGGGAAACGAACCCGAGACCTCCCAATCCCACGCACACATTTATGCCGCGAAACCAACGAGGCAGTCTGGCTTTTTTTATTAAAGTTTATATTAAATTGTTTTAGATTTTATCTTTTGTAGCTATTACAATAGATAGTCATAAATATCATAGATTTGCGTTTTTGTGGGGCTTTGAATTTATCACGGTACAATCTAGTTGTGTAATTTTACTAGCGACTAGGTTCAGAGTAAAAATAATTTATCAAACTCAATTGAAAGCATACAATTTGTGAACATGCCAGCAGTGTACTTTTATACTAGCTAATTGTTTAAAAGGAAAGCTTAAGTTCTTTATAATCGACCTATTGGAACGTTGCATCATCCAGGAATAACATGAGTTACGAGTACATATTTTACTTTGGCAATCTCGAGGATTTTCAAGCAGAACTGCACAGACAGGTGAAGTCACCAATAATGGTTGCCTATTCAAAACACCCCAGCGACCACCCGGAAATAATCTTTCTTTGCATTACTCGGGGACATAAATATTTGTATAAATATAACATTTACTGCAACTATGGCAGCTTATACGACAATCTGATTCTGAAAATGAACTATTTCATGTTAAATCAAAGAACACATTAAAATATAGGGCTAAAGGAAATCGGCAGGGGCTTAACATTTTTGGGCTCAGCCATCAATGGATAGAGACAAACTTCAAACACTTTTCACTGAACGCCGCTATTGACCTGTATCTACAAAGGTTACAGAAGCGATTGAAATGAAATGTCCATTTTTTTTTATCGCAACTGTTTGTTTGTTTTTGTTTTACGTGTGAGTGTGTAGCCAAGTCTGGTGTCGGAGTTTTCAGACCGCCCGAGGGCCTCCGACATGGTCTAACGATCCTTATCTTAGACAAGAACCGGGACCGACAGCTTTTACGTGCCCTCCGAAGCGGTAGCGCTCAGATCTAAATGCCACACACGGTCACCCATTCAAGTGGTGACCTGTGCAAGCGTTCCTTAACTTTGCCGATCTGTTACTATCGGCAAGCCAAGTCTCGCTATGAGCGCTACTCTCGCTATGAGCGCTACGCGACGATGAGTTCAAATGGTCAAATCGAGATTAAAATAAAAAACTGTAAAATAATCAAGTCAAAACTTATTTTTCTTATCCATTAGGCTCTTTTCAGAGCGTACTAAATGTAATTAATGAAATGTCAATAGCAAATACGTCAACCTAGTAAATACCAAATACGTCCCTTCGCTTCAATCTAGAGTCAAAAATAAAATGTGTCTGTATGCACCTTTATATATGTAACTTGTTTATAGATGTGTAGTTATACACATACAAGGTTATCTCCAGTGAAGTGCAAAGCTCTTAGGAGGTAGTTTTAGTAGTAAAAGTTTAATTTTGTAGGCCACAGTCACGTATAGCTAGCAGTATTATCGCTGACGTTTCGACCGACTTACATACAGATCAAATATTTATTTCATAATTTCATAAATTTTTATTTCATATTTTAATTCCCAATAATGAAGTCTAATTAGAAATATAAAATTATTGTTGCACTTCAATAAGTATTTCATTAAGTAAATAGATTTATTCATATTTTCCTTATTTTACTACAACTACTTGCATTTGCTCACATAACTTTTAAATAAAATTTAAATGAATTGTATGGTTTTAATTGGACTTCAGATTGGAAACTGTATAATATTGAATGAATGTTTTGTAAGGCTTAATCTGTTGTCTATTCCTGTACCTTTTTAATAAAAATAAAATGAAATACTCCACTTTGCGCGAACATGGGTGCTGTAATAAACTGACACTTAATTTAAAGCATGGCATATCGCTATCCCATTAGCTTGCGGCGGTTAGACAGGAGAGGTAACTCTCGGAAGATGATAATTAAGTCATTTGTACGAACGATTATATGAAAAGCATACATTTGAGCATTATTGACTTAAAAATAAAACCAACAATATAAAATATATAACATGTATTTTTACTTGCTCAGTCAGAGATATTCAAGCATGAATCTATAAAACACGTTAGTGTACACTACGACCGACGAATCATGGCGGGTCTGAAGCTAGCCTTAGGGGCGGAACATATCTGACGGAAGATCCGTCGAACGTATCTTCGGTCGCGTATATTCCGTCAAATGAGTCGGTACACATCTGACGGAAAATGCGTCGAGCGTATCTGCACACATTTGCCAAAAGCGTGGCTATTATGCACACATATAAGTTTGTTCGTGCAGGGCCGTACTCAGGGCAGCTCAATATTTTACTGTCATATTCTTTTACCTGATCATTTTTCGTGTTCCCTGATGTTATGTAGTCACTGAAGTCCGGTAGTTATTGATATTGTAATTCGAGTTTGACTATTAAAAATATGTCGGACTTAAGAGATTTTTATAGTAGCCAACAAGCGTTATTTGAATATATTTCCTATATAGGTATGGAGGTTCAAAATTAAAAGACGATGATTCGATTTGGTTACGGTTTTTAAGAAAATTTATATAAATGATATAGAAGGGGTTACAGTTGCAGCGCATGACACAAAATGTTTTCTATGTAGGTATTTTAATATATAAGGTTTGGAAATTAAAAGGCGTAGCCGTGAGATTTATTGCCTGTTCATTCTCATGGTTCTAACTTCTACGCCTCTACGTCGCATTAACTGTAAATGTAGAATCTTTGGTTAAAGTGGGTTTTGGTTACAAATCCGCCTGATCTTAAGCGTACATGGAGTCCCATAGCAAAAGTCATCATGCCAATAAAATATTAATAATAATGGCATGATGCACCCTAGCTTTTAGGTATGACGTGATTAATGTTACTAACTTTTCTTAAATTCTCAGTGCTGGTTTTTAGGTATTTTTTAGAAAATATTATTATAATCATAAATAATTCTGCCAGACTCATTACGACGGCAGTAATTCCCGTAGACCTTTAGAACCTCATACCTCAAAATTGGCCTACGAACCAGGCTAGCAAGTATGCGTACACTCATAGCACATACTAACACTACACTATTCTACACATTTCGTTTCTGAAAAAATAAGTAAGGTCTGGCGGCCCTGGAATCTTACTCTACTACGCGTCACTCAAAATCACCGATCTGGGAATGACATGGATATGGTATGTCCAATACCTACGAATTTAGCGTGCATACCTACGAAATTAGCGTGCATACCTACGATATGTTGGGCAATTTAAAATGGCTGCCATTTGGGTTGTACTCCAGAATATAATCGATATCGATATGGAGCCGGTCAGAGGAAAATAATAAATTTTTGTAGTAAGTTACTTCAGTTAGTTTAAATCTTTTGCCAGATTAGTTTATTTCATAATGCAAATGTGGGCGAACATGGCAAAGCGAAGGACGACCCTTGTATCAAACATGTAACAAAATATTCTCTGAAAGCCAATATCGATACTGTGTCGCTGAGAAAGTACCGGACATGAATGGCACCATACATACGGTAATGAAACACACAGCCTGAAGCACTGATTCATCTGGTTTTTAGACATATTTATGCACAAAAACAAAATTATTATGTTTGATATACAACGATTTCACAGCAGATTTACCACAACCCTAGGAAAAAATATGGCGACTATGGCACGAATGACATGTCTAATAAAATATCGTCATGATTAACTTATTCAGTAAACTAGGGCTATCTCTTTTTTCTGACAGAGATATCCCTAAGACAAAACGAGACAACACTATGTTTGGTGGCTTTATGTCGATTTCGAATATATGTGTTTAAAAAAAAACATGGTGAAATGTGGGTGTAATATTACACCTCTGCCTACTCTGCCGGGGATACAGGCATGAGTTTATAAAAAAAAAATATAATAATATATGTGTTTAATGTAATTTTTCTATATGTACTATTTGCCCTATCCATGTATATTCCTTAATCAATGGTCAAAATTCACGTGGTGCGTGGTGCGCGCGACGTCGACGGATAATCCGTCGGTACGCTCGACGTACTAACGGATGTTCGGTCAGGTGTGAAAGGTTGAACGTTTTTCTATACATTTGTATGTATTGGCGTTACGCGACGGATAAAACGCGACGGATCTTCCGTCAGATATGTTCCGCCCCTTTATACTCGTGTAGAAAACTGTTATTGCCAGACTTTATATGTATAATGCACCTCACCTAATAATAGTAGCAGATATTTTAATTGGAACATACACACTATTAAACTAAGATCAACAAACAGTACTGGATACAATGGTGTATCAACTAGGATACTGAAAACCGTGTCTAATAAAATATCAAACCCAATAAGCCACATAGTTTTCGGTATTATACAGAGAATAGTTCCCACGGAATTAAAAAAGACCATAATAAAACGGCTCTTTAAGAAACATGATAAACATAGTATGACTCGTTACAGACCTATAGCATTGATTCCAGTCATGTCAAAAATATTTTAGAAGGTTATCCATAAGCCTGTTAAACAATCGGAAACAAAAGAAGCATATCTGAATGCTGCAGTATTTTTTTTTTGAAAATTGCTTTGACAAACATATAGATCGAACGGATTTTTCTTTAGGTAGACACATCTTTTAAGCCGCAATTAAGAATGCGCGCGTGTTGTATTCCAAATAAGTAGGTGTTTGGAACATGGCACGCATGACGCATGGTATACACCCATGGATAAGTATCCTTGGGTGCATAGGACCTCTATATATCATTATCCAAAGATATATTTTTTTATATTTGCATTATGATAAAAGTTTTATGACTAAAGTTGTAGAGAATTTAATTTGCAACAAAAATCTCGTTCACATATTCTTTTTGCAGCCAGTAATTAACCAGATAATCAAGAAAAACTATCTGGCCGAGAGACAAGAGGTTCGTCCTCACAAATTTGAATCAAGCCGTCTGATAACAACCCTGCAACCCCAAATGTAACTTTTCAATGGACTGTAAATACATTGTCGTGGTCTGTACTCCAAACAGAGATAGTAAAACGAATACTAAGGTGTGACAGCGACACATTATATCGCACCGAAAACTTCAAAAGTAAAAAAGGGATGTACAATGTGTTTGACACTAAATTTAATGGATTTTTATTGATATCGATTAAAATTCATTAGAAAAATATACGAGTATTCAATCTTAATATATAAAATCCTTGCGTTACTGACTGACTGACAGACACGCTACAGCCGAAACTATTGGGCGCAGGAAGCTGAAATTTAGCATGTATGTTCCTTGGGGACCGTAGGGGTGCACTAAGAAGGGATTTCCCGAAATTCCCACGGGATCGGCCAAAACGGGTAAATTTAAAAAAAATGCAGGCGTAGCTGCTGGCGTCCTCTAGTTACATATAAAGCTTTAAATATTTTCCAACTCTTTTCATTTATGTCGTCGTTAATAGATAACTGATATAAGTTAATTTGGTCTTTATACCGAGAAAATAAATACATTTCATTAGATTTGTTTTTTACTAAAAACAAAATCTCACTCTCACACTCAGTTTAATAAATCTATTTTATTTTATACCTTATAGTATTTTGAGTGTGTAAGGTGTGTAATGCATCTCTACCCACCCCTTCGGGGATAAAAAGTGTGAAGTAATCTTATGTTGTTATTTGGATTATTGTAACAAGAATAAATGAATTCAACATTAATTACAAAACTAATCGATTACAATTTATGATTGAATAGAGAGAGATTCTTATACCTTCGTTGAGTACAGACGTGTTGAAAATAAGTATTAAAATAAACAAATAACTTGCTGAATCGTGACCTTATTCGTTCCGGAAACTGTTATACATGTGTATTGTGCATAGGCATAACACGAATATGTCTCGCGCGTAGTAACAAAACTGAAACACAAAATGGACAGCAGCTCCTTCACCAGGAGTAGCAAGACTGTGCACTCCCCGCCTCCTACACCTCCAGCAGGGCCCGCACCCGCAACGAGACCATATGCGCCGACTCATCGTGAACATGTTCACAAAGTGATGCCCACACCGGAGATCCAGTCGTGGATGACTATCATTGAAAAAGCCTCAATGAGATATGTTCTATTGTAGCTGAGGGCAAGATGAACACAGAGCAGAAACTGCGAATCAATTATTTATGCCGTAAAGTTAACAATGCTTAATTTCATATGGCAGTACGGTACCAGTCCCTGAAATATAGAACAGTCCAAGCCTACTCGTCTATACACTATACAATCCCTTGAAGAACAAGAAGACCTTTCACATCAGCTGCAGGAAGTTAAACGGACCGTTGAAGAATCGTCGAAACTTCCCGTTACCACGTCTTTTGCTGATATCATTAAAAAAGTTCCTAACAATTATATTCAGCCGAGTAAATTGAATACTATAACCATTTATCCTGACGATAAATTGAAGTCATGTGAGGAAGCAAAATCTCTCGTTCAGAAAATTATCAGTCCTGAGCAGATGAAGCTTCACGTACGCGGCCTACATAAGATCAAAAACGGCCGCGTTATAATTAGCACTGACACAAAAGACGACATACAGAAACTCAAACAGTCAGTGCAGCTCACGAACTCAGGCCTTAAGATCGACGAGCCTCATAAGCGGAAACCAAGGGTGGTAGTTATAGGAGTGCCCACATCAAAGCAAGAAAAGGAAGTATTTACTTACCTGTACCACCAAAATCTAGCCGATGTGTTGCCAAATTGCAATCTTGAGACCTTTTTCAATTCGGTAAGATTAAGCCACATGTCAGGCAAGAAGGACGGTGAGACCCGTAACTTCATTATAGAAGTCTCTGCAGAAATCAGGAAAGCTCTCATAAGTAAAGATAGAGTGTTCGTAAACTGGTCTTCATGTCCTGTAAAAGACTTTACATTGGTTACTCGTTGTTTTAAGTCCCAGCAATATGGTCATGCCGCTAAGACTTGTCGGGAGGCTACATACATCTGTGGACATTGCGGTGATCGAGGCCACTCTGTAAAAGATTGCACAAAAAAGGCAGACGAACCACAGTGTGCTACATGCCTGCACTACAAAAGCCGAGCAACCATATTACAGGATGCATTGACTGTTCAGTGAAAATCATGGCTGAGAGGAGATACATCAATACCATTGATTATGGAGATACCTAAGTTCTGTGTTTACATAGAACACACCAAACTAATTTTAATAAGACAATATCTATATTATTTCACTAACCATTTTTATAAACTTAATACCTCATTTGAATATTGACCTACTAACATGATATTGTAAATTCATCTAGTTTATAAGTGCACATAACTATTATATAACGTTATAAATAAATGCTAAATTGACTAACACTAATCATAATTATCGTCATTATTCGCGATTCTGCTGACCCGCAGTTTTACAAGTCACTTACAGTTTGGTATAATATGCATAACACGCTAATATATTGATTCTAATATACGATCAATGATTATATTAATAATACGTATCTAATAATTAGTAACTAAGTTTTATTTATTACCTTGATAATATACTATATAAGATAATATACTGTCAAATATTGCAAAATAATATTGCTGTACCTATTTACAAAATTTGTTATGAGGGACCCAACTGCCTGTGATACAGTTTTTAACTAGTACAGGAGTCTGGTGTTCTTTCCAATTCTTTGAAAACTGTAGCCTTAAGTTTAATATTATATTATAAGAATACTATTGTATCTGTGCTTTCTGTAAAATTAATATTATTATTATTATATTATATATATTATAATAAAGTATTAATTTGTATTTACATAAGGTGCATCACTGGCCTAGACAACCGCCCCGCGCACCCCGCTTCGTGACCCCGCGTAGTTCCTAAAATGGATTATTGCGCAGCCTTCTGTGCGAACTTCAGATTCGCCATCGTAAAACGGCTGTACTGTAAAACTGAACTGTCCAACGCATGATATGAAACGAGTTACAAAATGAAGTTCGCAATTCTAGAATGTATTTTTAGCGACAGTACTGGTGACGTCAGACAGTTTCTATCTTTTTTCGGATCGGTGCTACTTTTTCAACGTTGTAAGTGTCCGTGTTGTAGTATCTATAAGTAGGATTGCATCACCATCTCAGCGTACAGATGTCTACAGCTGAACCGGGCTTTCTACGCTGACCGATCTTGACATATTCAATATACATACACTTATCTTCAACAAGTCAGTGGTGTGGATTCGTGCCCAAAATCATAGATATGAGCCACGGATGCGGAGCAGTAGCCCTAAATAATGCGGGTGTAACTGCGAGCTCAGCTGGAAACTAAAATATTAATGCTCCTAATTAATACAGAAAAAAATTAAACAATCGCGAAATAAATGAATTAGATGAACTAATTTCATCTACAATAAGCAAACTTCAGTCTCTTTTACCGTTGAAATATTAATTTCAATACTTGAAAAATAATTGCATCTTTGTTGTAGGTATCATTGAATATAAAAGGAGAAGCCTAAATAAGATTTTCGTTGGTTACATTTAATTTGATTAAATTACATTTTGTTCCCTTGACTGACAAATAAATTCAAATAATTTAACTGTTTTCGGTTTCCTCACTACCCGGGCTCTGTTTGAGATTAGATTCTGCTGTATTTGTTAATAAAATTGTGTACTGCAGAATTACTTAGCAATCTGTTGTAACGAGAGAATTTAAACCAAATAATTACCTGCTTAAATAATTTAGTGGCACTTCAGGATGACAGAATATTAGGAAGTGTGAATGTTTATTTACAGTAAACCTTTTTTCAGATATTTTAAATAAATAAATTTGTATGTAATTTTGGATTTTCGGGACCTTTAAAATAAAGTTAAAATGTAACATTTAGATACATGACACTACTCCGATCATCATCGTTCTATCCGATCCCCGGTAGCATCCAAACAAATTTAAATAATATTCATACTAATGTCTACTATTGTCATAATGTCTATTACTGTCATGACTCATCCCGTGACCACGTATTGAACACAACCAATGGTCTACGGGCAATATTCCTTCGACAGACAAATCAAGCATAAATTTTGTTTTTTGACAGCTTTGTGGCCAAAATCATTCCATTCCACAACTAGGTCTGACCGTAGCAAAATTGGCCGTAAATCAAAAACTCTCACCAATAAGTACTAGAAATGAAAATAAGAGTTGCGAAGTAAAATGAAGGACGAAGTTTTGAACCGAAACCAATTTACCGGCTCTTCCAATGTTTCTGCCAAGAAACCTACATTTTGCACTTTTCTTGCATAAGTCTGCAAGTTGGACGAAGAAATACCTATTTACAAAAATAAACTGGAAAGGAGATTGAACTTTTAAGTTTTGTCTGCAGTATTTCAGTGTCAAAAACTTAGAACACTACTAACTAACGGAATACAGTGTTTGTTTGTTTTCAAAGTAGTTTTTTTCAATAGTCCATTCTAATATTACTATGAAGTGTGTTTGTTGGTTTGTTCTCTTTTTACCCGACTAAGGCGAAGCCAAAAGGAAGTGTAATGTTTTTGGGAGTCTATATATGTATGTATGTTTGTATGTTCCACTGTAGCACCTCAACTACTGCACCGATTTTTCTAAATGGGGTATCAAAAGATTCGTAATAATGGCGCGATAACATAGGCCATATACATTTTATCGAAATTTTCTGCTACGAAAATTTCGACAAAATTATGCGAATCATTACGTGTTTAGTATTAAACGAAAGGTATTGGTGAGTACACTACAAATATGTACATTATATTATACTGTTTCTATCAAAATATAAGTTTTAAGCGCGGTTGTACTTATAATTCGTGCAGTTTAGACGCATTGAGTTACCTATTTTTCTTTCTTTCTTACTTTAAATGTGACAATGTAAATATTGCACAGTTATTTATGCCCATGCCCAGAATATGGAAAAGGATTAAATGAAAAATAAATTTAAAACTATAACCCGACTACGTAAAAAAGTGGGTCTTAAAGGACGAAACTAGTAAATTATAGGCACAGTAATGCTCAAGCTAGAGCCGTGGTCACACCTATTGTATACTAGTGTACATGTAGTCCCCTGTCATGTCTGTTTAATGCAGGTAAGTGTTTCTGGCACCCATAATAGGTGTTACGCGCAATAGGGGCGACACGGCTCTAGCTTGAGTATTACTGTGCTTATACTTTTCTTGTTGCGTCCTTTTAGACCCTCCTTCTTTACGTAGATGGGTTATAGATTTTAAACTTCTTTTTTATGAGACTTTTCAGCAACTTTACTATACCTGACACCTACGCATGTGGCACCGTATGAAATAATTTACTATCTTTTATCTTTTTAGAAGCATGTTTTATAGTAAAAAATAAACATTTTGTAGGAAATTGGCATTATGCACTATTTATGAACCGTGCAAGGAACTAAGCTTACGCCTATGAGATATTTACCTACCTAAATTAATTACAGATTCGAATCAGATAAATAATAGGAGACTATCAATATTGGGCCGTACCTGCTGTAAATCAAACTTCGAATTCGTGTCGGCGTCAGGTTGTAATTATCTAAAACACACAGTTGTGTTTCATCTGTTGGAACAGCTGGCACGGACGGTACCGCGTCACTTCTATGTAGCATTTACTGTTTAATATTAGTGAAATTCGGAGATAACAGATGCCGAATTCGACGGAATGTTTAATTGGCATTCGGACTTATGTAAGATATAATATTATATTTGGATTGGTAGAAATAAGTCATTGCATTTAAACTGTTAATAAATAGACTTAGATTTTTATGTGAGTCATTAAAATTAAATTGTTTTAGATTGTGTCTTTTGTAGCTATTACGATGCATGGTAATAAAGATGATTGACATTCAATAATTTTATTTATGTTTGACATTTCCAATAACTCAAGTGACATTTAATAATTTTATATAATTATAATTTCTTTTTTTGGACATTTTCAAATTGACATTTAATTATTATTATTTATTTAGTGACATTTTAATTAGATGACATTTTATTGTATAATTTTTAATATTATTGTTTACAACATGTATTCAACCTTATGATAAAATGTAAGGAGCAAGTACAATGCGGGAATTAGTAAACTTTTCAACTAATATTAGTGGCAACCTGTCTGGTGGCTTAGGCTGGCATGCTTATGCATACACCTACTGATGGTGTGGAGGCATAATGATTCAGGTCGTGCTGGCTCCCTCAATCAAGGTTGAGCCGTACGATGGCTGTTGAATGCGGGCCATCAGCGGGCTGAGTCAGTTATAAGCGTCAGATGATATCCTGCATTGTACCCGCATCTAAACCTATTATGTCTGGACTTCAAAAAAATATAAACGAAGAGATGAAATGACAAAAAAAGCAATGACTCTGAGTTTGTTTCGGCCTTTCTTCTCAAGAAGTCATTTAGCTAGGAAAAGCCGGCTTCATCTAGAATAGGGTTTTGACATGTATAAGTGTTGTAAACAACCAAAATGCAGAAATAAATATGTCTTTATGTCTTTATGATAGATTTGCGTTTTTGTTGGGCCTTGAATTAATCACGGCATAATTTAGTTGTAATAGTTTACTAGCGACTAGGATCAGAGTTCAAATAATAAATGAAACTCAATTGAAAGCATAAAAGCTGCGAACATGCCAGCAGTGTACTTTTATACTACCTAATTGTTTAAAAGGGATAGCTAAGTTTCTTTGTAATAGACCAGCTATTGGAACGTTACATAATCTTCGACCAATAGATAGAGAGACCTGTATCCACAAAGATTACAGGAGCGAATGAAATTAAATGTACATACACTTTTTATCGCGACGATGAGTTCCAAAGGTTAAATCAAGACTTAAATATGTAAAATACACACACACATACACAACGTCACGCCCCCCATCCCCGAAGGGGTAGGCAGAGGCGCACTTCTACACCCACCTTTCGCCAGATATACCTTAGTCCCACGTAATAAGGGGCGAGCCTATTGCCGTACCGGGCACATTTCCAGACTCCGTGCTGCTACTGGGAATTTCGTGACAGAAAAACCCAATAACACTGCCCGGCCCAGGAATCGAACCCGGGACCTCCCGATCCCACGCGCACATTTATGCCGCGAGACCAACGAGGCAGTCGTATAGGGTTTGATGTCGAGTTTTCCGTCTCTACGCAAAGATGGTATTTGCATCGTGTTATCCCTTAGTCGCCTTACGACACCCACGGGAAGATAGGGGGTGGTGACACTTGTACTCTATGCCGTCAACCACACGGCGTAATAAGTAAGGTACAATAATTATAATTTATATTACCAGAGCAGTAGATTAAAAAATACATTTCCTGTTGCTTGAATATTATCTAAATTTAAATATTATTATATAACTGTCTACCTAGTTTTCCTAAAATAAACAAATAGTTTATGAAGTCATCTTATCTCACTGGATCAAAATCCAGCTATTAGGCTAATTAATGGCTCTTAAAGGATGTAATTATAATGGTGGGATTGCAAATCCGATACCGTAACCACTGGCATCTTGCCGCTTTAAGCAGATTGTAACAAAGATAAATGTTTGCCATCATTATCTGCACACCGTGAGCTCAGCCTAACCGATTGCTCAGCAGTTAACTTTGCCACAGAATGGTTCAACGTAACTTTCTTACAACCAAGAAAGAAAATTTGAAAATTAAATTGACGACCGGTTGGCGCCGCGGGAGTGTAAGCGACTGCTACGCCGAAAGGTCGCGGGTTCGATTTCCGCTCAAGTCAAACGTTTGTGTGCATGAACATGGATGTTTGTCTTGGTATGGGTGTTTCTATGTATAATATGTATGTATTTACAAAAAAAAAGTATGTGTATATGTTTATCCATTGTCTAGTACCTATAGTACAAACTCTGCTTAGTTTGGGACTAGATGGTGTTGTGTGAATGTGGTAGAATTTTATATTAAAAAAAATGCTGGGAAGGCACAATACTAACATAATTACGCACTTTAGTCACGGCAATGCATTATTATAACATAAAATATTTCTTTAATTTGTTTATTTGAGGTTTTAACTTAAATCTCAATAAACAGATATTAAGGCTGCCTTGTTGGTCTCGCGGCATAAATGTGCGCGTGGGATTGGGAGATCTCGGGTTCGATTCCCGGGTCAAGCAAAGTGTTACTGAGTTTTTCCGTTAGGAAATTCTCAGTTGCAGCATGGAGTCTGGTAATGTGCCCGTTACGGCAATGCTCGCCCCCTATTACGTGGGACCTAAAAATTCATGGCGAAATGTGGGTGTAATATTACACCGCTGCCTACCCCTTCGGGGATACAGGCGTGAGTCTATAATAATAATAAAAAAAAAGATATTAAGACATAATCACTGAGCGAGACTATAAGACTGCTACGCAAGGGAATTAGGGTTGAAAAATATTGCGTGTACCACTGACTTTCGGACATTATGTTCATGTTTTTTTTATTATCACCTTTATGCTTAAAAATTTATTCACAGTGTTCTTGAAAGAAAAATGCTGACTGCTTATTCGCTCCTGACCAGAAAAGTCGACTGTGACCTAAGTACCTAACGCTTCTCACATCGCTAAAACAAGTATAATTAAAAAAAAATTAAATTACCAACATATTCCTTTTCTTTCATTCTTACATAACATACTTCCATTCACCACTAAAATATTCAATGACCCAAAACGAAACAATGAACTGACCTTGAGCAATAAAACCTTTCCATAATCGTTACCGTACGTACCACAGATTATTAATTCACCTTCTTTAAAACACACCATGCAATTAAAAAACAGTAAAGGCTTTCAAAGCTGCCAAATATAGACTTAATAATACCCATCTTACATAAATTAACACGGTTCGGATTAATAAAACCGCCTGTGGCTCTGTACCAGCAGTAGGTATTAACTCTGGTCAAATTGGGCCATCAAGAAAAAACGTTCCTAATTATTTAGAGTACACACAATTTACTGTTTGTTTAAGGTTTGTTTAGTAAGAATATGTGAACTGAATGTAGAGTAAATTGCTGCTTAAGTAAATATGTTAAATATAAATATTTGTCTGTGTAATATAAAGTTATACGAGTAGCTGTTGTTTATATTAGGTTTATTTATTTTCATACCGTGTGGTTGACGGCATAGAATACAAGTGTCACCACCCCATATCTTCCCGTGGGTGTCGTAAGAGGCGACTAAGGGATAACACGATGCAAATACCATCTTTGCCTAGAGACAGAAAACTCGACATCAAACCCTAAATGACTGCCTCGTTGGTCTCGCGGCATAAATGTACGCGTGGGATCGGGAGGTCCCGGGTTCGATTCCTGGGTCGGGCATTGTTATTGGGTTTTTCTGTGACGAAATTCTCAGTAGCAGCACGGAGTCTGGAAATGTGCCCGGTACGGCAATAGGCTCGCCCCTTATTACGTGGGACTAAAGTATATCTGGCGAAAAGTGGGTGTAGAAATACACCTCTGCCTACCTCTTCGGGGATAAAAGGCGTGACGATATGTATGTATGTATGTAATAATCATAATTTATATGAAATGAATCCAAGCATATTTCAATAAATGCGCTGAGGACGTGCAGTTAGGGCTTTAGAGTTAGAAGCTTGGCTCTAAATGAGACCTGAAAACTTTTTGACATCGCGCTCCATAATAATATAGACTGGTCTTTGTATAGTTTTACGTGAAAAGATTTGTGCTGGTATAGTTTTTTTCTAGAATTGATATGGCGTTGTCTACAACTTGGAGAATGGTTATTGAAATATATTTCATGTATTTAAGGAACGGTTCTAATGAAAACGATGTAATTTACTTTATAATTAGATATTTTTTGTTTTTTAATTTAAAAATTTCCTTCTCTGAAATCTATTATTAATAAAGAAAATCCAAGCTTAGTAGATTTGGCATTTCTTTTCATAAATTCTCGAAAAACACTTTTCTGACTTTATAAAATGAAATAAAACACCAATTCATTTAAATCGCTCTCAAACAATGACGCAACTGCAGTTAAGTAAATCACATCAAAGCAATATTGCTGTGTAGGAATCGAACAAAGGATCTTAAAATTAATAAAGTACGCTTTGTTTTGTCATAGGACATACAAATCTTTAATCTAATATATAAAATTCTCGTGTCACAGTTTTCGTTCCCATTCTCCTCCGAAACGGCTTGACCGATTTTGATGAAATTTTTTGTGCTTATCCGGTATCTATGAGAATCGGCCAACATCTATTTTTCAAAAAAAAATAAAAATGAAAAAAAATGTTGCCAAACAACGTTTACCGGGTCAGCTAGTACATTATACGATTCAAATACACACGACTGAAATCATTACATAAATTGTATAAGCATTAACTATTGCTCTCATTGCCACATAATTGATAATTACTTCTATCATATTTGCATAATCACTGTTATCTGCTGATGCTCGTCTTACCGTAAAACATGATCAAGTAACGCCCATTATTATAACTAGATTCGGATAATACTAGAGGTCAGTGAAGCCAAGATGAGCGGAGCGTAATTATTTGGGCTTCTACCGTAAAGGAAAAAAGCCAGAAACACTTTTGCCTTGCCCTTAATATGGAGAACTAGAGGACGATCACAGCTTCACCCACACATTTTATATTAATTTAACTGTTTCTTCTCAATCTCATGGGAATTTCGGGAAATTCTTTTTTATTGCACCCCTATAGTCCCAAGGAAAATGCATACCAAATTTCAGCTTTTACGCCTAACAGTTTTGGCTGTGCATTGTGTGTCAGTTAATTAGTAAAGCAAGCATTTTATATGAATCATCGAATCTGCTTATGAAGTAACTCATTCTGATCAAGCGTACGCGTTCTTCCATTACATTTTTGCTACGCATCTAAGATAATGTACGCCAATACAATATTTCTTCATAGTGAACCGTATTAAATGATGCCAATAGTGTGTGAATCACACTGAGCTCATTAATTGCACGCTTCCGGATACAATACGTAATTGAATCCGACGTTTAAACACAACTACTTACATCCCATAAGTTTCAATCCCACATAATCCTAATCTAACGAATACCGATAAGGCAAGCAAGAAAACCTTCCGCTTAGTAGTTTAATATTAATGACAATGAAGTGAAAAGATTGCATTTTGATAAGGAAGAAACGTATTTTAAACTTAGGGTCCTGTAGGATGGTCGAAAACATTCATGGAATAGGGTGGTTAAGATGCTATGTATACAGTTAAAGTATTTCTTTCTTTTTTGAACAGGGGTAAGTGGAATCCGTGATAACATTACATTTTTTGTTTGATCTTGGATTGTTGTGCCTTCCGGGTACATAAAAATTACTAATTCATGAATCCGAAATATCTGTTACGGCTAATTGAAAAGCTAAGAAAACACAGCACATAATATTATAACCTTTCAACGGAAGGGTAAGAACCCTGGTCGAAGTATGTTTTTGTACTTCTAAGAAGGAAAACCAGTAGTCGGCTTTCTTGATAGTCATGAATGTTAAGTTGGAAAACTTGTTATTATAAGGATACGAGTTGCCTTACTACGAGTATTCTATCTACAAAGCATAAGTTAAAGAACGATACATACTTAAAGCTCCTGTGGCTTTCTATTGAGTCAGATTTCATCCCACTGCTGGTCACAGGCCTCTTCTCCCTATGAAAAGGGTAAGGTGAAATTTTCTACGCTGCGAGTTGTCAGATTTCATATATTTTACGTCACGCTGTAACGATTTCATATTGAATGTATTATCAAAGAGCTCAGATATTTACATAGAGGCGCATTTCATATGGACGCTTTGAAGACAAACTTTCTGCGACTCAAATTGCCGCCTGGCGGCGTGGCAGTCGCGCTGCGGCAGCTGTCTCTCGCTCCTCCAGTGTATTTTAACTACGAATGCGATAAAGACGGAGAACGACGCCAGCGCCACCAACGGCGCCAAATACGAACTAAACTGGAGACTGTCCCCACTTGGACTCGGCACACTAAATCATTAAGAACTGCGCTTCTATGTAAATCTGTATTCATTGGTATAACAAAAGAAAACTGCACACTTGCACAGGTCGCTAATTGGATAGATGGCCGCGTTAAGCATTTTCCTCAGAGCACTACCATGCTTTGCAGGGCACGTAGGTTTACGTGTCGTGTCGGTTTTTGTCTTTGGACTAGATAGTAAGGGCATATTGAGCCTTAGAGTGGTCTGAAAACTCCAACACCAGAGTTGGGCACACCCTCAAAAATAAATTATAATTATTTGTTTCATAAAATTGAAATAAACAAGACTTTCTAGCGTTTAATTAATTCAGGCCGACAGTTTTATTTACTAACAATTGTTGGGATGGATAAACAACCAACTTAATATCATGGCTGCCGACGCAATTATCTTTATATATAAAATCCTTGCGTTACTGACTGACTGACAGACACGCTACAGCCGTTACTATTGAGCGCAGGAAGCTGAAATTTAGCATGTATGTGCCTTGGGGACCGTAGCGGTGCACTAAGAAGGGATTTCCCGCAATTCCCACGGGATCGGCCAAAACAGGTAAATTAAAAAAAAATTCAGGCGTAGTTGCTGGCGTCCTCTAGTATGAAACAAAAAGAAACGTATTTATTTAAGGCAAAACCACTTACGGAAAAAGTATAACAAAATGAATGACCTGGTTAATGTTAAAAAAGTTTACATTGTGGCTCCAACACACACATATATGCTCACTCACACATACACATTCACACATCAAACATACCCATTTTGTAAGTTGAAATAAGCGTACTTTGGGAGGCCATACGCAAAGTTTGCCGCAAAAATTTACTCAATGATGAAAGTTCCAAACTAATGTCTGATTTTATTTGCTATATACATAATACTTATACAAATACTTCGTTCTATCGCGATACAGTGCTTAAGCTGTATGTCAGAAATATATTTGACATACGACACAGAAACTGTTCTGAATAAGATGTCATACTAACTCATATTGTAATTGAAAAAGTTTTGTCTGTTTACCCTGTCTTTGCCAAGAATAAATAATGCACTGACATCATACATACATACATACATACATAGACTCACGCCTGTTTCCTGGAGGGTAGGCAGAGACTACAGAGCGCCATTTGTAACGATCCTGACATATCTCTCTTGCTTCATTCACTCCCATCAAATTTCTCATGCATGCTCTGCGATTAAGGGTACTTCTAACCCGTCCTTTTTTTAGGACGTCTCTAATCTGGTCAGAGAACGTCCGTCTAGGTCTTCCCCTTCCTTCTGTAAAATTAACACTTGACTTATATAACTTCTTGGTCAGTCTTTCATCATCCATCCTCACCTTGTTTCCAAACCATCTTAGCATACCTTTCTCAATGGTTGTCATTACATCATCTTTTACCCAACAACGCTCTCTTATCACACAATTCTTTACTCTGTCCTTCAAAGACACTCCACACATACTTCTTAATACTCTCATTTCTACAGCATTTATTCTACTTTCATGTCTATTCTGCCATACCTAAATTTCACTACCAAACATAAGTGTAGTTACTAACACACCTCTACGCACAGCCAAACGTGCCTTTTTGGACACGTTTTGACTGTTCATAAAAGCCTTCAAAGCTCCATTCACCCTATTACCTGCATTAACTCTTCTTTCAATATCTTCTTCATTCTTACCATTTCTAATATGTTGGGAGTTTTTGTAAATTCCTACCTTAAGGTACCATATATTTTATGTTTTATAATATAATCCGTCTTAGGACGGTTTTTTGTAAACTCATTTCTTAAACTAGATATGCAGTTGCATATCTAGTTTGAATGAATAGTTATTCATTCAAATTAATGACGCTTTTAACTAAAACAGTACCTTAAACAATTGTTTCATCTTAACGTGTAAATTAAGCATGAGCTGGAAATATTTATGAATATACGAACTGTCTTCAAACCTCTCCTTAAACGGCGGCTTTCTAAGGTAACTGTTTAGATAATAATAACGTATTTCAGCGCGCTACACTACTTTAACGTTTGCCACAGTGTAAAAAGTAATATCAGACGACCAACTTTGAGTATACACATGAAATATTTAAGACGGTGTATGAATGTTTTTTTGTTTCGCGCTACTTTATTCAAGCTATAAAAATAAGAATTACTATAAACTACAATTTGTGTTTAAGATAACACATGCAGTGGGTTTTTCGCGCTAGTATTATGCGGAGCTTACTCGATGTTCAACCAACGAACTTGAAATACCCAGGCCTGAAACAACAATTAATTTGTAGATTACACAGTGTTTTCTCCTGAGGAGCAAACCCACAACGTACTGCGTAGTAAAAATAAGTGCAACGGTGGGTAAACCGCTGTGTTAGTCACATATGTTTAAGATAACGATGTGTCATTTACTGTAATATATAATAACTATCAGTATATATAAAATTCTTGTACTCGTACTACTGACTGACACGCAAAGCCCAGCCAAAAATATCGCCAAAAATATAATATATAACGTAGGTAACGTAGGAGAATGTGGGTGTTCTTTGTTTCTCAGGTCTTCCTCCATCGTACATTTCAGGAAAATAATACTCGGTATACACTCAATAGGTTTTACTCAAACTAATTGGTTCACTTCACAAACTAAATACGCAAACGTAGCTCGGATGAAAATGGATTACTTTTGGAAATGCGGCAAAATTTGACGTAAGTAGGCCACACTTGTTTCCTCTGCTGTGTCTGTCGCCAAAAGTGCCTGTTGACAGCTCCACGTTCGCTTATAAAACATTTAATGACATTGACAGCTGTCAACTGCCGACCTCAGTGTTGCCAACCATTGTATCCGAATATGCCCAAATCTATTAAGATTTGACATTCTGTTCTACGACATATATAATAATTTCCCGAAATCCCACGGGATCAGGCAGAAAAGGTTAAAATAAAGAAAATGTTGATGTTGAAAGTTGCGGGCAACCGTAGTAGTTTAATATAAGTAACTAGTGTGTTAATCAGTTTGTTAACCATAAGCGAAGATTTACCTGGTTTTGTTCTATATGACCGACTTTTTCCTAAGAAATTTGGGCTTTAATTGTTGGTTTACTGAGTACTCTTATACACTCTGGCGCTGAGAAGTCAGGATCGTTAAGTGCAAACGTATACATTCGCTTTAATAACTCCGCCTCTAAGATCTTTGATCACGACCGCGATATACGCGCTGTTACTTTGATATTTGTAACTTTTTTAGTATTTTCTTCTTGGGAGAAATAATGTTAATTGGATTTTTGGGCTTAGAAGCCACTTAGTTCTTTAGGGTCCAAAGTAAAGCAGCTCATTATTTTATCAAATATTATAATATAATGTTGTTGATCTTCATTAGCATTATTTATTTATATCACCTTATTTTCTGTTTTTATACAAAATATAACATATTTTTCATTACGCACATAATAAATACCTCAATATTACACGCTAAAATACAACAGCTTTGATGGTATTTCCGTCGTGACAAATCATCATTATCATCAATGAAGTTGATCGATACTAGCTAACAATCTATGCTCAGAAATAAAAAGCATAGCCAAAATATTTCATTGATCGACAAAATTGAATAGATTTTGAGTAGACGGATCACTTATGTAGCTAACCAAAGCGTCGCCATTATGCGACAACACTGTGATTCACAAAATGTAGTTCAAAGTAAAGATGTCTATATAGGCGACTAGCTGTTGTCCGCAGCTTTGCTCTGCGGATAAAAATTCACATTATATGTTAACTTTTATAAACACTTGCGAGAGTCCTTAGACCCCCTAAGTTCAAACCTTTCGTAAATCCGTTCTTTGCTGACGCCTTTTATGTATAAACTACTTCCCTGTCCAATTTAATCTTTATACGTCCAGCGGATTTAAAGACTTCGTGATGAGTGACCTTTCGCTTTAATATATACAGATTGAAAAGCTTTCATTAGAAATTATAAAGCGTCCTGCATTTCCGTAGATCATTACATCACAAAAAAAGGTACGATACCTCTACCTGTTCACGTAATCGATAGCCGTCTACCTCCATCCTTGTATTCCAACCCTGATACCCTTGAAGTAGGAAAAAGGTCCACTTGAAGGTTCATTTAAATTTTTTATGACTTTCGATTACGTTCACGTCTTTCACACAATTTCGGAGGCTTCGGTGGCTTGCGGCTTGACTGGGTATGTGGTGTTTGGCCTTTGAAAGGCCTATTTACAACTATTTATCAGAGCTTATTGTACGGATATTTCGTAAGGCTTTGTATCGTAAAAATGTTCAATTACTTTGTGGGCATTATGTAAAATGTGTAAAAGGAGTAATAGTATAAATAAGACAATGGGTTTTGTAGTTCATCCGTGGTGTATTTTAAAAATGAAATTTTTGATGTGATGTAAACGATGTCATGTCTTCAGAGGCAACCTGTCTTTCTGAGGTTTGTTTGATTATAGTGACATAATGTTATATTAAGCATGGGCGTTTTTAACACTATGCCAGAACAAAGTCACAGCACTAGGAGTTGTATTTCGTAACAAAATATTAACGCTATTTTTAAACCAATTCTAAGCTTGGATTATATTCAGTTTTCTTTTGCATAAGGATTCTAAGGAATATGCACTACATTTATGTAATACCCCACATACGCCACAATGTGATTTACGTGAGTGAGTTTTGAGCCAAAGTATGATTTATGAATGTATTTTTTTGACAATTAAGAACATGATCATCAAAACAATTAATTGAATAGTTCTGTCCTAGGTTTATCAACAAAATAAACGCATCACTGTCGATAAAACCTTATTGCAAGAATTGTTCCTAAAACAAGCTTTGTCCCTTTCACCTAAAATAATACCACGCAAAGTTGCAAAGTTGTTGTGTCTGCATAGATATTTTCCATTTTGGCTCTATTATAAGCAAAGTGATATTTTGCTGACTTCTTTTATTTACCGACTTCCTTTATTTACCCACTTCTAAATGTATTTCCTTTAGGCTTTCAACATAGTTTATTTGTCTTTTCCGCACGTGTTTCCTGCTTCTATGTCGGTTTTTATCGTACTGAATCCTAACAACATTAAATATTGTAAGGACGACGAAAATTCGTGATATTCAAAATCCTTTTGTAAACCTGCACCTAAGGTTAAACCCTTGCATTTTTTATAAATAGGTAAGAGATGCATTCAAAATGTACTTAAAAATTCCTAAAATCTAAATCTATTAAAATAAGAAGAAAATAAATAAATAAACAAATATTCAATTACCTAATGTTATAAAACGCTATTATTCGTACATTCTACCTATCGATAGGTTTGAATTCGGTGTCAAGCCTAGTGTAGTAGTTACACTTGTCACTTAAGTTTTTGCTACAACCTTGCCTGACTTTAGAACAAGCCGTATAACCACATTTCATCGAAACAAAACACAACACTTCAACTACGATAGATGGAAATGCTACAAGTAATCACCGTAGGATGTTAAAGATTAACTTTATTATTATGCAGGAACGATATAAAACATGTAAATTATCATAATTGTGCACCAATAAGGATGTAAATTAATGGATAGAATATTATTACAAATATTGCATAAAACGATTCTAACAAGGCTTTATTTGTACCCTGTCTAACTATGTTACGTATACAGCGGTACCCCACGAACAAAACCTTATTACTCCATTTGTAATCCCACTATCACAAAACAATTTCAAACTACCCACAGAGCCGCAAATTTCTAAACCATTCGCTCTCTTACGCCTCAATATTTTGACAGCTCATCGTAAACCACATTGAGTTTGCCATCTTAGGGGAAACTTATTTAACTTATTTGTCTACTTGTAGAGCGGAATACTAATGTGTCGTCGTGAGGGTTACCAGCGAGCTATCTTGAATAGTAATGAGAGAAATTCGGTCAAGTGCGTGTCTCCATGTGTACCTATATTGGCAGGAGGAGCAGGTTTGTGTGATTCTTCATTTTGTTTGGAAGTCGGTATCTATTCAAGGATAGTTTTAATCGGACTTCAAATCTTTTATATAGACGTGTAGATTTAATCGGCTTCAATCCAATCAATATAAGTATACGTTAGTTAGTCGAAAATTGATTTTATTTATACCCAAAACAGTGGGATTAAAATTAATCTAAGCTTCGGTAAATTATTTTCTTCTCTTAAATATCAATACTTAAGTAATTATCATATAAAGGACAGTGGCAGATCTCCATACATCAAAACGTCTGAAATTAAATTGAAGCGTACAGTAATAAAAATATATCAAAAAATTTGGCGTAAGTAACAGAGTCTATAAATGATTCTATTTTCACTCAGGAATGGTGGAAAAAGAAGATATCGGTGGTTGAATTTTTAGTTATGAATCAACAATGTAGGTAAAAGGAAAGTTATAGTATGAAAGTTAAACAATGTATAGTTGGTGCCACGAGAAGATAGACTTTTTGTAAACAAACATTCAGGGCTTCACAACCTTTTTCAAATAGTTGTGTTTTAGATTTTATACTTTTTGAACAGTCTTTTTTTTCAATGCCTCATTATGCCACTATGTTATTACATTTATATTGTTAAATTTTACTGACATAAAATATTTGATTTTGTGTTTGAATGGTCGATTGTTCATTAATTTGCCGATATTTTAATCAGTAATTTTGTAAAATAAAAATAGAGTACCATGTATGTAAATGATAGAGTACATACATGTTACTCTATTATGGACATGACTTTATTTAAATCATAGACAATAAATCATTTGCTGAAAGTAGCCTACCTATCCTTAAATATTAAATTATTGACCAACAATGAATAATACGGATAACTAGCTAGTACATCGCATAAAAAATTCTAAGCATGGAGATTTTACGTTGTCTGTGAATGAAATCGCCAGAATGAACTTAAACAAAATCCATTAAAAGTTACGGTAGTCTGAAAACGCAATTTATTTTTTAGGTATAAATAATTTTCTGCGCGACTAATAGTCTGCCATCTGCTATTCTGCACCCGCTTTTTCGAGATGCCGGCAGCGGGAAGAGCGTTTCGATCTTATAAACTTGTATTTAACATTACATTCACCCCTTCTTGACAAGTAATTTTGTCCTCTGATAAAATGCATGTTAAGCCCAAGAATGTAACATTTCAATGAACTAACGCCAAATGTTGACATTCTAGGCATCAGTACCTCAAAACATTAAAAGGTTCTGTTGACAGCGCATAATATAGATAAAAACCCGATCCATTGACATATTAGTTTCCAATGACACGTATCTATGTACCGTTGCGCTCATTGGATTTGACATTATTTGTGTTTGACAGAACTATTGCTAAGTCACTTAGTAGAAATTCTTTGTTTACAAAAAGTCTATGTTCTCGTGGCACGGACTATAGGTAGGTACGTTTGAATTATCAAACGACATATGTCAGATTGACATCAAAACGCGGAAGTATTTTGTAACATCTTACTGTCACAGCAGAGCTGCACATTTTAAATCGATTTTATGTGAAATCGATACAACATTAAAACGGTGCTGTGACGTTTTTATTTGATTGAAACGTTGTTTTACTTCAAAAATATTAGCTTATTGATATAATGTTGATTAAATATTAAATAAATGCATATTAAACCAAACCAACATTATATAGGTCGGTCGTATCGATTACTTATTTAATAATCGCTACGGATATAGCACTCACGTCTATTCCTGTCACACCATTGTCTATGGCAACAATCAAATAATAAAGTATTCGTAATCAGGAGTGTAAGGAGCCCTAACTAAGAACTAAAGGGGCTCAAGCGAACCTCTCCTGCCCGCGGTACACTCTGCTGAAAAACGAACGAGGCAATGGCGACCCACCAACACGCACTGGACCAGCGTGGTGGGTTATGGTCCACAACCCCCCATCATGGATAGAAGGTTAAAAGACAGGCCCCAAGTGCCCGGCGACTCCAGAGGCTGTAGAGGCGTAGACGGGCGCAATCACGGCCCTGGAGCCAGGGGAGCTAAGAATGTCCGGGCGAGATTGAAAAACCGTCAAACGACTTCAATATTCTCACTCTCACTCTCACAGTACTCTCAATATTCTCACGTACAATGTTAGAACGCTCATGAGTGACGAGCGTTTATTAGAACTTGAAAACGCACTAACCTTTGTCAACTGGGATATACTAGGACTTTCGGAGGTTAGGAGACAAGGTGAAAACACAGAAGAGAGAGAGGATGCTATATTCTTTCACTTCGGTGAGACCAGTGGACAGCACGGGGTAGGTTTCATGGTAGCAAAGAAATGGAAGGATAACATTATTGAATTCTTGGGCTATTCTGAGCGAGTTGCGGTACTAAGATTCCAACTGAGCCATAATAAAACACTAACCATTGTTCAAGTTTATGCACCAACATCTGCACACACTGACGAAGACATAGAAGATTTTTACGATCTTGTCAACAAAGCTTGCGATGAAAATAAAGGCACTTGAAACTTGGTGATTGGGGACTTTAACGCAAAAGTAGGACGAAAGAAAGATCTGGATTGTGGAGATACCGTGGGATATTTTGGACTAGGAGATCGAAACGAGCGAGGCAATCGTCTCACTCAATTTGCATTTGGTCAAAATATGCATATAGCTAATAGCTTCTACATGAAAAAGGCGCAGCGTCGTTGGACTTGGGTCTCGCCGGATGGATATACACATAATGAAATCGACTATATTTTGACCTCTGACAACGATATAATTAAGAACCTTAGCGTTATCAACAGAATAAAATTTAGCTCCGACCATAGACCAATACGAGCCAAAGTTCGACTAGACTTTAAAATCCAAAGAGCCAAATTTTTTACAAAACACCTCAAGAGACTTACCAAAGACACACTAATTAATAACGAAGACCA
Source organism: Euclidia mi (assembly GCA_944739405.2). NCBI lineage: Eukaryota > Metazoa > Arthropoda > Insecta > Lepidoptera > Erebidae > Euclidia > Euclidia mi. Next base: position 68,794,716 of record OX123190.2, read on the forward strand.
ATTCAATCTGACATTATCAAATTATTTTAAAGATCTAAATATTGATGACATAAGCTCAGAAAATCAGTACAATATCATAGTCACTGGAATAAAAAATAGTTGGAAAACTATAAAAAGCACACCTAGAACTAAAAACAAATTAACAGCACAGAGTTTGAAATTGATAGAAGAACGAACAAAGAAACAAATAGGAACACCAGAATATAGACAATTAGATAAAGAAGTCAAAAGAAATATCAGAAAGGATTTAAGAAATTTAAACACACATTTAGTCAAAACAGCTTTGGAAAAACACACATCTCTGTGGGTTTTGAAACAAGGAGTTACTATAGGGAAATCCTGGATTAATAGCCTAATAGATAGTAATGGCATAAAACATCACAACAGAGAGAAAATTATAGACATAGCAACAGATTTCTATGAGTCATTATATTCCGACAACACTACAGATGCTGCAAGCACAGAATATCACCTACCGGATACCATCCCACTTATAAGTGATTCTGAGGTGCATAGAGCGCTTAAGACTATGCAATACGGCAAAAGTCCAGGCGAGGATGGCATTACTACCGAGGCTCTTAAGGTCGGCTCCACCTCCTTACTGTCTCCACTTACAAACCTATTTAACACCATTCTACGTACAGGCAAAGTCCCAAATGATATGTGTCACTCGAACATAATCCTTTTGTATAAGAAGGGCAACAAAAGTGACATCAATAATTACCGGCCAATTAGTTTAACATCCCACATATATAAGGCCTTTATCAAAGTAATTCAATATCGCATAGACGGACAATTAGACAAACACCAACCTCCAGAACAAGCTGGCTTCCGTCCTAGTTTCTCAACCACTGACCATCTCCAAACATTAAACCAACTATTAGAAAAAATTACAGAATTTAATAAACCAGTGTATTTGGCTTTCGTAGACTATACGAAAGCCTTTGATAGCATTCGGCATTTCGCAATACTCAAAGCGTTAGAAAACCAAGGACTTGAGCAACAATATATTCAATTAATTAAAAGCATTTATCGCAATAGCTCCGCCAACATCAAGCTCAATATCACTGGACGACCATTCCGCATACAAAAGGGTGTTAAACAAGGTGACCCGCTCTTTCCCAAATTATTTACCAGCACTCTTGAGGAGGTATTCAACTCACTGGCAGCCTCGTGGAAAACCAAAGGCATAGTGCTCGGCAATAAGAGGCTTACAAACCTGAGATTTGCCGACGACATTGTCCTTTTTGCGTCCACAGCCCTGGAACTACAGACCATGCTCCAAGAACTGAGCACAGCAGGCTTCGGGGTGAGGCTTGCGATGAACCGGTCAAAGACCAAAGTAATGACTAATAGTTCCAAATACCGTGTCGAGGTGGATGGGCAGGAGATACAGTACGTCGATGAGTATATCTACTTGGGCCAGTTAGTTTCCTTCGAAAACAGGCAAGAAAGAGAAATCGATCGCCGAATCGAGAACGCCTGGAAGAGCTACTGGTCCATGAAGACGCTCATGAAGGGTAATCTGCCGATCTCCCTAAAGCGAAAGCTCATCGATATGTGTATCCTGCCCATTCTTACCTATGGTGCCCAGACCTGGTCATTTACTGAATCGCAACGGTCTCGCCTCGGAGTCTGCCAAAGAGCAATGGAACGCAGCATGTTGGGTGTCAGACTAAGGGACAAGATCCGAAACACCACACTGCGCGCCAGAACAGGGGTAACAGACGTGGGAAAAAAGGCAGCCAGCCTCAAATGGGACTGGGCGGGACACGTTACCCGAATGCACGAAGACCGTTGGGCAAAGATCTCCTCAACATGGGTGCCCGAAGATGGACAGCGCCGCCGAGGCCGGCCCCGAAAAAGATGGCGAGACGAATTGGACGCCTACCACAACAGCTGGTATGAGGTTGCGCATGACAAGCGATTGTGGAAGGATATGGGGGAGGCCTTTGCCCAGCAGTGGGAAAGTATAGGCTAAAAAAAAAAAAAAACAATTGGAATGTTTTTTATCATCATAAAATACTCCAGCTTTAACGAGACAAAGTGAAAATTTAAAAAATCGTAGAAAAAATAACAATTTGTTTTGTTCATATGCAGTTTAAGGTCGCCACAACACACCCAGACCAAATTCTGCCATTGTTTTAAATTAATTTAATGTAATGTAAGCTTTGACGTTTTTAAGCGGCCTTTGCGGCCCAAAAAATAAATTATTTTTATTTTGATATTGTTTTTTTTATATTATGTAATAAGGGCGATTTTACTTGAAATGCGTGAAAAATATATTTATTTTTTATATATTTATTTATTTATAGTCTCACGCCTGTATCCCCGAAGGGGTAGGCAGAGGTGTAATATAACACCCACATTTCGCCATGAATTTTTAGGTCCCACGTAATAGGGGGTGAGCCTATTGCCGTACCGGACACATTACCAGACTCTGAGCTGCTACTGAGAATTTCCTAACGGAAAAACTCAATAACACTTTGCCCGACCTGGGAATCGAACCCGAGACCTCTCAATCCCACGCGCACATTTATGCCGCGAGACCACCGAGGTAGTCTTATTTTTTGTATAAAATCAACCGTTGTTTGTTGTTCTGGCAATTCATGTTTTGTGATTCAATAATAAATCATTAATAATCTATCTAATAACTATTATTTATGCTGGTGTCTGATGAATAGTTTTCCTTTCAAACTGTCATTGCCACTGTCAAATCAACGATCTCTCATCTGTTTGGGTACGAGGCTTTTTAGACTTTTTTTTTTCTTGTTCCCCTTTTCTTATGTTCTTGCGACTTGTTTATTTTTCCATCTTTATATATTATTATAAAATTATACTATTATTACTCTTACCATTATATTTGTATTGTTATGTAACTACCCGGACCAATCTTTCTTCTTGTATCCACGATAACTAATGTTTTTTTTTAATTTTTATTCTACTCTTGGCACTACTGTATTATTGGTAATTTGATTTTTTTTTGTTTGTTTATTTGGATAAGTATATATTTGTTTGCCCTTATTTAGATAATATTTATTATATTTATATATTTCAGTATTGTAGTCTGCTATCATTGACATCAATAATATTAGTGATGATGACAGTTTCTACTCAGTATGTAGGGTAGATGACAGCTTTAGCAGTATACCGTCACTTTCCAACTGTCTTAATTCGCAGTTTTCTGATGTACCTAAAAATTTCAGTGCCGTTCATATCAATGCCTAAAGTATTCCGGCAAATTTCACTGATATGCTGGCCAATTAAGACTGTAAGAGCATTCATGCTATCCTTGTTTCTGAGTCATGGCTTAAGCCCTGTCTACCTTCTACATTATACTCCCTCCCTGGTTTTCAACTTATCAGAAATGATCGAACCGTTGGGGGCGGTGGGGGTGTTGCTATATATCTTCGCTCTCATATCCCTTACAAAGTTGTTAGTATGTCTGCACAACCATCGCCTCCAAATGATGGTGAGCATTTATATCTGGAAGTTACATTAAACCACACCAAACTCCTTTTCGGCGTCTACTACTGTCCTTCATTACGTATAGATAACTTTTATACTTTTGAAACCCTTTGGTTAATCTCGTACCCTCTTACAGTCATACTATCATAATGGGTGATTTTAACACATGTCTGCTTAAAAATGATTGTCGTTCTTTGTCTCTTCTTTCTATTGTAATATTACAATACTACCCTCAAGCGCAACTCATCACTTCCTTCATTCCACACCTTCCCTAATACTACCCTCAAGCGCAACTCATCACTTCCTACATTCCACACCTTCCCTTCTCGATATAATCATGGTTTCTTCTCGGGAACATGTTGCCACGCACGGGCAATATCCAGCAGACATGTTTTCCTACCACGACTTGCTCTATATCTCGTACAAAATTCGTCCTCCTAAGATGAAGTGGAACGTACTAATGCAGCGCAATTTTGGTGGCATGAACACCGACGCACTTCGTAAGGATGCCAGTGATATTGACTGGATACCACTTTTCAGTGCCGAATCCGTTGACGATAAGGTTAGCGTCTTTAAAACTCAAATAACTGAATTATTCGATAAGCATGCACCCATTCGACCGGTGAAGATTAAACACCCTCCCTCACCATGGCTCACTGAAAGCATTAAAAAGCTTATACACAAGAAAGCTGCAGCAAAATTCAGGTATAAAATTAGGCCTGATGAAAGCAACCTGCAAAAATATGTTGCGATTAGGAATCACTGCAATAGGGTGTGTAGGGACGCACAACGCCAACATATCCATAATTCTGTGAAAAACGGAGATCCAGCAAAGGTCCGGAAATTTCTTAAAACCCTTGGGGTCGGCAAACCACGTCAACACACTACTCCTGATAACTTCAATATTGACTCGCTCAATTCTCATTTCGCTGCATCGTCCAATATTGATAGGACTACTAAAGAAAGCACTCTTAATTATCTTTCACCCCTGCCAACCCCTAGTTATTCATCATTTGTCTTTAATCATTTCACCGATAGTGATGTTAAGAAGAGCATAATGTCAATCACATCCAACGCAGCTGGTAGTGACTGTGTCAGCCGTAATATGCTCCTTCCCATTCTTGATCTTATCCTACCCATCATTACTCACATCATTAACTACTCCTTGTCCAGTGGTGAATTCCCATCGATGTGGAAGGATGCCCTAATAACTCCCATCCCGAAAAAGTCTCATCCTTCTTCCTTCTCTGATTACCAACCTATTTATATCCTACCATTCCTCTCCAAAGTCCTCGAACGTCTCGTTTACAATCAGGTCCACTCATTCCTCTCTATAAATAATCTCCTTAATCCATTCCAGTCCGGTTTCCGTCCAGGCCATAGCACCGCTACAACCCTTATCAATATTACGGATGACATCAGGACTGGTATGGAAGGCAGACAGCTCACAGTCCTTGCTCTGCTAGATTTTAGCAACGCCTTCAATACAGTGGATTTTGACATTCTACTTGGCCGACTTTGCTCTCTTAACATATCTTCTACGGTGATTGATTGGTTTCGAAGTTACCTGTGTGGCCGCCGACAGTGTATACGAATTGAGAATTCACTTTCTTCATGGTGTAACACGACTGTTGGCGTCCCCCAGGGTGGCGTGCTGTCTCCTTTACTCTTCGCAATTTTTATAAATTCTATATCAAACAATCTTCGCTCTTCCTACCACCTTTATGCAGATGATCTCCAAATATATTCGCAGTCGCCACTGGCTCAGATGTCATATTCTATAGATACCATCAACAGTGATCTTGAAAAAATTAGTAGCTGGAGTAAATCCTATGGACTTATGGTGAACCCCTCGAAAACACAGGTCATTGTTCTCGGTAGTTCGAGAATGTTATCGAAAATCGACTGGTCTCAACTTCCCGACATTATATTTAATGGCACTGTAATTCCTATACAGGATAAAGCAAAAAATCTGGGCCTTACCATCGATTCTACCCTTTCCTGGCGCTCGCAGGTCCAAGAAGTGAGTCGTAAGATATTTGCTTCAGCAGGTTCATTGCGAAAACTTAGGAATTTACTTCCTACTGCCACCAAAATTGCACTTGCAAACTGTCTTCTATTACCCATTATTGATTATGCAGATGTCAGCTATCCAGATCTCGCCGAAACCCTGCTTGACAAACTTGAGCGCCCTCAAAATCTCTGTATACGATTCATATTTGGATTACGCAAATACGATCATGTGTCACAATTTCGCAAACAACTCAAGTGGTTACCAATACGATTTCGCCGGAATACCTACATACTTTCTCTACTACACAATACATTGTTTAACCCTTCTACTCCCTCCTATCTTAAAGGACGATTCGAATTCTTTCATGATACGCATAATCGTTATTTAAGGTCATCAGAAAAATTAAAGCTGAAGATGCCGGCACATTGCACGGATTTTTATGATAAATCGTTTAGTGTCACTGCTGTTCGCCTATGGAATACACTCCCATTACATATAAGACAGGCTCAGACGGTAACAAGGTTCAAATCCTTAGTCAAGGATCACTACCTATCACTATGATATTTCCTGTTCTAATATAATTTTAAGTATTATTTATGTATGTGTGTATGTATGTATGTCTGTATGTATGTATGTCTGTATGTATGTATGTATGTATAATTATTTATATATGTGTAGTATATTGTTATAATATTACATAAATGTATATATTTAAAGTATTTATCATCCTATTACTGGTACACTTACAACTACCATTTCATTCCTACCAATAATATCTCCATCCAAAGGTTGCCTGGTAGAAATCGCTGTTAGCGATAAGGCCGCCCTTTGTACTTTATTTATTATAAAATTCCTGTAAATGTTCTTTATAGTGTACAATAAAGTATTAAATAAAATAAATAATTATTAAATAATAATAAAATAACAATAATTATTTCTATCGTTAACCTCAATACTGGCGTAAATTAGAACAAAATACAAATATCTCAAGGGAATAGCTGCAAAATGGAGAATCTAAATTGGTAACTTTATACGGCAATTGGCACTTCAGTCATTTGATAGGACGATTGCTGTCGTTTATTATTCACAGCGTTTTTGTGTGTTGCAAATAGAACAAACACACAAAAACAGTGTGTCGTCATCGGTAGTAAGATAGTTGCAAACCAGATAGAAGACAGATTAAAAATATATTTTAGCATACAAGTACCTACGTTTTTTGAGGTTTTATGGTTGTTCAATTAATTCTATTCAATGAACCTTGGTAAAGTAGTTATACAATTGATGCTGTGCCATTTACCCAGACATATAAACTAGATCCATTACTTATCTCAGTAAAACTGCGTAACAATATTAAAATTCCTGGAATACTCAGGCGACTTTATTGGAAATACATGAAAGAGGACGACTTATATGCGAAATAAAACAGGCTTGTTGCTTCAACAGTTCTTTTACTGCCGACGCTAGCGAGATGGATTTCAAGTTGTAGAATGTGTTATATAGTTTTTCTATTGGACTTTCTTTATTAATTTCTTGTCATCAATTCGTGGCAAAATTAAAAAGAAGAATGGCAAAATCAGTGTCGCTTATTTGTGAAAGCGATCATGAATGAATCTATATACAATTTATAGAATGATTGCTGTAGTTTATTTTATTAGTTGTTGCTTTTTTTATTCAATGGGATAAAGCAAATATCTAATAAACAAATATTTTGTTAGATCTGAAATACGCATAGCAGTAACTAAACGTCAAAAAGCAAGATTTTATAATAATCATTTAATCTTCCTTCATGAAATCGTTGGAAACGGGTGGCAACCTGTGGAAACTCATGCTTTTCTGTCCTGTTACCTGTCATTGTTATGTGTCTTGTCACAGGTCATATGAATGAATGCAGCTGTATTATATTTCTTTTACGTATTTTCACATTTTTAGTTAACTTTTCTTCGTTTCTGCGTTCAATTGAGCAATTGAGCCCCTGCGTGTTGAATACATACATAAGGTATTACACAATTACGTTGTTGTGATACACACATTTTTTTGGTCCTTCGATGCTGACAGGTTGTACTATTTAATAGGTAAACTGTCACCGAAGGACCAGTCCGTATTTGCAGGTGTCACACCCAGTGCTGAGAATTATCAGGTCATATTTCAGTCACTACTTGATAGATATCAAGACACGCGCGTCCTAGCGTCTACGTACTTTGACCAAGCTTTAAATCTTAAACTGTCCGGTGCCGCATATGGCTCGAATTTCCAGCTGTTTATAGATAACTTCGTAACCGCGGTTAATTCTCTTAGGAACTTAAAATTAGAAGATCTTTCCGACTTTATGTTGCTTCAACTCGCTTAAAAAAAGTTTGACACTGAAACAATTCGTGCTTTCGAGATGACGGAACGCAATAATAAAATACCTACACTAGAAAGTTTTATTTCGTTCATCAAAGATCAGTGTCGAATATTTCATAATACGCAGTCTAGTTCACCTAGCCCGTCTAACACTAACAGCAGCAAACAAAGGTTAATTAAAGCGCGAAATAGTAATAATAACTCGGTCCCTAATCCACAATCTTACGTAACATGCTCGGAATGTAATAAAATTAATTCACAGAAGTGTCTGTGCAGTAATGTAGTGCACGACCATTTCTACAAGTGTCCCGCCTTTAATGGTTTAAATCCGACTGCTCGTTTCAAGTGCGTGAAACACAACAAAGCTTGCATTAATTGCTTAAGTATAAAGCATAAAACTAGTGATTGTTCTAGTAAGACGAGATGTCGTGCGTGTAATCAACGACACCACTCATTGTTGCACTTTGATAAAAGTAGTCCGTTGTCAAGCCAAGCCGCTAACCTTGACAGACTTACGTCGCAGGTGCAGGCTACGATAACTGCGCCTCCCACGATTCAGAATGAAATATCGTTGTGTACGACATCCATCGCGAGGGCGACGCGCACGCGAGGACGGCACTCACGCATCTATAATGATCCGCGCAGGGCCAAAACGCAGTGTACGGCGTCTAAGACGGTACTGTTAGCGATAGCGCAAGTTATCGTTTATGATGTTAATGGGTCGCCGCACATGGTACGTTGTCTACTCGATAGCGCGTCTCAGACCAATTTAATAACATTGGAATGTTTCAAACGCCTCGGATTGTGGAATAACTTTAGAAATACTAGTTCAGTGGTCAAAGGAATCGGCGGGTCAGAAAAACATTGCAAGGGTTCCGTAGATATTAAATTACATTCGCGTTTTGATAGGAATATTAATTTTAACATTTCTTCGCTTATCGTGGAGCGTATCACGGACGCATTGCCGAACGCTAATGTAGACGTAGCATCACTCACACACCTCGAGTCATTGCCGCTGGCAGACGCGGAGTTTGCGAATCCGGCAGGCATTGATCTTTTTATCGGAGCTTCAATATTTCCGCACTTGCTACTAACTAAAATAGTACGTAATGAGTGATATGATTTACCGCCTGCTATTGAGACGGTATTTGGGTATGTGATTATGGGTACCGTACCTACGTTACATACTTCTCATTGTATTACGTCTTGTTGTTGTTCTGTTCTTCAAGAGATCAAGGTGGGTGCTAAAACTGTGTGTAAGATAAAGGACTAATTAGCTATGCTATGCTATGCTATGATATGCTAAGCTATGCTATGTTATGCTATGTTATGCTATGCTACGCTATGCTATGCCATGCTATGCCATGCTACGCTATGCTACGCTATGCTACGCTATGCTACGCTATGCTACGCTATGCTACGCTATGCTACGCTATGCTACGCTATGCTACGCTATGCTACGCTATGCTACGCTATGCTACGCTATGCTACGCTATGCTACGCTATGCTACGCTATGCTACGCTATGCTACGCTATGCTACGCTATGCTACGCTATGATACGCTATGCTACGCTATGCTACGCTATGCTACGCTATGCTACGCTATGCTACGCTATGCTACGCTATGCTACGCTATGCTACGCTATGCTACGCTATGCTACGCTATGCTACGCTATGCTACGCTATGCTACGCTATGCTACGCTATGCTACGCTATGCTACGCTATGCTACGCTATGCTACGCTATGCTACGCTATGCTACGCTATGCTACGCTATGCTACGCTATGCTACGCTATGCTACGCTATGCTACGCTATGCTACGCTATGCTACGCTATGCTACGCTATGCTACGCTATGCTACGCTATGCTACGCTATGCTACGCTATGCTACGCTATGCTACGCTATGCTACGCTATGCTACGCTATGCTACGCTATGCTACGCTATGCTACGCTATGCTACGCTATGCTACGCTATGCTACGCTATGCTACGCTATGCTACGCTATGCTACGCTATGCTACGCTATGCTACGCTATGCTACGCTATGCTACGCTATGCTACGCTATGCTACGCTATGCTACGCTATGCTACGCTATGCTACGCTATGCTACGCTATGCTACGCTATGCTACGCTATGCTACGCTCTGCTACGCTATGCTACGCTATGCTACGCTATGCTACGCTATGCTATGCTAAGCTACGCTACGCTACACTATACTATACTACACTTCCGCTTTGTATATGGATGACATTTCCTGTAGTGTCATATCCGCTCCGCTAGCAATTTCGCTTTGTGAAGAGCTTATTCAGCTTTTCAAGCGAGGCCAGTTTGATCTTGTCAAATGGTCAAGCAACTCTAAGGAGGTTCTCGCACGCATACCAGATTCTCATAAAGCTTCTCCAGACATTGAGTTTGAGAAGTCTGTACCGCATAAAGTTCTCGGTTTACGCTGGGACAAATCCTGTGATAGTTTTCGGTTTGACGTCTCACCGCCAGATGATAAGTGCACCAAACGCACTATGCTGTCCACAGTGGCTCGACTATGGGACATAATGGGTTTTGTGGCTCCCACAATTTTGTACGCCAAGCTCTTGATCAAAGAGCTTTGGCTGTCAAAGTGTGAGTGGGATGAAACACCACCTGACCATATTGTCGCCGCTTGGGGCCAGTTTTGTATTGAGCTTACCGCGCTCAATCAAATTATTATTCCGCGTCATCTTGGGTTGGTAGATGGATGTACCATCAACTTAATAGGTTTCGCTGACGCCAGCAAGCGTGCTCACGGCGGAGTCGTATATCTGCAAGTCCGCATTGGTTCTAACTACTCGGTGCAGTTAGTTTGTGCCAAGTCTAAGGTCTCGCCTGTTAAAACCATTTCGGTTGCGAGACTGGAGTTGTGCGCGGCCCTTCTGCTGTCTCAGTTGCTCCGCATGGTTCAAGACACAGTTTTGCCCCACTATCCTATTAATGGAGTATACGCATTTTCTGACTCCAAAGTAGGGCTCGCTTGGATTTATTCATCTCCTCACCACTGGCAGACTTTTGTCGCCAACCGCGTTAGTTAATTGATTGAACTTGTTCCCGTTACTTGGTTCAATCACGTCGTTGGTTATCGTACTCGTCTTCAGAAAGAACTTTCCATAGATCATATTGACTGGAAGTTTATTCCACCAGCATCACCACATTTCGGTGGGTGTTGGGAAGGCATGGTCAACGTAATTAAAACGCTACTCTTCAAAGTTATAGGCCAACAGATCCTCTCTTACGAAGAGCTTTTAACTGTCCTTGCACAAGTCGAGGCACTGATCAACTCGCGTCCGCTCACGGCATTGAGTAGTGACCCTGCAGAACATTCCGCGTTAAGCCCTGCACATTTTCTGAACGCAGTGCCATTATCGTCATTTCCGGTTCCTGAAGCAGACTCTTCAAGCTTGCTCCAGAGACTTACACATACTCTGCTGGATAAACTCATGCAATCGTTCTGGCGGCGCTGGCGTATGGAATATCTACACCAGCTTCAGGCTAGATCCAAGTGGAATAGTCCTGCATCCCCTATACAGGAGGGTACGTTGGTCGTCATAATACATGATAATGCTCCGCCGCTTTCATGGCCGTTAGCCATCGTAGAGAAACTGCATATTTCCAAGGACGGTACAACCCGCGTTGTTACCGTGAAAACCGCGAAGGGGAGCTACGTGCGCCCTAATGTACGTCTCTGTCCGCTTCCAACTCAGTGAGATCTAGCCTGAAGTTGGATCTACCTCTTAGTTTAAGTATTTAGTTTGTAGTTTTCGCTGTTATTGCGTTTGTAGTTTTCGCTTAAGTTAATTTATATTAATTTAATTGTCATATTACTGTCTTAGCCTATTGATGGGTTATGCGGTAGTAAACCCAACATAGCTAAGTTCAATTTTATTTATTTTTTTAAAGGTAACCCTTGAGGGCCGGGGGGATATGGTAGCGCCATCTATCCTTTCTATTGCTAGTTAATTATGTCAACGTCAATGGTTCGTCGCTGCTCGGCCAATCCGAGCGATCCTTTTCATGAATCCCCTCCCAAAACGCCTCGCTATTGGCTGCCCTGCTCAACGGCGACGAAGAAAGAATGGAAGATTCGAGACGCTCGGGAACTCATGTCCGTCGTATACTGCAATCCGCATCGCCATATATAATTATTACCGCTAATACCAAAAAACCTAACAAACCCGCTCGCGTGTGAAAGTGATTTGTGTAGTGGAGTGATTCAAGCAGCTTCAGAATTCCCGAAGAAACCAAGCGGCCGCCATTTGCAAGGAAAAGGACTGCCGAGCAAGGTAAGAGGCTCCTAACCACAACACCTTTTCACTTCCTCATTTCCTAGTCGATAAGAACCGCCATCCTACAGTCCACAATATTAATAGATTTCCCAAATCGACTAGGAACATTCGGTTCGCCGAAACACTCGTCAAGCTAATATTCCACCGCCTGTTCAGCTTCTCGACGAAGTTTGAGTCAGATTATAGGGATGAAATACTAGTTGTGCTAATAAATGCTTTGTGTTACCAAACATATTTTATTTTACTCTTAATTAATATCTTATTATACATGGTGCTCAGTGCTGATGAAACGCTATATTAGTAAACTACCTAAATGCTTTTGGAGATGAGTATGATAGAAATAATAATCTAGACTCCAGGATTCAGAATGGTGACCCTGACGTGAAATACCGTGAGCGTTTTGCAAAGTATAATTGGTGTAAGTTTGCTGGGTGGAGTATGGAGCAATATAATTACAGTAAAGTGTGAGATACCTATAACATTACAAAGAAAGACGTATTATTAGTATTGGGAAAGGTACTCTAAGATGATTTGCCATTACCTCCTTACGTATGTAAAAAGATATGTCCTCTAATAAATAAAATGCTATTATAACTTCATATATACAAAATAATGGACATATCACTTTAATGATATTAGATTATATTAGAGGTATACGGTATAGGAAACGTCACCTGACCTACAATTCGTACACTTTCAGGTAGTCGGGCTGACGTTTTCATTACTATCGTTTACCGGCTACGCAATGCACGTTTAATTGTATTGCACATTCGTGAACTTATATATGTGACATTAGTGACCATAGATTATTATATACCAGATTAGTGGCTAACTTCAGACCTGCCCACATTGAATGCGCGAGGTGTAACTTCCAACTCTTTAACTTCGTTTTCCATTAAAATCCCATAATATAAAAAATATGGTGTTATTACATTTTATGTTAATAGGCCAGGTTTATCCTTTTTAAGTATTTTACTGATGTTCGCGAAGTTTAAATGCCACACTGAAAATGTACGGTTGTGTGCCATTGTTCTTTGTGAAGGTCGCTTGTCATTTGTTGCCAAAATGATCATCAAAGTCAAAATCATTTATTCATCTAGACTACAAAGTGACGCTTATGAACGTCAAAATGTAAGATAATTACTTAATGATTCTACATTTACATTTACTGCCATCATCGTCATCAACAGCCCTGAAAATACTCTGTCACACTACTAGGGCTTCTTCTATGAGAAATCGACGTGATAGTCCACTACTCTGCCCAGGTCTTGTTTGGCAGCGTTATACTGGTATCCAAATACCGTCACATTTGAGTCTGACGCTCGGTTTCTATTCTAACAGAATTTCAAATGTTTTTTTCGCTGTTCGTTGCTTGTTCTCAGCATGTTCTTAGCAAACTGAAGAAACATAATATTTTATAGTTTGGACCAGCATCAGGAGATTTGCAGGAACTGACTTAATATAACGATGGCAAGGTCAACAAACTATGACATTAACATGCGTTCTATTTAACTATACCTAAAAAAATAAAAATACTTATTACGTTATAGTTATTCAGGAAAATATACCTTGAGTATAGAATAGCAAATGACTCTTCAAAGGTACTTCATTATAACGAGACCTCATGTAAATAAAGAAAAAATACGCTGGTATTGCTTTTTGTGAGAGGAAAAATATGTAATACCTACTTAGTATTATTTATTCCACTGCAATGTAATTGCGAAAAAGAGGATTATATACCTTTCTTTATTTATTCATCACTTACAGCAAAATATATTTTTGCGATATATATTTACTCTCGCAGACGCAATTTCAGACAGACTACAATATTAGCGCCCGTCACTCAGCAGATAATGACGAAATCTCTGACATTTCTTTTGTCAAGTATTACTTTAAATTGTAATGCTCTCTTCTTTCATCTGTAAGTGAATGTTGCAGGTCGTATTATTTTTATGTATTCTATTCTATTTCTACCACATACACATAACACCATCTTGTCCCAAACTAAGCAAAGCTTGTACTGTGGGTACTAGACAATGGATAAACATACATATTATTATTTTTTTTTTTTTGTAAATACATACATATTTTGCATAAAAACACCCAGACTGAGACAAAAATCCATGTTCACGCACACAAATAGAGCTGTTGAAAATATTTTTCTTAAAAAAATTAACAAGATAAGAGTTGGCAAAAACGCACTGGGTTGACAGCTAAGGGGTATTTTATAACAATGTACAAAATTATATGTGATGATTTAAACTGTATTTTATGTGCCGTGATTTACTTGGTTTTCTGTTCTTATCATTATATACTGTGGCAAACGTTTGTGTAGCGCGCCGATATACATTTATTATTAAATGAACAGTTACCTTTAAAAGAACACAATAGCAGATGAAGATCGGGCGATTGTGATCGTAAGCAACAATTGTTCATAATTCTTTATTATGTTATAAGGTAGAACGTAACAATAATATTTAAGACGGAGGGTGCGGGATGGAGTTGTTTTGGTCAGCTTGGTGGTTACCCAAGGAAGGCAGGCATGATCCGAAGTTTGGGATTGACGAAATACCCTTACAATTTTATAAACACTTTTCATACAATTTTATAAACTTTATACAAGGTTATTTAGATGATCTTACTTGCGATAAATTAGATATTTAAGGCATAAACACCTTGTTATAATATGCCAATGTTACGACCGACTAGCTCGGGCGTGGTCGCGGCGGGACCTTGTATAATGTATAGTAATCGCGAAAGATAAAATTTTATAAACTGCCCTAACATTGAGCATATTCATACAAAACATGGACATGCCGAGCCATATCTGTTTAAAGCAGTTTTTTTATTCTAAATCTAGAAGCCTCAAGAGTCTCTTAATTTACGAGTACGCAATATGAGCTACGCAGCTTACGTCAAACAGTTTTTTTTTACTTTTATCTAATGGAATATTTTCTTAGTGACTTTCTAGGTTATAAAAATAACCCGAAGTTCAATATAATTTTTATAGCGTAAGTAATAGTACAAGGTTCTGTAATAATATGCCTTTTTATATATAAATAAGTTTTACATTCCGAAATAAAGTGACATTATACGATATAAATTATTATCCAATAGGCTTAAGTACATAGAAATCGTAAACTTTAATAACAGCGAGAACTCGTAAATATTTTAACTGACATTGCCAACTGCGCATATTATAAATTATGATATGTGTTTACTTTTGAATTAGTTCCACGCTTCGCTCTGAAAGTTTTGACGTGGTTAAATTTATTTGTAATGTTGAAAGTTCTGCCATTTGTTATTTATTTTGTTTGATATTCATGTTTAAATAATCCTAAATAATATGCCGGCTAATATTTTAAAGTTAACAAGGCAATAATCTTAAGTTTCTTTATTTTAGAAAACTATTAAAACCATAATTTTCTAAAGTAAAGAAACGCGACGATATACGCAAAGTGGCTGGCAGCGGCTGGACACGAAAAGCCAAAAATCGGGCTCAGTGGCGTGCCATTGGAGAGGCCTATATCAAGCAGTGGACTCCGGCAGGCTGATGATGATGATGATGATTAAAACCATACTTTTTACGATAAAAGATAAACAGACTACTACAAAAATAGAAGGTAGAGGAAGATTATTTCTTATATTATACGTAAGCTAGAAAATTCCCTCAGCTACTCCCGCACTTGTTATTCTGATTTATCTGTTTCTTCTCGATGGCGTAGAAATATCGGGAAATACCTTCTCACTGCACAATTTGAGTCTCATGCGCCCAATAGTTGCAGTTCAGTTTTATGTCTCAGTCAGTCAGTAACACAAGAATCGTATGTACCTACTTAAATTTACGATGATCTGCAAAACGACGAGTGAAAACTATACACGATTAAAGTGCATATCAAGTTGGTAAAAAATTGTGTTGTATCCTTTTCTTGCGGAACGATATATCGCATATGACGAGCGTGAGAAGTGACGCCTCACCAATATTTTTTTGTTCACGACGATGGAAACTCTCCTTATGAGCCATATCAACTCGACGCCAACCCGGACACAGTGTGATCGACCAGGCTTGGGACCAGCGGAGGAGGTGTGTGGAGGCTCTCCACTAAAGGCGGGGCATACCCACTAAAACCACCGCGATGGGATGGGGAGCAACGCCAGCGCTCGTCGTCTGTAGTTACTAAAACGGCCGCAGAGGATAGGAAGGACGGGAATCTGACAACACCGCATCTCCTCTTCCTCTGCGGCCCCACCAGGACGCAACAAATGATGCGCCCCCATTCGGTTGCGGGCGATAGGGCGCGCGTCAATGCAACACCGACACGCCTCTCCTCCCGCGACCGCGGCCAACTGCGAGGTACAAACAGAGCTGTCCCCCTCACCCGCACCTTTGGACGCATCCTGCGCAGGATCCATCCAAGCCCACGCGGAGTGTCCACTCCCGGGATCTCGCTTAGCTTCACCGTGGGTGCCCTAACCACGAGTACTGAGCCCCTCCACCACGACAAGGTGTAGATCCCACAGGGGGGAAGTGACGCCACACCATGCTAGCACCCTGTCCAAATAGTGTTACTAAAATGTTTTTCCCTAGCTTAAAAGTAAAATGCAATTACTGAACTATTGTTAGTGTTTGAAAAAGCTTTTATTCCGATGTGTCCCAGTTGCATCTAATACTTTCACTTTATAGCCCGGAGTCCATTAAGTAGTCTAATTATATTTGAAATTGAAATCAAAGTACGCTTTACAGATTCCATTGCGATATACAGGGTATTGATTAGCATTTGCAAAATATTTTAAGGAGTGAATAAACTACTATTAGTAAATACAAATACATGACAAAATAATTCACTAAAAGTTAAAAAAAATCGTTATCATTCACTTTGAAAATTAACTCGGTGTATTGACTGCCGCCGCTCAGCTGATTGCTATTGCAGGTGCTTAACACACACAAGCACACGTACCTACAGTAACTGTGAGATTTAGTCTTAATTTGCACGATTTAACAGTTTTTCTGATTTACTATATAAGTAACATTTAATGAAAATAGAGTCTTATATCATCGCACACTGTTTAGGTTTTTAATTTTAGGTTAATAAGCATACTGTCTGTCTAAAAATTTATTGGAGTCAAGCAAGTTTTGACCTAAAGTTTGCGAGCCATCGGGTAAAGGCAGAAGGAGCGACATCGTGCGGAGATTTGCAGTACTGGGAGAGGTCTAGAAAACTAGACAACGACGCAGCTTCAAGGACCGACCAATAGAGGGCTGGATTGGAAATTGATATCGGTTTGTGTGGTGTACAACTGTGAGAACATTTTGAACTTTATTCCTAAGAAGATTTAAACTTGTAAAATTTAGAGACTCTAGTGACATTTTGTTAAGATTTGTGTGGTATTAGGACTTGTGTTATTGGACTTGTGTAAAAATTTTGCCTTATATTCCAAGAACGTTGTTTTGATAATTTGTAATTATAAATATGGAGGCGTTCGATGTTCTGACATTAAAGAAAAAATGCTCAAGGCAGTTAGTAATTTCAAAAAGTCCCCTTAAAAGTGGCGAACGATTGCATATGTGTAAACAAGGCTTGAGAATTTTGAAAAGCAGTGGACCATGTTCTGTGATAATCACCGTATTATGGTTCGGCAAGTAAAAAAGGCAGAATTTTATAGTTCCAATTATCATAAAAATTCGGTTTACGATGATGTCGAAGAATTATACGTAGAGCGTAAAACTGAGGCCCTAGCCAAGTGGCATAAACGCTAGACGAATAGAATAGATAGAATACGATAGTGAATGTATGGGATGCGTCGTAAGCTTATGTCAATCCCATACATTGATTATCGTATTCTATTCTATTCGTCTGGCGTTTATGCCATTTGGCTAGGGCCTCTGCTGAACTGAAAGAAATGTTGTCAAATCTGACATCTACTTTTTCTGCTTCACAAATGGCATCTGACGGTCAATCAAAAAGGTTTAACACTAGAGTCAAGTTACCTGAAATTAAGATTCCTATATTTTATGGAAAGTACTCGGAACGGCAAACATTCAGGGATTTATTTTTAGGGTTGGTTCACACTAATAGCGATTTAGATGAGTCACAGAAATTTTATTATTTGAAAGGTCATCTAACGGGCGAAACAGAGTAATTGCTTCGAAACATAAAGGTTACGTGTGACGATTATGAATTGGCGTGGTCGAAATTAGATAGTACCTATAATAATAAAAAGTTTTTGGCTAAGACGCTATTTATTGAATCAGCTCTCGGAATTAAATATCTATTAAATATTACTACGGATTGTTTGGACTCAATAAGAAATTAAGGTGTTGATATTTCCTCTTGGGACTTTATTGCCATATATATCATTAGCGAGAAATTAGACAATGATACAAGAAAAGCGTGAGAATTAAAAATTTCTGAGGACTCCAACGAGGACTTACCCAGTATCGCGGAATTCTCTCGATTTCTTACGGGTCGATTTAGGGGTCTTGAGGGAATAGAAGTAAAGTCTAAGGTGCCAAAGAATACTCAAAAAAATACGCAATCTTTCCTATCCTTAAAAAAAAAGGATCCAATGATATAGGATGTACCTTTTGTTCGGGAAGTCATAAAATAGGAAATTGCATGGAGTTCATTAAAGATTCTGTAGCAAACCGGCGTCAATTTGTTCAGGAGCATGGCTTGTGTTTTATCTGTCTTAACAGCAATCATTCTGCCAGAGCCTGTAAAATTCCAATCCGATGTCAGACGTGTAAACGGCGTCATCATTCAGTGTTACACCAGGACATTGATGATACATTTGAAAATGTTGGTGATTCTCGCACGGGAGCTTCATGTTCATCTATGAAGGAATGTGACACGCAAGGGTCAGATTCTAGCAAGGCAATGGTATCCTGCCTTTCAACCGGGAATAGCAAAACGGTTTTGCTAACTACAGCTTTGGTAAAGGCCGAGTCGGAAGATGGGACATATAGTGTAATTAGGGCATTGCTAGACCAGGGGCCAAAGGGTCCTTTATTGCGGAGTCTATGGTTCAATATTTAGGACCTACTAGGACTGCTACCAAGATATATTGCAATATTCAGCCAAATCCGGTTAGATTAGTAAGCGGACCCCAGATTGAAACTGGGATAACGCTAAGAGAAAGAAGAAGAAGGACTGCTACCAAGAGCACCGTGATAGGTGTCGGTGGTGCTAAAAGTGTTATCTCTAAACACACTGTTATAGTTAAGATAAGGTCCAGGAAGGATTCTTCACTTAACATAAACGTTAATGCCTATGTGTTGAAATCGGTCACTGCCCTTCTTCCAGTTACGAAGGTAACCCAAGTAAGATGGGTAGACTTAACAGAGGATGACTTGGCTGACCCTGAATACTACAGTGGGTCTACAAAATTGATATTTTGCTGGGTGCTGAGGTTTACAGCCGGGTCATACAAACAGGCATTAAGCGTGGTTCTAGTGGTGCCTTACTAGCACAAGATACAGCACTCGGGTGTTGGGTGTATCGGATGTGGACAATACGTCCCAACTTTCTTTACACATTACTGTTATGCATGCGAGTTTAGAAACAGAGGATTTATTAAAGCGGTTTTAGGAACTTAAAAATAAACCGTCTGACAATAACAAAATGTTTACAGATTAAGAAATAAAATTCGAGGACTTGTTCACTGCTACTACAACCCGAGATGAGAGCGGTCGGCATATTGTACGCTTACCGTTTCGCGATACAGACCTGATGAGTCAGATTGGTGAATCGAAGGCTATCGCTGAAAAACGGTTGAAGGGTTTAGAGGCAAGGTTAGGTAAAACTCCAACGTTGAAAGAAATATTTAGAGCTAGGTCACATGGTGAAAGTAGCAGATAACAAATCGAACACTCAACCATGCGGTTGTTAGGGAAGATAAGGTTACAACTAAGATAAGAGTTGTATTCGCTGCTTCCTGTAAGGGTTCTAATGGGTCTTCCTTGAATGATATGTTATTGGTCGGGCCAAGATTACAGGATGATCTTCGTCATATTATTATGCACTGGAGAATAAACCATATTTGCCTTGTCGTTGACATTATTAAAATGTATAGACAAGTGAAAGTCGATCGTAGAGATACCATCTTTCAGCGTATTTTATGGAGGTATACAGCCAACCAAAATCAAGACACAGAAGAGTACGAGCTGATCACGGTGACTTTTGAGACGGCTTCAGCGCCTTTTTTGGCCGTTCGTACCCTTCAACAAGTGGCTTACGATGAGTGTCAGGATGATCTTAAGGTAGCGTTAATCATTCTGAATGATTTTTACATGGATGACTGGATGTCAGGCGCTGAAAATGTAAGTGACGCATTTCAAATAAATATATGAAAAAATAAATACAGTCCTATCGAAGGCGGGATTCCATTTACAGAAATGGAATAGCAATAGCAAGGAAATATTGGATAAAATAGAGAAACGAGATGTCGTCAAAGGAGACGGAATAAAAATCAAGTTGGATGACATAACAAAAAACACTTGGGCTTACTTGGGATTCAGGAGCAGATGTCTTCAGATACACCGTGAATTTGGCTCTACCTACTGCACCTATAACTAAGCGGAAAATAATATCAGATATTTCTAGATTATTTGACCCGTTGGGATAGCTAGCGCCTAGCGTAATATTAGCAAAGGTCTTAATCCAAAAGCTTTGGTTAGCAGGTGTTGGTTGGGATGACGAAGTGCCAAGCCACGTATTAAGGGAATGAACTGCGTATCGACAAGACTTACCTTCGTTAGCAAGCATTGCAATTCCAAGATGGTACAACACTTATTCCAGTGATATGAAAATACAGCTACCTGGTTTTTCAGATGCCTCGAAGACAGCATACGCAGCAGTGGTATACCTCAGGGCGGTTGATAAGGACGGTAACATACATGTGGCACTAGTCACTTCAAAAACAAACGTTAAACAGACTAGAACTGTGTGGAGCTGTTTTATTAGCTAAGCTGATGGTGGAAGTAGCCAAGGTGGTAAAAGTGAAAAAATTACGTGCTTGGACAAACGCCGAAGTTGTTCTTGCTTGGCTTAACTGTCACCCAAGTTGTTGGAAAACTTTTGTAGCCAACCGCGTATCAACAATACTAAATACTTTGGATATCCAACATTGGTCCCACGTTTCGTCCAAGCAAAATCCCGCTGATTGTGCTTCGCGTGGAGTAGCCCCAAGTGAAATACAAAATTTCACTTTGGTTTAATGGACCTGAATTCTTGTGTGATAAAGTAATTGCTTATAAAAAACCGAAGCATTTAATTACTGACTTAGAAGAAGTGAAGGTTCATACGGGCATTCTTGTTCAGTCCTTTTGGCATAAATATTCGTCATTGCAAAAAATTGGTTAGAGTCATAGCTTACTGTAGGCGGTTTTTTAAATATACGAGATCTCGAGAGACAGAACAGATAGAAGCAAAGAGATATTTCTTTAACTCAAATGGAACTGGATGAGGCAATGAAAATATGTATAAAGAAGTGCCAAGAAAATTCTTGAAGTTCTTCAAGAAAATGCTTTCTTGAAGAACTTCAAGAATTGGAATCTTCTAGTTTGAAGCTGAGTACCAAAGGTAAATTTAAGTCGTTAAATTTATTCATAGACTCAGAAGGAGTCATAAGGGTGGGGGGTCGCCTTGAAATGTCACAATTGGAGTTTAATCGGCAACATCCAATTCTTATACCCAAAGATTCTTTCCTCACGAAGCTGTTTATAGCTGATGCCCATATAAAGACGATGCATGGAGGACCTCAAGCCATGATAACATACTTGAAGTCTAATTACTGGGTTGTAGGAGTTAAGTTACTCGTGAAGGCTTGGTACCGAAGTTGTGTTGTTTGCATTAGATATGCGGGCAAAACTAGAAACCAATTGATGGGTCAACTTCCCTTGCCGCGAGTATCTATAAATAAGTCATTTTTAAACACTCGAGTTGATTACGCGGGTCCTATAAATATTAGGGTATCACCAGATCGTGGTAATAAATCTTACAAGGGCTATATTGCTCTTTTCGTCTGATGTGTACACGGGCTATCCATCTGGAGGCTGTCAGTGACATGACATCTAAAGGCTTTTTAGCCGCATTTAAAAGATTCGTAGCTTGATGGAGCCGCTGTACTCGGTTGTACAGTGACAATGGCACGAATGTTGTGAGAGCTGCGCGTGAGTTAGCTGAATTATTTGACGAGGAGAAGTCAAGGTTTATACCGGAACTATCGGAGAGTCTAGCTAACAATGGCACTCAGTGGACTTTTATCACGCCACATGCCCCTAATCAGGGTGGACTTTGGGAATCAGGTATAAAGTCTACCAAGTACCATCTCAGACGAGTAGTTGGTAATTCAACTTTGACATTTGAGGAGTTAACGAAGGTTTCAGCTCAAATCGAGGCATGTCTCAATTCGAGACCGCTCTCTTATGTGGAAGATCAAAAAAAGCTAGAAGTTCTAACTCCTGGTAATTTTCTGGTTGGAGAGCCTTTGATATTAGTACCTGATACTAACTATGAAGGTTCTAATATATCTAACCTTAGACGATGGCAACTCACCCAAAAAATGACCCAAGATTTTTGGCGGCGTTGGTCTCAAGACTATTCAAATCAATTTCTGCAAAGGCATAAATGGAGTCACCAAATACCAGAACCCGCTATTGGCAATGTCGTATTAATAAAGGAGGACGACTAACCTCCTGGTAGATGGTTGCTGGGACGCTTAGAACATAAGCATCCTGGGCCTGGCGGTATTACGCGCGTAGTTACACTTCGCACCAAAAACTCTTTTATAAAACGACCGGTTTCTTCAGACCTCGATAGATGGCGATATCCCGGCCGGCTGAATCACGCTATGGTTTTGTTACCTGGACAGGTATAAATACTGGGCGATGCAAAACATTTTTTGTCGGAAACCTAGTGAGCAAAAGTGGTATTAATTATAAGTCGTTGTGTAAAGTGCAAATATAACAAGTTTAACTGCATCCGGGTGTTTTAATACAAAAAGCGCTTTAAATCTGTATCTTATATACTGTCTATGTTGTATTATTAAAATTTATTGCAAATGCATATCAACACCCTGTATATCGCAATGGAATCTTTAAAGCTGTTGGTTTTAGCGATATTACATTTAAACTGAATGATCTAGAAACTAAATTGTTTATATTATTACTAGGTGACGTTTTGATTTCTTTACGGCAGGCTGAGGTAAACTTTGTCTTTATCTTGAATTTAAAAGCTATCTCTAAGTACTCGAACATTGCTCAACAGACATATTATTATACTAGAGGACGCCAGCAGCTACGCCTGCAATTATTTTAAATTTGCCCGTTTTGGACGATCGCGTGGGAATTTCGGGGAATCCCTTCTTAGTGCACTCCTACGGTCCCCAAGGAACATACATGCCAGATTTCAGTTTCCTGCGCGCAATAGTATCGGCTGTAGCGTGTCTGTCAGTCAGTCAGTAACGCAAGGATTTTATACCGTTATCGTACCGAGTTTCCAAAATAAACATGACGTCCGGTACTAACTGGCTGAACATGCTCTTCGTGTCACGGGACAAGTGAGAATTAAAACCATAATACGCATTTAACTAACAAAAGACAGTCATTTACGCTGAGGATTCGAACCCAAGACCCTATGCATTTTGCTAGGTTGGTCTCCCTACTAGTAAATCACTGCTGATTGCAGAGCTTAAGTATAAATAGAGGTAAAAATTTTCTGCCAAGTGAGTCATCCAAAAGCACTTTTTTGAACAAAAGCGGCTATTACTCAAAATTCACATCAATCGGCCAAGACTTTTATACCTTTTTGGATAGCAGATAATACCAGAAAGTCATTCCAATACTTTACATAATATGTCACATATTTTTATTTTCAAATTATTGCATTTTTGTGGCGAAATTTTATTTTATTCGAAATTTTTTTGGTGTTTTTTGGCTCTATTTTCAAATTCCACGTTGAGCTAGTAGGTTTTTTTATTATAAAAGATGAGCCATTTAATTTTCCATGAAATAAGATCCAATTGCTACCAAGAATAGTCAAAATATTTTTGTAGAAGATGTTTATAACAAAAATTTGGAATTTGCTCGAAAAATCTTAAAAACAGTTTTATTCCAAAATGGTGAATTTTGAACCCCCTTGTGTAGGGAGTAAAAATACACCATTTTGGCTCTTAAATCACCTCCCGAAGGGAATACGAGCAATTACAAATCACTCTGTATACTAAGATTGGACAAACCAAGAGAAGCATAGGCATTCGACTTAAAGTACATCTAGCTGATATCAACACAAACGCTTGACGAAAATTTGGTACATCTTTAACTATCTTAGAAACAAGCGTCATAATTGAGACTTGTTTCGAGAAATATTACATATTTCTATATCCAGTAACAAGGGAGTAACGTCAGATATTACTTTGTAGGAAAGGAATTTTCCCTCCTGTCGTATTAGTTGACCGTCGGTAAACAATATATTGTCTACTCTTATTTATGTTGTTTCATTGGAAAATGTCGCACTAGCAAAACGTTTTAATTCAATAAGAATTTACTAGAATTTGATCAATGAGATAGGAAAACATCAGAAAATTTCTAAAAGAAAACGTAACGTAACAAAATTCTCTCACTGTAGAACGATATTTTTTGCCCGTTTCAAACTTTCAGGTTCAATAAAATACATAAATAACAAGACATTCTAGTTTCCTCTATTAAGAAACAGAATACATTCTATAGGGAACTTTTAATCGTGTAACTATATAAAAAAAAAATCCTTTCATTTGACACCCATAAATAGGTATCAGGACAATAACAAGTTAAGCGACGTCATTTTGAACCCAAGGTGAGAACCTTGGGTTCAAAATGACGTCATTTAACTTAGTATCCGCTGCGTAGTTTCGCGTAGGTACCTAAAAAAATCCCAAGTGCTTACGGCTCATCGCGCCGCCGAGCACTTGACGGGCGAGCTCAATAAATCAGTGACTGTTTATTCGTTTGTAGCGTTACGGTGCTGAAATGGTGTTTTTCTTCAACTTAATGAATTATTCTTTCATATGATCCCAAATACACTACGTTTGAATGAAGTGTTTACTTTACGCGAGGGGCCGAACCGGATGTTATGTAAACAATTACGACTTATAACGACTTAATCGAAACTATTGCTTATCGTGATAACAATACTAGTTGAACCTTGGTTCTTTTTGTTTTGGTATATACCTGGTGATATTGTTTTTACAAATATATAAAATTAAAGCAATACTTGCTTGAAAAGTTATTAAGATATTAGCATGTGAAAAAAATATTATTTCGCGACTATGCATTTGGCGCGCGGGGCGTAATTATGGATTGATATGGATGATACTTTTTTGTTTTTATTGTGAATAAACTAATAAATTACGAAGTTACAGCAAAAAAAAAATATTGTGTATTACTTTGTAGCGACATCTGATACTCCTGTTTATAATATAATAAGCGTCTTAAGTGTGTGTATGTCGAGCAAATGTGTATGTGTAGTGCAGTAAGAATATTTAGTCTAATCTCAGCCACTATTGTATTAGGACACGTTATGACAATATAATATTATTTACGTGAGTGTACCCAAAAGTATTTCATTTATCTATCCCAAGGTAGGGACCTTCATAGACACTTCAGTGGTGACCCCGATAAAGACTTTGGTGTGCGGATTAGACTCATTGGTGTTATATTGGTCACGATTTATTGGGAAGAACCAAGGTCAGCATGCAGTCCGCCCCTGTGCCTCAACCGGCGCCGATTGCCTCTGAACTGGCGCAGGTGACAGTTGCGTCGAGGATTCCAGAGTTCTGGAAGGACCAGCCAAGAGTGTGGTTCATACGGCTTGAGGCCATTCTCGCTCCCCAGAAATTAGGAGATGCAGCCAAGTACGATCTGGTGGTGGCTAAGCTGGAGAAAGATGTTATTACCCAAGTGACCGACCTGCTCGTGAAGCCGCCGGAGACCGGTAGATTTACGGCCTTGAAGGATAGGCTGCTTCGTATTTATGAGGAGTCAGAAGAACGACAGATCCAGAAGCTTATCAGCGAGATGGAGTTAGGAGACCAACGCCCATCCCAGCTGCTGCGCAGGATGCGCGACCTAGCGCGTGAGAAGGTGCCTAACGACACACTCAAGATCTTCTGGCAAGGTCATCTACCAGCGTCGGTTCGCGGTATCCTAGCGGTGACAGACGCTAAGGATCTGGATGTCCTGGCCACGGTCGCGGACAAGGTGATGGAGAGCTACGCATCATCGCCACAAGTAGCGGAAGTGAAGGTGTCGGCAGAAGAGGAAAGGGCTGGTTCATCGGAGGTCGTCAGTCTTCGTGCTGAAATAGCCAGCTTGCGTGAGAGGGTTAACAAGCTGGAGAGACCATCTCGAGCACGTGCGAGCAGCAGCAATGGACGGCAAGCTTTCCGTTCCCAGTCACGGGGAAGGAACCCATCTAGCGTGAGGAAGAGTAATCAATGGCTTTGCTTCTATCATTTTAGGTTTCAAGATAAGGCGGCTAGGTGCATTAAGCCGTGCGCCTGGGTGGATAAGGAGCAGAAGTCGGAAAACTGAGAGCGGTGGAAACAGTAGCGGATACCTGCATGCGGCATGTGGGAAACCGTCTAGTGGTCACCGATAGGAGATCTGGTATGCGTTTTCTCATTGATACTGGCGCGAACATATCAGTATTACCAGTAAATAGAAAGCTTATGTACAATGTAATTGATAAAACTAAGTATAAGTTGTTTGCCGCAAACGGATCGGAAATTAAGTGTTATGGTACAAAAACATTAATATTAGACTTTGGATTAGGTCGATTGTTTACGTGGAACTTCGTGATAGCGGCCGTAGATAAACCTATTCTTGGTGCAGATTTTCTGTTGTACACCAAATTGCTAGTAGATATTAGTGGTCGTAGGTTAGTGGATAATGTAACTAATTCTAAGGTAATAGGGTCGATTGTTCAATGGAATAAACCGTCTTTAAAAACTATAGACGCTAATCATCCTTATTATGATTTAATTTCTAAATTTCCTGAGTTAACGAGGCCTGTATCGTTTAAGGAAAACCCGCCGCATAGTATATATCACCATATAGAAACAACTGGGCGACCAGTGTTTGCTCGCCCTAGACCTTTACCCCCAGAACGTTATATTAAAGTTAAGGAAGAATTTAAATTAATGCAAGACTTAGGTATTTGTAGGCCTTCCAAGGGTGCGTGGTCAAGTCCGCTGCACGTAGTGCCGAAGAAAGACGGCCAACTGCGACCTTGTGGTGATTATCGGGCGCTTAACGCCATAACCAAACCAGACAGGTACCCAATACCTCGTTTACACGATTTTACCTATATTTTAGCGGGTAAAAAGATTTTTTCGCGGCTAGATTTAAATAGAGCCTACCACAATATTTTGGTTAGCCCAGAGGATGTCGAAAAAACGGCAATCGCTACTCCTTTTGGATTATATGAGTTTCCAAGAATGACCTTTGGCTTGCGCAACGCTGCGCAAACCTTTCAAAGGTTCATGAATAACTCAGTGTTTCAAAATTTAGAAGTAAAAAACGATGATGGTAGTGTTATTTCGGGTTCAGAATTCATGTTTTGTTATATAGATGACGTCATCGTGACTAGTAAAACGGAGTCCGAAAATAAAAGGTATCTGAAAGCAATTTTCGAACGATTAAGTAAATTCGGCATTACGCTTAATGTTTCAAAATGTTGTTTTGGTAAAGATAGAATAGACTTTTTAGGCTATGAGGTGTCGTGTGACGGTATTAAGCCCCTTAAGGACAAGGTCCAAAGTATTTTAGATTTTCCGAAACCCAAAACTGTTCAACAGCTCAGGCGTTTCCTAGGAATGTTAAACTTTTACAGGTGTCATTTGCCTAGGGCTGCAGAGTGTCAATCAGAATTAAATAAGTTTCTAGTTAAATCTAAAAAGAATGATAAAACTGTTATTCAGTGGACACCGGTAGCGGATGCAGCGTTTGCAAAATGCAAAACCGACTTGGAAAGTTCCGTTGAATTATGTTACCCAATACCTAACGCTCCGATGTCAATTATGGCTGACGCGTCAAATGACTGCGTAGGCGCAGTACTGCAAACGATGGTCAACGGTACGTGGAAGCCACTTAGTTATTATTCAAAGAAATTAAGTCAGGCTCAATGTAAATATTCGGCGTATGACCGAGAGTTGTTAGCGGTTTACTTAGCTGTACAACATTTTAGATATATGATTGAGGGTCGTCAATTTACCATACTTACCGATCATAAGCCTCTAACCTTTGCCTTTACTCAAAAACCTAGTGATAAAGACGTACCGAGACGTATTAGACAGTTAATGTTTATAAGCGAGTTCACTACCGATATTAAGTATATACGCGGTAGCGATAATGTAGTGGCCGATACTCTGTCTCGCATCGAGACAATATCGTGTCCCACGCCTATTGAGTTCGCAGAAGTCGCTCGGGCACAGGCTACTGATAACGATTTAACGGAGTTGATGAGTAGCTCGCGCAGTAACTTGCAGTTTAAGTCAGTCAGGTTCCCAGGTAGTGAATGTGATATAATATGCGAAACATCTACTAATAAAATTAGGCCTTATTTACCTAAAGAGTTTAGGCAGTTAGCGTTTAAAACGGTGCATAGTATTTCCCATCCCGGTATTCGGGCTACTAAGAAAATGATTTCCAGTAGATATTTTTGGCCAAACATGAATACAGACGTAGGGCTATGGGCCAAAACCTGTATTGTTTGTCAAAAATCAAAGGTCAATAGACACATAGTGTCGGAGTTAGGACATTTTGATAAATGTGGCCGATTTGAGCACATTCACGTTGATATCGTGGGCCCTCTGCCTATCTCGCCGGACGGTTACAGGTATTGTGTTACGGTGATTGATAGAGCGACAGGCTGGCCGGACGCATACGCTGTTAAAGACATTTATGCAAGCACGGTCGCTAAAGTTTTATTCGAGGGATGGTTTACTCGTTTTGGATGCCCTATTAGGATCACAACCGACCAGGGCAGACAATTTGAAAGCTCTTTGTTTTTACAGTTAATGAAATATTTAGGCGTAGATAAATTACGTACTTCGCCCTATCACCCGCAAAGTAATGGCGCGGTGGAGAGATGGCACAGATCATTAAAGGCTGCACTTATGGCCCGATTGGACGGCAATCGTTCATGGGTTGACGAGTTGCCGACGGTCTTATTAGGATTACGCGCGGTTCCTAGATGCGATACAGGGGTTAGTGCCGCCGAGTTGACATTAGGGTTAACGTTACGGTTACCTGGCGATTTTTACGATACAGCAAATAGAAGTTACTACGAATCATACGATTACGTAGAGAAACTGAGGGATACTATCAGTAAATTAAAGCCGAAACCAGCGTTGCATAGGGATGCGAGAACGATATTTATTCATCCCGATTTAGCGTCATGTTCGCATGTTTTTGTACGCAACGATATGGTTAAGAAGTCGTTACAGCCTCCCTATGACGGACCTTATAAGGTGCTAGCGAGGAGTAATAAATGTTTTAATATCCAACTACCAAATAGGCAAAGTCAGATTTCAGTTGACAGACTGAAACCTGCTTATACGCTTAATGATAGTGCATCGATATTAATAAGTTTACCTAGTAATAATGATAATGGCCTAAGTTGTAGCGATAGTAAAAATAGTGATAAGTTGGTAACTTGTACCACACGCAGCGGTCGGCGAGTTAAGCCACCGGTGCGATTTTTAGAATAAGGTTGCACTCTTAGCAATAATATTAGTTTTAAGATGCAATTATTAATTTTATTGCAAAATTGTCTAATTTAGTTCATTTCATTGCCGAGTTTCTATCACATTAGTACTGTGAACTTACTTATATCTGTTTATAATATAATTATCTTGTTCGCAAATATGGGCAACAATCAAATAAAACAGTCTGAAAGTAAAGAGTTTAACATCGAACAAAATAATGTGACAAATATTGAGAAAATAGAGAAATACGGCACTATAGTTATTGTGTTAGCGGCATTGCTAACAACTATCACGGTGATGACGTGGTTGAAATATTGTCGTAAGCGCAGTATCAAGTGGCTACGCAAAGAAATTGTGGCATCGAACTGTGGACCCGCAGTGGCAGTGCAAAATGTCACTCCGCAACCGGCCGCGTCAACCTATATTCAGTGATAGTGTAAGGTTACACACCTATTGTGTTAGTGATAAGAACGTACGTACGTAGAATAAGCGCGCGCATTAATATTAAGTTGGGTTTAGACTATAAGTTTTCTTTATTATTGTATTTTGTGTCTTTAAATAGTGTCCTACAAAATTGTAATAGGCATTAAAATACGAATAGATATTTGTATTGAACTTATATTTTATAGGTAGGTACCTATGTCGTGCACTGGCATTCCTGCCAAAAATAAAAATACTTGGTTTATATAATTATTATTTTATTTTCATTTTTGGCCGGGGGGGTAGTGTAGCGACATCTGATACTCCTGTTTATAATATAATAAGCGTCTTAAGTGTGTGTATGTCGAGCAAATGTGTATGTGTAGTGCAGTAAGAATATTTAGTCTAATCTCAGCCACTATTGTATTAGGACACGTTATGACAATATAATATTATTTACGTGAGTGTACCCAAAAGTATTTCATTTATCTATCCCAAGGTAGGGACCTTCATAGACACTTCAACTTTAATTTAAGAGATTTTTATTAACAATTATCGTAAAAACGGCATTTCTTTTTTACATACATACATAGACTCACGCCTGTTTCCCGGAGGGGTAGGCAGAGACTACGGAACGCCATTTGCAACGATCCTGACATACCTCACTTGCTTCACTCACTCCCATCAAGTTTCTCATGCATGCTGTTCTGTTAAGGGTACTTCTGACTTGTCCTTTTTTCAGGATGTCTCCAATCTGGTCAGAGAACGTTCTCCTAGGTCTTCCCCTTTGTCTTGTCCCATTCACACTAGCCTGATATATCTTCTTTGTCAGTCTATCGTCATCCATCCTTTCCATGTGCCCAAACCATCTTAACATGCCTTTCTCAATGCTTGTCACTACATCTTCTTTTACCCCACATCACTCTCGTATCACACAATTATTTACTGTGTCGGTCAAAGACACACCACACATACTTCTCAGTGCTCTCATTTCTACAGCATTTATTCTACTTTCAAATCTCTTCTGCCATACCCAACTTTCACTACCATACATAAGGGTAGGCACTAACACACCTCTATGTACAGCCAAACGTGCCTTTTTGGACACGTTTTGACTGATCAT
Organism: Euclidia mi; assembly: GCA_944739405.2. Lineage (NCBI taxonomy): Eukaryota > Metazoa > Arthropoda > Insecta > Lepidoptera > Erebidae > Euclidia > Euclidia mi. The sequence continues at coordinate 68,826,146 of OX123190.2, forward strand.
AAACGCCTTCAGAGCTCCATTCACACTATTACCTGCATTAACTCTCCTTTCAATATCTGCTTCATTCTTACCATCTCTTGTAAACAACGTACCTAAGTAAACAAACTCATTCACTTGTTCCACTCGCTGTCCATCGATTAAAACATTACAAGCCGTAACGCATTCCTCCTTTTCAAAAACCATAACTTTCGTTTTACTTACATTCACTTTTATTCCTTTCCTTTCTAACGCACGATTCATGATTGTTACCATCTCCTGCAACTCCTCCGTTGAAGATGCAAGTATAACCTGATCATCAGCATAAAGGAGGCATTTGACGAGTAACCCATTCTTCCTTAATCCGCAGTCTCTATGTTTTAAATCTTGCGAACAACTGTCCATGAAGAGGTTAAACAGCCATGGCGACGCTACACATCCCTGTCTAACACCTTTATCGATGGTAAACCAGTCAGTGTATGCCCCGTTTATCCTCACACAAGCTCTAGAATCCTCATAAAGGGATTTCAGAGCTCGAATGAGGCTGCTGTCCACCCCATTCATTGACAGCACCGACCACATTTCATTCCTCACCACTTTATCGTAAGTCTTTTCCAAATCCACGAATGCGCAATAGACCTTTTGACCTTTGACCAAAAATTTTCCGGCTATGCTTCGCAAGGAAAAAACCTGATCCGTGCATCCCATACCCTTTCGGAATCCCGCTTGTACATCCCATATTTTCTTGTCGGTTACTTCCATAACTCTTTCAATAAGTACCTTTGCATACAATCTGCCAACAATGCTGAGAAGGCTAATGCCTCTATAGTTTTTGCAGTCTTGTTGCGAGCCTTTTCCTTTATAAAGAGGCACAACTACAGCTGTGGTCCAGTCATCAGGTACTCGGCCGGTGTTCCAACACAAGTTATATAACCGCTGCAGCTGACCAACTATGATGCCCTGTCCAGCCTTCAGCATTTCGACTATAATTCTATCATATCCTGCAGCCTTACCTACTTTCATACTTCCCAGTGCCTTCACAATCTCATCCACGCCAATAGCGCTTTCATCATAGCTATCATTACAATTCACTTCAGCTATCGGTTTCTCTATCACCGTTCTTTCAAATAAACTTTCAAAATACTCTTTCCATCTCTTCAGCACGCACAATTCACCATTTACTATACTTCCATTCTCGTCTCTGATGGATGTGTGTTCTGAGGATTGATTTCTTCCTCGAACTGCACGAACGGATATCAAGAAAAACTTAATGTTCCTCTGGAAATCGTCAGATAATCTGCTATCAAACTCATCTTTCTTTTCCTATTTTTTCCTTTTAACCATTTCTTTCACTATTCTTTTTGACCTAACAAACTCCTTTTTTGCTTCATCTATGTCTACACTCGTTGCTTTTCCCATTCTTTCATTTGCTCTGGCAGCCAACCAATCTGACCAAGCTTTCTTCTTCTCTGACACTGCTGATTGTACATCCTTGTACCACCATGTATTCTTAACCTTTCGTATTTTCCTTCTCTTGATCATACCACATACTTCAGACGCTACACATACTACCTCTTCTTTAAAGGCCTGCCATAATTCTTCCATATCATTTATGCCATCGAATCTTTCAAATCTTGCTATCAATCTTCGTTTATACTCATCTTTCACATCTTTCTCTTGTAGATTTTCTACTTTTATTCTTTCCAAGACCCTATTTTCATTACGCTCTCGGTGTCGCCATCCTTTGAAGAGCCCACTTATCCGGCTCAACACCAAGAAGTGGTCTGTGTGGATACCGATCCCTCGATATACTCTTGTATCCAACACATTCTTTCTCAATCGTTCATCTACTATCACAAAATCAATCATACTTCTTCTAACATTTTTCGCCTCTCGCGTATACATATGTATCCTTTTATGATCAAACTCTTTTTTATTGAATGTAAATACATATGTATGTTGATAAGGTTACATTTAAGCTCTTATTATGAGTATATTAATAAACCTATTATATGATATACAGGGTGGCGCTTGCATAGGGGCACTTTTTAAATATAGGCATAGCTTACAACATTCTTAAGCCTTGTACCAAAAATCAATTCAATCGGTGCAGTAGTTTAGCTACAATATCGATTTTAAGTTCCGCATTTTTTGCACATGCTTTGAATTCCACACAGCTGATACAAAACGGTCAACGACCCTACATTGCGCGCCGCGACTCGCTACGACACGACGCCTCGACGTCATCCGAAGTTAGGCTCAGCGCAGACAGAACGGAGCGCAGCGGAGAGGATTTTATTAACGCACTTGAAAATAAACTTTATTTTTTTACTATAAAGTGCATAAATGCTTGAACCTGGCAAAAAATATTCGCGCGTCCTCTAAGATACGCGGGAATCCCCGTGCGGCGTCGAGTCGGCGCCCGCGTCGTACGCGTACTTTCAGTCAGTGTTGTTACTGAGTTTAACGAACTTTCGCGACAAAATATTTACTGTAGAGTGGTAACCCAGAACGGTTTTCTCACGCAGGCTCGCGAGGTCGCGCGCAAGCTTGAGCATATGCAATCCGTAAAGAAAATGCCCGAGACCACGTGGGGATTATTCCTCTCTGTCTGCGTTGACCCTTAGACGTCGTCGTCAAGCAACGTCACTTCGCCTCGTAGGTACGACTCGTCTTTGTAGGTTTTTACACCCGAGTAAATTTTTACAGAACAAGACTTTTGAAACTTTCTAATTAACTTTTCAATAAAGTTACATTTTATTATTACGTGCAAGGACAGTAATCATTACAAAAGTAAATAATTCCCAGAACGGTTGTTTATGGTTTGATCTTGTAAATAACTATAAGCACACGAGAAAACATATTTTGATATCAAAGTCATTGTCGTTCGGACTCATTGGCATAATGGACTCACGAATCCATGTTATTACGCGATCAGTTGAAAATAAACATTAATATAATTTAATGTTGATTAACAGCAATGAAATTCGTATTTCATCACTCAATGCAGCTTCGAATGTCAGACTCCAGCCAAAAATGTCGGTCTTTTTAATCATTAATTTATCAACAACAAAGAGCATATCAAACGATCCATCAACATTATTTCAATATTAAATTTATTCCATTTCTGGTTTGATTTGCATCTGTACAATATTACGTAATTCTGTAGTTCGACAGGTGTTTCAATCGACTAACAGACTATTAAAGTTGACATATTAAGTCCACTGATTCGTTTATTTTAATTCTGTCTATTTTCTGTTTGGTTGGTTCGTTCAGTTGATTCAGAATGAAATGATAACATAACATGAGCTCGATTGTTGTTTGTGTTTTCAAAGAAATCAAATGTAAGAATGTGTTTCGAAATAGGCCTTGAAGTGATTGAACTTAAAGCGATAATACCTATATTCCTATACCTATATACCTATAATAGCGATATATTGTTAATAACAAAAGCTTGATATAGACCCTCCCAAGCAATAACTTGGTAATGTGTTATTACGAGCTTTTTTGCTGTTTCGTCAAATTCGGTATCTGTGGACTGGAATTCACAATTACTTCAAAATTTTATTTAAACTTCATAAAATTCATACACGTCGAGTGTAGAGGCGGACTTAATGCCAAGGGCATTGTCTCACAGTCTACCTTTGAGTGGTGTAGAGAGAGAAAGGTAGGTGTATTGTATACTGAATCAGTTACGGTGAACAAAATTGTTACATATAGAATGTATTATAAAATACGTACATAATATAACATAAATACATTATAAATATAATATTATATACATATGCATATATATATATATATATATATATATATATATATATATATATATATACATATATATTACAATATTACAACAACTAGATGAGATAATACATTTAACTTTAGGTACATAATAACGTTACTCTATGATGTTACTGCTGCCTTAGTCAACAGGAGCTCCTTAATCGTAGTCTTGAACCTGTACTTTGTATCTGACGTCCTGATCTCGAGCGGGAGGGCATTCCATAGAAGAATAGATTGAATTAAAAACGAAGAGTGTACAAAAGCAGAATCGTGAGAAGGGACTGAGAGAAGGAAATTATGAGAGGAGCGAAGGTTTAGGCCGTGGTTGGAACACAGGTATTGAAAGTGAGAAGTTAAATACTCAGGGGAGGTATGGGACATAAGGATAGTATAAAGAGTAGTGAGAGCACGCAAGCTGCGTCTTTGACGAATGGGAAGCCACTTCAATTAAGAACGATAAGCAGATATGTGATCATACTTACGAAGACTGAAAATGAATCGAATGCAGTTATTGAGAAGGTGGTCAAGTTTATTGAGTAGATTTGCATTTAGGTCGTAGTAGCACACATCAGCATAGTCGATCAAAGGAAAGATTAAAGCTTGCACAAGCTTCACTTTAGTCTTGGATGGGAGAAAGTTCTTAAGGCGGTAGAGTGCGCGTAAAGTACCAGTGACTTTTTGACTTACCTGAGTTACTTGAGTTCGCCAATTAAGCGAAGCATCCATATTAAGCCCAAGATTTTTAACAACTGGATACCAGTCCACGTTAGTGCAGTTAAAGATTATGTTAGGCAAAGATGAAACATCCAGTCTCTTTAGCATCCATTGGCTACCCAGGATAATGGCTTGGCTCTTAGTAGGGTTAACAGTTAGCCCGAACTTGTCACACCAATTTTGTATGGCTACTAGGTCCATATTTATTTTGTCTATTGCCACAGATACGCACTCCAGATTTTGTTGAGCATATATCTTCAAGTCATATATATGCTCAACAAAATCTGGAGTGCGTATTAATATTCACACTCGATCAAGAGCGATTCGATACTATCAAATCTTTTCATTTATAAAATTTCGATTTTCTATTACCAAATTATGTCAGAATTAATAAAAGAGGGCGTCGATATGTATTAAACAGTGTGTGAATTTTTAAAGTATAGGAAGGGGCGAAAATAACCTATAAAAATTTCCTTAACTAAAATATCATGATAGCGTCTATCAAATATAATATCAAGATACATCATATCCCATGGTTCTTAAGGTCGATTCTCCATGCCCATGCACCTTCACTTGTCGTTCCGGATAGATCGTCGAGCTACACGCGTTTTTAGAAGTCACCACAAGGGTTGTTTACCGTTGATTGTATCATAAACATCATAGGACTGCTATACTTCGTAGAATGTTCCGATGTATTGAGAACATTCAAGTCCCACATTTAATATCAATATTTTTGAACCAAATGTAATCAGGACACGTTTATATTACTCGCTACATAGTTACCTATACTAGAGTGAATGTAAATACGTGGTTTCATTTCAGAGCCTTCCCACACAGAAACCGAACAGTATCTCCGATTGCCAAAACACATTTGAAGTCCCAATATATGCCAAGTTCCAATAAATAGGAGCAAGGGAGCGATGTATTTCAACAAACTGTTAATATTGCTTATTGACACGTGTTCACGCTTTGTTTACGGTTTCATTTTGTCTCGACTAAGTGGAATGATATTCAATAGTTTCAAAATACGTATGTTGCAGTGTTTTAATTAATTAATTTTAATTAATTAAGTGTAAGTAATTACAGTTATCATACATGCAGATTCCAAAGTGAGTACAGATTTTCCATTTAGAGCGGTGGTTCATGAACAGTTTTATCACTTATCCTAAAACTCCTCACACTAGGCATAGCCTGTCCTGCCAGGAGCCTTATTATACAAGTTACTAATGTATTAATGTTATCAATATACTTATATCTTACACTCAAATCATAATACACTTGCAATGAATACAACGGAAAACAAATAATAAATATGAATGAGTTCAAATTATGCGATGCAAAATATACTCAAGTTGATTACAAGTAGATTAATTACCAGCTATATTACAACCTATAAACACTACAGTATGTTACTTTGTTTAAATTGTTTTATGTATCATTCATTATATGTCCATGGTATCAAATAACAGTTCATTTATAAAAAAATACTGAGCTTCGTATGTTGTTAGCAGTGACAAATTAATTTACAATTCATACTAAATTTGAACTTAAGTTAATTACGAATTACAATACAACCAACAAATACATCAATATGTTATTTTTTAAATGTTTTCTGTTTCACTATATATGTCCATGTTAGCAACAGTTTAGTAATAATTTTCTTAACTTCGTTTGTTGATAGCTGTGACAAATTATATGTTTTGTTAATTCTATTGTAAAGCAGAGGCTTCATGTAGGAGCAGAAACGCTTGGCAAAAGTGGTTTTGACCAAATATAGGGGTAGTCTGTAAACGCGTTTCCTGACCATGTCTTCACGGAGATCCGATTTAATGACCTCTGTATGGGTCAAAAGTACCATTCTCAAAATGTTTAACCTTCTCACGCTCAGTGTTTGCGTCTCACCGTGGAGAAGAGTGGTTGGATACCGATATGGCTTTTTATTCATTGTCTTGAGCACAGAACGCTAGGCTCTTTCCAGGCCTATAAGGTGAAATGTAGCAGAGCCTCCCCAGGCTGTAATGCAATACGATAAAACTGATTGGCAAATAGAAATGTAGATGGTTGTTAGCAAGCACCTCGAGGCCTCGTCCCGAAATGTTTTGTTAATTAATTTGCGGCTTGCAGAACTTAAAAAGTACAGCATAAACCTGAAACATGTATATTGTCTGTTATCTATTTTGGATAAATATTAGTAAATGAATTTATGTGTGCACAGTGTGATGATATAGGCACAATATAAATATTAATAAGTATTATTCAGTGACCCAAAAAACAAGACATTTTCTTATACTCGCGTAACTGGGCTCAAGCGCTCGTGTTACCCATGTCGAAGCGTTGGGAAAAGTGAACTTTATCTTGTTTTACGCAATGATTGAGTGAACAATGAAGTCTCTGAAAATATTTTGTTCAGACTCATTACACAACTGCTGAAAATATTATTCCTTCCAACATTTTTCCTACTTATACCATGTAGTTATGATTTGCTTCCAATAACATACAAAACAAACTTACATTTTGCTGGTGTTTGTATTTAATGCTATTTGTAATTGTCGTTGATATGTTGTTGAATAAATCATTGAATAAATGATATGAGTTATATATAAACATATAATATCAAATAACATTACATTGCAGAGGATACTTATGGGTTTGTTACAGCAAAACTGTTTTGTTGGTTAATAATGGTAATCAATTTTTGATAACATAATGTTTCTCAGGAAAAATAATTCTTAATATTTGCTGATAACAATTGGATTGTAAAAAATTGTATTCAATACTGTTGAGGTAGATGAATACCAAGAAAAATTAGAGGTTAGTAAACTATTAGTACTATAATTAATGATATTATAAACAATCGAAATAGTACAGACAATAAAACAAATTGAAGACGAAGTGGACTGGCCACATGTATTTCAGCAGTGATGATCGACGGAGTAAGCATGTTCTCTGAGGCAATGTCTACGCAGGCAACGTAAACGTAGTATTAGACGGTATTTACTCTAATGTACCGCAAACGTAAGAAGGTGGTTTTTAGTACCTGAACTCACACATATCGGTCTTGAAGTCAACTGCTGGGCGTAGGTCTCCTCTGGAGTACGCCATAGAATACTATCTCTAGTTCTAATTGTCTAACCACTAGTAGTTATCAGTCTCAAATCATCGGTTACATGGCCGGAAGGCGTTCAACAATACCCTTGCTAAAACATGCCACCGTTCTAAAACCTGTCGACTCTTAATGAATCTTGCATACCAAAACCTAAAAATATATGATTTGTAAATTACAATGGTATCCCAAATCTTCTCAGTAAACTATCTAAGTTTCTTGTATATCTTAGCTCCAATCTCGTAGCCAACGGATTAAATACACTAGAACGCTGTATCAAACTACTGCTAACTTTATTTGCATACCAGATTATCCGATATGTCGTTCCATTCAATATCGATACTAGATTGCATGCACTTGTGGATACACGGTTAGGATTTCTAAAGTTCTTGTTCATGCTTTCTTAGTTGTTCTGAGGTCCAATAAATTTTTCTTTTAAAAGTAAGTTATAAATTAAAATAATAGTTAATAGAGTAAATAGAGTTTAGGGAATATCTTGATTGAGGTAAGTGAAACCAGTTATTGCTTGATACGGTGTGTGTTTATTGTAAGCGGATTGATACACTAGACAATACGAGAATACTTATATAAGAAAGAATATGAGTATCTAATTTCATATTATTTGGTTTCAGTAGTTTTAGGAAAAGATACTGTTTTCGAGGGATGGATAGACATACGAAAGATCGTACAACCCCTCAAATATGGTTCTCATTTAATTCTCTGCAGGTTCAAAAGTTTAACATTCTCCGAGAATCTGCGAGCGTAGAAACTCAGTGTCTTCTACGGTCACTTCTATTAAATATGACTAATCAGGTAATAAATTTGTAGGAAATTATGGAAGTAGTGCGAAAATATTTACGAACACAACACATAAAACATTTTTCTATTTTCTATATTTAGCACTCAAATATTTCTCCTTCTTTTACCCCCAAGACGTGTGTTTAACCAGTATTTTTTAAGCATATTACATAGTATTAAAAGAGTAAAATAAGTAAAAATAATATTTACAACTTTAAATTACCAAGTGAGCTTTAAAGTGCTAATATGATTTATGTAACAGTGCAGCACATCAGTTGTATCTGGAAACAGAGAGTAAACTTTATAAATAATGAAACGTATTACTGTAGTTGTTACCGTGTGTATGAAATACTAGAGGATGTCCGCAGTTACACCCGCGTTATTTAAGACTACTAGAATAGAAAACTGTTTTGTGTGTCGTGTTTGTGGATATTTTCGGACTAGTTCCATGATTTTCTACAAATTTATTACCTGGTTAGTCATATTTAATAGAAGTGACCGTAGGAAACACTGAGTTTCTACGCTCGTAGATACCCGGAGAATGTTAAACAGCTTTTGAACCTGCAGCGAATTCAATGAGAATCATATTTGAGGGGTTGTACGATCTTTCGTATGTCTATCCATCCCTCGAACACGGTTTTTTCCTGAAACCACTGAACCAATTAATATGAAATTAATAACAAACACGACACACAAAACAGTTTTCAATTTTCTATATTTAGCACTCGAATATTTCTCCTACTATTACCCCCAAGACGCGTGCTTAACCAGTATAAAAATAGTAAAATATGTACAAATAATATTTGGAGAGAACTATGCTCGGAATTTCCCTGCGAGATCGAATCAGAAATGAGGAGATCCGCAGGAGAACCAAAGTCACCGACTTAGCGCCCCGAATAGCCAGGCTTAAGTGGCAATGGGCAGGCCACATAGCGCGAAGAACCGATGACCGTTGGTGCAGGCGGCTTCTGGAGTGTAGACCACGTACCGGACGACGGGTGGGCCTCCCGCAAGGTGGACTGACGATCTGGTTAAGATCGCGGGAAGCGGTTGGATGGGGGCGGCTCAAAATCAGTCTGTGTGGAGAACCTTGGGGGAGGCCTATGTACAGCAGTGGACGTCTCTAGGCTGACATGCTGAATATTTACAACTTTAACTTACCAAGCGAGCTTTAAAGTGCTAATATGATTTATATGACAGTGCAGCACATCAGTTGCATCTGGAAACAGAGAGTTAACTTTATAAATAAGAAATACTTATTACTGTAGTTGTTTCCGTGTATATGATATATAAAGAATTCGTGAGTTGTCCATATAAGCATGTTTTATAGTTGTTACGTCGGCACATGCCATATTAATGTACTTTCGGTTTATTTGACTTGCACTTCTACATGGGCCAGAGAAAATATACGTCGGGTTGGCAAAAATATAGTGGTAATAGTAACAAACTGTGAATGTAATTATCTGATGATCGTGAGCTTTAAGCAACAAACTAATATAAATACTTGGCGTCCATAAATCACATTTTGACCTATCTGAAATATAGTGTCGACTTTAATAAAGACAAATTTTCTTGAATGCTTCATGGGAATAAAAATTGTTTAGGCAATCCGAATAAACTAGTTAGAAAGTTAGTTTCCTAGTGAAAAGTCTTCAATTATAATTTTACAAGATTTGTGAACGTTAAATGTTTACTTACTGTGTAAGATTATAAACAATTGAAGTCTTTGTGTAAACTCTAGTCTCTCTCAGTAGTAGAGTCAAAAACTGACTTAGAAATGAGCTCAATTACGCAATTAATAATGAATGATCACCATGTGCCCGGTAGATGGCAATAGGCTCGCCCCCTATTACATTGGGACCGAAACATATCTGGCGAAGTGTGGGTGTGTATATGGCGTATAGTGTTCTATGGCGTACTCTATAGGAGACCTACGCCCAGCAGTATACTACAAGGCTGATAAGTGTGAGTTTAGGTCCTACAAACTACCTTTTTACGTTTGCGGTACATAAGGGTAAATACCGTCTAATACTACGTTTACGTTGCCTGCGTAGACGTTGCCTCGACTGGAGAACATGCTGACTTCATCTATCATCGCTGCTGAAATACATGTATACAGTCCACTTTTCTTGGTATTCATCTACCCCAACAGTATTGAATACAATTTTTTACAATCCAATTGTTTGAATTTATTTTCCTGATAAACAATATGTTATCAGAAATTGATTACCATTATATTTTGTTGGGTTTACGCGAATGTTACACATTGAAATTAAACTACAGTTTACGGATTTTATCGCGTTATATTGGTTTCACTTGTTTTTACATTTAAACCGAATGATCTAGAAACTACATTTTTATTACTAGCCAACGTTTCGAATTCTTTACAGGATTCATGTTCACGGCAGACTGAGGTGGTATTTGTCTTTGTCTTGAATTTAAAAGTAGTTTCTAGATCATTCGGTTTAAATGTAAAAACAAGTGAAACCAATATAACGCGATAAAATCCGTAAACTGTAGTTTGATAACCATTATTTACCAGCAAAACAGTATCGCTGTAACAGACAGTTTATTGATAACTCATATCATTTATTCAATGATTTATTCAATAAAAAATCAACGACAATAACAAATAGCACTCAGTGCAAACACCAGCATAATGTAAGTTTGTTTTGTATGTTAATGGTAGCAAATCATAAATACATGTTATAAGTAGGAACAATGTTGGAAGGAATAATATTTTCAGCAGTTGTGTAATGATTCTGAACAAAATATTTTCACAGACAAGCACTTCATTGTTGACTAACTGTAACACTGTATTGATTTTTGCAGCCTTTGGAGAATGTTCTCTAAAGACTGCAAAAATCTTTTCTTAATTCATTTTCTAAATCTGTGTGTGCAGATGAATGACAAGACGAATGATGAATGCACATCTCAAATAAATTAAAATGAAAAAAGGTTTATGTGGTTCATACCAATACCATAATATATATTATATTAATTCACTTTTGAAGCTTTTGAGGTCTTTACTAAGTATTAGAAAACTGTATTTAGTTTTCTGATTTCAAAATATTTTTAAATATTTCTGGTGCATGATTGATGCCCCCCTAAAAAACATTTAGACAACCCTTGCTATAAAACCAGCCTAGGGAAAAGAGCCGCAATTTCCGAGCAACTGACCTGAATGCCGTACATCTCAAGCGCACATAACCGACGTACATAGGCATATATACGCCTGGCTCGGTGCCTAGGCCGGTCAATGTCTTTGTCGTGACCTAGAAATATGGCATTAGAAATTCAATCGCTATCAAATAAGCCACGTGCTTTAGATATTCGGGGAATGCATTAGGCGACGTGATTTGTGATAGTTGACATGGATGTGTAAGTTACCATGCATTTTTTGGACTGGGCTGATGGGGTAATTGTTGATGAGTCTGATTGTTACGCCAGGTTCGATTCCCACTCAGGACAAACCGTTCTCTGAAGAATACGATTATTTTTCTGTGTAGTTAAGCTATAGATAAATATTAAATAATATATTGGAATACGGAAATAATATTTAAGTATGTATGCATATATACGCGGCGACCTACGTGATTTCTTCGTGATTCGCGCGCACGTAGGAGAGAGCCCCCGCGTCCAAGCACACCGCGTGGAAACCGCAGCTAACCGATCCGCAATCGCGTTCGCGGTGAGCCGCTCACGTAGGGCGCCGCGTCACAGCTGAACCACACTTTGAATTCTTAATCCACCACCTTCTTCTTCTTCTTTAATTTAAGAGCCTTGCTCTTGTCGGTGCAGCTCCTTCCATTTCTTCCTATCGAGTGCCAATTCCTGAACTTCCTTATACGTCACAACTTTCACCTTCTCTTTAATTTGACTGATATAACTATACCTCGGACGACCCCTCCTTCTCTTTTCTTCAACCTTCCACGATGTTTTTAATGTACTCGTCGTGACGTATAAGGTGTCCCATTAATTTCCCTCTCCTGTTCTCAATGCTCAATCCACCACCACACGAAATAATTTCAATATAATAAACTAATTAATTTCCAAAAAAAGATGCTGGAATCATTGGTATGAAAGCTATTAAACTTACGTCTAATTGCTACATGCAAACGGCTTAATAGTTATAGGTGCTTGAATCCACAATGTTCGCATTCGCGTCCTCACATCCGAATAGCTATCTCAGCTGTATGCGTTGATTAACGAGAGCCATTCATATTTTGTCATAGCCACGCTTGACGCCATTCCAGTGTAATTGTTTTAGTTACGAGTGTGATTTGCCTTAATAATGTAGTTACTATGGCTTTTCTAGCGTCATCATCATCATCAGCCTTTAACAGTCCACTGCTGGACTAGGCCTCTCCTTTGAAAGGAGGAATTGGCCTACTATACCACGCTGGCCAAACGGGTTGGTATAGGGTTTGTATCAAGTTTTCCTTCTCTTGCAGTGCTGTTCTCTGCATAATATGCTCCCACTGTCGGCTCTTACGACACCCATGGGATGATATGCGTATATGAGCATTAAAAGAGTAAAATCACGATTAAGTGTTGTAGGATTTTAAAACTAAGCTTATTGTGATTTGACTGAGCAGTTTTTGAAAAGCGGTGTTCTAACTATAGGAAGTGCTTATAGAGTGACATGATTTCGCGTCCATAATAGATCAGCAAGCTAACCTACGTTCTCTGACGTATCCACATGGATTGGTGCGCTATTGAGTATTATTGTTCTTCAAGGGCAAGTAAAGGCGTGGGTCATAGTGTTTCTTTTAAAAATGAATTAATCCCTAAGACCTTGTCGTTAATTTAAATATAAAAAGACTTTGTTTTGCTCACCGTCGACTCATACTTTGACGATATAAAATAAAAAGTGTAGAGTGATAATGTCAACTTATATTTTATACTCTTTTACCTGATAACAAAGTACAGACAGAGATAAAAATCACACATATTTAAACCGACGTTAAACTAGATATATAAGTGTAGATTTGTGGACTATGAGAAAGCCTTCGATTCGATCGAAACCTGGGCGGTGCTACAGTCTCTCCAACGGTGCCGGATTAACTAGCGATATATCGAAGTGCTGAAGTGTTTGTATGAATACGCCACTATGTCAGTCCGCCTCCAGGACCAGAGTTCGAAACCTATTCAACTCCAGCGAGGGGTGAGACAGGGGGATGTCATATCCCCGAAACTGTTTACCACTGCGCTGGAGGATGTTTTCAAGCTTCTGGACTGGAATGGACTCAGCATCAACATCAACGGTGAGTACACCACTCACCTTCGATTCGCAGACGATATCGTAGTCATAGCTGAGACCATGGAAGACCTAGGCACAATGCTCGATGGCCTCTGTAGAGTCTCCCAACAAGTCTTAAGATGAACATGGACAAGACGAAAATCATGTCAAACGTCCATGTTGTACCTACTCCTATTCAGGTTGGGAACTCTACGCTCGAAGTTGTCGACAAGTATATCTACCTGGGACAAGTAGTCCAATTAGGTAGGTCCAACTTCAAGAAGGAGGTCAATCGTCGAAACCAACTCGGTTGGGCAGCGTTCGGGAAGCTACGACATATCTTCTCGTCCGATATCCCGCAGTGTCTCAAGACGAAAGTCTTTGACCAGTGTGTGTTGCCAGTGATGACTTACGGATCAGAGACGTGGTCGCTCACTATGGGCCTTATCAGAAGGCTCAAGGTCACTCAGGGGGCGATGGAGAGTATCCGTTTATTAAAGATTTTTACAACACACGTCGACGATAAACCCGATTCTATCTAAGCGTACCACAACACATTTCGTGTTAAGTTCAAATCGAATCATGTCGGATATTTGTAAGGCAATTGTGATTTTGTTACCGGAATGCTCTTTTAAAGTAGTTTGAAAGAAGTATCGTGACTATACAAATTACAAATAAGCTCTGGAAATAACAAAGTTGATTCCGCTTTGCACTTTGGCAAAATCTACTTTTGGTTGCGGAGGTCTAGCGACAGACCGTGGGATGTCATAAATTCAGGACTGCCGGGATCAATGACGTATCCTGTTTTCCGAAGCATGAAGGTAATTCCTGTTCACCATTCTACTAAACAGACTTTAACTAACGCGCTTAACTTGCGAAGTGATACATTCTTGCGTTGCCACTTTACCACGGTTTCTTCAAAACTGTCATAACTCTCTGCTCTTAAATGAATGTAGATGTTTATCATTCTGTCGTCTCATGCCGCTGCAACCGACATGCTTTCAATTTAATCCGGCTCAACTCATCAATTTTGCGGCAGCGCTTAAGAGCGTGGAATGCCGAACTCAATTTTTTGGTGGAGTAAAGTGCTAATAATGCGTTTGCTAGTTAGGACATTCTCGATGGCGAAACGGATTATGGTGACATGATACTATGAAAAGTATGGTACACTTGTGATAGTATACTTTGTTGAGTATGTTTATCGACGCTTTTATTAATATTTAAGTCTCTATGTTAATAAAATAAATAAATATTAAAAGCCTTTTAAACTACACACCGTGTTTTCTATCATATATTTATGAGCGAGGAAAATAAAATATATTTTACAAAAGCAGCACAGTCGCCATCAGCACTATTCAAATTTACTATCATGTATCTGGAAAGCGGTAAACGGCTTTTAATATTTTATTTGATTTAAAATGTGAAGTGCTTAAAAGCATATTTGTTAATGGAAATTCTAATGATGACTGGTGCCGCGATATCATTTATTTTGCAAGGGATTTAAAAATCTTTCATTCATAAAGAATTAGGAATAGAACCCACGGCACTTGAGACTTTGAGGAAGTGATCATTTAAACCAAGCGGTCAAGTTACAATATAGAGTCAATTTCATACTAGGTTTAAGCACGTCTTAGTTAGCTTGCCACCTAAAATAACGACAAGAAACATCAAATTCATATCACAATGCTCTGTTTTCACACCTTTTGTTAAATAGTACAAGAAAGCCAATAATCAATAAACTCTATTCAGCTTCATTTTGCTCAAAAGAATCACCAGGAATCTGTATCAAGACTGTTAACCAACTATGTAACAGAATGTGTGAGTGACATTTTGTTATTTCACGCTTGATCAGGCAACGTAGAAGCTCGAGCTTGTTCGCAGCCAACGGTTACTGGCGCTATATTGTCCCCGCACAAGTAGCAATATAGAATTTGTGAGTAGAAAAATCTTGTAACCCTACCGATGTGGAAGTGTAAAATGTATGTTTACGGTCATATTGAATCGCAAATACTTTTAATAAAAATAAATGTGGTAACACATTTTTAACGGTACTTTTTCACAAAAAAGATTTTTATCGCTTGAATATCTTATTCACTCGATAAAAATCTTTTTTTTTCTGACGTCATGAAAGCTTTTTAATGGTTGTTGTTGTGGTTGGACACGACACGAATGCGAGCGTAACATAATCAAGATTTGTTAAATAAAGTTCTACAACTGTTACCACATTTCTCTACTGTAACTTGTATAATGGATACTATTTACAAAAGTTTAAAAACTTGTTTACGATCTCTGTAAAGCAACCCAAAGGTCTGGTAAGAGTGGTAAATTTAATTGTTTGTTTCTTTCTGTTCTAATCACTGTAACACTCAACCATGATAAAATCCTTCACTAATGCTTGATATCACTAACATATTATATTTCAATTGATAGTTACGCAGTTTTCATCCTTGTATCACATTGTCAAATTCGGATATCACGTTTTAATTTCCATGTCAGCAAACGTGTTTCTCACTTTAATAATAATAATAATAATTAATGTACTCCTTCGGCATACTTAGGTGGACTCAAACAGAACTTGATGCCTTGGATAGAAAAGTCCGTTGTCTACTAACTACATACCGGATGCATCACCCGCGGTCGTCAGTAATGAGATTGTACATCCCGCGGAAGTGCGGGGGTCGCGGCTTCTTAAGTGCCAAGACCCTCCATAACCGCGAGGTGTGCAATCTCAGGGAATATTTTCTCAGCACTGACGCGGGTGTCCACCGTGATGTGGTCACTGTGGACAACGGGCTTACCCCGCTGGGTCTGGCTAAGGAGAACTGGCGCAAACCTGCCGTACTTGGTGTTGAGGAGCGCAAGGAGGTATGGAAAGGTAAAGAGCTGCATGGACATTTTTATCGGGCCCTGCATCGACCCGATGTAGACTTACCAGCTTCTGTGTCCTGGCTATGTTTTGGCGATCTTTTCGCCGAAACAGAAGGTTTTGTCTTTGCGATTATGGACGAGGTTGTCATGACGAATAACTACCGGAAGTATATCCTGAGGGATGGGACGGTTGACATATTATGTCGGGCATGTCACCAGCCTGGTGAATCTCTCAGACATATAGTATCTGGTTGTTCTCGTCTTGCCAACGGCGAGTATTTGCATAGACACAGCCAAGTGGCCAGGATTGTCCACCAGCAACTTGCCTTAAAGTACCAACTTGTCGACTCTGAAATACCGTACAACAGGTATGTGCCCGACCCAGTTCTTGAAAATGGTCGTGCCACCATGTATTGGGATCGATCTATCATTACTGATAGAACGATTGTGGCTAACAAGCCAGACATAGTAGTGATAGATCAATCTAAGCGCCTTGCAATGATCATCGATGTCACCATTCCCCATGACGAGAATCTTGTGAAAGCCGAGAAAGATAAACAAATAAATTATTTGGATTTGGCTCACGAGATTGTCGACATGTGGGATGTGGACTCGGCGATCATTGTACCGATAGTCGTGTCAGTTAATGGTCTCATTGCCAAGAGCCTCGATCACCACCTCAAGAGGCTCGCTTTAGACGGCTGGATTAAGTCCTCTATACAGAAGGCAGTATTGCTGGCCACGGCTCGTATCGTCAGGAGGTTCCTCTCTCTGGAGCCCTAACCACCGGTAGCTTGGTCCCTGCACCCGATACCGGTGAGCCCCGTAATTTAATTTTATATTTTTATATTTGTTTTTTCTTAATAACATAGAAATGTAAAATATCATTATGAGAAAAGGTTAAAATATAATAAAATCATTTATTGCATCAAAATGGTATAGTACATAGATGTTACAAAATTATATAGTTCCACATTTTGGCCGTTACACAGCATGCAACAATTGTTTAAAATCATGAAGAATATCAAATTATTATAGACACATTATAATTTAAAAAATACATATTTATAATTAGACATATTCCAACAAGTAGTGAATTATTAAAATCTGTACCTCACTGAACGCTCCAAGTTATAAAATTTGCATCTGTTTTTTTGTAGAAACTCTTTAATAGAGTAATAGCATTCGTCAATTAACCAATTACGCAATGCCGTGCAAAATTCGTTGTACGGAAGTGATGTTATTGCAAACGGTAAACAGTTATAAATTAATGGAGCCATGTAAACGCAGCTTTTTCTGAAGAGTTCCAACTTAGGAACCGGGATTTCATAATGAAATTGATTTATCTTTCGTTTATTAACATAATTCCTGCTTTCAAATAACGAAGAATTGCATCTCAAAAATTTTGCGATATCATAGATATAGATACTAGGGACGGTTAAAACTTTATGTGATGTAAATATAGGACTACAAGAATCGCTCCAATTCATATTAAACATTGTACGGATACACTTTTTTTAAGCAATAAATATTCGCGATAATATGTCAGTAGAGTTACCCCAAACACCATAATTGCATCATGTATTTTATTTAAAGCGCCAGCGATGTTTTGGTGCAGAATGGCGTTTTTTTTTTTTAATTTCTGCCGAACAAATTGACTCTATGCTGCCTGATGTTAAGCAGTCAGTGAAGTCCCATAGTGATGGCCATCATCCCAGCAGCCAGCATGGCATTATGGCATGATGGCCCTCACCTTGACGGCCTAGAGTAAAGCTTTTTCACGCCCCGCTTAAAGGACCCGGGATCATAAGTGATATATAAGAGTAAGAGGCGCCGAACCGTTTGGTGCGTGACGGTATCTGTTCTACCGTGTAAGAGTGGCACCTCAACCCAGCACGTGTCGTTCGGGATAGGAAAGGAGAGGGTGGGATTAGTTGAAAGAGCTCTTCGGAGCACTCACCGTGATAGATACGGTAGAAGACAGCCATTGAGCCCATGTCTCTGCGTAATTGCAGTGACTCAAGAGTCTTAGTGGCCTCTGGATCCCCGATGATACGGACAGCACGCCGCTGCAACCTATCGAGGGCGTCCAATAAGTACTGAGCGGAGCCATTCCATAGGTGATAGCAGTATTCCACGCAGTAGCGAACCTGGATCTTGTATAACAGACACAACTGCTCCGGCGTGAAAAACCTCCTCACCTTGTTCAAGACTCCGAGTTTCCGAGATGCGGATTTGATGACACCCTCGATGTAGTTCTTTTGGATGAGATTTCTGCGTATGTCCATACCTAGGATATTGAGGCTGTCTTGAATCGGTAGTGGAGTGTCCAAAAGAGAGGGATGGGGAAGGAATGGAGATACCTTGGCTGAGAATGCACACGCCTGTGTTTTCTTGGCGTTGAACTCGACCAGGTTCTCATCACCCCAATGCGAGATGCAATTCAGAACCCGGTCAAGCTCAGCAACAAGTGTTCGCCTATACTCCTCAGTATCGGCTTGCTTAGCCGCACGGTGTCCGAGATATCGCCCATGTACAGTACTGTCATCTGCATAGCAATGTATGACCCCAAAAGTGAGCATATCATTGATATGCAGAAGAAAAAGCGTGGGCGATAACACGGACCTCTGAGGCACACCAGCATTCACCTGGAGAAACTTCAATGATTCACCGTCACAAAGGACTCGTATACGGCGATCATTCAGGAAGCTGGCAACCCAGTTGCACAATCGAGGCGGCAAGCCGTAGGCTGGAAGCTTGGAAAGAAACGCACGATGCCAGACTCTATCGAAGGATTTGGAGATGTCAAGACTAATAGCCAACGACTCCCCATGCCTGTCTATCGCCTCACCCCAAAGGTGAGTGACATACGCTAGAAGATCACCCGTTGATCGTTTCGGTCTGAAGCCATACTGACGGTCACTGATGAGAGAGTGATCTTCTAAGTAGCGAACGAGTTGGTTGTTGATTAGTAGTTCAAACACCTTGCAGAGGATAGGGTTGATAGCAATGGGTCGATAGTTGCCCGGATCAGAACGATCCCCTTTCTTGGGAATCGGTTGTACGTTCGTCTCTTTACAAGCCTGTGGCACTACGCCAGTGGCATATGATAGGCGATACAGGCGTGTAAGCATTGGGAACAACTCGGCTGCGCATTTCCTAAGCACAACCGCTGGAATTCCGTCAGGTCCACTGGCTTTCCGGACATCGAGAGATCGCAGTGTCGCGCGAACATCGCATTGCCTGATTTTAATATCAGGCATGGAGTGGCCGCAGTAGGGAATCGAAGGCGGCTGCGCACTACGATCATCGATTCGGGAGTTGGCCGCAAAAAGATTGACAAGCAAGTCAGCTTTCTCTTGCGGCCCATGGGCCAGTGATCCATCAGGGCATCGCAACGGCGGCAGTGAAGGCTGGCAGAAATTGGATTGGACGGTTTTGGCCAATCGCCAGTATCCCCGGCTGCCCGTGGGGTGTGACAAGAGTTCTTGACCAAACCGTGCAATGCGCTGTGCATCCGCTCTTTTGTATGCCCTCTTGCAGACCTTGGTGGCTCTATTATAGGCTGCCTTGATGAGATGGACATTCGGATTGCGACGAGACCGAGCCCTGATCCAAGCGTGGTAAGCCGACTGTTTTTGTTTAACAGCATCAGCGCACTCGCGATTGAATCAGGGCCGTAATCCGCTGCTGCTGGAGATGTCAGTGGATGGAATATAATATTCCATACCCAACATGATTTCCCTAGCAACAGCAGACGCACTCTCCGACAGATCCCTTCCACCAAAGCAGCGTTAAGACCAAGGGATGGACGCATAATAGTCTCGCAGGCCATCCCAACCTGCTGACGAGTAGTGCCACAAGCGTCGCTTTGCCTGCACTGGTTGTGGAGGTGAAGCAAATGGCACTGTAGTGCGAACCAGACAGTGGTCGGAGGAACCCAAAGGGGCTTGTACCGTCACACTGTACTGGGCCAGGTTACTCGTCAGCACAAGGTCTAACAACGAGGGCGCTTGACCCGATATATCTGGTATCCTGGTGGGCTGGAGTACCAGTTGAGTCAGGTCATGCGTTAGAGCGAATGCGTGAGCAGCTCGTCCCGCGTGGTCGGAAGGGAAGAGCCCAGCCAGGTCTCATGGTGGGCATTGAAATCTCCCAAAAAGACCAACTCGGCGGTCGGGAACTGCTCCTGCGCATTATCTGCTGCCTGACTAAAGTAGTCAAACAGTCGAGTTGTCTCGGCATCTCCGGTATGGGAACGGTAAAGGCACACGTAAATACGGGCCAATGAACCCAGACTTACGTGTACCCAAAGGACAGAAAAGGACGGGTCCTCTAGGCAGCGTAGACGTTGAGAGCAAATATCCGCTCTGACGAACAAGCATACCATGGAATAGTAATTATTTGGAGCTACGAAAACAAAATATCGTCAGCTCTACGTACTTTTTTCAAAGTTGGAAAATAGTAAGGCATGGTACCTTTTTTTTGGTTCCAGTGAGCTGTTATGATTGTTCGATTTCGGAGATTTTACTTTTTGTGTTCTCATGAGATTACTTAACTTATTGTTGTTATAACTCAAAAATGTATTAGTGTATTGGGTTACCATAAGCTCATGAATTATTTGTTTTGATACGTCATGTGTTCCATAAGTATTTAAAAATCTGCAGTGTCTGAAATTAATCGTTAAAGCTTTCAATTCATGGTTTAGTTTTTGTTCATTGAGGTGTCGATTATAAAGTACATTTACAATGATCACAGTAGAATTTCTACGACAATGCAATGCTATAGATATCTCAGACATGAATTCGACAGGGTTTGTATCGCTACTACCCGTAAAAATGATTACGTGATCATTTTTTGTTAACGTTTTACCTAAATTACAACAGTCTTCCAAAACATATCTAGTTTTAGCATTTGGTTTTCTTATGAACTAAATTATCGTGTCTTCAGGTATGGTTTTATTTTTATAGCGCAAAATTTGCTGAACGAGACCTGTCCCTTGATTGTCCGTAAGTAAAATTATTTTGTTACAGCTTTGAATGCAATCCTGTATACTTTTGGGGTGGTTTATGCATATCCTGGATAATGTAGCTCCTTCCAATATTATCTGTCTGTGGTAGGGACACATTTCTCATGTTGGTGTAGGTATTCTAAACTGTTTTTTTCATTGTTTGCCACCGGTTTTGTCTTGTCTGTTTTCGGACTGTTTCGATTCCCGGTGTCTGTGGCGTTAATCGGAGAGTGCACCACGGGAAGAGTTATCCGGAGTGTGGAACTCTAATTTTCTAGCAGATGGTTTTGGTGTCGGAGTTATCCAAATTTCACTGGTATGTGTATGACTCAGTCCCTTTCTATTTCTTTTGAAACTCTTCGATTAAGTGCGAGTAGGGTAAAATTGGGGCTTCTGCATCACTTGCTCTCGCGTCGCCGCTCGAGCTGCGTGATACAGAAGCCCCAATTTTACAATCGAGATCGATTCATATTAATGTGTTCTGCATAACTCAGAGTGCCCAGTAATACCATAATGTTATAGTTAACATAATTTTTTAAGTTTAACAATTATTTAGTGATCAATGGTAGCGTTACTTTTAGTGAGTTTTTACTATGAATGTGTGTACCTAATGAATTCCTCACTACATGTAATATCAATGTAATCATGTTACCAATTTAAAAAATAAATGGATATGTTAATGAGTCTAGGAAACTATTAAGTAAAATAAAACAATGTATATTATCAATTTAAAAAAAGTTTATTATCAATGCACCATTTTTTTAAACACAAAACATTTTTTAAAGCACATATTGAGTCATGATAAATACAATTGTACAAATCTTCAGAACACTTATAGCGATCATATAAACATAACAAATTAGGACAACATTTATCTTCTAAATTAATTACATTATTAGTATTTAAAATATCCTTCAACCATAACATTTTTTCAAGACCTTTAACGTAAATACACTTATCTTTTAAAACATCTGAAATTAAATATTGATAATTTGAGTAAGGTATAAATCCTTCACCCCAGTATATTTTTCTGTTACGTTCAATCCAGCAAACCTGCCGTCTTTCTGATTTAGTCAAATCGTAAAAAGGAAATGGTGGTTTGATTAAAAACACTTGTAGGTTTTTATTACACCATACAGCTATTTCTTTTAGTATAAATTCATTTGCTTCTGTTTTAAAGCCTTGAACGTCAACAATGGCCGTCATGATAGCCTACGCACGATGTTGCTTAGAGGTTTGTATTCCACGATTCGGTCGTTTATAATCAAGCAATATGCAGCCGTATTATCTGGTATCGATTTTGAACATTCAATTTCTAATCGAACATCTACTGGACCTGTCTTTAGACTATCGTTTTGCCTTGAACAGTCTATAATAAACAAGGGAGCCTTTTCTTTAAATTCCTTTAGATTGAGCAATGGATCGACTGGACAGTTGTGATACGACTGGCGAAATTTTGCGTACATGTCGTATAATATACTGTATTTGTTCTCAGAAAATTTTAAACTTAAAGGTTCATATGGATAATATTGTGAATTTAAAAACAAGGTCACGTTTGTTACCTCGCAATGATCGAACAGTGAACTATCTTTCAGTTTATTATTTTTTCTATTAGTTTGTAAGCCAAAGATTACATATCTAGGTTTTTCCAGTTGTGATGCAGTTTTAACTGACCATGAATGTTTTGTAGTTTTAGGCAGTAAGGGGTACTCATACAAATCCCAATTTCTAAAAGCCATTTGAATAGGTTTATCTTTTTCTAAATGTTTTAACAAAGTTAGTCGTTCACGATCTGAGACTTTTATGTGTGGTACTCTCCATTGTATTCTTTCTATATCTATTTGGAAATTAGCAATATCATCAGTAAGCATAACGCTGTTTAAGTTAGAGTTACTTCTATTCAATATAAGTTCATGTTTACAGTTTATTACAATTTTATTATAATCTTCCGCAAATCCTTAAATCATATTCAATGGTATTAAAGCACTGAAATGATCCTTATTTTGAAATCCCTGTAAGTTCCAACCCCACAAGCTAGCAACTTTACTTTCCGCTTCATTTAATGAGATGTATGACTTTATTGTAGTTGTTATTCCCGAATTTTTTATACGATCTATTTCAATACCAATAATTTCGTATCTGATGTCTTGAAATAGGAACATATTAAAATTATTATTAAATGTAACAGTTTTCTCAATCGGTTTTCCATCTTTGCCAAAGAACTTAGCTCGCCCTTCGACATAAATTGCACTGGCTGACGGTAGCACGTATATGTCTTGCTGGTGTATGGGAATTCGAATTTCGTCGTTTTCTCTAAAGCAGTTATTGTACGGATTATAAGAATGGATTTCATAACTTTCGATAGAAGTATCAAAGTGTGGTAAATCATTAATCTGCAGCATATTCATACTTGAAAACCCAGAGCTTTAAGAAAGTCTATATTTGCTTTAGTTAATTTGTTCACTTTTTTCTTACGTCTATGCACCTTAGTGGTTCTAGGAGAAATAAGGTGTTTTATTTTAAGTGGAGGGTTTATATTATATAATATCATTTTGATTTTCTTAAATGAAGACGTAATTGAATATGATCTATAAAGTTAATGAGATGATTAAACTGATCAACAATCTTAATGGATATGGATGAAATTATATTTTTGTTCACGGGTATGTAAATAATACTTTGAGGCGTTTCTATGTAATGGTCTCCTGCAGTAGTATTAGGTACAAATTCATGAATAATATGAGTTGGTAATCCGTTAGTGTAAGAGCCGTATACTATGTCACATTCAATCCTGATAATAGGGGGAATTTTAGTATTACTAGAATACACATTTGATGTCGAGTTTAAAATTGAACAATATAGCAAACCGCACTCATAATTTCCAGATAAATTCAGAGGTGGTTGAAAATATGATTCTAACTCTGATTTGGTGCCAGAGGTAGTTACCGTTATAGACATACTTGCATACTGAACAGTTTTGAGCCCTACTGTTTATTTTATTCCATATCTATGCCAAAATGTCCTTAAAAATTTTGAACATAGATGTCCACAATTGAAAGGATGATTACCTTGTATATTTTCATAATTGTAGTGGACTTTACAGCCTAAGTAATTTATAATTTCTTTTGGAGGCTTAAGATTTCCGTAGCTGTCAAAATATTCAATATATTTATTATGTTTTGCATAGGCTACCCAACGAGAACCTGGATTCTTAGATATATCTAAGTTAACAACTCCACATTCTTTTTTGTAGGGACATTTCGGGAGCTTATCTCTCATAAAAACACCTCTAAAATATGGGATGCTACATCCATACTTCAAAATATCTAAGTTAGTTAAGGCGCGGTTGGGTAGCCGGTATTTTAGTTTTTTGCTTTTGATACGAAGATTCCAAGTCCATTTTTATGCGGTTTAAGGTGCAGTCCTTTTCCAATGCAAAGGGCCTCCATTTTTTTATTGTGTCTCTTCGATTCTTCATACAGTTTTTTTACTATCTTGTACTCATTTATGGTCTTTGCAATACCAGCTGCACCACCTGCTAAAGCTCCTGCCGCTGATAATTCCGCGAAAATAGGAATCAAAGGTAATACTCCACCAGTTTTTGGTATGGGAATAACTCGAGGAAGCTTAAAGGATGAATCATCAGCTAATTTTCTGGCAGCAGCCATTGCTAATTCTATTGCTACTTTCTTGCATTTTGGTTTTAATTTTTTCATACGTTTTGCCGCAACAGTAATTATATTTTTAAATTTATTTTTAAGACCTTTTCCAGATGCTGTTTTACTCGAAGGCTTTCGATGACGTGTTTTTAGCCCAGAACCTGTTTTAATTTTCGTTAACATGGCATTACTTACTAAATGCGCAGCAATTTTTTCTCCTGTATTTGAATCAGGGGCAAAGGCGCGCTTCCTTGCCATTTTTAACAAAATTAAGTCAGCCTTGTGTCGATCCTTCAAATTTGATGACTTGTGATATGCAATATCATGTTCTTTACAATATTCGTCTAATTTATTTATACCCTTATCTCCACGTTTTAGTCGCTTAATTAATTTTGTACCAGGTCCACAGTAATTGTATCCTGGTAAATGTAATTCAAATGGCAAATGATTTATGAGCCAGTTGAGAAGACTACTCTCTCCAATACACATAATAAGACTGATTTATCTGGGAGTAAATATTTAATAAATAGGTCTACAAAACAATGCGTTTGACACATTGTAGATTAAGTTTATTGGTTCTCATAAAATATTCGACTTATCGATCCAACTATTTTCAGTAGATGGTAAACCTAGCCACTTTACAAAAGCCCTGTTACCTTTGCGTTTAATAACTTTTTCAACTAAATATATGTCAGGATGTTTCGTTTGCTGAAGTTCTTGAGCATAAAATGCTCCTAAAATAGGTTGACCTCGGATCGTATCTTCAATCAGGTAAGTGATAGGAGATGTGTTTTGTATTTTGCGAATTTTAAATATTTCTGTTGACCAGTTAGATGTATAAGCCTTTTTCAAATGTCCCTTTGTACTTACTGATACGTACATAGTCACCCACTATATATTTGCGTTTTATACTGACTTTCTTCATATTTTGTTCATATCTTTGTAATATGCGTTTTTTATTTACACTACTGACCTTTACAGGAATTTCGTCAATTGTTCGATGACGGGTGTGGTTGTATTTATAAATAACATTTTTGAGGGTGTTATCTATCCAATTGTAGTTACCTTTTAAACTAAATTCTTTATACAATTTTGATTTCAAAGTTCTGATAAACCTCTCAACTATCGAAGCTTTTTTTGTGGAGAAGGTTGAGTAATGGTTAATATTATAAGATTTCATAAGTTTTTGGAATTTATTATTATAAAATTCTGTTCCATTATCAGTTTGTAGATTTTTAGGACTGCGACCATCATCCAACAAACTCTTGAAAGTGTCACATACAACATCTTTATTCTTAGATTTCAGAGGAAATGCCCAAGCATATTTCGAAAATGTGTCAATAACTGTAAGAATAAATCTATAGCTTTTATTTTCTTTGTATATTGATTGCATATCAATTAGATCAGCCTGCCAAAGATCATCTATATCTTTCATAATAACAGTTCTTCGCGGAAAGTTTACCCTTGCACTTTTATGAATTTCATTTACAATATCAGCCTTACTCATGGTTTGAAATTTCTGTATCTATATATGTATGTATTTTTTGTTTACAGGTCTTTTTTCAATTCAGTATCTGAACATACTATCATGGAGTTAAAATACCCAAACATATATTATTCTGGACGGTTTAGTAATACTAAGTCAGAATTTGTTTGTTATCAGTATTTATTCCTTAATTATGTTAGCTTCTTTTAATTCTTCAATTATTGATAAAATTTCATTATCATGATTTGTGTTACCAGCATCTCTTGAAGCTACTAATAATTTTAATCTATCAACTAATTCATTGGGATCATCCCAATACACCAAGTCAGTGTGTTTCTTATATTTTTTAAGTTTTGGCAAGCTACCTCCAAGCTTAGTTTGTTTTTTTTCCATTGAAGCCTCACAAAATAACGGCTTTATAATTTGACGATACTTAGTGCCTTTATCACCTCTTATTTGACCCCCAGGATTAAAATCTCTCTTATGAGCATTAGTATGATCAAGTATATCTTTATAGATAAGTTTATCTATGTTTGTTATTAACTTTAAATTGGGTTTCTTTCGAAGTAAAAGTTCTTGAATCGCCGGGGTTAAATTATAAGTATTGCCACCAATTTTAACTAAAACTGTATTATCGTTGTCTAAGCTGCCAATTTTAGAAAATGAAACTACTTCGTTGCCCATCATTAAAGTTTTGTTTTCGGTTCTTATTCCAAAAAGCACATTCACTCCATCGTAAATACCAAAGATGTCTTCATTTTCCAAAGAACTTTCTATGTTGTGCTTTTTTTCATTTTTAGGAGTACTTGCAGAGTTTAATACAGCGTCGTGAAAACTAAAACACTTAGTTGATGAGCTTGAAGTATTTTCGTCTGACTCAATTTCCATAACATTTTCGGACGTTTCATTTTCCAAATGTTTATCGACTTCAAGATTTATTTTAGATTTCACAAGGCTATTGAGGGGCTTCGAAACAGGTTTGAGCATTTTATCTATTGATAAGTTTATTTCATCTTTGATTTTTCATTTGTTTTATTTAATTTTTTATAGAATCAACAGACTTCATTTATTCTTTTTTAATATCTTTCTCCATTTTTCTTTAATGACAAGCGAATTCAAGTAAGGACAGAATTGCACTAAACTGTATTTTCTATTAAATTTGTTTATAAATATGTAAATACAAACAGTCAAAATAAAAAACAAAGGTATCAAAATGCTGTCTGTATCTTGCGTTATTTATCGGAAATTTTGCGTAAATCATTAAAAGTAGAATGATTGTGCCAAACTGTTTAATAATAATAATAATTTATTTGCGAAAAAGTTTAACAATATTAACACTTAATTAATATTTTACAATGTTAAGCAACAAATATGTGACATTGACAATTTCGTGTTTTGTTGGACTCTGGTACCCATGGTAAGATTTAACTTGTGTTATGGGTACCAGTGCCCTTCCATACAATGACAAGTCAAATGTGAAAACAATGATAGGAGCGATTATACATGGTGTTAGTGTATACTATTAATTTTTATATAGAACCATATAAATTTAAAATGGTAAGTGCCTCATGAGTTCTGCGTTCAGCCTTATATGAATAAAAATTGTGTGTGTGTGTGTGTGTGTGTTAGTGTGTGTGTGTTAGTGTGTGTGTGTGTGTGTGTGTGTGTGTGTGTGTGTGTGTGTGTGTGTGTGTTTGAGTGTGTGCGTAGTTTAGAAGTGTGAGCATTACTGTTCTAAAATAGACAACCTCAACAATTTTTCCGTTTCATCATAATTTAATGTTTGCAACCAATCAAAAACTTTCCTTTTACATTCTCGCCTACAAAGGGTATAAATATTGCAAGTTTTATTGATGTTGTTATACAAGTGGCTACTTGTATAACAACATTTAGTTTTTTAACCAATAGATTACATAATAACAAAAAAAAAATATGTCTACCCATAAAGAAATAATTATAGATAAGTATTTCATTTTCATAAATACGGCGTTTGATAAAACTTCCCTCGGCGTTTGACAAATGAAAATTAAATAATATCACTTAAATATATTTATAAACCATCAGTCAAATTTATAAAATATATCAAAGTTCTGTCTATAACGACCATTATTTAATGATGATTCTTTGTTAATAAGTAAAAAATTGTAAGGTTTACTCCAAATAGTTTGACAAATGTTTTTGAACTGTTTCCATTGTAGATCAGAACCAACATGCTCTTCATAAATATGTTTTAAATTCACATCATCTTGTTTAAATATCATAAGAAAATTAACATTGTCGCGTAACAATTGCTTCGGAATTTTTGAATAGGTTTGCGATAAATAGAAACAATCAATTCGTTTATGTCTACCCATACAAAAATAATTTCGAATATTTATTTGATTTTCACATGCAAAATCATCAAAAATAAACACAGAATTTGCTATAGCTTCACTTGGAGATATAACCTCTTTGTCATTGCTGAACTCATAGAAATTAATCTGCGGCACTCTTTTTAATACTTCGCTTAAGAAACGATATTTTGGTTGAAACGAAGTTTTGGAGTAAAGATAAATATTTATAAATTTTAAACCATTTTCATTTAACAGTAAACTAATCATAGCATTGGTTTTGCCACAATTTGAAGGACCGCATATGATACATCGAATCGTATTTGGCAATAAAACGCTGTGTCTGATATGGTGAGAAGATTCATTAAATTCGATATTATTAACCTTCAGAGATATGGGCTGCTTGATCAACTTCATCTTGTCGATTACTACAACTAAAAGGCTGTCGAAATATTTATATCTAGTAGGTTAGGTAATATAATAATAATAACTATAATAATGTTCCTACACATTCACACAACGCCATCTAGTCCCAAACTAACTATGGATACTAGACAACTGATAAACATACTTTTATAATTATTTTTTTTGCGTCAATACGTACATATTATACATGGAAACACTCAGCCCAAGTCAAATAGTTAATTATGTTCATGCACTCAAATATTTGACTTGCGCGGGAATCCAACCCGCGACCTTCGGCGTGGCAGTCAGATACACTAACCACTCCGCTATCCAGTCGTAAAATTATGTAATAAGGAAAAGAGTTATATTATTTTTATATGATCATATATTCAGTGCAAGAACAAGTCGAAACCTGTGCATAGTTTCTAAGTTATAGGAGATGGTGTTTGCAACTTGGATCATATTATCGATCTATATGGTCATCATACGTCATTGGAATGTAAATATTAGTACATACAAAAAGTTACAAGTAATTCAAAGTTCACTTGTCTATCGTGGTATAACGACGTACGACTCTCCTCACAAATAAATTTTAAAAAGTTAAATATTTTCTGTGATCATAGTATATTCTTACATATAATATTTCCTCGTCCAGGTAAGTTCTTAAATTAAATTTGTATTAAACAAAGAAAGGTTTCATCCTTGATACTGTGCTTTCATCCTATTCATGTAAATTTCACTTTCTTTTTCAGAATGTCATGCACACCATATTATCATGGGAGATTTCAATACTGACCTCCTTGCTCTCAATTCCTCTCGCTCCCAGAACCTTTTAAAAATAATTGAGTCTACCAATCTTTATATTCTTCCTCTCGAACCTACTCAACACAACACCGAAGGTGAAGACACATGGTTAGACTTGATTATTACCCCAGCCCCTTCCTTGATTCATGCCCATGGCCAATACCTTGCTCCCGGTTTTTCCCGTCATGATCACTTATACCTATCCTATCTCCTTAAACCTCCAAAACCTCGCCCTAAGATTCTGCATATGCGTTGTTTTAGACGTGTGGATAGTGAGAAGCTGGAAAAAGATGCAACTGATCTTGATTGGTCTTCTCTTTTTGAAGCCAACACCGTAGACGAAAAAGTATCAATTTTGAACCATACTTTACTTGGTCTGTATGATAAACATGCTCCTATCAGGAGAGTAAAATTAAGACGTCCTCCCGCTCCTTGGCTTACCAGGGGCGTTCAAAAAATGGCAATGAGGCGCCGAGATCGAGCGTTCCGGAAATTAAAAAAGGAGCGATCAGATGAGAACTGGAGTCTATACAAAACTGCAAGGAATCGGTGTAATCAGATGATACGCAATGCTAAACGCCGCCATATTTTCGACGATATTAATTCTTCTTCTTCTGCCAGTATCTGGAAGTTCCCCGGGACCCTAGGTATTGGCAAACAGCAACACACAACTCCTCAAGTCACGATTGGTTTAGATGATTTAAATAATCATTTCACATCTAATTTTCAACTAGATCATCAAACCAGGCGTCATAATATTGATTATATTGCTGGGCTTCCCCGTCCTAATATTAATGCTTTGAAGCGGGTACGAATGAAACGTAGCATCAATGGTTATCACGAATTAATTTATTGTTATAGTTCACAATGCAAGGGCTTTGTACTATGATCACACTAAATACGACTACGCGGTACGTTCCTGACCAGTTCGAGTGTCGCGAAGCAGGTAGGATGCGTCACTGCGGCGCGCGAGGTGTGAGGGGGGCGTCTAGGCTAGGCGAGCTCTTTCAATGTGTGGAAACGGCCGGTCGATGCCGCGAGAGCCACTTATATATGCGGGCGACCTAAAAGATGTGTGCGTGAGCGACGTCTCGACACGGCAGCGTTGTGTGCGCGCAGCTGTACGCGCTCCGTGGTGCTACAGGCTCCCCCTCTGGATGCGAAGTCGCCCCGAGGAGGATCCAGTCAAGATGTATGTCCCATCGTCGAAGCTAAGCGAGACGCATGTCGCCGTGGCCATCCTCGTACACGAGAGGGTGGATTGGTGCCTTCGGGGTTCTGCGGTAATTCGGCCGGCTTTGGTTTAGGCGGACGACCGCGATTCTTCAACGGGCGCACTGGCGGCGGAACTGGACTGCCCGCGTGGCCTTGGAACGGAGTCATAGCGGACGTATGATACACTCCAAGGGGCTTGTCTGGAGTGGTGGGATCTGAAATTAGATAAGATGCAGGACCATGACGTGTTAGGATTAGATAAGGGCCATCCCTGCGAGGACAGAATTTAGCACTTATTCCTCGAGCAGCATTACTGATCGGATGGGTAGTGGCCAATACTTAGTCACCAGGGGTGTAACCGGGATCGTCTCTACGTCTTTGGTCTACCATCTTCTTCCTGCGTTCTTCTAGATTTTCTCTGACATCTCTAGCCTTGTGCAGTATATTGGCGATAAGCAGTAACTTCGGTGTGATTTCAGGCACAAAGTTTTCAGACAATAAAATCTGACGAAAATCGTGAGTATTGTCATCCGGAGTACGCAGTTCTCGCGCAAATGTTAAATAAGCAGGCGTATGTCCTGTAGTGAGGCAAGTTGCGGTATTCATCGCAAACCGGATGCTGGGCTACATATCGCTCCAACTCCCATGAGTATCTCCTACTAGAATTGCCAGTTGTGTCTTTAGGTCTCGGTTTTTCCTTTTTACTGGGTTTGCTGCTGATTGATAATGGTGTGAATGTGTGCTTAATTCGCAGACAAAACGTTAGTTGTTGCATCACCGCACTCATAAATTGTGGCCCATTGTCGCTTATCAAGCGTCTAGGCACGCCATATCGAAGAAAAATCTCGTTAATCAAAACTGTTGTGCAATTTTCGGCGCTGGCCGTTTCCAAAGCAAATAATTCTATCCAACCAGTTGCAATATCTTCAGCAATCAGTATCCATGTCTTGCCACTAGTCGTTGATGGCAAAGGTCCAAACAAGTCAAAAGCGAGGGTTTCGAAGCGTTGGTTGCCGGGCATGGTTTGAAGTAAGCCCGCTGGTTTCAAGTTGGATGGCTTAAACCTCTGACATGCAACACAGTTCTTCACATATGCTTCAATGTATTTTCGCATGCCCTTCCAATGATAACGCTTCGAGATGCCTTGATATGTCTTATCAGCACCGTAATGTCCTGCCAATGGGTCATCGTGGTATGCTGAAAGAACGTTTGCCCATTCATGTTGAGGAACTACGAGTTGAGCTTCATCTGAGTCATCTGAGGGATAATATCGGTACAATAACCCGTTGTTCATGACGTAGCCTTTGTTGCTCCAGTACACGGCATTATCCTTACGGTGTGCATCTTCTAAGGCAGATATAATACTGGCAATATATTCATCCTTCAGTTGTTCTGCCCTTATTTCAGATGTCGGTCTCTGCAGCATATCCACGGCTACACTACACACTCCACAGGTGTTTTCGCTGCTTTCTTCGCATATAGGTCTAGACAGTGTGTCTGCAACCACATTCGTCTTACCAGGCGCATACTTGATTTTAATATCATATGCCTGTATCTGTAGAGCCCATCTAGCTAATCGGCCAGTTGGAGACCGTAACGACATCAACCACTTCAGAGCTTGATGATTCGTAACCACTGTTACTGGGAGGCCTTCAATGTATCCACGAAATTTCTTAATCGCCCAAACTACTGCGAGAGCCTCCCTCTCGGTTGTGGAATAATTGCGTTCTGCTGGTGTCATCAGCCTACTTGCATATTCAACGTGATGCTCGTCTTCTCCCTCCCCTGCACTAGAACTGCTCCTAGGGCATAGTTGCTTGTATCACTTTTGATAATATATGCTCTGGTCTCATCTGCTTGACGTAATACGGGGGTGGATGTAAGTCGTATTTTGAGCTCTTGATAAGTTTGCTCTTGTTTCGCTGACCATGCCCATACCAATTCTTTCCTTGTTAAACGGGAGAGCGGCTCACTAATTCTGGCAAAGTTTGGTATGAATCGCCTGTACTAAGAACAGGTTTGCAGAAACGTCATCAAATGCTTCAGGTTTTTGGGTGCTGGATAGGCGAATATTGCAGCTACTTTTTCGGGATCAGCCTTTAGACCCTCTGGAGTAATAATGTGCCCTAAATACTTAATTGTCGAGCAACAAAATCGGCACTTTCCAAAGTTTACATGAAGGTTGCTTTCTTTCAGTTTACTTAGTACCTTATCCAAATCTGACAGATGCGTTTCATAGGTAGCCAAAAAGATGATTAAATCATCTACGTACGCTAGCATCTTTACGGTTTCCAGGCTAACTCGAATTCTGTCTATCAGACGCTGAAACGTAGAGGGTGCATTGCGAAGTCCAAATGGCATCCTCTGGAAGCGGTACATACATAATAATAATAACATAACGTCACGCCTTTTATCCCCGAAGGGGTAGGCAGAGGTGTATTTCTACACCCACTTTTCGCCAGATATACTTTAGTCCCACGTAATAAGGGGCGAGCCTATTGCCGTACCGGGCACATTTCCAGACTCCGTGCTGCTACTGAGAATTTCGTGACAGAAAAACTCAATAACACTGCCCGACCCAGGAATCGAACCCGGGACCTCCCGATCTCACGCGCACATTTATGCCGCGAGACCAACGAGGCAGTCGTATAGGGTTTGATGTCGAGTTTTCCGTCTCTACGCAAATATAGTAATTGCATCGTGTTATCCCTTAGTCGCCTCTTACGACACGCACGGGAAGATAGGGGTTGGTGACACTTGTATTCTATGCCGTCAACCACAAGGCATTAATCAGATCATCAATGCGTGGGATAGGATATTTGTCGGGGACCGTTATGGCATTAAGTCTTCGGTAATCAACACAAACTCGTACTGAACCGTCTTTCTTGGGAACCATCACAACGGGTGCAGACCAGGGCTCATCTGCATGCTTCAATTACTTCAGTGTCCAACATTTTCTTTATCTCTTCCTTTAATACAGCCATACGTGGCGGTGCGCGGCGAAGCGCGTAACGACGAGTGTAGCGTGTGGCGGCCACCGGCTTCAACCGTGTGCGGCGAGTCCATATAAAATGTATGAAAACTACAGAAAATATGCCGGTGGCTGCGTTTTGTGGTTGTGGCTGGTGGCCCGTGTGCGGCGACACTTAAAATTTTTACGGTGTCTTCCATAGATGATAACGATGTCAAACTTTATTTAGAAATTCTATTGAGTGGACTTTGAGCATACTTTGTTACCGCAAAAATGTTTTATGTTACAGCTACAAAAAGTCGAGAGCTTCCAATAAAAAAGGTGAATAACAATCCTTTTATGACTCACTGTTTTAGAAATAATGGTTTAAATAGGCAAAGTACTTCATTACACTCATTACACTACTTTATGTCTCAAAGGCAATGCCTGGGTGGCGCAGGGATGCAGCATAAATTATAAGTATTTTATTAAAGTTAAAAGTGACAAAATATGTAAAACCTGAGAAGTCAAGTATTTTGTTCTATTTCAGTTTCCGAAATCTGTCATTAAACATTTCTTTATACATATCTCACTATTTAATTTTTCCTGATAAATAAAGAAAAAGAATTTAAATCATTGGTGATCAGAAATTCTGAAAATAAAAGTCTTACAAGATCCAGTTACCAAGTTTTGGTTGCCCGAAGGCTTTTAACGTGACCCACCTTGTGTGATCTCCACCTTGACGTTGTGAGGGGGCTCAGTAACCGTGGTTAGGACACGTACGGTGAAGCTAAGCGAGGTCCCGGGAGTGGACGCTCCGCGTGGGCTTAATGGAGGCCTGCGCAGGATGCGTCTAAAGGTGCGGGTGCGGGAGACAGTTCTTTCTGTCCCTCACAGTCGGGCGCGGACGTGGAAGGAGAGGCATGTCGGTGTTGTGTTGCCACGCGCCCTACCTCCCGCGACCAACTGGGGGCGCACCATTTGTTGCGTCGCGGTGGGGCTGCAGAGGAAGAGGAGATGCGGTGTTGTCAGGTTGCCGTCCTCCCTATCCTCTGCGGCCGTTTAATGCCTGCGGACGGCGAACGCTGGGGCTGCTCCCCATCCGCCAAAAGGCAAGAAAGCGGTGTAGTGTCCGCGCCGCCTACCAAGTCATAACGACACGGGGCCCACCAACACCAACGGCGGGCCAATCCCGGGCGGGAATCACGGAAAAGAATGCTATCCGCGAATCGCGTGATCCCGCCACTACACGGGACCCGTCAGGACACCGCGGTGAATTTAGCGGGTATGCCCCGCCTGTAGGGGAGAGCCTCCACAAACCTCTTCCGCCAGTCCCAAGCCCGGTCGATCACACTCTGGCCGGGTTGGCGTCGAGATAAGCTGGCTCATAAGGAGATTTTCCACCGTAGTCAACAAAAAAACA
This sequence comes from Euclidia mi, assembly GCA_944739405.2. NCBI lineage: Eukaryota > Metazoa > Arthropoda > Insecta > Lepidoptera > Erebidae > Euclidia > Euclidia mi. Next base: position 68,861,916 of record OX123190.2, read on the forward strand.
GTAGGCTTTTAACATGTACCTATAACGATTTTTATTTTGAAACAAACCTGATACCGACGGCTTTGAATGACCTCCATAGTATGTAGCCCATTGACGTTAATGCTACCACCAACAATCTTCCATATTATTTTGTGACTTCCATAAACGTTGCTTAACTTTTCGAACCTATAACGAATGACACAACTTACGCTATAAGCGCTGCATTCATTCAACTTGAGATGTTAGTCACAGCAATGAATATTAGTTGAGCCCCGTCTAAAATGCCTTCCATTTATTCTCTGTGCATCAAATAATAAGATGCAATATTAATTATATCTCGGGGATTCCCGGAGCTCCTCATGAATAATTTGAATTTCAAAATGATTGATGTACAATCGATTACGCAATAAATATGAAAGTTGCGGTGAATCGGCTCAAAAATTCTTAATTGTAGAACAACATTTGAAACTTATATATGCTTTTTTTTAAATATGTATTTTGTTATTGCTGATCAGATTTTGATTGTAAATAATAATTACATTTAAACTATTTTAAATGCTACTAGTAGCTTCAGCTGAGTAAAATTGAATAACATCTGTCTGCATGCTATTTCACTGCACCCAAATACATTCTAAAAGTTGTAATCACGATTTTCACTTAAGAGGACCGAAACTTAATTTGTGAGCTACCTATCCCGATTTGACGGTATTTTAGCTTTTCCACGGACGACTGCCGGCTGTTTTCAGAAACCCAAAAAGATATGGATATTCAATGGCTTAGATCAATGTCAGTTTATACTATGGCACTGATTCTCCATAACGACTGACAATGATCTTGGCACAAGGCAAACAATGACACTTAACAATTAAATACGCGCATTTTGAAAAGCCTGTAAGACTTTTTGAAGTTATGTGCCTATTTATTGTTTACTTTAGGCGATTAATACAGATTTACATAGAAGCGCAGTTCTTAAGGATTTCTTGTGCCGATTCCAAGTGGGACCATAGAGTACCTTTGTATATAGGAGGTGGGGACTGTACCCAGTTTAGTTCGTAGTTGGCGCCGTTGGCGGCGCTGGCGTCGTTCTCCGTCTCTCTTGCTCTCGTAGTTTAGATACACAGGAGCGACGTTCGTCTCTTTTGCTTTCGTAGAGACAGCTGTCACAGCGCGACTGCCACGCGCCGCCAAGCGGCAATTTGGGTCACAGAAAGTTTATCTTCAAAGCGCCTATAGAAAATGGGCCCCTATGTAAATGTCTGAGCTCTTTGCTTTAGGCCACAGACCACCTGAACTATGCTATTAGGATGTCGCCTCGACTATTAACGTAATGTCGTATTTTTATTTCGTCCTAGAATGTATCCTTAAACTTTATTCAGACACAAATTGGTCCTAAGAGAAAACTTAACATTCAATTGTGTATTGAATTCACGCACGAGTAACTTCTGCTCAACACATCTATACCAAAATAAATTACTTTTAAGTAAGTATACGTATTATTGTAGGGTGTTTCTAAATAATTATAATTTGATCAATATCAAAGTTTGTATGTGTAGATGTTATATCATAATACTGAAAATATATAATAATATATATAATATTCTACCCCATTCACACAACACCATCTAGTCCCAAACTAAGCAGAGCTTGTACTATGGGTACTAGACAATGGATAAACATACATATAATATATACTTTTTTTTTTGTAAATACATACATATTATACATAGAAACACCCAGACCAAGACAAACATCCATGTTCATGCACACAAATGTTTGACTTGAGCGGGAATCGAACCCGCGACCTTCGGCGTAGCAGTCGCTTACACTACCGCTACACCAACCGGTCGTCAAGAGAAAAAAAAATGAAGATTTTTTATTCAATCAAGTTATACAAAATTGCTTAACTGAATTTAATGAAATTGGGCACATACGTAGGTTTAGTGCACATAATATATAGTTTATAATCTAGATTACTTTAGGTTAGAGATTTTATCGACTCAAGCTAAAGTAACTCGTGTTATTTAAATCTTTATGTGTTTTATTTATTTTCGAGCTCAGTTTATGGTGATGGATACCTATTCGATAGAAAAATAAGCAATGGCAATCAGAGCAAAGTAACCTCATGTAGATGAAGTCGCAAACCTATCTTGTACAGAATAAAATTTACATCCTACACTTATACACACAACCTTTCAACCACTTAAAAACAAATTCATGCGATTCCAACATCAAAGTTATTACAACCTCAGATTAATTTATTCCCCTAAGTTACCTCGTACATAAGTAGTCATTTGGCTATCAGTGTGTATAATGTGAGTTATCTCAAATCGAAAACCTTTAATAAAATCAGAATAGTTGATGCTCGGGAGCATAAAGAAATATGTGTCTTAGTAGCTCAGTATTAGTAAACGTTTTAAGTCTCCGGAGAACAACACAAAAAGATCTAGGTCCAGACATTCTAGACTTCTAAACATAAACATAAAACTGAATTACATATCTATAGTATTGTAGATATGTAAGTCAGTTTTATGCAAAATTGCATAAGCAAAATTTACCCAATCTATCGGCGTATAGCGCACCATTTATCATGCATTCTCATGAGTACCAATAGCTTTCAACATAAAACCTAACCAAACATCATAAAAGTACCACGTTTAGAAAGTTTTCCTATTCAATATGGCACTAGTTTTATATCCCGCATACCGTCATTCTTTACTCGGTATTTCAAGAGATAAGGATGGCAGACGATACATTATATCCCTAAGTACATCGTTTTCAGACCTCCTCAATCTTAAGCTTCGGACTTCATTGTATAGATAGCTCTCAATATTCTTTGTAAGACGACATAAACATTTATCAAGATTTAGATATTTTTAATGTCGGTAGTTTTTCGTATCATGTTGCCTTTTTTGTGAAGACCATTGCCTAATATTTAGCTGAGTTACAGTCTGTGATCTAAGGGCCAATATTTGCTTGTAAAGGCGCTCTTTTTATTCCGGCCAGACATATGGCGCGATATAATTTACCTTACTTAATCAGGCGTTAATTGATATGAACTCTTTAGATACATTTCAGGCTTTTAAAGCAAAAGTATGTTGAATTAAAAAATCACATTTCAGCAAAAAAATAATTTTTGCTTTGAGTATTGTTAAATAAAGCTAATGACACTCAATTATAATTGCTAATCTCTCTGCTCGGGATCAGTTAATATATGGTGTTAATATAAAGCAAAATATTTGTTGATATTGTACCGCGTAAAAACGGAAATGTTTACAGTATCTTTGAAAACTACAAAAATATATAATGAAGAGAAATCTAACATACAAGTTCATGTTACTGGAAAGTTGAGGAGCTTCAATTTCGTTCATAAAATCTTCACAAACTTTCCCGCACGTAAAAAATATCTTAAGTTAGTAAAATACTATTGGAATAAAATACATGCGAAGAAATAAAAGTATGGAACCGAAGCATGATCGCGAAGGTTTATAGGTGGCCTAATGAGATTACGAATCTTTGTGAAAACGGTACTTATGGTACTAGAATTAGTATACTGGAACAGCGCATGAGTTGATATGAATACCTATTCCATTCAGTTGGATGCTTTTATATTTTGTTCTTTTTTTGGTAGGTACGTATAGAGAGGCTACCTCGAAGATCAAAATATCGTTCAGAGGTCATCAGAGTTTAGCTATGAAGTTGAATATCGCACGATTTTTGACATTGCGTGCCACCCCGAAATTGTCTGAAATCTTTTTAGTTCATAACTCAAGCAATAATTATTGTTTTAGAGACAAATCATCTATGCATTTTCTATTAAATTAGCCCTTCTTTCGGTGAGTAGTATTTTTTAAAAATATTTAGAGAAAGCATGTTTTTCAAATTAAAATAGTATCGAGTGAAAATCTTCCAATCATGTATCTGTCCATGGATTTACTAGATAAAGACCTGATCACGAATATACAAAATTTTTAAAATATGCTAATGTGTCTCAATGCTTTTCAAAATTGGTAAGAAAAAAGAGTTTACATTTTCGAGGTAGCGCCTTAATGGCTTTTGTGTGGATGAACCTGAATAAACAGATTTTACTTTAAATGGTGAAATATTTGAGCTAACTTAGGTCAAATAAAATCAAAGGTCATGGCCTACGTAAATAATACTTTTCAGATATATATGATTTTATTCGATAGTGTTTACTTAATACGTATGTAAAATACTGACGTTTTGTTGCGTTTCGTTTATAAAATTGAGCCAATCACTCCTTCCATTCCTTACAGAATTCTGCCTCTACTTTATTTTATATTTTCTTTCCAGTCGGCATTCTTTTAGCTCTATTATAAGGCAGAATATATCAAATTAAAAGATATAATTCCTTCAGTAAAATTTACAATAAATAAAGTGTTATGTACTTACAAAATACTTCTAAAAAAATATAATGCAGTACAATTCGTTATTATTACTATCTGTCTATCTATCTATAGACTCACGCCTGTATCTCCGAAGAGGTAGGCAGAGGTGTGATATTACACCCACATCTCGCCATTATTTTTTAGGTCCCACATAATAGGGGACGAGCCTATTGCCGTTACCGGGCATATCACCAGACTCCGTGCTGCTACTTAGAATTCGAAAAAACCAAGTAACACTTTTGCCCGACCCAGGAATCGAAACCGGGACCTCCGATCAGCAGTCGCATACGCTATCTCTTGATCCACCTAGCTACTGTTAGATCTACAACAACAAAAGTTACTTATTAAAACTGTTATGGTAAAAGCTTACCATAGCTTGGATTTGAATGTATAAACTTACTTAAGATTGATAAACATTTCAATCTTACTTTTGAATTAGTTATACCAATTCAACACGGATATTATCAAATATACGCCACAAAATGGAATACACCTTTCGTTTTCTGCTGCTATTTCAATGAATTTAAGACATCAATCCACAACCAGAACACATGCATTTGTGATCCTTATGTCGCTGATCCTTTGTGTCCCGTTGTTTTAAAATCTCTGTCGTCATAGAGATTATCCCTCGTTGAGCGATCTCTTGGCGACGTATCGTTTGTAAGTCTATTAATGGATTTATGTGAGAAATTATATCCTCAGTTTCTTGCTCAAACAATGATTTATTGACGTTTTAAGTGCATATTTTAAAAGTAAGTCTTCTCTTTCTTAATACAAAACTAAATACCTTTAAGGGATCTCGTAGATTTTGTATAAAAAAATACGATGAATGAACACCGATTACAAGAATGTTTGGATTAGAAACATGTTTCTCATGTGGGATCTTATTCGACAAAACTTAGCGCGGAGAGCATGTAAATGTACATCCATGACATGGTGTTTGTTTAACATCTTGAACGACAGTAATCGAGACACAATAGAAGCTTTATTTTACCGCCTATAGGTGTTTTAATATCCTTCAAAGTGATTAATTACTTAGGCACTACATACATCCCAGCCGTCTCTTCTATATAAAAATAATTTTCATATGAATACAAATTACGTATAATTGAAAACACACGGTTCCTACCACTACAGAATTATATTCACGTAACAAACCTAATATGTCTACAAACTACATTCAACTCTACAAGCACTGAATACCAATTTTATAGAGTTATGAATAATGCTACCATAAAAGCTTGTCTGTTAGTATTTTTCTGGTGCTAAATGTTTTGTTAAAAGATGCAGATGTTGCCTCGACTGCATTTATTTAAAGCTGATGTAAATCCAGCTATCGTTAACTAATCAAGGCCGCATCGAGGCTTGAGCATTAGATAACGCTTATTTCTGCTAGTACTAGGCAAACATACTATTTTTGTTGTTTGTTTTACATCATTACACCATTCTAGGTATTTCTATATATTAAATGTATGTATTTACAAAAAAATATAAATATATGTATGTTTATCCATTATCTAGTACCCATAGTACAAGCTCTGCTTAGTTTGGGGCTAGATGGTGTCGTGTGAATGTGGTAGAAACATTTGGTATTATTATTCTCTTTATTTACATAATTCTCTCATAAATTATATTTTACATTTTTATGTGATTTAGAAAAAAACAATATAAAAATATAAAATAAAATTACGGGGCTCACCGGTATCGGGTTCAGGGACCAAGTTACCGGTGGTAAGGGCTCCAGAGAGAGGAACCTCCTGACGATACGAGCCGTGGCCAGCAATACTGCCTTCTTTATAGAGGACTTAATCCAACCGTGTAACGCGAGCCTCTTGAGGTGGTGATCGAGGCTCTTGGCAATGAGACCATTAACTGACACGACTATCGGTACAATGATCGCCGAGTCCACATCCCACATGTCGACAATCTGGTGAGCCAAATCCAAATATTTTATTTGTTTATCTTTCTCGGCTTTCACAAGATTCTCGTCATGGGGAATGGTGACATCGATGATCATTGCAAGGCGCTTAGATCGATTTATCACTACTATATCTGGTTTGTTAGCCATAATAGTTCTATCAGTAATGATAGATCGATCCCAATACATGGTGGCACGACCATTTTCAAGAACTGGGCCGGGCACATACCTGTAGTACGGTAGCTCAGAGTCTACACGATTGTACTTTAAGGCAAGTTGCTGATGGATGATCCTAGCTACTTGGTTGTGCCTGTGCAAATATTCGCCGTTGGCAAGACAAGAACAACCAGATACTATATGCCTGAGAGATTCACCAGGTTGGTGACATGCCTGACATATGTCAACCGTCCCATCCCTCAGGATATACTTCCGGTAGTTATTCGTCATGACAACCTCGTCCATAATCGCAAAGACAAAACCTTCTGTTTCGGCGAACAGATCGCCAAAACGTAGCCAGGACACAGAATCAGGTAAGTCTACATCGGGTCCATGCAGGGCCCGATGAAAACGTCCATGCAGATCTTTACCTTTCCATACCTCCTTGCGCTCCTCAACACCAAGTACGGCAGGTTTGCGCCAGTTCTCTTTAGCCAGACCCAACGGGGTAAGTCCGTTGTCCACATCACGGTGGACACTCGCGTCAGTGCTGAGAAAATATTCCCTGAGATTGCACACCTCGCGGTTATGGAGGGTCTTGGCACTTAAGAAGCCGTGACCCCCGCACTTCCGCGGGATGTACAATCTCATTACTGACGACCGCGGGTGATGCATCCGGTATTTAGTCAATAGACAACGGACGTTTCTATCCAAGGCATCAAGTTCAGTTTGAGTCCATCTAAGTATGCCGAAGGTGTACATTAAGTCTGCCATGGCCCAACCGTTACAGGCGCGCACCCTGTTACCGCCTGATAAAAAACTATTTAAGATTTTTCTCAGACGGCCAAAGAAGCGCTCCTGCAACGCCTGTTTCAAGCCAGCCTCAGCAATACCTAGTGCCTGCGACATACATAGATATTTGAAGGTTTCGGTTGCAGATAGAGATCTAAGTTGTGTGAAATCTGAAAGTTCTATACCATCAGATTCCACAACCCTGCCCTTCTTTACATGCAAGACCGCACATTTATCTACACCAAACTCCATCTTGATAGACTTACTAAAGTTTTCAGTTACCTTTATTAACTCTTACAACTGGAGGTCAGTGGAGGCAAATAGTTTTAAGTCATCCATGAAAAGAAGGTGAGATATTACTTGACCTCTGCTGTGCAACCGATAGCCTAGCCCTGAATTCTCGAGCAAAGTGCTAAGAGGATTCAGTGCTAGACAAAACCATAAGGGACTCAAACTGTCACCTTGGAAGATTCCTCGTTGGATCTTTATAGGATCGCCACACCCGAGAGTCCGTCGACATCTTGGATAGCAATGAACCGTACTCCACTGCCCCATACACGTCTTCAGGAAAGTGTATAGAGTTGGATCCACTTTGTACAACTCTAGCACTCTCAAGATGTATGTGGCACAGAGTCGTAGGCCTTCTTATAATCTATCCAGCATGTCGCTAGATCCTTTCGGCTACGGCGAACCTGTTGGCTAATGGTCATGTCTATAAGTAGTAGCTCTTTAGTACCACGTGACCCACTTTTTCATCTATTTTGAGAACTGGACATGATTTTATTAGTATATATATGTTTGGCCAGTTTGGTTCTCAAAATGGATGTAAAAAGTTTATAGACCGTCGGTAGGCAGGTTATAGGTCTATAATTTTTTGGCCACGTGGTACTTCCTGTTTTGAAGAGCAGGTGGGTAATGCCAGTCGTTAAGAAAATTGGCAGCGTCCCTGATTCTAGAGATGATTGGAATTGGGACGCAAAACGGGCATGTGCACTACGCAGCCACTTCAACCAAAAGTTGTGCAATCCGTCCGGACCTGCCGCTTTCCAGTTTGGTAACGGACGGACTGCACAACTAACATCTGTAGCTATAATAGCTACGGCATCCATATTAGGGATTGCTGCACATGATCGCTCGACATCCCTAAACCAACCACCCTCCGTGTGGCTAACGGGGGTCGACCAGATGCTACTCCAGAACGTATTTGTAGTTTCATCATCTGGTAGACCTCCATCATCCACACCTAGACCGGGACGCTCCCAATTTCTATACACCCACCTTTCATCCATTTGAAATGTGCGATTCTGGGAATATCTGCCTATACGTTTTTTAAAACGTTTGATACGATTTTCCCACGCATAAATCTTCTGCTTCAGGAAGTCGATGCGTTCTGTGACCCGCGACGTGTATTCTTGTGGCCTAATACCCGTTCCTGTAAAGGCGCGGGTCACAAAACGCATCACTCTCGGGCGAGTATTGCCCGACCTGAAGCAAACTCAAACTCAAATATGTTTATTTCCATAAAAATGTTTAAATTTTTTGGACACGTCAGAAAGTCATACAAATAAAAAAAATAAGAAAGTAACTTTAAATGCATATTAACATAGTTGAGCATTGAAAAAAACGCCTGTTCAGAAAGTAGAGCCTCGTGAGAAGAATCAGGGAAGAAACTCCGGGCCACTCTTTTCTACGTCTTGATTCTATACAATTTAAAAACTTAGTAACTACATTGAATTTTTCATAGGTATATGAGCTGGTGTGTCTATAATGTTGATGTCAATTAATAAGGCTTTTTTAATAATAATATAAGAGTACTAACTAGCATAATATAGACACAATAACTCACACTCACATGAAACTTAACACTAATCAAACATAAGTAGCCTGTGGGACCGAGCAAATTAATCCTAAGCATTTTTATCTTCAATATAATCTAGCACTGAATAGTACCCTTTTTGACAAAGTTTACGTTTTATAATCTTTGGTTCGGCGATACACCGAAACCATGGTTCTAGACGATTTGGAAAAAATTGACTTTATCTAAAGGAAGAGAATGTAGGATTGGAATGGGAGAGATGATTGTGAGTGGGTATAGGATATTCTAAGGATAGAGGGCACTTACCTTATACGGCAATCTTCTTCGTCTCAGAAGGGCAGTCTCCTGGTGGTTTCGGGATGAAGCTGCTTGATTTACTTCACTACACAAATCACTTCCACTTGCGAGCGGTTTTATAAGCGGTAATAATTATAGCGGGAGCAGCGCGGTGCGATACGGTATGGCAGACGCGTATTTAGCGAATCGAATGTTCTCGAAAGTTCTGGACTGTCACTCGCGTCGACGATCGCCGCGACCAATCCGCGGAAGGCGTGCCCCTCCTTCGGGAATGGGAGACAGGGACGGAAATATGGTATCGCTCGCGCTAGATCAGCATAGAACGATTGACGTTGATGCGATTAGTTATTGATAGGAAGGTAGATGGCGTTACCATATCCCCCCGGCCCTAAAGGGTTGCCTTTAAAAAAATAGAATTGAACTTAGCTATGTTGGGTGTACTACCGCATAACCCATCAATAGGCTAAGACAGCGATATGACAATAAAATTAATCTAAATTAACTTTAGCGAAAACTGCAAACGCAATAATAGCGAAAACTACAAACTAAATACTTAAACTAAGAGGTAGGTCCAACTTAAGGCTAGATCTCACTGAGTTGAAAGCGGACAGAGACGTACAACAGGGCGCACGTAACTCCCTTTAGCGGTTTTCACGGTTACAACGTGGGTTGATCAGTGCCTCGACTTGTGCAAGGACAGTTAAAGGCTCTTCGTAAGAGAGGATCTGTTGACCTATAACTTTGAAGAGATGCGTTTTAATTACTTTGACCATGCTTTCCCAACATCCACCGAAATGTGGTGATACTGGTGGAATAAACTTCCAGTCAATATGATCTATGGAAAGTTCTTCCTGAAGACGAGTACGATAACCCGCGACGTGATTGAAACAAGTAGCGGGAACAAGTTCAATCAATTTACTAACGCGGTTGGCGACAAAAGTCTGCCAGCGGTGAAGAGAAGAATGAATCCAAGCGAGCACTACTTTGGAGTCGGAAAATGCGTGTATTTTATTAATGGGGTAGTGGGGCAAAACTGTGTCTTGAACCTTGCGGAGCAACTGAGACAGCAGAAGAGCCGCGCACAATTTCAGTCTCGCAAGCGAAATGGTTTTAACAGGCGAGACCTTAGACTTGGCACAAACTAACTGCGCCGAGTTGTTAGCACCAATGCGGACTTGCAGATATACGACTCCGCCGTAAGCACGCTTGCTGGCGTCAGCGAAATCTATTAAGTTGATGGTACATCCATCTACCAACCCAAGATGACGCGGAATGGTAACTTGATTGAGCGCGGTAAGCTCAATACAAAACTGGCCCCAAGCGGCGACAATATGGTCAGGGGGTGTTTCATCCCACTCACACTTTGATAGCCAAAGCTCTTTGATCAACAGCTTGGCGTACAAAATTGTGGGAGCCACAAAACCCATTATGTCCCATAGTCGAGCCACTGTGGACAGCATAGTGCGTTTGGTGCACTTATCATCTGGTGGTGAGACGTCAAACCGAAAACTATCGCAGGATTTGTCCCAGCGTAAACCGAGAACCTTATGCGGTACAGACTTCTCAAACTCAATGTCTGGAGAAGCTTTATGAGAATCTGGTATGCGTGCGAGAACCTCCTTAGAGTTGCTTGTCCATTTGACAAGATCAAACTGGCCGCGCTTGAAAGCTGAATGAGCTCTTCACAAAGCGAAATTGCTAGCGGAGCGGTTATGACATTACAGGCAATGTCATTCATATACAAAGCGGATGTGTAGTATAGTATAGTGAAGCGTAGCGTAGCTTAGCATAGCATAGCGTAGCATAGCATAGCGTAGCATAGCATAACATAGCATAGCATATCATAGCATAGCATAGCATAGCATAGCATAGCATAGCATAGCATAGCATAGCATAGCATAGCATAGCATAGCATAGCATAGCATAGCATAGCTAATTAGTGCTTTATCTTACACACAGTTTTAGCACCCACCTTGATCACTTGAAGAACAGAACAACAACAAGACGTAATACAATGAGAAGTATGTAACGTAGGTACGGTACCCATAATCACATACCCAAATACCGTCTCAATAGCGGGCGGTAAATCATATCGCTCACTACGTACTATGTTAGTTAGTAGTAAGTGCGGAAATATTGAAGCTCCGATCAAAAGATCAATGCCTGCCGGATTCGCAAACTCCGCGTCTGCTAGCGGCAATGACTCGAGGTGAGTTAGTGATGCTACGTCTACATTAGCGTTCGGCAATGCGTCCGTGATACGCTCCACGATAAGCGAAGAAATGTTAAAATTAATGTCCCTATCAAAACGTGAATGTATTTTAATATCTACGGAACCCTTGCAATATTTTTCTGACCCGCCGATTCCTTTGACTACTAAGTCAGTATTTTTAAAGTTATTCCACAATCCGAGGCGTTTCAAACAATCAAATGTTATGAAATTGCTCTGAGATGCGCTATCGAGTAGACAACGTACCACGTGTGGCGATCCATTAATATCATAAACGATAACTTGCGCTATCGCTAACAGTACCGTCTTGGACGCCATACACTGCGGCTTGGCCCCGCGCGGATCATTATAGATGCGCGAGGGCCGTCCGCGCGTGCGCGTCGCCCGCGCGATGTATGTCGTACACAACGATATTTCATTCTGAATCGTGGGAGGCGCAGTTATCGTGGCCTGCACTTGCGACGTAAGTTTGTCAAGGTTAGCGGCTTGGCTAGACAACGGACTACCTTTATCGAAGTGCAACAATGAGTGGTGTCGCTGATTACATGAACGACATCTCGTCTTACTAGAGCAACCACTTGTTTTATGCTTTATACTTAAGCAATGAATGCATGCTTTGTTATCTTTTACGCATTTGAAACGAGCAGTTGGATTTAAACCATTAAAGGCACACTTATAGAAATGTACGTGCACTATATTAGTGCACATACACTTCTGTGAATTATTATTATTAGATTCCGAGCTATACGTAACATACGTAATATTACGGATTAGGGACCGAGTTATTATTACTATTTCGCGCTTTCTTCAACCTTTGTTTGTTGCTGTTAGTGTTAGACGGGCCAGGTGAACCAGACTGCGTATTATGAAATATTCGACACTGATCTTTGATGAACGAAATAAAACTATCTACTGTAGGTATTTTATTATTGCGTTCCGTCATCTCGAATGAGCTAATTATATCAGTGTCAAACTTTTTTAAAGCGAGTTGAAGCAACATAAAGTCGGAAAGATCTTCTAATTTTAAGTTCCTAAGAGAATTAACCGCGGTTACGAAGTAATTAATAAACAGCTGGAAATTCGAGACAGACGCGTTGCCGGACAGTTTGAGATTTAAAGCTTGGTCAAAGTAAGTAGCCGCTAGGACGCGCGTGTCCTGATATCTATCAAGTAGTGACTGAAATATGACCTGATAATTCTCAGCACTGGGTGTGACACCTGCAAATACGGACTGGGCCTTCGGTGACAGTTTACCTATTAAATAGTACAACCTGTCAGCATCTGTCAGAGAACCATTATCGTGCACTGTAGACTTAAATCTCGCATAGAATAACGGCCAATTTCGTATATCTCCGTCAAAGGACATAATCTCGATTGGTGGTAATTTCGGCTTGCGGGCAACGGGCTGTGCTGAACATTTACCCTCCAATTGCGATTGTATACGCTTAATAATACAATAAAGATCTTCGAATGAGGTGTACGCCTGATAGTTCGGTTTTTCATCAGGATTGATAGAAAGTAATCTTGCGCTGTAATCGTCAAACAACTTATGAAAATCTGTTCGAATACTATCTACTGTCATACAATAACTGAGAAATGCTTCGCTATCACTGTCGGAAATAGATGCGGTTTTTGAGCGTTCATAGATGTTTTGAATACGCTCAAATAAAATATTGCGTTTTGCTTCTAAGATTGTCATCTCTTTGTCTTCCGACACGCGTGACTTCTTTTGTTGTGACATGCTTACGTAAGTATAAGCTAATGAGAACGAAACAAAATAAGAATATCTAATGTACCTATTATATTACCTAAGTAGGCTAAGTAGGCAACACTTTAGAGCTGTGGAATTAAAAGTTGCTCGAAATATGAGATTTACAAGACAACTATGATAGTTCCAGAAATAATAATTGAGTAAGTAGGAAGCTACATAAAAGTTTACCTACTGTTGCGGGCGGAAACAACCATGTGACGGTTATGTGAATATATTAGGAGTATAGCTAGGTGCTATAACTGCCTAGGTATAGCGATATAACGTATAAAAACATAAATGAATCCGACTAGTATGGATCAAAAAAATGGTTCGGCGATACACCGAAACCGTGGTTCTAGGCGATTTGGAAAAAATGGACTTTATCTAAAGGAAGAGGATGTTGGATTGGAATGGGAGAGATGATTGTGAGTGGGTATAGGATATTCCAAGGATGGAGGGCACTTACCTTATACGGCAATCTTCTTCGTCTCAGAAGGGCAGTCTCCTAGTGGTTTCGGGATGAAGCTGTTTGATTCACTTCACTACACAAATCACTTCCACTTGCGAGCGGTTTTATAAGCGGTAATAATTATAGCGGGAGCGGCGCGGTGCGATACGGTATGGCGGACGTGTATTTAGCGAATCGAAAGTTCTGGACTGTCACTCGCGTCGACGATCGCCGCGACCAATCCGCGGAAGGCGTGCCCCTCCTTCGGGAATGGGAGACAGGGACGGAAATATGGTATCGCTCGCACTAGACCAGCATGGAACGATTGACGTTGATGCGATTAGTTATAGATAGGAAGGTAGATGGCGCTACCAATCTTTTTGAATTTATTATAACTTAAATTTTGAATATTGCTTGGCACTTCATTGTAAAAGCGCACACATTGGCCTTGAAAAGATTTTTTTATTTTCTCTAGCCGGGTAGCCGGCACTACTAGCTTACTCTTATTTCTAGTATTCAAATTGTGGATATCACTTTTCTTTGAGTATGAGGCCTTGTTTTGGAATAAATATATTAGGTTGGAATAAATAAAAGAAGCAGATCAGCTTGCCAATGAGTGCCCTAGACTCAGCGATACGACGCTCAATCCTGCACTGCCAAGCCGGCACAGCATTATTTCGGGTAGCCATGTCAATGTTCTTTTCTATCTTGACATTGGCTATCCGACATGCCGCTACAGCCGCACAGTACAGAATTGAGTGTGTATCACTGAGATTTTCACTATTGTCTAGGCACGTAGAAAATAGTGAATCCAGGGCACACACCAGCGCCAAATTTTTCTTATGCGTGAGCAAACGCGGCACACGAGGCCTATTTACTAAGGCCTCGTAACGATATTCCCTGATGGCACATTCCAAAGTACTCCTTACATTATCCATGTACTGGGAACTTACTTCTATATCCCCACCATCCACTTCTTCAACACTTTGCGGCTTTAGTGTGTCAACTATCACTGCCGTTACACGTTCACGCGTGGAAGGAGGAATGGGAGGGTTACCTTGCAAGGCCGAGCGTAGCCTCTCAAGTGCATCGTCATCCAGCAAACGACAGCACTGGATTGCGCGCACTTGATCCGATAGTCGCTGCATATATTTATATTATTATTATTATTATTCTTGAAAATAAATTTATTTCATAATTTAAAATATATTAGAGCTTATTTCACTAGGTTGCTCGTTTAAATATTAAAGCATTTTTGAAAGGGTACTATTTGAATGAGTGACTGTAAATTATAGTTTTGAGTGACACAAATAATTAATTAAGCTTATAGAATAACTAAGTGAGCGACGGACTGCGAAAGATAAGAAATCAATAGAACAGCAGCTTAAAAGTAGTTTTTTTATTAGCTCGTTTTATAATTCTCCTTTTTAAAATTGACGCGTGTGACGAAGGTATAATAATTATACCGCGTGTCAATATTTTTTTCCTTATATGTATAAGTAGACGTTATACAGCTTTTCAAGAGATTTGAGTCTATTTATTTTAGATTACGTAGATCTAAAGGATCTCCATAATCTAAAAAACTGAATATCATATATATTTTACTGGTTACTATTTAACCATTTGAAAACAAAGAGATGATTGCCACGCTGCGCTGACACAAGTGCTCCTTATATCTATATATATGAAAGAAAGTCGTGTTAGTTACACTGTTTATAACTCAAGAACAACTGAACCGATTTGGCTGAAAATTGGTGGGGGGGTAGCTCAAAACCAGGAAAAACACATAGGATACAACTAGTGGCAAAAAATAATCTGGGAGTCTAGGGTCGAAGTTTGAAGGGACAAACCTACTACCTATTGACAGTAAGAACGCATGCTTTGTAGCTGTGCTGCGCATGTGCTATCGTATATCTGTCAGTACTGTCACATTATACATCGTCATATGGTGCACTGTCATTACTTCGTTCGCTTACTTAAGTATATCAACTAATAATTATTGTAACAGCCTTGGCTAATCCCTACTAATATTAGGTATAAATGCGAAAATGTGTTTGTATGTATGTACCGATTTCACGCTTAACCGGCTGAACCAATATTCTCTAGGTATTCATAAATGCGAAAGTGTGTTCAGAGATGTATAGAACTATGGCTTTGTCACTTGACAGTATGCAAAGTGATGTTTTTGAGCACCTTTTGGTAGATAATGTCATGAATACTGACCAAGTTTCTTCGTACCTTATAGTTTCTGAAATCCTTACAATTATAAGGAGTACCTTCACGCATTTTGTTACTGAACGTTAGTGTTCCAGTCCTGTTAATGCGGAATCTTAATGCACCAAAGTTTTGTAAAGGCAAACGGCTACAGGTAACACCCAGGACGAAACATTATAAAAGCTATTCGCTATTGCGAGTCAGACTCGCTCATGAAGGGTTCGGCAGTTGAGGAATCCACTTACCATAGCCATTATCTTCGACTAACTATTAATAGTATTTGTATAAAAGACAAAGCTATGTTTGCGGTTTTTAAAATGTGCTTTATTTCTAAAACTGCTGATTACATATCGTTCAAACCAATTTTCATTGGAAGTTTTTATAACGATCTACAGCATATATTTTTTTTAGATTTGTCACTCTCTTACTTTAAAAGTTAGTGGGACACACACACCCATTTTACCACTTTGGAACCGTATATCTTTCAAACGATTGACTTTGAGAAATAATGGTTTTAGGAACCCCAAAGTAATTTTCAACGACCCATTTTTCACATCAGTTCCATATATGAAAAGTTAATAATAAAAAAATCCTTAAAATATTCAATATTTTTTATTTTCTATAACGTTGTAAAGCGGCTCACAAAATACATCTACCTAACAATTTTCATATGTGTAAACAGAATAGTTTCGGCATAAAGTGGCTGTGACATACGGATAGACTGACATACATAGCGCGTCTATAAGGATCCCGTATTCAGCCATTTTTGACTACGGAACTCTAAAAATACTGTTTACAGAAAGTTTTGACTACGGAACTCTAAAAATACTGTTTAGGTTATATTTCTTATAAATCCCTATGAACAGAATTAAAACGAAAATTACTATCGAACGGTGAAGGAGTTTGGTGTTACCCCGAATTTAACGTGAGCGAAGCCGCGGGCAAAAGCTAGAATGTTTTAATTTGTAGCATCAGTAACCGCAGTAATAAGATTAACAAACTTATAACATATTCCCTATGCATTTATGCACAAGATTACTGTTACATTTAAACAGCATCTTCATAAAATATCCAGCTATATGTGTCAACGATAATATGCCTCAACTGAAGCTCCAAAATCTTAAGCTTTCTCTACCACAAATCTCTTGAATTGAATGGCTCCTTGCGTATAGAGTTCAAATATTTGCCATGAATGACTTTAAGTTACAGTTTTATTCACAGCAATATTGCGGATGAAGTTCGTGATGTAAATGGGAATGGGCTTACCAATACCCATCGGTGGGCCTATTGCGTTTTATGATACGTTATAATGCCATTGATCCCATTACTCAGCGGCCTTATATTTTCAGTGCTCTTTAATTTGAAAGGTAAGTATCATTAGAAATTCTATTTCTTTTTTTTTCAACAGCATCGTAGCTAGTAAATTTATTTCCATGAAGATATATTTGAGTATCGCTTTATTTACTAACACACAATCCAAGGTTAAATTAGGCAGAGGAGAAATATAGGAGGACATAATCGATTTTAAACTTTCGCAATTTTTATACATCATACAATATTATTTAGCGGGTCTTAGTCGCGATAATTTATTTATTTCAAGGCATAAATACCTCTGTTATTCTCCTACGTTTCTACCGGCTTGCAACGGTTGTGGTCGCGGAGGGACTGATGTCAGCTCAGCGCCGTCCTTGTGAAGCGCGGGTTTTGGCAGCTACCCTCACTTGTTTTGTATTTTTGATATTTTTAGTTCTCTCCGCACTGTCGGTACTTCGACACACTACATTTATGACGTCTACACACTGATGAGTTGTGTTACTGCGGTGTTGTTTGCATTTTTTGATAACTGGGTTCCAAGTGGTCGATATTCTGTATCCGTCTTCCCGGTTTTTTATTTCAACCGCTTCACCTATTATCCTGAAGTAATAGTGGCGATCGGTGGATAAGACTTGTGGTTGATGTAATTTTATCCAGTGGTTCGGTCCAGATTCCAGCAAATGCTCAGCTATGGCAGATTTGTTAATTTGTCGATTTTTGACAGCTGTGATATGTTCTTTGACCCTTTCAGCGATCGTTCTGTTATACGAAGGTTATGCTGAGTCTTTTTAAAAAAGAATTAAAAAGAAAATTTGAAGATTTGGAAACTATTAATTTGTAATGACCTTTACAAACGTCAAAAGATAATTAAAAGGCGAGTGGTCTCAATTGGAGCTAGCAAAAGACTGACTCTTTCCCATGGCCCGGCCCACCTGCATGTCACATGACACCGGTGCCACCTGCATAAACTAAGAGAATCCTAGAAAGCTGACCTCAGCTAACATAAGGGCGCTGCCATACATGATGTGTATGTAACAGCCCCCGAGATAAGAGGAAACTTACCCTAAGGGAGAGTTTCCGAAAGAAAATTAATCGATACGTAAATGCGGTGGATTTGAAATTGACTCTAATTGGATATGGGGATTATCATCTAATTTGGTTATAACAAGCTCCGATTTTGAACACTTGCCCTTTTTACAAAAATGTAAAGTAGTTAATATTAACAATAACATTACTGATAATAAACTAAGAATAGGAAAACTTATATGATTATTGAAATCATTTGATGTTTCTACAGAATTTAAATCATCTATTATTTGATTGGAAACAATTTTAAAATCTTTGAGATTGTCTAATTTTACATTATTGATTTTTACAGGTGATAGATTTAATTTATTTACATGATCAACATTACAACAACTGTCATTCATTATATTAAAACTAGAAGAAACTGTTGGCAATTTTATAGTTGGAGTAGTTTCTTTTACTAATCTAGTATTCTTACAATAAGCTACACAATCATATGAAATATTGAGAAAGCCTGTACCAGATATGACAATTTCTATCAACGTGCTATTTGAACATTCTATTGTAAGTTAGTAGTTGGTTTGGATTGCACAAATATCCACTTATTATTATTTAATTCATGCCAAATATCAATGTCACCATAAAACAATCTATATTGGCAGTTATTTGGCAATGAAGATAAAGCTCTAGTTATGATATCTATTTCACAATATTGGTTAGCTAATACTGTATAAATTTTAGTTAATTTACAAAGATAGGTCTGAAAAGATATAATCTTACAATTGTCTAAGGTTTTTATGAAAGCAAAGGAAGATTTATCTTTACTTAATGCTAGGAACTGTTCAGTCGGTAAAATCAAGCTAAAATAATCTGGTACTTTTGAATTATGTGGAATAGGCAATGGAATATTCTTATATAAATTGTACTCTAAAGCATTAACTAAAGGTATTTTAATCACAAATATGAGTTTGTTATCTAAATAGTAACAAATTAACTCGGCAACATTGATTAGAGTATGGATATATCTTAATTCTAAACTTACAGGAAAATCCTTGTACTTAGGATAAGTTTTAAGATTAAGCACAATGTCATCGTATAATTGACGAGGTGTCAGTATAAAAAGATGCAGAGTGTTACTTTTTACGAAGAGAATAGCATACAGCATATCTTCTATTTTGAAAGCGAGGTTATACAAGTTAGACTGTAGCACATTTAAAACTTAATCGAACCTAATTCTCAAATTATCAGAAATTACAATATTAGATATATTTTTATATGACAACGTCATTTTGTCTATGGCGTCATTCAATTTTGCCTGATTTACGTAAAGAACAATGGCAGAATTCGGTCTGGGTTTGTTGCGGCGACCTTAAACTTCATATGAACAAAATAAATTGTTTTTTTTTTCTACGATTTTTAATATTTTCACTTTGTCTCGTTAAAGCTGGAGTATTTTATGATGATAAAAAGCATTCCAATTGATTACGAACTAGGTAACTACTTTATTATTTGATTGTTGCCATAGACAATGGTGTGACAGGAATAGAAGAGAGTGCTATTTATCCGTATCGATTATTAAAATATAATTATAAAAATGCAGTTATTTAATCTTTAATTAACATTATATCAATAAGCTAATAATTTTTTAAGCAAAACAACTTTTAAATCAAATAAAAACGTCACAGCATCGTTTTAATGTTGTATCGATTTCACATAAAATTGATTTAAAATGTGCAGTGAATTAGTTCGCACTCAGTCGGAACTAATTCTTCTCTGGTGTGAGGCCAAGTATGAAGGTGGGTGGAGCTACTAGTTGTAGGTTATTTAATAAAACCAAACTGTAACTTGAACTTATTATGCTTTATTTCAATTGACCTCAAGCACACACAAAAAATATATATTTGGCTATATATACCTAGCGCGGTAACGAAACCATAGCGCGATTGAGCCGAATGGAACGTCGCCATCTATCGAGCACTAGGATAATTTTGTCGACTGTAAATTAATTATGACAATGAAATGTTCCTGAATCGCACTATGGTTCTGAGCTTATAAATCGTGAACATACCGCCCACCAAGGGCATTTAGTGCCAGAATGTCCTTCACATAAACAATGGTTTTTGGGAATTTGACAATAATTCTTATAATCTATGTTGTCCTTTTTTTTAATCTAGCATAATACATAATTATATAGGTTCAACAAAAGTTGAATATGTGATCTCTAAAATGTGAGACATGCGAACCCAACAACCGAAATAAAACAAATGAGTGTTCTCTTAAACTAAACAAAACACAAAACAATGTAAATAAATGACATTAAACAGTTACAATTTAAATTTACACTGTGATAACACGCACAGATATACATACAAAGAATTAATTGGCCACAGGCAAAATACATATTTTGTTGGTTGGCCTTTTAATAGTAGAGCCTTTAGTCCGTAATGTGACCACGCGAGTGACATTATCGTGACCGGGGTGTTTTTCTAGTACCCTACCTAATAGCCATCGACTTGGAGGCAAGTCGTCCTCTTTAACTAAGACGATGTCTCCAATTTTTGGTTCGGGAGTTTTTGTAGACCATTTATATCGATTCATTAAATTCGCAAGATACTCCCGGGACCAACGACTCCAGAATGATCTTACCATTCTTTGTATAAACTGCCACCTTGTCAAAGAACTAATGCTTGAGCTGTCGTGATTGTAATCCGGTACAGTAACCAACGGTTCTCCAACTAAAAAATGCCCCGGAGTTAATGGCATGGGCTCCCCAGGATCATCAGTACTAATCACACTTATAGGACGCGAGTTAAGACAGGCTTCAACTTGCGTAAGAAACGTACTAAGTTCCTCATACGTGAGTGTAGACTCACCAACGACACGTTTAAGGTGGAACTTGGTGGATTTGACGCCCGCTTCCCACAGACCGCCGAAATTGGGCGCGTGAGGGGGAATAAAGTGCCATTCCGTGCCGTTTGCCTCTAAGTGCTCTACAATGGTAGGTTGAGCCTTAATTAACTCCTGGAGTTCTCGCGCGGCACCTACAAACGTACTGCCATTGTCACTCCAGAGTTTGGCGCAGTGACCTCGTCTAGACACAAACCTTCTGAAGGCAGCTATAAACGCTTGTGAGCTCATGTCACTCACAACTTCTAAATGTATTGCACGAGTAGACATGCAAACGAACACACAAATATAGCCCTTGTAAGCACGATGTCCACGACCCTTTGTTGTTCTTACATTGATGGGTCCAGCATAGTCAACCCCACTATGCAGAAAGGGTCTGGTTGGCGAACATCGCACCGAAGGGAGAGAACCCATCATAGGGTTATTTATTTGGGCTCGTTGCTTTGCGCACGTTACACATTTTCTAACACAGTGTTTTACTAATTGTCTCACTCCGATGATCCAGTAGCCTGTTCTCAAGTAATTTAACATCAGTTGAGGACCACCGTGCAGTGTCTTGATGTGTGCGTCTGTTACAAGAAGTTGTGTGAAATGTGATGCTTTTGGCAGCACTACGGGATGCCTCGTTTGTTCATCTAGTGGTGCCCTTTCTAATCTACCCTGCGCTCTTAATATGCCCTTGTGATCAAGATAGGGGCATAAAGTTTTCAACTTACTAGCTTTTGTTTTTAAGTATCCTAGGTCTTGTATCTGTTTTAGTTCCTGTTCAAATGTTTGTAGCTGTGTCACCTTTATGCAACATTCTAACGCTTCTTCTATTTCTTGTTTCTTTAAATATCCCTTATTTTGTCCTTTCTTCATGAACCGCCTACAATACGCAATAACCCTTAGTAGTCTTGGTAGTGTTGAAAATCTTTCGAACGGTGACGGTTCCGCAGTTGTTACCATGAACGTCTTCACGGCATGTTCTAATTCAGTTTTGAAACCGGTTGGTCTTTGGTAAATTATTATTTTCTCCATCAAAAATAAAGGCCCAGAAAACCATAACTGATTTTCCCTAAACAAACTAGGTAATAATCCCCTTGAGGCACAGTCCGCTGGATTATTTTTTGTAGAAACATGGAACCACTGAGAAGCCTGCATTGTGGTCAATATTTCAGAAGTCCGATTAGCAACGAATGTCTTCCATCGGCTTGGATGACTGCTAAGCCAAGCAAGGACTACGGTAGAGTCGGTCCATGCTGTGATTTTGTCATCTTTGATCTTTAAAACCCTTGCGGTTTCAGCTAGAAGCTTAGACAATAAAACTGCGCCACATAACTCCAAACGAGGAATACTCACCTGTTTTATCGGGGCCACTCTGGTTTTTGCTACCAACAGCGAAACATTTACTTTACCTGCTACATCAATAGTACGCGAATAAACTACGGCGGAGTAGGCGACCTTGGACGCGTCGCAGAACCCATGTAGTTCGACATCATCGTCAGAAACGGTGCCTAGCCAACGCGGGATTCGAATTGAGGTAAGTAAGCACAACTCTCTGCGGTAAGTACTCCATTCGCTAACTAACTCTGTAGATAATGCGTCATCCCAACCGATACCTGCCAGCCACAGTTTTTGGATGAATATTTTCGCCAGGACCACGGTAGGAGCTAGCCATCCCAAAGGGTCGTACAACTTGGCTATATCAGATATAATTAAACGCTTCGTTAAAGTTGTAGTGGTCGGCGTGGGAAGATGTACCGAGTATTGAAAGGTGTCTTCGCTGCGGTCCCAGGTGAGTCCTAATATTTTTACAGTATTATCGAGCCTAATAGCTACATTCTTTCATTTTGAGCTATATGTTTTGTACTGTTGGTCTCTATTGTGTTATCTTTATTGCTTATATCCATTGAATTGATTTTTGCTAAAAGTTCCTTGCTATTTGTGTTCCACTTTTGTAACACAAAACCACCCTTTCCTAATAACTCGTTCATCTGCTTGTAGATTGCAACACCTTCAGTGACAGTTGTACAGCTTGTCATAAAATCATCCATGTAGAATTCATTTAATACCTTATCGGCAACCAATGGATATTTCTCCCCTTCATCATACGCTACTTGGTGTAGAGTTCTAACTGCTTGGTATGGTGCGGACGCTGTGCCAAAGGTCACTGTTACCAACTCATAGTCCTTTATTTCCTTTGTGGGCTCATCACGCCAGAGAATCCTTTGGAACATGGTGTCTTCATCAGCTATGTACACCTGACGGTACATCTTGACTATGTCTGCCACCAGTCCAATAGGATGTAGTCTCCACTTCAAGACTGTGTGCCTCAAGTCAGCCTGCAAGGTCGGACCAACCATGAGAGTGTCGTTTAATGATATTCCATTCTTATTCTTTTCAGATGCGTTAAATACAACTCGGACTTTAGTTGTGCTTTTATCATCCCGTATAACCGCATGATGAGGTAAGTATACTGCTGTATGTTGCTTACTATCGTTCTCATCTACAGGTTTCATATGACCTAACCGTAAGTACTCGTGTATTACCTCGGTGTATTTTTGTTTCAGATCAGGATTCTTTTGTAATCGCTTTTCTAAAGACCTTAATCTAGCTTCAGCAATAAGACGTGAACCACCTGCCTTGCAAGGAGGATCATCAACCTTAAAAGGTAACTTTAGAACATACCTTCCATCTTCTCTCCGTTTAGTTGTAGCTGTGCACAACTCTTCGCAACGTTTTTCTTCTGGGGTAAGTATCTTTCCTTTATCTATTTGTTGTTCTTCGATCTCCCAAAATTTCTTCAGAAGATCATCTTCCCTGAATTGGGCATGCATCACCTGAATATTTTTGCATGTGTTATCTACACTGACATAGGTTTCCACAGCTCCGGACAGGATCCAACCCAAAGTTGTGTTTTGAGCAATCAGATTGCTGGATGGACTCTTTATCATGTCGCTTTTCATGATGATACTGTGAACCTCAGCTCCTAGTAAAATATCAATCCTGTTAGGTTGATCGAAATGAGGATCAGCTAAATTTAATGTCGCTATGTTTACCCAATCGAAAGTACTTCTGTCAATAAAGCGATCAGGTAAGCTCGACGTTAATTTGTTTAGCACATAGGCGTTTAAGCTTAAATTGAACTGGGGATCTACCCTTGATTGTACGTTCAGGCGTACCATATACCGTGCAACGACTGAACCACTACCTAACCCAGACACGACTCCGCGAACAGGTATCTTTTGCAGACTTAGATACTGAACTGTTGACTCCGTAATAAAACAGGCTTGAGAGCCTTGGTCAATCAGCGCTCTTACTACGTGGTAGTCGCCCGTCTTGGACTCTGCCTTTACTAATGCCGTAGCTAGTAGGACCTGTCTAGGCATGAGAATATTTTTTGAAAAACAAGATACCACTGTCGCGTCACTAGTTGAAGAACTAGCGTCGACGTTAGCTTGTTTCAATGAATCGTCTTTGTGTGAGTCTGCATCGAGATGCAACAACGAATGATGTCGTTTGTTACAAAGCTTGCATGCGGTTTGTTTTTTGCAACTTGTAACCATATGGTTACTGCCCATACAATTAAAACATAAGTTATGTTTTGTAATGAAATCGCGCCTGTTGTTGACAGGTTGTTTGGCGAATTTTTTACAATAGCATAATTTGTGTGTATCGGAGCAGTACTCACAACGCATATGGCTTGAACTTACGGCTACTAATGCCTTGGAAGTGTGCGAACTGTTGACTTGTGGAGCCATCCACCTTTTCGGTTCTATACATTCAAGCGCGCGAAACCGGGTTTCAATAAAATTAGAAAACTGCTTATACGTGGGCAATTCGTTAGATTCATTAGTACTTACATGTAATTCCCATTGCTTTCGTGTCTCTGAATCTAGCTTAAATGTGACGATATGAATAATAATGACGTCCCAAGTGGTCACATTGACGTCTAAGTTTGCGAGAGCACTGAGACAATCATTCGTTGTGTCAAGCATTTCCTTTAAAGAAGTCGCTGCCTCTACGTGCATGCGTTTTTGTGCGAAGAAACGTTTCAAAATACAATTTACTAAATATTTTTTGTTACTGTACCGTTTTTCTAACAGCGACCAGCACTGGACATAGTTCGAATCACTCACTGGTGTGTGCCTTACCAGCTGCTCGGCTTCACCTGTGAGATGACTTTTTAAATAATGCATCTTCTGCACGTTATCTAAACTCAAGTTGTTATGCACGAGTGATACGAACAAATCGCGAAACGTAGTCCACTCGGCATATTTGCCGCTGAAAGAAGGAATGACGATTTTTGGTAACTTGGCCACTGAACTACCAAACTTGGAACTACCTTTGGAAATAGGTTTTTCAGACTCATCTTCGGCTTTAAATTTCTTTAAATTAGTCTTTAATAAGCACTTATAGGTGATGTAAGTATCCTCAGTGGACTCATACATGGTTATCAAGTTTTGAACGTCTACATCTACATAGTTCTCTAGAAGCTTGGTATGATTATCTTTATACAAACACCAATCATTTTCCAATAGTTCAAACTTTGTTTCTAAAAACTCTATAGACAACCTATCTTTTGGACTCTTTTTAAAGTTGACCAATCCCTTTTGAATTACACTTTGAAAGTTTTTTAACACATTAAGTAATCCTTCCATTATGAGAAATAATTATTTTTCTAAGTTCTGACAAAAGCCGAAAATTTTACAAGTGTTTAGAAATTATAATACAGTTGTTGGAAATCGGGCATAGAGTCCCCGTTCCCCCGTTTTTTATATTAATTATACTAAGTCTACACACAATACTAACTACAAATCTTACAACTAACACAATAAAAGTTCAATCAACAATAAGAATTTTTCTAAGTCTCTTCTTGATGTCAAAATTACTTTGGCACTTGAGAAATTAAACTAAGTAAATATGCTCTCAGATATAAAGTTCAAATTTGCTTGAATATTGACCACTATAAATGACGTAAATTGTACTCACAGTTACACTTCACAGATACCTCACTCGAGTGTAACGCTGCTGGTGGCGCCCTCTATAGGCCTTTGAGATGTCCTTATGACGTCCGCGTCCAACCTCTGCGTATTGCCTGTCGCTCGCCTGCGCCGCTAACTCGCACCTCAGTATGAACAGCTCAGCAGCGCCGCCTATGGAGAGCGTCTTGCAACTCGACGCAGATGTACTGCGGAGATCTCGGTACTCGGTTTGAGCTGCGATCCACAGCGAGTACCAAGGGGATATGCAAAAAAGGCCTTAGGAGCAATCCGGCTCTGTAGGACCAATGAATTAGTTCGCACTCAGTCGGAACTAATTCCTCTCTGGTGTGAGGCCAAGTATGAAGGTGGGTGGAGCTACTAGTTGTAGGTTATTTAATAAAACCAAACTGTAACTTGAACTTATTATGCTTTATTTCAATTGACCTCAAGCACACACAAAAAATATATATTTGGCTATATATACCTAGCGCGGTAACGAAACCATAGCGCGATTGAGCCGAATGGAACGTCGCCATCTATCGAGCACTAGGATAATTTTGTCGACTCTAAATTAATTATGACAATGAAATGTTCCTGAATCGCACTATGGTTCTGAGCTTATAAATCGTGAAAATGTAGCTCTGCTTTTGTCATTGGCTGTGACAGTTAGATGCTACAAATACTTCTGCGTTTTGATGTCAATCTGACATGATTTAATTAGATAATTCAAACGTACCTACATTTGTTCATTCTTAACTAAAAACTAAAACACCGATATCTTGTTTTTCCGGGTTTCCCGAGTGAAAATAGAATCATTTATAGACTTTGTTACTTACGCCGAATTTTTTAATATATTTTTTTTACGGTGCGCATCAATTTAATTTCAGACATTTCGATGTATGGAGATCTGCCATTGTCCTTTCGTGTAGAGAATTGTTCATGTTGGATAAAGCTGATTGAGAAACTGTACTATTTTCTTTTCATTATTAAATAATTTTTTAATCGCGTTGTTATAATTTTCAGCGTCATGATCATCTAAAGTACCAAATATGTGTCTAAAAATCACACCAACACCAGGAATCCAAGCGGATCTTTTTGAGTAGTTATTAGAGATTATATGAGAAAATGAGTCGAAATCGCGCAGTATATCTGCATACAAAGAATCTAAGGGTGTTAACATATTTATACATCGATTTTCGTCAATATCTTTGCTTTCACGGCATTGAAATCGTATAATACTGAACGCGTTATGAATGTTATCAATACGGCTCTTGAAATTAGTTACATGTACAGGGATGACAACGTGAAACTGATCGTTTACAACTTTTACGGTGCCGACCGGATCGAAGAGTATACCAGGACCTTGGGTGATGTATTCAACATATTGTTTTTCGCTGGTTGCCATGATATAAACGGCCTCCAGTCTGTAATTATAAGTCATTATTACTAAAATATAATTAATTAATTTATTTATTTATTAAACTTCCTGCACAATACTGTACATAGGCGGACTTAATGCCTTAGGCATTGTCTGACAGTCTACCTTAGGGTGATGCAGAGATAGTTAAGGCAGGTATTAGGTGTAAGTACTTTATAATTGAATTTATATATAACTAGATACTTTAGTAAATAATATACATAACACACTTATACAATACACATAAATTTAATAATTAATACAATATACTATTTATAATATTATATATATTAATATATTATAACATATATATTTATATTTATATACATAAATATTTAGGCCGTGTGGTTGACGGCATAGAATACAAGTGTCACCACCCCCATCTTCCCGTGGGTGTCGTAAGAGGCGACTAAGGGATAACACGATGCAAATACTATCTTTGCGTAGAGACGGACAACTCGACATCAAACCCTATACGACTGCCTCGTTGGTCTCGCGGCATAAATGTGCGCGTGGGATCGGGAGGTCCCGGGTTCGATTCCTGGGTCGGGCAGTGTTATTGGGTTTTTCTGTCACGAAATTCTCAGTAGCAGCACGGAGTCTGGAAATGTGCCCGGTACGGCAATAGGCTCGCCCCTTATTACGTGGGACTAAAGTATATCTGGCGAAAAGTGGGTGTATAAATACACCTCTGCCTACCCCTTCGGGGATAAAAGGCGTGACGATATGTATGTATGTATGTATAAATATTCAATAAAATATTCTATATACATACATAATCCTGTGATGATTACGATGATTCAGCCAATAACCCACGTTGAATCCATTGACGAGCCTTGTTTTCAAACGTCCAGCGACTGTCTGCCGTCCTGACTTCCAGAGGGAGCGCGTTCCATAGGAGTATAGCTTGAACGTAGAAGGAAGAATGTACAAGGCCAGAGCTATGTTGAGGACATAGAAGTAAAAGGTTGTGGGAAGAACGAAGAGCTTTATCATGCGAAGAGCATAGATATTGAAAGTGAGAAGTAAGATAAGCTGGAGGAGTGGGTGAGTGAAGTAGCGAGTAGAGAGTAGTGAGAGCACGCAAGCTACGGCGTTGACGAATGGGAAACCATCTCAGTTGAGAATGATAATCATTTAAATGTGCAGGCTTTACCTCATCGAAGTGGTGTTTGACGTGACGTCGATTAATCAAAAGGGACAAGGTATTATTACCATGGAGTTTGACAATTTTGTACGGACCTTTCCAGATAGCTGATAAAGCCTTACGTAACCTTACATGGTTCCTTAAGTAAACATAATCACCAACCTTGTACTGAACTTCGCGGGTGCGTCTATCATGATATGCTTTTGACCGTTCCTTTGAATCTCGAATATTTTGAAGTGCTCTTTCACGGGAAATTTTGAGATGATGTTGAAGCATTTTGATATATTCGGGATAAGTGGTATCAGGGGTTGAATTAAAAACAGAGTCAGGGATATATGGCTTGTGACCGAAGACGAGTTCATAGGGTGTAAAACGAGTTGTTGTATGGACACTGCTATTAAAGGTTAGCATAGTGGTATATACGAATTTGTGCCAATTACTTTGATTCTCATTAACACACAATTTTAAATATTCTTTCAGAGTTGAATGGCTTCTTTCAAGAGCTCCCTGTGTCTGAGGGTGATAAGGCGACGACCAAATCTGCTTTATTTTTAGGAATTCGCATGTCCGCTTAAATAAATCGGCAGTGAAATTTGTTCCTTGGTCAGTAAGTATAAATTTGGGGATACCGAAAAGCGATATAAAATGGACTAAAGATTCACATGATTCTTCTGCTGTTGAATTGGAAATAGGATAGGCTATGGAGAATTTAGTTAGGTCGTCTTGAAGGGTAAGTATAAATTTAAGTTTAAGTAAACCGGCTTCGGGTAGAGGTCCAACAATGTCGAGGCTAATCCTCTCGAATGGGCGAGTAGAGGTTGTGGTAATCTGCATGGGTGATCTGTTGAGTCCGCGATTATCTTTATTTGACTGACATAGTGTACAATTCTTTATGTAATTCTCAATATCTGACCTCATGTTTTTCCAGTAATAACGTTCTTTGATTCGGTCAAACATCCTGTTTGAACGGAGGTGTCCTGCTATGGGAATATCATGATTTTCTCTGAGGATTTTAGAAATTTCTGCAGTACAGGGTATATGATAGTATTGTGATGTATATTGACTTTAATATTAGTATTGTTAGATAAATACAAGAGCATACGGTAAATTTTGACAAAAGAGTGATTTTCAAACGTGTTTTTAGAGTCTGATATTGCTATCTCATTGATATCACCACTAAGAATAATGTCGTCTCTTACGCCTTTTAACGTTTTGAAGATTTCAGGATGTGTGCAGTTATCGAAATAATTGCCCTTTGTAAATATTAGATAGTAAGTCTTTCCTTTTAATTCTAATTTTCTAAATGAGTAAAGTTCTCTTTCTTCCTGTAGGATACTATTTGGATCTTCCGAGTCAGAGAGGATGTCTTGAAGGTAAGGGTTTGATTCGTCAAGGTCTATTGATACAGGGATAACAATAGTTTTAGTCTTACTTTTTAATAAGGTTTCGTTATGTTCTATAATTTGAGTGTTATATGTCTCGTCTTTGTTCGAAAAAGATTTTAGGAAATCTGAATATTCGTTATTGGAACTATTAGGAGTTTGCTCTCTCGTTTTAGGTATTTCTATAGGAGGAGAGGAGTTTGGAGAATCAGTGGGAGTGGGAGGTGTCGGTAAGTCAATATCTACGTTTTGTGTGTCATAAGAGATAGCATCTAGTGCGCCTAGGTCAATTAACTCGTCAAGAACTTTTTGGGGAATTTCTGATTCTGGGCTAGGATTATTCGTACCACTAGTAGAGGGTTGAGGGTCAGTTATTGGATGAACAGGGAATCGCGACAAAGCATCAGCATTACTATTTATTTTTCCTTTTTTGTATTCAATCTAGTAATCATATTCTTCAAGTTTGAGTCTCCATCTCATTAATTTTGAACCGGGGTCTTTGCAATTGAATAACCATTTAAATGGGCGATGATCTGTAACAATTTTGAATCGACGGCCGTATAAATACGGTCTGAAGGTTTTAGTTCCGAAAAGTATTGCTAAACATTCTTTTTCAGTTACACTGTAACTACTTTCGGCCTTATTAAGGGTTCGTGATGCATATGCGATAGGACGGTCATTGCCTATTGGACCTTGAGATAGTATAGCTGAGATTGCAAAGTTTGATGCGTCACATATTTGAACGAATGGTTGACTGACATCGGGGTAAGCTAAAATAAGAGGAGAGACTAGGGCTTGTTTTAGACTTTCGAAGGCTAATTATTGTTGTTCGTTTTGCCAATTAAACGGGATATTTTTCTTTAAGAGATGGCTTAGCTATTTTGGAAAGGTCGGGTATGAAACGGCGATAATATGAAACTAAACCCAAAAAGGATTTTATGTCCTTAGGACATTTAGGCAACGGAAATTCGGATACAGCTTTTTTTTTTCGGGATTTGGTTTAACACCTTTATCTGTAATAATGTGACCAAGATATGATACTTCCTTACGGAAGAATTCACACTTGTCTGGTTGTAATTTCAAATTAAATTGTCGGAGTCGTTCAAAGACATCTGACAGGTTTTTTATGAGGAGGTCAAGGTCAAAGCTATGACTTACAATGTCATCCAAGTACACGAAGCATTGGATGCCTTGTAAGCCGGATAGGACTGAATTCATGAGTCTTTGAAAGGTTGCAGGAGCATTTTTGAGTCCAAAGGGCATTCGAGTGAATTTGAAGTGTCCTTGCGGGACTGAGAAAGCTGTTTTAGTTGCGTCCTTATCTGCCATTTTAATTTGGTGAAATCCAGAGGCCAGATCTAGCGTGCTAAAATATTTGCATTTACCTAACTGATCTAAAATTTCTGAAATATTTAGAATTGGGTAGTAGTCACCTATAGTGATATCATTTAATTTGCGGAAGTCTATAACTACGCGCCATTTGCGTTGGCCTGAAGCATCGGACTTCTTTGGGACAATCCAAATGGGGGAAGACCATGGGGACATCGAGGGTTTAATTATACCTTCATCAAGCATTTTGGTAATTTGGGATTTTACTTCTTGTTTGTGCACTTCTGGGAATCTGTACGATTTTGTATTAATTGGAACGGAAGAGGAAGTGTTAATTTCATGTTCTAAAGCATCGGTAGTAGTAAGATGGTCACCAGGAAGATGAAAGATATCGGAATAAGTGGAACAGAGATCGTATAAGGCATCTGTCTCTTCAAAGTTTAGATGGGAGGCTCGTAATTGGTTTAAAACTTGTTCAATTCGATTGAAGGTATTATTTTGATTTAATTTGGAATGTGACGTATGGAATATTGTATTTTCTTCAGGTTTATCTAAAGATATATTTTTTTTTCTGGTCTGAGTTCACATGTATGGGAGATTCAGAGATATTAACGACGGATATATTTAATCGGGAATTAGGCTTAACCTTTACTATGCAATTTGCCGTCAAGAGTGAATCAGCTATGTACTGGTCAAGGACGAGACCTTCTTTGATCTCGGGGTTAAGCGTAGAAAATTCAATAATCGCTACTGATCTAGGTGGAATGGTATAAGTTGGTTCACAAAATTTTAAAGCAAGTTTGATTTTATTTATGATTAGAATATTTTCTACATAATCGATTTTGCAATCAGAATAAGCAAATAAGTCATTGCCAATTATACCGTCATATGGAAAGTCTATATTAGGGATTAAATGAAAATTATGATTTAGTGAGTTAAAGTGAATTAGAATATGTCCTAAAGAATTCATTGGATTTTTTGTGGACCCCAAGCCATGAAAAGTAATAATAAGATTAGTAATTGGGGGCATTTTTTCAATAACGTTTATTTTCAGAAAACTAATAGAAACGCCACTGTCAACGAGGAATTTAAGAGGTCGACTAAAAACTGACGATGTTAGCACTTCTACGTAAGGTAAGTACATTTTTGTAGAATTTGTTGTAGTGTTATAAGTTTTAAATGTATTATTTTCTGTTTCAGAAACGGTGCAAGAAGGACACGACTTTGATTTACATTGCGATAGAGACGGGGATGGATTGGTAACGGAATCAAAGTTTTGTTTGTCAAGGCCACTATAGGTTTGGGGCTGGTTACCCTGTTTGTTAGTGGTCGATTTGGAAACAGCGATTTTGTTAGGGCCACTATGAGTTTGGGGCTGGTTACCCTGTTTTTTAGTGGTCGATTTGGAAACAGCGATTTTGTAAGGGCCACTATGAATTGGGGCTGGTTACACTGTTTGTTAGTGGTCGATTTGGAAACAGTGATTTGATTAGGTAAGGCTTTAGTATAGGCTTGTCCGTTTACTATACCCGCACGATACCGGACGGGTAGGACTACTCGTTTAAAGTATTGTTAATAATATCCTCAGGGCCCTGTTGATAATCGACTACGTCAACAGAATGAACAGGTTGATTATTTCTAGCAAAACTAGTCGATGGCTGATTTGATTGCTGATTTTGTAGATGCCCAAATCGTCTATTGTAATTAGTGTGGCCTATTGCTTTACAGTAGCGACACCCTGGAGGAGCAAAGGTAGGTCCTTAGTTACTAGGCCTATTGGAAACATTCACATCACGCTGAGTTGTGCCACGATTTGGTTGCAATTGCCTTTGGGGTAAACGTCCTTGGCTAAATGGATTATTATTATTAGAAGGAGAAGGGGTATTCCGTTAAAATGAACTTTGTAATATTTTTCTTCAGACATGGCAAAATTGATGGCGTCGTTCAAGGTCTCTGGGTCGCGACATCTGACCACCGTTGATAAGCGAGCATTTAATCCACTGCTGAAAGTGTGCAACGCAAGGTCCTGCATTGCAGCGATTCGGCCAGCAAGTTCACCTTTCTTTTTCGTAAGTATAGAAATATTAATTTCAGTTAATAATTTTGATAAACATGATTTCAATCGTAAAGCGAGCTGATTGACCGTTTCGACATTAGACTGGTAACAACCTTGAAGGTTGGAGAACAGTGCAGTATAATGTTTTCTTTCCCCAAACTGGGATTTCAAAAATTCTTCTAACTGTTGCCATGTATCAAAATCGTTTATGGCACATGCACTTTCGGCACGGCCTTCGAGTTGGCTCAGAATAAATTTTAATAGGATATCTTGCTGTGACGGGCTCGCGAGATTTATTGCGTTCCAACAATTATTTAAAAATGCATTTAACTTTTCACGGTTACCATTGAACTTATTTAAGAATTTTATCAAAACATGAATGTCAATTTCTTTTGATTCTTTGGTAGACATTGTAAAAGTTGCTTCCTCTTTAGGCATGTCACACCTGGGTGTTTAATTAAACAAAGAGATAAGGCGCGAAGTCTAAGAATTGCGATAAGGAATTTATGTTGCACTGGTCTTGACACTGAGCGACTTAATAAAATAACAATACGATAAGACTCTATGATCTATTATTCTAAAACATGACGAATAAAATTAATCGCAGTCAATGAACACTTTATCACTTTCTTTACTTTTAGATTTGATCACTTAATTTCACTGGCACTGAACACAGAGTGGATAGCTTCGACTTTAAGTAAGTATGAATTTCAAGGACTTACAGCAACACGGCGACTGCAAGAGTACCTCGGGTCATCTCGCAGCTGGCGTATACCTTCTCACTAAGGTAAGTAGGCTCGGCGAAGGGATCGGCTGTGAACCAGGTAGGTTCTACAGGAAACAGCAGCACACTCGCGGGTAATTTAGTTCGCTACGTGGCGGCAGGATTCAGCGAATAGATACGGCGTAAGATATAGAAATGTTCACACGCGTACTTATGTAGTTTACGCGGCCACGGGATATGCGGTTGGAGACGGTATAAAATGTATTATTGTCCGAGGTCACACAAATGCACAAATTGTTCGAAAAGTTCTCTCAAAACTGAGGCGAACCAGGATTTATTTTTTAAATCCCTTACGCTGCCACCAATGTTATACGAAGGTTATGCTGAGTCTTTTGAAAAAAGAATTAAAAGAGAAAATTTGAAGATTTGGAAACTTTTAATTTGTAATGACCTTTACAAACGACAAAAGATTATTAAAAGGCGAGTGGTCTCAATTGGAGCTATCAAAAGACTGACTCTTTCCCATGGCCCGGCCACCTGCATGTCACGTGACACCGGTGCCACCTGCATAAACTAAGAGAATCCTAGAAAGCTGACCTCAGCTAACAGTTCGTTTGGTCTGTCCGATATAGGAACTACCACAACTGTAATCGACCTTGTAGACGCCTGGTGTTTGTAGAGGAATTACGTCCTTTGGGGTACGCAGATTGTGTGCTACCTTGGAGAGGGGACTATATACAGTCTTGATGGAGTATTTCTGTAGTACTGTTCCAATTTTGTCCGTCACTCCCTTGATATAAGGCATGTAAGCCGGCACTCTGCTTACTTCAGGTTGGCGGTCCTTTTTCTTCCGACGGGGTATCTCCTTTTTGTATGCGTTGCGCTTTAGTACCTTCTGTACATGTGACAATTCACTGTTTAAGTATTCAGGGTCACAGAGGTCACAGGCTCTGTTCCCTAACGAGGTCACTACGGATTCCAGATGTCGCGGGTGATGATGCGAGCAGGCGTTGAGATACCTGTCAGTGTGTGTCAGTTTTCTGTATACAGTGTGTCCAAGTGTACCATTAGCTCTCACCGTCACTTTGACGTCGAGAAAGGGTGGCAATCCGTCTACCTCCATTTCAAATGTAAACCGGATGTTCGGATGTATGGAGTTCAATTTGTCTGCGAATCGTTCTATGTCTTGCTTGTTGCCCTTCATGATGCAGAATACATCGTCGACATACCTCTTCCATAGCTTTACATTTGAAGCCTGCATGTCTATGGATTCTTCGAAATGTTCCATCCAGATATTGGCCATCACCGGTGCCACTGGGCTACCCATTGCCACTCCATCGATCTGGAGGTAATGTTGTCCACGATATATGAAGTAGTTAACCTCCAAGCTATTCTTCAATTATTTGTTAGACAGACCGCTATCCCTTAATTTTCTCTCAACGACCTCAAGGCAATCCTGGCCAAACTGGAACATTGGTGAATAGTGACTCCACGTCAAAACTTACCATCACTTCGTCTGGTTCCTTTGTCACGCTCTTGGTGATGTCGATAAAATGGCGAGAGTCATTCACGAAAGATACCGTCTTACCTACTAACGGTTGCAGTACCTTGCTGATGTGTTTCGCCAAACCATATGTCGGTGAATTTATTTGACTCACTATCGGCCGCAATGGTACATTTGTCTTGTGGACTTTAGGCAAACCGTAAATCTTGGGCACGATTTGGGGTTTGTGTAGACGTTCAAAGTCATCTTCCACGTACACGTTTCTATGGTCCTTTATCAAAGCTCGAATGCATTTCGTTACTCTGGCTGTCGGGTTATAAGACACAGGTTTATATATTAGTGTGCCACTTAACAAATTCCGTATTTTGCTGTCATAGTCACAAGAATTCATCACCACAATAGCGTTCCCCTTGTCGGCCCTCAGCACTAAAATATTCGTGTTATTACGTAGCGTTCTTAATGCCTGACGCTCTTCTGTGGAGACATTGGGTTTTGGTGGCTTTGACTTACGTAAAATAACGGCAACATCCTGTCTAAGTGTATCCGCATCGTTAGACGGTAACTTGTTGCGCGTTATAACCTCCCCGATGCTGCTAATGTCATTCTCGTACGGAAACGGTAATTAATTTATCAACAATATGATCCGATAAATTAATTACCGTTTGTTGTTCGGTGGGGTGTACCTTTTTGCCGGATTGCCTCTTACGATGGTTTATTAATTTATCATATTTTTTGTTTTGCCTTCTTGTACGCAGATTGGATGTAGAAGAATAACAGAGGTATTTATGCCTTGAAATAAATACATTATCGCGACTAAGACCCGCTAAATAATATTGTATGATAGGAGGACATATTCAATATTGTACCCTTTCCACGGAATGATGCCTCTTAGTTGATATGTCTCGTTTCACGTTAGCGCTCATAGCGAGACTTGGCTTGCCGTTCGTAACAGATCGGCAAACTGAAGCAACGCTTGCACAGGCCGCCACTTGGATGGGTGACTGCGTGTGGCATTTACATTTGAGCGCTACCGTACTTCGGAGATCACGTAAAGCTGTCTGACTCGGTTCCTGTTTAAGGATAGGAATCGTTAGGCCATGTCGGAGTCCTTCAGGTGGTTTGAAAACTCCGACACTAGAGTAAGTAGTCTTTGTATAAAATAAGTAGACTTTGTCTTAAAGTAGAACTTTATAGATCATCTCCGTATCTATATCTTTCTAATTTTATCAAAGAGAACAAGAGAGTAAAAGAGTAGACCTAATTTAGTAGTAGTAGTTGTTCACGACAACGTTATGAGTCAACCCAAAACTTCGTGTTTGCCTGCTGATAAATATAAACGTTTATAGACATTTCATACTCTAGCAATAATCAGTCAGGATCATAAAAGCGATCGTAAATAATATTAAAATAGATTCAAACGTGTGAACATGATTGAGTAACCAATATTTGACAGATGTAGTATACATTTATTTCTTAACTATCAACAATAACGTTTGTGTATGACTTCAATATTCGGAGAAAACAAACAAATCCTTGCTACTATAATTATTCAGGAACCCTTTATTTAGAAACAAATTATCCACAGTACTGGATAGACTTTGTATTGTATAAGTAAATAAAATAAACAAATAAAAGAAGCAGCTGGGCGATGAACGAAGAAAGCATTCAAGAATTACATGAATGACTATTGGTGAATGACTTCCTCAAAGTTCAGTGACCTTACTCATTTCTGGTACACGCACAACTATACTCACTGAACATTTTCGTCCGGTCGTCTGCTCGGTCACTTGAGTGGTTTGCATCGTTTTGTAGCTAAAGATGTAACAGGTAATGGGATAATAATTGAATTAGGGAACGAAGTAATGGTTATCGTTTATTAATGGGTTGGTCCGATGATTGGGACAGAAATAATAACGTAAATAATTTTCGTTTGATGAATGATAAAATATGAATAACGTAGTGAATATTTTTTAGTTTTATTATAGTTACAGCTGTTTATATTTACAAATTATTCATCGAAACTGGAATAATCAGTTCCGATGAATAATTATTGCTACCAATGAGATGTAAATCAGTTTCAATATAAATACTTTTAAATATTTCTCGACGAAACAAAAATACTACTCTGTGTACGATAAAATAGGTAGTAATATTTATTTTACGGGTCTATCATCATCAGCCTTTAACAGTCCACTACTGGACTAGGCCTATCCTTTGAGAGGAGGAATTGGCCTACTATCCCACGCTGGCCAAACAGTTTGGTATAGGGTTTGTATTAAGTTTTCCTTCTCTTACAGTGCTGTTCTATGAGTAATATGCTCCATCTGTCGGCTCTTACGACACCCATGGGATGATATGGGGTGGTGATAGTCCGTATTCTTAATCCGTCACCACACGGTCGGGTCTATATCACGTAAGTATTTGAAAATATAGGTAAACTACGTTTATTTAAAATTGTCTTTCGGGATATATACTACGTACCGTTGATTGGAGTAACTTTTAATATAATTTTAATTGATTATTTAACATATAAGTTAGTATATATTGATAAAATAGTGACAAGAAGTTATTGTTAAAATTGTGTTTGTAAAAAGTATAATAACTACACGGCCAAAGTTCGAGCGAACAGAACGGAGACTTGGTGTCAACGGACGGATTTGAATTTACATCTGCTAAGACTTAAACCCGGGGAGTATTATACTTATTAAAACTTATCCAACACTCCACAACACCGAATTAATCGGCTCACCCCCGTGTGAGCTACGTCCAACACACATCTGGCTCAGTTCTGTCTCCTTTTGCTTGACTATATGTGGAAGCAAAATCGAGAACTAAACAACAGCCCTAGACAAACACAATCTACAGATACACTTCACAATTACTACACTGTTTATTCTTGTCTGTACTTCATATATTTGTCTACTTTTCTGTATTGGCTATTATTGGTTTAAACCTGTAACTTGTATACCTACTTACATTTTATTAATAAGTTGATTAAGTTCATCAGCTGAGATATTTCAATAGAAACCTTGTAATAGTATTAGATAATTACTCTAAAGTTTTCAAATTACCTAAATTGTTCTCAATCTCTTAGTTTCTACAATTAATTAATTTAATATATTTTTTATTCATATACCCACCTTTTTTTTGTAACTTTTCTTATTTATTCTGTCTATACAATAATACTCAAACCCCATCACATCTCTTATCTTTTTTGACTTTGCTCAGCTGTTTTCTTATTTTTTACGTAATTTGTAATCCTTGGCAATGTCTACTCATATGATGACTCGGAAGGCAACGGCCAAGGTGGCGGAAAATAAATTAAGAATAACTCTGCTCGAGTTAAAGAAGTACAAGGATGAGAACAGTCAACTATTAAGGGAACGCGTTGACTGTGAAGAAGAAATTAAAATTGTGCATGACCGTATATCTGAGCTGAAGACACAACTCACGGAGCTGCATGTCTTGGATCAACGGGACAGACTACGAGAAGAAGTTAGGTGTTTCAGCAGCTGCGACGAAATTTACTCCAGACAACTTAGCCGCAATGCGGAGTTAGAAGCAAGTCTCAATGAGGCTTATGGCAGAATTTCAACTCTAGAAGACACAATTGTGGCCTTTAACAGTACTGGTACTCACAACATATTCTATGAGCTCCTGGGTGACAAAATTAATGTGCTAAAAGCTCTTAAATGTAACTGTTTCAAAAAAAGTCTTAGTCAGAATAAATTTAGAAAATTGTTTAAGTTAAATAAATTAATTAAGAAAATTAGATCTGGTCCTAAGTGGTCTACCAAATTGAGTCAGTATGCACAAGATAACTGTAAATTAAATAAAGAGTGTGAGTCTCTTTTATTAAAGCTTGAGGAAACAAATGAAGAATTAGTTTCTGGTAGGTTGTTATATGAACAACACACAAGTGAGTTGCCAGCACAAATATCAAATCTACAAGCTAAACTCACTAGAACTATAATGGAACACCAGAATGAGACTCATGAATACATCTTAAAATATGAAGAAATTTCAAGAGTTGGTCGAGAAAATTTAAAACAACTTATCTCATTATCCAACTCTAATAATTACTGTTCCAGTTGTACAACTAAGTGTGCGACTACACCTGCTGAATCATTAGAATTGAATGCACATGGATGTCAGTATAATACACAAAACAAACTGCAACCAGTAAAGACTGACAGTAAGAATGTAATAATTTTTTTCAGACCAACTGGGAGTGGGTTTAGGAGCTTAATTGATCATTACACTGAGCGACCAGTACAGATCTTTTGTTCACCTGGAGCTCAGTCTTGTACCCTAGTTGATAAGGTTAAAAATGCCGACTTGAATGCACCAACTACTGTCATCATATTGTATGGTGACAGCTCATTAGTCTCCAAAAACAGTCTCATATTGTAGCATGTAGCTTTATTATTTGTGCATTGCCTTATTCATATGCTTTCACAGATGACCAAAACAGGCAGATAGGCAAATTAAATTTATTATTGTACAATAGGACATGTCATAGTGACAGTATTTTATTTTTTGACACTAATATTTTTATTAGTAATTTCTTTTTAACAAAAGATACTATGTATCTTTCTTATGTACATAGGTGACAACTTGCTAAATTATTAGCAATTAATTTATAATATACTGACAGGAGTACTACTAGAGTACTTAGGAATTTGGTAGATAATAGTTATACCAATAGTAGTATTGACACATATATTAGTTTAAAGTATTAGATGAGACAACAGATAAGCATTCATGTGTTTTAAACTTAATTCATCAAAACATACAAGGCCTATCTGGCAAAGAATTAGAAATAGATTCATTTTTAAACAAACATTAGATTGATATCTTATGTATTACGGAACATTGGTTGCGAGGTGACCAATTAATATTTAACAATCAACATTACTCAGTTATAAGTGGATTCGTAAGAAAGACGGCTATTCGTGGTGGCTCTCTAATATATGTGTGTAATAGTTTGAAATGTAAAGAACGTAAGGATATAGCTAAACTTTCTATCGAGCGCACTACTGAGATTTCTTGTGTTGAGCTTGAATAACATATTATAGTATGTGTGTATCGACCACCCCAAAGCGACTCTACTCAGTTTGAAAGCATTATAGAGGATGTCTTAAAACACCTAATTTCTAGTAAGAAGTCTATAATCGTATGTGGCGATTTTTAATGTCAATTTGTTAGAAAAATCACCAATTTGTACTAGGCTAGTTAGCTTATTTAGGTCATTTAATTTAAATGTTTTGTTCTCTGAACCAACCAGAATAACCTCACATTTGTCTACATGCTTTTTGCAATTGTCTTTATTTAAGTAAGGCTGTTTTAACTGACTTGACATCGGATCACTGCGGGCAAAAGGTTGTAATTCCAACTAATAAAACCCCTAAAGTACAAGAAATTACATGTAGGCCAATGACCTCTGCTCGCCTCAAACACTTTAGTAATGATGTTGCTGCCAAGATCGCCAGTATTGACTTAACCGTTGATGATCCTGATGAATTATATAAATGCTTATTTAAAATTGTTAATGATGAGTACAATAAAATTTTTAAACTGAAGACGTTTGCAAGAAGCATTAAAGTAAATTTTTGTGACTGGGCAACAATAGGTATATACAAAAGTAGAGCTAGGTTGTATGATCTATATGGTATGAAGAAATACAATTTTTATCCTGAATTTATTCAATATGTTAGAAATTATTCAAAGGTTTTTAAGAGGACATGTGCTTTAGCCAAATCCTTATATTTAAGCAATAAAATCAAAGAATCCAAGAACAAAATTAAAAATACTTGGAGCATTATTAACAATGAGACTGGTCGAGCTAAATTGGTAGATAACAATTATGAATTAAAATTTAATGGTGAAATTATTACTAGGAAAACTGATGTTGCTCAGAAATTTAACAATTTTTTCATAAACATACCAGTGAACACAATCAGCTGTCTAGATTTATGTCCAAGCAAAACTGAAATGTTGGTTAGAGGCAATGTGAATGAGTGTGATGTGCTTTTTAATTTTAAATATATTGATACCAATGACATACTGAAGGTATTCAAGACGCTCAATAATAAAAAATCTTTTGACTTATGGGGCATTTCTGTTAAACTTGTGCGACAAATTATTTCTAGCTTAGCTCAATATTTAGCTGCAATATTCAACAGATGCGTAGATACAGGAGTATTTCCTGATCTAATGAAACACAGTAAAGTAATACCATTATTCAAAAAGGGATCAAAGAGCGACCCTAGTAATTTCTGGCCAATTTCTATCTTGCCAGCTATTAGTAAAATTTTTGAAAAGATTATTTTGCATCAACTAGAGAGCCACTTTCACACAAATAATTTATTTCACAGTGAACAGTATGGCTTTACTAAGGGTCGCTCCACCGTTGATGCCGGTGTAACTTTGTTAAAGCATATTTTTAATGCTTGGGAAAACTCGAAGGATGCCATTGGTGTCTTTTGTGACCTATCAAAGGCCTTTGACTGTGTGGAACATAATACACTTTTACTTAAATTGAAACTTTATGTTATTAGAGATACCGCACTCAATCTTGTTGCCAGCTACTTTAGTGATAGAATTCAGTATGTAGATGTTAATGGGAGTAGGTCTCTAGGTTTGCCAGTAGGAATGGGCGTTCCACAGGGCTCTATTCTCGGTCCATTTCTTTTTTTAATATATATTAATGATTTGCCGTTCTTTGTACAAAATTTATGTGATATTGTTCTGTTTGCCGACGATACGTCACTAATTTTTAAAGTTGATCGTAATTTAAGTAACTTTGATACCGTCAATAACACTCTTGCACAAGTATTAGATTGGTTTTCGACAAATAATTTGGTACTCAACTCAAGCAAAACCAAATGTGTTAAATTCTCTTTGCCTAATGTCAAAAGTGTTCCTACTAATATAATTTTAAATAAGGAAACAATTCAACTAGTCGAATCAACCGTATTCTTAGGTGTAACTTTAGATTGTAAGCTTCACTGGGGTTCCCAAATATCCTGTCTCGCAGTAAAACTTAGTTCTGCAGCGTTTGCAGTTAGAAAAGTTAGGGAATACACAGATATAGATACTGCTAGACTAGTTTACTTTAGTTATTTTCACAGCGTAATGTGTTACGGAATAATGTTATGGGGTACAGCTGCTGATATACAGACTATTTTTATCATTCAAAAGAGGGCCATATGTGCAATTTATAAGTAAGGTGTTAGAGATTCTTAACGTGATAAATTTAAAGAAGTAGATATATTGACAGTTGCATCGCAATATATATATGCTTACTTAATGTACATTAAGAAAAACTTAATTCTATACCGCAAAAATAGTGATTTGCACAAAGTGAACACAAGGAATAAGCATAAACTGGTGGGAACTAACTACCGTCTACATAAAGTTCAGAACTCATTTGCGGGGATTGGTATACAATTTTTCAACAAATTGCCTCTTGAAATAATGAATTTACCCATGCACAAATACAAACGGATAATTAGGAACTTTATTTTACAAAGGGGTTATTACACTATCAAGGAATTTTTAAATGATAAGACACCGTGGGGATAGGCTTAGGCTTGTTTAACTCACGATTATTTTATTTACATGTTAAGTGGAGGTGCCTCGTGAACACATGATTTTTGCAGGATTTGGATATTTTATAGGAGTTTGACGACCGGTTGGCGCAGCGGGAGTGTAAGCGACTGCTAAGCCAAAGGTCGCGGGTTCGATTCCCGCTCAAGTCAAACATTTGTGTGCATGAACATGGCTGTTTGTCTTGGTTTGGGTGTTTCTATGTATAATATGTATGTATTTACAAAAAAAAAGTATATATGTATGTTTATCCATTATCTAGTACCCATAGTACAAGCTCTGCTTAGTTTGGGACTAAATGGTTTTGTGTGAATGTGGTAGAATATTATATTAAAATATTATTATATATTTATGATTTGTTGAATGTAGTTTAACATTATTTATCCCTGATCATATCATTGTTCACTTGTCACCTTCACAAAATTCTTTCTACATTTGCATTTCTTCACGCGTTCCACTAACTTATGTTAATAATAACGATCTGGAAAATGGAGGTTCTTGGCGGTCATGGTCAGTATACCAATAGATTGTTTTTTACTGCTGGTTCGTATACCGTTGTCGTCATGCTCACTAAAATGTAATTTCTTGTGGTGGCGTCGTGTGTCGGGTCATCCCTGTCCCTCTAATATGGCGAAAAGGATGATGGCTGGCACATGCGTCATACTCGTGAAGGGTG
The DNA here is from genome assembly GCA_944739405.2 of Euclidia mi. Classification (NCBI taxonomy): domain Eukaryota; kingdom Metazoa; phylum Arthropoda; class Insecta; order Lepidoptera; family Erebidae; genus Euclidia; species Euclidia mi. The sequence goes on from OX123190.2 coordinate 68,905,982, forward strand.
CTACTTGCGATGACTGGTCGATGACGGTCTTGCGGGCTGGTATGAGATTTTAATATTTAACTGCGTCATTTCCATCATGGTTCTGATCACTTTCGCGGATTGCCTGCATTATTAGGTATATATAATGTAAGTGGATGCTCCTGTTTCACCATGTCTATTCTGAGGAGGCTAACCAAAACTATTATGCTTGAGTATTATTATGTACAGTAAATATATACAAGTGATATAGAAGGTGTAACAGTTGCAGCACCTTACAAAATGTAAATTGTGTATTATGCAAAACCTGGCGATGAAAAAGGGTGACCGTGAGTTTTATTGCCCGTTCTTTCTCATGGTTCTACCTATTGCTTTGCGAACGTGGCAGTAAATGTCAATGTAGAAGCATACAGTAATAATGTTTTAAATTTGAGTATAACTAATTATTTTATAAATTTATTATTTTGACGTTCATAAGCGTCACATTGTGACCCAAATGAATAAAGGATTTTGAATTTGAATTTGAATTAAGGGCTACTGCTATGCTCCCGTAGCGCATAGCGTGATGGTATATAGCCTATAGGCTTAGTAAGGCTTAAGTTAGGCTATAGCCTTCCTTGATAAATGGGCTATCAAACTCTGAAATAATTTTTCAAATCTACGTGCATACGAATTATACGTACCACAGACTATAATTTATAATAAAAATACATCATTGTAGCTACACAGTAATTTGGATGGAGTAGCTGCAGATTTCTAGCATGTGTGTTAGCCATAAAAACTCTGATAGAATTTACAATGGGTGTACTACCACGAGTTGTTACTTTTGTAGAAGTTGTTTTGTTAACTTGCATTTTACAATTTTGCACTGCTGCATTACCATTATGATAAGCTTTTTTTAGAGGTCTCTCGTTGTTGGAAACAGGAGAAACATTTATTTGCTGTCCAAATCTTTTGGAGAGCTCTTTGATATACAGTGTGTGCAAATGATCATCAATAATTGAATACGCTTAACTTCGAAAGGTCAGAGTTGCGTACAGAGGATTATAAAACGAGATCCTTTGCGTGGTAGCCTCTAATCTTAGTCTCCCCTCTTTAATACCACTGCCACATCACAGTCAAATTGAGATCCTCTTCTTTTCTTAAAGTCGGGTGATAAAACAGTAATTATCTAACCATTTTTTTTTGTTTTTGTTTTACGAGGTGGAAAATCCCTTCGGATCTCCGATTCTTGGGAAATGAGAGCCGGTGTATGTGGTGTTACCACTAAAAACTACCTCGACTTTCTCATGTACCCGTGTGTCGGAGAGTAGAGTCTCGCCGAAGCATTCGTCACTACCCACCCGACGGAAATTGGCCCGCCAGATTGTCAGGCGGGCCCCGAACAAAACCCCCTTGGCGGCGGATTAAGGTGTTGGGCTCCGCCGCCAGAACACCCAGCGGCCGCACAGGATAGGGAGGACGGCAACGCAACACCGCATCTCCTGTTCCTTTACGGCCCCACCGCGACGCATCGAATGGTGCGCCCCCATTTGGTCGCAGGAGATAGGACGCACGGCAACGCAACACCGACACGCCTCTCCTCCCGCGACCGCGCCTGACTGCGAGGAACAGACAGAACTGTCCCCCGCACCCGCACCGTTGGACGCACCCTGCGCAGGCCCACTGCCAATCCCACGCGGAGCTTCCACTCCAAGGATCCCTCTTAGCTTCACCGCGGGGTTCAAAGCCACGGTTACTGAGGCCCAGGCCTTGTCCAGTAGTGGACTGTTAAAGGCTGATGAAGAAGAAATTGTCATGCCCCTGCCTACCCCTTCGGGGATACAGGCGTGAGTCTATTAAAAAAAACTCATATTTTCACTATAACAACTACTAACCTTTTAGTGGAGTTTTGTGATCCTGAGTGCTAAGCCAGCGGTCGTGAGTTCGATTCCCAATAGATCAGCGGGGCTAAAAAGGCCACTTTGAGCAATTCCTCTAAAAGTAAATCATTTTCAGAATTCAAGCAGATCATAAGCAATTCCTCTAATTTTCGCAAAAAGCAGCAGAATCATACACAATTCATTTTATATCTGAATCATATTTGGCTTCAATGTTACTGCATGAAAAAAATTAAAACCGTATTTCACCGGTTATCTATTCTTTTCAATTTTTATTGAATATATAGGTTGTATGTTTAAAAAATCTGGCTAAAAACACAATTTAGTTTTTAATATTATATAATCTTCTGATAAAATTGTAAATAAGCCCTCTTAAAAGTAAATGAGAAATTATGAAAAAACATTTTTTAGACTGTTAACAATTGCATTGTGTACATAATACATATTGCTTATCAAAGTTGTCAACTTGTCATTTCCAAGAGAAAGGTTGTAAACAAAACTTTTTATTAGGTACTTTTACATCAACACGAAACTTTAAAGTGCGTGCGTAATTCAAAGTATTGGGTTGGAAAACATAAATCTTGCTTTTAAGTGGATTGAACGTGCAACAGCCCCAAGAACGCATATTTATTATCGCTAGCAGCCACTTAGAAATTTCGGGATGAATTTCAACAACTTAAATGTTGTTGAAATTCATCCCCAAATTTCGTTAGTTTAGTTGTGTATTCCGTGAGCATTGGACATTAAAAAAGTAAGTGCTGACTCTGTCATATATCAAATATCTTACTTTTATGTATTTCATGTACCTACAGACATTTGTGCGTTTTTATTGTAGAAATGGAGAGACGTGTATCTAGTAGAGTGTCTGACGCTCAGTGGAACATATTACTAGATTTTTTGGAACGCCATCCCAACCTAGCTCGAGGCTATAATAACAGAGCGCAAGGAAGAGCAGAATCGTCTCGGCAGTGGGCCGAAGTGGCCGAATTGCTAAATGCTGAGGGAACTGGTACTTTCAAAACTAGCAAAGATTGGTCTATTGTAAGTATTAAAGCTGTTCCTACTTTTATTATTCAAAGCCAGTGTGATCCCAATATCATTTTTAATATTTTTAAATTATGTCAATTACAGTATGTCAGCAACTACAAAAGTAAATTGAAGAAAGTTGTTGCTGGCATAAGTGCCGATGCCAGTGCAACAGGTGGAGGGCCTCCCCAAGCCAGTTCTCTATCAGATATCAAGACAAGATTCCTTGCAATCATGGGGCATGGATTTGGACAGGGTGCACATATGGTTAGTGTAGATCCTTGCCCACAAATGGTAGGTAATCACTTCAAGATCCTTTTGTTAAAATCAAGCACAATTCAACAAACAAAGTATTATAGGTCTATACATTATTTTGTTTAGGACTTGCAACAGCCGGCCACACCAGCAATGCCACAGATACTTCAAATCAATTTTGAAGATGTACAGTGAGTAAATTGTCTTATTTATTATCACAGTGTGATTTAAAATACAACATTAGAAAATATAACCATACTGAAATGTTTTCTGTGTTTTAGGGATATCGTGGTTGAAGAGCCCATTAGTGATAGGCCTGTTTTGCCAAATGTGCAAAATGTTGAACCTCATGTTGAAACCAGTGCACCGCTACAAAACCCTACCCAGGATGATGCCACAGTGCATCTGCCTCGACGAACTCGGCTAGCAAGATACCGAAGTAGGTAAAATGTATTACCCCACTATATGTACACTGGACAACCACAAAATTAATACTAATTATTTGAATTGTTCTAGGTCGCCCACTCCATCCTTTGGATGAGGCTCGAAGGGTCCTGTCTCAGGTGGAGATGGCGCGTGCGGCAGCTGATGCTGACCAAGCCAAAGCGCTGACGCTTTTAGGGCAAAATATGGGCCGTTTGGCGGATAATGTGAGCTTGGTAGCACAACAGATTGGCTGGCTTGCGGATTTAGCTGAACAATATTTCCGACCCTGACTTGAAATTGATTTACATGTGAGTTATGTACTTTATGAGTGCATTTTTAATATTATATTTATATAATTATAGGCCTATGTGCAGCAGTGTATGTCTTTTGGCTGAAATTATGATTACATCATTATGCCTATAGGTAGTTATGTACCTTTGATTTCCAGAAGTAGAACATATAAATGGGATCAATAAGGACAACCAAATAATTTCAATCATAATTTAATCCAAATATGTTGTAATATTAACATTTGTCTTGTTATCTTACTGTCCAAAGACGTTGCACAAGGCTATTTCTAACTGATTCACCCCTGGCTAGGTGATGATTTCTTCTTGATATTGAATCATTTGGCATGGTTATTATCTGAAAAATAAATGTTTATCTGTTTATTACCGTTAATAGTAATATAATGAATTTAGAAACTTATCCCTCCACTCATTTGTGACTTGATTTCTGCCAAATTTTTTTACCTGCATATTAGATTCATGTTGTTCAGCCTGAGGTGGTAATGGTATTACCGGTAGGCTGGTAGCATTCGCAATATTGTGCAACACTACACAAGCATAAGTAATATAGCCAGCCATTGTGGGATTGTAGTGTAGCTTCCGATCAGTAGATCGATATTTCTTTTTTTTTTCTCTTTTTCTTTTAATTAGATGTGAATTAATAAAGTAATAAATGTTTTTGAATACTGCTTGATTTTAGTTCCTTACATAAATGATTTTATTTCATTGTGTAGGCATACCTATCTAGAATTTTAAGTGCAGTTTATATGTATACTGTATAGAAATAAAACAGTGTACATACTAATATAGCATTGTTTACTTTTATCTAAGTAAATATATCAATTCTGCTAAATTTTAATGCTTTGTAGCTATAGGACACCTATACACCGGACAGTACCTATACTAATTGTCTAATATTTTTGTTGTAATTTTAATAAAATTATTGTGGAAGAAGTAGTTGCCAACTAACTATTTGAACATTTAAAGCGTGATATCGTTTCCGGTTAAAATATCTATGTTCGTTTTCTGCAGGCTTAACAATGGCAACATGGGTGGCATCAATATAACCTATCACGCCAGGCATTCTAAACTTCTCGTAGAACCTGAAAAGATATTATAAAACTGTTATTGATAGATATATGTTCTGTCGCCAAATGGCTACAATGATAAGCTCATAATTTATGAGTAAGTTGAATAGAAGTCACATTTAAAAAGATTCTTTTAAATTATTGAGATATTCATGAGTGAAAATATAAGGCCTAAAACAATAACTACTTACGATAATATATCTAAACAGAAAACGGGGATATTTTTTAGCGCATTGGGGATAGGAGGGTTTGTTTGTATGGAGTTTTATTGCATAGCTAGAATTAAATGAATTATGGTCGAATTACGACCACTACGGTACGACCAGTATTTATAAAAGTACTAAACAAATTGATAACAGCTATTCTTACTCACCCACTCTTAATTATACTGCGTTCTTCTCGGGTTTGGGGAAATCGAATAGATTTTGTCCGGAAGTGATTATTATTAAGGGCTAGTGTAACCTCTCTCACACAATTTGATACACTAACTTGATGCATCTTATGATGGGCACTTGCTCCTATAAACCTTTGGTATGACCCAGAAGCATAGAAACTTAGTGTACTGAGGACCTAAAAATAGAAATTATTAAGTGGTTAAAGGATTTTATTAAGTTGTCTAGCTGAACCCGCGTCTTCGCCCGGGTGATATTTAAATAGACATTTGAACTTACCTTAGAAATAAGACTAATGCCACTTCTGCGCGTTAGTATAAATGACTCTAACTCTTGTATGAGGTCGCGACACACACTTTTATTAAGACGATAGAGTCCAATAAACTCCGAATCAGGCATATCAAAAGAAACTTCCATATTTCGAAAAGCTACACTTCGTCTCCTATATAAAATACTCTCTGTAACATGGGCGTGCTCTAGGAAATTAGCATAAAGCGCTAAATCAGCCATTTCCAAGAATAATTTCCAAAAAACAAACGAAATGAATTGTAAAATGTTGTCCTTGAGTAACTTTTTATGAATCTGTTAATTGACATTAAAGCAATTCATAAGTTGTGGACCATTTTACGATTCTCCATACAAAACTGTCATACAGATGAATTGCGGAATATGAATTGAAAGCAGATCATATTATGAACTGCGTATTAAGTGGCCATTTTACGATTTCCTATTTGATTCACATTATGATCATAGTATGATTCTGCTCAAGCGGCCTTTTTAGACCCGCAGATCTTAAAGGGGTGAAACTAATGATATGCTTCGTGCTTGGTTAAAAATGAATTATTTAGGTATGTTTATCAGTTACCATATCAGGGTCTGCTTAGATGGGTGTCGATTGATATTATTATATACGATTATGTTACAACATACATACATACAAACATACATAGAGTCACGCCTGTTTCCCGGAGGGGTAGGCAGAGGCTACGGAACGCCATTTACAACGATCCTGACATACCTCTCTTGCTTCTATATTCACCCACATCAAGTTTCTCATGCATGCTCTTCTGTTAAGGGTACTTCTGACCTGTCCTTTTTTTAGGATGTCTCCAGTCTGGTCAGAGAACGTCCGCCTAGGTCGTCGCCTTTTTCCTGTCCCATTTATTCTTGCCTTATATATCTTCTTTGTAAGTCTATCGTCACCCATCCTCTCCATGTGCCCAAACCATCTTAACATTCCCAAAGCTTGTCACTATATCTTCTTTTACCCCACAATACTCTCTTTATCACCCAATTCTTTAATCTGTCGGTCAAAGATATACCACACATACTTCTCAGTGCTCTCATTTCTATAGCATTTATTCTACTTTCAAATCTCTTCTGCCATACCCAACTGTCATTACCGTACATAAGGGTAGGCACTAAAACCCCTCTATGCACAGCCAAACGTGCCTCTTTGGACACGTTTTGGCGATTAATAAACGCCTTCAGAGCTCCATTCACTCCGTACATTACCGGCATTAACTCTTCTTTCAATATGTTCTTCATTCTTACCATCTCTTGTAAACAACGTACCTAAGTATACAAACTCATTCACTTGCTCCACTCGTTGTCCATCGATCAAAACATTACAAGCCGTAACGCATTCCTCCTTTTCAAAAATCATAACTTTCGTTTTACTTACATTCACTTTCATTCCTTTCCTCTCTAACGCACCATGCATGTTTATTATTATGTTTTGTTTTGATTTGTTTTTCGTGTGAGCGTGTGGCCAACTCTGGTGTCGGAGTTTTCAGACCGCCCGAAGGCCTCCGACATGGCCTAACGATCCTTATCCTTGGACAAGAACCGGGACCGACAGCTTTACGTGCCCTCCGAAGCACGGTAGTTACAAGTATCTTTCAATATATACACAGTTAAAACTATAAACATTTATCATCCTCTTAGCGTTATCCCAGTTTCAATCTGGGCTCCGCTTACTAATCTAACCGGATTTGGCTGAATATAAGCTTTCCCACAGAGCGACTGCCTGTCTGACTTTCGCAACCCAAAGGGATAGCGATATTCCATGGTTTAGACTAGTGTCAGTTTATTTTGAAGGTAATGACGCCCTGTAATGACTGTCAAAGATCTTCCTGACAACCGGGACCGACGCCTTAAGGTGCTCTCGGAGGCACGGGACAAGCGATAATTAACAAAAAGAACACTCGGCTATCGCTGCCCTTAAAACTATAAACATTACGAACACAAATTAACTTCATAATCCGATATGAAAATATGTGGTGGTTTCATCACCAAGGGATGTCCCTTACAGATAACTTTGGGTTCGTATAGCCATTACTTGTAGCCATTGACGATTGATTTAATAGATGGATGATTGATCGCCTGAAGTACATATTTTTAACCTAGTTCAGGCAAACATGTTTTTATTCCTTATTAACTTATAAATTGTAAATTGTAAATGTATTTGAACTTCTCATAATAATTGTAAATGTATTTATTATTATAATGACTTTCTCGTTGGTTTCGCGCCATAAATGTGCGCGTGGGATTGGCAGGTCTCGGGTTCGATCCCCGGTTTTACCGTTAGGAAATTCTCAGTAGCAGCTTGGGAGTCTGGTAATTGGCCCGGTACGGCAATAGGCTCGCCCCCTATTACGTGGGACTAAAATAAATCTGGCGGAAAGTGGGTGTAGCAATATACCTCTGCCTACCTCTTCGGGGATATAGGCGTGAGAATATTCATAATTCATTCATAATTCATTTATTAATTTGCTTTGTATGTATTATTATTATTAAACTAATATTTATTAAATTGAAGGAACAAAGATTAAAAAATCTAACGTATATTTACAAATTACATACATAAGAAACACTTATAAAACTATATAGCAACAACACAATTGCGCGTTTATCAACTTGTCTCGTTGAAGCCTCTTGGGGTTAGCCATTCTACGACTTTGTAACAAAATAATAGACGACATATTTTCTTCCATACTGATGAATGTCAGTTTTTGCGGCGAGAAAATATATATTTTTTTAACATGAGCCATCGGTTTTTGCTGCTGAATAAAGAAAAAGCATCATGCTCTCTATTTTTCTGACGTCTATTGCTAACAGGAATTCTTGTCATATTGGTAACAGAACATTATTCACGTATCTACCTAGAAATTAGATTAATAATATTAATCTAATTTCTAGGTGAATAATATTAATATAGGATACGTGAATAATATTTATTATTTTACTTCAGTCTTTTTAACAGTGGTTAGCGATCCCATTAATTTCTCCCCGTCTGCCACTATTAGGGGCCGTAGTGGTCGTGGGGCCCCTACAGCGACAGTTTGAAAGTATAAAATACCTGGACATCCAGGTACACCCCCAAAGTGTCAAAATAATTGACGCGACGACACGTTAACCATCACCAAACAGTGGTTCGATCGCAGCAGCGGCAAATTATATGCTAATCGTAACTGAATTATTTAAACTCCTTGGGTGACCAAATATATAGCTATTGGATATAATATAAATAAATATCGGTATATCATAGTACTCCCAGATTTGGTGATTCGAAAGAGTGAATATTTTCGTAAAATAAATCATTTTCCATGGAAATAATAAAAAGTGGGTAATATACCTCGAAATTTCTGTACAAGCAATACCAACTGTGCGGGATAACAACATGACAAATTCCGGTAAAAAGTGTGTCAGACACTGCCCAAAACAACCGATCACCAAAAGTCCTTGGCAAAATAGCGTAAGTTTGAAAGTATGCAAATCGCTACTCGACGATCTAACTTTACGCTAACTCGATAAGATGAGTTGAATCCGAATCCGATCTTTCATGATCAACGTGGTTAAGTAGGCCAAATCCTTCTATAACATTACAAAAGGAGACTCTATGTCTAGCAGTGGAGTGTCTTCCAAAGTTTTTATTAGGGTATCATAAAGCTATATGTAAGTGGCCATCACCGTTATTGCTATTTCACAAGACAAAGTATGGGCCTCTCTCACCATACATAAACCATGAACGGGCCACAACTTGAGCACAGTTATACTTTTACAAGTTTATCGCGCCTCGGGGTGTTTGTTACCCTAATGTCTTCACGCGAACGGAGCCGAGCGAAACGTAGTGAATACATTAATTACGAGATGACAATCAACAGTTCAGATTATTCAGATTTGTTTACAACGTCATTAATGTTATTAATTTGCATTTCCTTGGGAAGTTCGTGTTTTAGGAAATTGGGAAAATTGGTAATAATTCTCATTAGCGTTAATGAGCAAGTTGTCCGCGATGTTTTTTTATTTCATTTGGAGAAGATATGTTTCTTAATTGCCTTTTTAATTCATATACTGTGGACTAAAGTTGTGAACTATTTATATTAAAATTCAAAAAAGTGTACATATTTTATTTGAAGTTTATTAATGGGATACAGTATGCCTACTTTATAAACCTGAAACAATTAATTTTACTTTCAATCTAAAGTGCAGTTACGAGAATTTGAAATAGAAACCGACTAAACGGAATGAAATCCAGGATTTCACGATGGCACGCAATCATAGTCATTAAGAAGCGCCGTAAGTCAACAAATCAAGGAAATTATATCAAAACATCGTTGCACGAAGTACTTATGTTAAGGCATCTAAAGAAAAGAATTGAGTGAACGAAGTCTGAATAAAAATGGACGCTTTTAGAACAACTAAATAAAATTATAATTTCAATACAAGATTTTTTCTAAATGAAAAGCTGAAAGGAATATTAACTGAGTATGCTCTGAATTCTGATAGCAAACATTGACCCTATTTATAAGGTAAATATTATTCGTTAACAACAATTATTTCATTATTTTAAAATTATTTTAAAAATATGTACAAACGATTATTATATAGGTATAAATATTTAACATCTTAATTATAGTCGATGATATTGTTACGAGCTGGGGTTCGACGATAAATTATAACTCACTATGCCACTTAAACTGAACTTTATTTATACACAAACACTAGATACACACACTTATTTTCACAACACTAATAAAACACACTATTCACACCAATAGAACAACACTAAACACTTCCGACTTATTTCCCTTCGCTTGATCTTGATCGCTTTCCGTATTCAATTGAACTGTGTTCGGTCCGTTCGCTCCCGCTCTATTTATACTGGCCGGATAACATCACTAGCGCAATCTAGATACTTCCACAAAACTGTCGAATAATCGCGAACAGCCTATGCTCGATACAGCAACGCCATCTAGTACAGAGTAGCTGAATTACCTTTAAACCACCGATACATTCTATCTCTTCTAGTACCCCCATTCACCGATAGATGGCGTAACAATATATTAACTTTATGAGATTATAACAATTAGTAACCATCTGCTACTGCTATGTTTAATATTATAATTAGAAATGGATGTAGTATTAAAATTTTACTAAACTATTTTATTAATATATTACTAATTGGTTAATCATGCAGATCACAAAGTGTATGAACGTTAAATGGAGACGAATATATGTAGTTTACCTTTTGTGCCAAAAATAATACTTAAATCAGTTGTTGACTGCCACATTTACAACGGAGGACTAATAATATTTTAATGTAACAGGGTTACAAAAAGCGTTTTTGATATTTGGTTTTATAGGAATTGTTACATTTCATCTGCGTACAAAGCCGCTGAAATAAGCTAATCAATATAGAAATCCTGATCTGCCTATACTTTTGGCTAAGGAAATTGTTTTACACTCAAATTGTGCTAGCTATTTTAAATCCTACGTAATGGATGGTGAGCCTTACCATCGGGCACGTTTCCAAAGATCGTGTTGCTTTTTTAAGGTCGATTGCAAAAGTCAAGGTATAAACTAGGTAACTGGAAAATTCACAAATTATTTCGAAGAAAATAACCAACGTGTTACAAAATACTATTTTCAGCTAGTCATGAATCATACCTGTAGTAGCATTGGACTCACATCTGTAGTGTAGTAATACAATAAGAGTCTAACAATGACCAATACTTATGTTTTACAGCCAATAATGTCACTTCAACATATTTAATGTTATTCAAATATGTTAAAAGATTGTACTCACATTTTTGTCACACGCCTGATGCTTGCCTACTTAATTAATGCTATTTTTGATATTATCGGAGGCAAATAAGCACACAGATCGCCTGGTAGTAAGCCATTAGCATCATCTACGGCAGGGCAATCATAAATACGTTGCCAGAATTTTGGGAAACAGAAAAGGAATATGAGGGAAAAGGAAAAAGTGATGGAGCCTCCGACAATAAATATCTTGAATACATATGTTACATAAGTTAAGATACTCACTACGAATCAAGCCTAGTTAACACTAAAGAAAAGCTATGATAGTAACATTCTAACATCATTTAAGATTATAATTGAATAAGTAACAAAATAATTTCCAAAGTAGACCTTTTATGACTAAGGGGAACTATTAAAGCTTAAGAAATAAAAAAGAGAGCCAAAATTTGCCCAGGTTACATATTTTTACTCATTCATATGGCAATACCAAATCATACCACCATTATTCAATTAATAAACAAAAGAACAGTGAAATAAAAAGTATGTCAAAGTAATTTAAAAATAAAGATAGTAAATCATGTTTCTATTGCTAGCAAAGTACAGATTGGAGTGACGTTCACTTTAAACAAGTATATTCGTATTATAATATTATCAGAATATAATAACAATGTTCCTAATATTGAAGATATGTTTCTTTCATATAAGTCTAATTAGAATCGACATAAATATGAAAGAAATTCGAAATATCTGAAACTAAAACAGAAATATGTATATCCAGAAGCAAAAAGAGCGCTTAAAGACATTCCAAGATTTTAGCAAACTGTCAGATAAACAACAAACACTCATGGCAATCGCTGTTATATTTATACGAAAACGTCCATACAGGGAAATTTATCACGAATTCACTCCGAACTGATTAGTAAAAGAGCGTCCAAAAATCAACCTGATGCACCAAGTAACAAATATCAAATTCAAGCCACCAAATCTTAAATAAATACAACAGAAGAAAATAATTATTTTGCGAAGAGTCGAGAGTCCAAATGTCCCCGGAGATTGCAATAAAATGAGCTGATTAATAAACTTTTTCTTCTTTGACACTCGATAAAAAGCCGCTTTAGTCTCTGACATCAAGTTTTTTTAAATTTATTAAAAGAAAACGTTGGTCTTATTTATTTCTGATATCGTCAACTTGCTATTATAATATATTCTTTATTGCTTTCGTATAAAATTAAACATTGCTTGTCTGTGGCAGATTTTGGTATATTTCCGTAGAAAAGTGTTTAGGTTCACCGGGCTACAGACTGACTGTTTATTTGGGCTTAATTTCATTGATTGGGGAATAAAACTACTTGAGAAATGAGGCTTTGATTAAGAGTTGGGTTCGATCTACGTCAGTGTAATTAGGCTCAACACCGATTAATATTCAGGCTTAGGAAGAATTTGCGGCCTATTATCGAGTCAGGGTAATCTTTGTGTCCGTTGATTAATTGTGTGTAAAGTCCACTTTGACATAGAATGTATTTGAAGTGCAGGCGCTTCCTTTAAAAATACATGTATTTTAGAATGACACACAGAAGAATTTATTTGTGTGTTTTATTTTTTACGAAGACGTACAATAGCGTACATTTGTTGTAAGTCTTTACATGAAACTAGTAATTGTCTTGTAAGTGAATCATGTCTTGTCAATGTCAGCCATTTGATTCCCAATTAGCTTTCTTAGGGACAGAATAGCACTCCCATTCCCGGAAATCTTTGTATATGAAGACAGTGGCTCGACATTATTGACTTGTTAGTATTACGATGCTTTGAAAGGAATGTAACGTGAGTTTACGTAATTGGTAACTGAAAGATGACTCATACTTTATTGTAACAAAAACCTCTCTCTAATTAATTATTATTGTTTTCCATAAAAAACATATCATATAAAACAAAAAAAATATTACTAAAATTAGTGAAATATTGATGTCTCTCTCTCTCATAACTTTATCCCCGAAGAGGTAGACAGGGGTCTAATATTACACCCACATTTCGCCTATAATTTTTAGGTCCCACGAAATAGGGGGCGAGCTTATTGCCGTTACCGGGCACATCACCAGACTCCGTGCTGCTACTGAAAATTTGGAAAAACCCAGCGACATTTTTGCCCGACCCGGGAATCGAACCCGGGACCTCCGATCAGCAGTCGCATACGCTATCCACTGGAGCATGGAGGCAGTCAAAAACGTCGATTATGAAATATTATTATGTTCTGTGACCATTATAAATAATTAATACTCGGCAATAAATGAAAAATGACATACAGTCTTTCATTTCACATTTTAAACCTAAAGTTAAATTTGGTACCCTTGAATTTCAGTGAGTTATGACAATATTGATACGATACATGACGTGTTTTGTACCAACTTTGGGTTTCAACGACTGTTCAAAGAATAATCTGGATTACAAAATTTTCTTCCTGGCCTAATATTCATAAGAAGGCACAATTTTATCTAAATGGTATCTTATTTTAAAATTGAGGCATGTTTTCACAAAAAGAAAATAGTACGGTACATTTTATTAAAGAAAAACCAACGGCTTTGTCTAACATTATTAATATCATCTGTATGTTACCAAATCTCGACTCAGGTAACGTGGCGTGACATGTGCAAAGATACGGCGTTTAAGGTCCCTTCACGTACATCCGCGCAGTGTCACAGACGTGATGTGGTAGCAATCGTGCCCAGACTGAAGATAGCTGCGGACTCAATGTTTCGTTTATACTTCGAGAGACATGGTTCGAGGAAATATATTTGTACTCCTTGAGATTGTATAAACATTTTTGAGGAATATATTTATGCAATCTCAAAGAGTCAAAATTATAAAATCTTGATTATTTATCGAAATGTTTTTGCGTAAACAAAACTCTATTCATTTACAAGTTCGATATATAAAGTAGTTCATATTTAAAAATTCCTGGATTAATTCATGGCTAAGTTAAATACTCAGAATTAAGTACTGGCCGTTACATTTGTTAGAAAATGCATGAGAATTAAAATAATATGAGCACTATATTCTAGGAACTAAAATAGATGTTTTATAAACACTGTAGTGGGTGTAGAAATACACCTCTGCCTACTTCTTCGGGGTAATAGGCGTGAGACTATGTATGTATGTATGTATAAATACTGAAATAAATTAGGTCTACAACTTAGTAAATTTTATAACTATGTGTCGCTTTGAATGAAAGTTTTCATGCTTTGCCTTTTTCTTATAGTTTTTAGGTATACACTATACGTAAACAAGTTTAATAGAACAAACTAGACATAAAAGATATTCAATAAAAATTTAAATACTCTATTCGGATTTTACGGTCCTAACAGAACGGACTTTGCACATCCGGGTACCATAAAGCAATAAAAACTAAAGACATGCCGAGCAAATCCCAACAAATCCTTACATAATATCATGGAGCCCAAAGAAATTGTGAAAGATACCGTCCTTGAAACGCCCTAGTTATTATTATTATCATTTATTTCAGAATATATATTCCATATAAAATTGTTAGTTATATAAAAAAAGGCAGCGATAGCCTAGTGGAGATACCAACAGACTGCCATGCAGAGGGTATCGGGTTCGAATCTACGGCGCGCACCAATGACTTTTCGGAGTTATGTGCGTATTGAATTGTTAATTATCGCTTGTCCCGTGCCTCGGAGAGCACGTTAAGCCGTCGGTCCCGGTTGTCATGAAGATCTTTGACAATCGTTACAGGGCGTCAGAACCTTCTAATAAACTGACACTAGTCTAAACCATGGAATATCGCTATCCCTTCGGGTTGCGGAGGTCTGACAGGCAGTCGCTCCGTGGAAAAGCTAATATTCAGCCAAATCCGGTTAGACTAGTAAGCGGACCCCAGATTGAAACTGGGATAACGCTACGAGGATGATAAAATTGTTAGTTATACTTATAATTATGTAAGTAAAATTAATACCTAAAAAAAAGCACACCTTTAGTGAATTGCGCTTGGTAACTTTAGATGATGATAGCTAATTTAAGTTACTTACGCATATTTGCTGAAGGCCTTTTTGTAGTTTTGGTCTAAGTAGTTGGAATATAAATTGTATTGTCTTACAGAAAATTATTGGCGTTGCGTAGTTGTAGGTGTCTGTTTGTTCACATGAATTGACATTTCGATCGCTTTTATCATATGTTTTTTTTTCTACGTATGCCAATTTACATACATCCTAATAAATTGATTGCAAGGATAGCTCAACTTACTCCGGGAAGTCATCAGTGACAAAACATTATGTCTTCTATGGTCCCTCACGCTAAATCTATTTGCTAGGGTAATCTGAAAAAAAAAGAGGATATAAAAATATCCCCAGTATTTATCTTCCTATTTTCAATACTTATGCTGTAACCATGAACGAAACCTCCGTTCATCCAATAATCTTCTACTCACTGTACCCTCTCATAACTCTAACTTTCTTCATTTCTCTTTTACTGTCCAATCTATCCTTCTCTGGAATGCCCTCCCACTTTAAATTAGGATGGCTAAGACTAAAATTACTTTCAAGTTCAAGGTGAAGGAACTTCTATTGGCTGAGTCGGCGATTGTGTCCTAAGTCGTTTTAATTTCATATATGTTTAATATGTATATATATATATACCTTATGTACGTGTATATATTTATATATGTATTTATATATTCATATGTGTATGTATGTATGTAGTTTTATAATACATCTATATTATGTATGTTTATTTGTAACTTATGTGTATATATATATATATTTGTATGTATCTTTAGATCTACAATATTTGTGTTATTTCAAATTCATTTTCATTATATTACACCTACTTTTTTTCTCTCTGCACCACTCTAAAGTAGACTGGGAGATAGTGCCCATGGCATTAAGTCCACCTGTATACGCTGTGTATATAAAGTTGTGGAGGATAAAGGTGTGGTGTACCTCCAACTAGAGGGAGGAGCCTCTAACCAAGCTGGGTGGTCGTGCTTGGTGGCCTGCAGGCCGACGGACATACTTTCGAACTTGTATATATGCCGCTTGTCTCGCGAAAGTTGATATCGCGGTTCAGGATTGTTTGAATATTTCCCGCCTTGTTAGTAGTCGTTGCTGTAGTGTGTCGTAGTAGTTTCGTCGTTATTGGGTAGATGGCGCTGTTTAGGTGTTATGTAGCTGGCCGCTACATCACTCCCCCCCAGGACCGGAAATCGTCTTTGAAGCTGATGGGGTCAGTTGTCGAGTGCCAGTGGAGTCTGTAGTCGCTTGCCGCAGTGTGCTTCGCAAGTCCCACGGTGAGTCGGGGAGAGGTTGCGAAGGTGATGTGCGGTCGGTGATGAGCAGTAGGCGATGAGCAGTGAGTGTTGAGCAGTGAGTGTCCCACAGTGAGTCGGGGAGTTGCTGCGTAGTGGCTGCGTCGTGGCTGCGTAGTGGCTGCGTAGTTGCTGCGAAGCGGTTGCGTAGTAGCACTGCTGCGTGTACGGGAGCGATGGGCGCTGCTTAGGGGGACCGTGTGTGCAGTGAGGTGTGCCGTGGCGCTGGAGAGGTTGGCTGGGGCGACTTGATTGATGACCATCAGGTGAAGTGTGGAGTGAGGCGAGGTGGAGATGACGACGATGCTGCTATTGCGGATCTGACCTGTGAGGGCTTCTTCAGATCACGTCGGGAGGTGCTGGTAATCTGACCGTTGAGGGTTGCTTCAGATCACGTCGGGAGCTGCTGGTAATCTGACCGGTGAAGGTTGCTTCAGATCACGTCGGGAGCTGCTGGTAATCTGACCGGTGAAGGTTGCTTCAGATCACGTCGGGGTCACCAATGTGGAGGATAAAGGTGTGGTGTACCTCCAACTAGAGGGAGGAGCCTCTAACCAAGCTGGGTGGTCGTGCTTGGTGGCCTGCAGGCCGACGGACATACTTTCGAACTTGTATATATGCCGCTTGTCTCGCGAAAGTTGATATCGCGGTTCAGGATTGTTTGAATATTTCCCGCCTTGTTAGTAGTCGTTGCTGTAGTGTGTCGTAGTAGTTTCGTCGTTATTGGGTAGATGGCGCTGTTTAGGTGTTATGTAGCTGGCCGCTACAAAGTTTAAATAAATAGATAAATAAATAAATAAAAAATGTCTGCAAAGGCTAAGGGGTAATGCTTATCTATGCTCACGGACTCATGGAAATATTCAATATCAAAAAATCTTCTTGGGATTAGTAATAATTCACTTTTTATGCAAGGGTATAAACTTTATCATACCAGCATTGTACGCAAAGTAGCCAAGTCTTTACCATAAACGTAATAGCAGACAACAAAACCAAACTCGGCCAAACACAAGAAGTGGGCCATTAGCATAACTCATATACTGCCTACATCAATCAACATAATATACTGCCAACCAATGTCAACAACACCGTGACCATAAAACACAGTTACAAAACTGCACCGATTGGTTTCCAGACTTCGTAACACGTGGTGCAGTACGTATTACCAGCATAATCTGACCCACCACTAAATCAATTTACTGTGCAAACACAGATCAGCTTACATTAGATCATTTCAAGCTTGTGTAGTACGTACAAAGACAGTTTTGTACGAATTTACAGCAGATTTATGACGCTGTAATAAAATACGTGAAAACACATCGTGATTTTCCTTCAATATACGACCTCTCAAAATACATTCGATATTTTAGTAGTTATTGAAATCGAACTACTTTTATAGAAACTTATATTATAATATACTATGTTATACGTTGCAGCAACGTGTTATAACTAAAAGCTATAATATTTGGAAGCATTTTTGAGAGAAAGTATAGGGAATTTTGTGCTATAAAAATCTTCATCTTCCTCGACCTACTCAGCGATACTACGTTTTAGGAGCAGCAGTTTGTCTATCACAACTACTACATGTTTGATTTTAAAGTTATTGTAGTTAGAGTTTTCAGGAGTACTTAGTCCGACTAAATGCCTGTCTAAAAATGTAATACGGTAAAAACTACTGAGAAGCGCAATCGTTCTACTTATATAGATTAAACGCCTGTACCTAAGTACATATAAACAAACAGTCAAAAAGGAAGTATTGGGGCAGGGTCTCGCAGGATAGAACACGATTGGCTGAATCGGCAGGTAGTAGTAGTATTCTTTTTCACGAAAGCTGCAGCCCGCCTGATGATAAGCGTATAAAGATGGCACGTTAGAACTCCCATCCTCCCCCTCCCCTCTCTCTTTTTAGGGCCTTCTACTATTTAAAAGAGAGGGTGGAAAGAAGAACTAATCAAGTACGATTTACTATACTCGTTTGTTGACATTGGAGTTTAAAAGCAGAGGAATAATTTTTGTGGAAATTGTTTTCCTACCATTTATTTTTGTTAAATGTCCCATTTACGAGCTACAGAAATCGAAAGTTGTCACTTTTAAGAATAATTCTCAGAATAACCTTTGCTGTAGCGGCTGAATAAAGTCTGGTTTCCTAGTTATACAGACACAAATTATCAATACAATCGAATTTTCTTCTCTCAAGAATAGTCATTGAATTATCAGACGACGTATAATATATTATTGTAGGAAGTACTTAAAATTCCGTCCTTCTATCTATTAAGAAGTTCTTCAACTTATAATTTGAGATGCGTATATATTAGGTATATACATCAGAAACGAAAATAATGAAGTCCATATCTTGCTGCTTATTTTGCGCATGTTAATTGGCACAGTATTTATTTAGTAATGGAGGGTAGCAGAATTCATGGTATACAGTGCTTTGAATGTCTGATTGAATGAGTAGGTCCCTGACATTTAAATAAATAATAGAATGAAAGATCCTTTCTTTCATTTTATTATTTCCTTAAGGGAAGGGATCACCTGCTTAGTCAGTACAAAGACGAAATTGCCTATAGACTGCTCGACAACGAAGTACACTTCAATAGAAAATTGGAGGACATCTGAAAGTATTTTAAAAGCTCTGTACGAAAAACTTATTGATTACGGTAGATGTTCCATTGGAATTGTATAAGCAGTAAATGGTAGACGTATTTATAATTATTCTACTGGCGGTTACCTGCGCTTTTTCGCCAAACTTTAATTAAAGTTTCCAAAACTTTCAACCCCTTAAGATTTAATTAGCTAAACACAAAAGAAAATTTGTATTTTTTATATACAAGTTGAAATAAGCAGACTTGTAAATCAGCAGGTTTTTATGCAATTTTCCTATGCCATTTTTCTTGTGGAAGAATATTAGTAGATCCATCTTATGTAGGTCTGAGCCTACGTCATACGAGAAACACAATATCAAAATTTCGTGTACCTAGCTTCAGTAGGTTAAGGCTCTGACTTAGGCTAGGGGACCAACAGATAACCTCGCGGCGTGATCTTCGGGTTCAGTATATATTTCACCCGAAGCAAAATCTTCTGGAAAATATCTGAAAAAATTATGTGTGTGTAAAATATGAAAATATGAAATATTATACTAAAAGATATCTAACTTTCGAAACCTCATTTCAAGGGAAATCATTACTGAATTCAAATCCTCGATATTTCGGCGTCAAAACCATTTCAATACGTCACAGCGGATCGAAGGCATCATAACGCATTAATACCTTTTATGTCTGCGTACACTCGTAAAGTTATGTGATGTCTGGTATAAATTCTGTGCAATTTTCTCCGTTTTATAGCAACAAGAAAGGTCGTTTGTTAAGGATTTGTTTCAGTGGATTTGGATCAGTGAGCAATAAGTGTTAATGAACGAATAATAAATTTACCAGTTTTTATCGAAGAAAACTCCACTTTCGTTTCGTACCAATCGCTTTAATGACTTTTCATAGAATGTTCAAAATACAAAATCGTAGTAAAAAAGAAAATCAATGAAAAGTAAAATACAAAAATATAGACAATATTAAAAAGGTGCTATTCGGTAACATGCTCCCCTTTTTTTTATTAAAGGACTATCTTTTTCAGTGTGCCCGCTGTGGTCCGGACATCTACTACGCGTACAACCCCGTCACGCCCCGGGTGCAGAGCCGCGACAACACCGCGCGGCCAGGTCCCCCTTGGTAAGTCCCTGTCACCGATAAGGACCGGGTCGCCAACTGCAATCGCGACGTCTACTCCCGGTACGCGGCGGGGTGCCAAAGCGGGTAGATATTCAAATACCCAACGACGCCAAAATTGATCGCTGAGCCGGAGTGCCTTTCTCCAACCGCTCCGACCAATCAATGCTGCATCCGTCAAAACCTCAGTCGAAAAGGGGCGACCGGATGAATCCCTTAGCAAAAAGTGATTAGGGGTGAGCGCCTCCGGGTAGTTTCCGTCCGGGCAGACATGTGTTAGTGGGCGCGTATTCACCACAGCCTCGGCTTCAGCCAGTAGAGTCGCCAGAACCTCTTCTTTCGGTGCCCGCTCTCTCAGGGTTCCTTTAAGGGCGGCTTTTACCGACCGAACCAGCCGCTCCCAAGCTCCGCCCATGAAGGGTGCTGATGGGGGGATAAAACGCCACTTAATCTTCTCATGTACTGCAAACTCTGGTACTGCGGCATCGTACAAAGCTCTCAGTTCCCGATTTGCTCCTACAAATGATGTCCCGTTGTCCGAAAATATTTCTGTCGGCGTACCACGTCGGGCGATGAAGCGTCGTAGGCACATAATAGCGGAATCTGCGGACAAGCTGGCTACGATCTCGAGGTGGATAGCTCTCGTTACCAGGCACGTAAATAAGGCGACCCATCGCTTCTCACGCCGACGCCCAATAGAAATGGTTACAGGGCTGAAGTAGTCCACGCCGGTATACGTGAAAGCACGTCGTTATGAGCAAGTCTCGCCTCTGGTAGGTCTCCTATGGGTGGTTGCAGTGTTGGGCTCTTCAGCAACTTGCATAACTGGCACCTGTGTAGTACTGCCTTCACGGCGTTCCTCAGGCCGATAATTCAATACTGTTGCCGCAGCTCGTTTATCACTGTTTCAGTATTAGCGTGCGCAAACTTTTGGTGGTAATGGGCGATTAAAAGACGTACGGCTGGCTCTTTCCCATCTAAAATCGTTGGCTGGCTGTTAGAGACGGCTGACGTTCTACCTACGAGGCGGATCACTCCGTCCCGCAGTACCGGCGACAATTTGGCCAAACGGCCCTTCTATATGGGCTGCTCGCGTAAAAGATGAAGCAGTTCATCCCCGAAGGCGCTAATCTGACTGCTAGCCAAAATGTGGAGCTCCGCACGAACAATATCCTCGGCGACTAAAGGTACTGGAGCGGTGGGAGAACTGAAATCTGGCCGCAAACCGTCGGGCATAATATCTCTAAAACAAATACCCCGAATCCAAAACTTTTGAAACTGCCGACCCCGATGATTTTTGAAAATGGCAGCAATGAATTTATGGGTCCTAGCTGTTGCCCTTACCAGCCTTATTCAAGAACTAAAATGGGTAATGTCAGCTACAACTGGTAAGGGTAACTGGTGGAAATGAGTGACGTTAATGCATTCTGTGACATGTGATTGTGATCGATGCAATGATTTTGACTGACGGAGAGATGGCTTGAGTTCTTCATCTCTAAGAGCAACTAATTTTGCGACTTTGGGCTCTGAAGCCACTCAGTAGTGGGAGCCAGGAGAAAGTTTGGGCCACATATCCAACGTGGTTCAATGTTGGCTTTCCCCCTCGTCGCTTCGTCAGCCACGTTTAGCTCGGTTGGGACCCAATGCCATTCACCTATACTAGTGATTTTCTAAATCTCTCCTACACGATGCGCCACAAAAGGTTTATAATTTCTCGCATCACTTCGCAACCACCCTAACACTGTCATGGAATCACACCAAAAAACACGCCGATTCGCCTTGAAGCGGTGGGCTTCACAAATCCTACTAGCAAGTCGAGCGGCTATCAAGGCGCCTTGGAGGCGCGGGATCGGAGCCGGTTTCAACGGAGGTACACGTGCCTAGCTAGCTATCAGCACCAGTTTCAGGTCACCATTGGGAAGCACAAATCTCCAATAGGCAACTGCGGCATGTGCCAGTTCGCTAGCGTCACAAAACACGTGCAACTCCAGCTCCGAAAACCCACACAAATTTTGGAATAAAAGCCGGCCTCTCACTACAATGGGAGCTAAAATGCCTAGTGGGTCATAAATGCGCATGACATGGGCTAAGACTATACGTTTTGTGAAATGACCAGGTGTCTCCTTGAGACCAGAATTGAAACTAATGATGTCCTGAGATGGTTTCCATATAAAACCTAAAGTACGTGTGACGGTGACTGAAGATGGCAAATTACCCAAATCTACGTTACGGCGCTTGGCTAATGAGACGTCAGACAGCAGCTCGCTTGTCAACTCATTGAGTGCGCTGGGCTCATTCGACACCCAACCGCGCATCTCAAATCCTCCGCCCTTATGAACCTCTACGATATCGGCTGCCAATCGAGCAGCGTCTGCCGTAGGGATATCTACACTTCCGATATAGTCGTCTATGTAGGTGTCAGAAATGATAGCCTCCACAGCCTGTGAATATTTGACCATAAATTCCGATGCGTTTCGGTTGACGATGTAAATTGCCGTAGATGGACTAGAACATGCCCCAACAATCATAGACGACATGCGAAAGATATTGATTGGACCCGCAGGATCATCACGCCAGAGAAATCGCTGTGCGTCTCGGTCGCATTCCTGTATTTTAATCTACGGGAACATCTCCTTTATATCGGCGGTCAGGGCGATTTTTCCCTCTCTAAAACGGATCAAAATTCCGAGTAGAGGTTGTAAAAAATCAGGACCCGAAAAAAGCATAGAATTTAGTGACACATCCTGTACTTTAGCTGCTGCGTCATGAACGACTCGCAGTTTTCCCGGTTTGTTGGGATTTACCACTCCGAAATAAATAAAGCGGTAAATACCAACAAACCGATGTGGGTGGCTCCCTGTATACTCCTCAACTTAATGCAGATAATTTATATATGTGGTCAGCCTTTTCATTGCCACTCAGTCCAATGTGAGCTGGAACCCATTGCAACTTAACCTTTATATTGTTTCTGTTTAATAAAGTAATCTTTTTAAGAATATCATATGCTATCGATGCACCTCTGAAAGCGAAGGCGCATCGAGCAATATGTTGTAGAGTGCTTTTACTATCTGATAGAATAACTACTCTGTTTAAATTTTGATTTATAATATAATTTATTGCTTGGTAAATTGCAATGAGTTCCAGTGACATTATAGATACATTGCAGCCTATTTTAAATCCAAACCCATATTTTAAACTTTGGTCAAAAATACCTAGACCTAAATCCTAAGGTCCTTTCGAGCCATCAGTAAAGATTTTGTGCCAGTTGCCATACATTGTATTTAGTTCAGCTAAGACATTATTTACTAATACGTTAGGATTGTACATAGACTAAGAATTCTGTACACATTCAAGGTCTATTTAAATATTACTTTTAATATCAATAGCTGAGGTCCAGATCTCCAAATTAAACATTTGAAGTATATCAGTTGAAACTATATGTGTTTGCCTAAGTCATTATAAATTTTAATTAATAGAGGAACTTTTTTGTATCTCCAATTAGTATTATTGCATAGGTCACTCAAATCCGATAATAAATTAACTGTAAGGTTTTTTGACCATGACATTGTTTTGATAACATATTTGTAGGCTAAATACTCCCTTCTCAGATGTAAAGGGGGAATACTTAAATCAGATTCCATGAAATGAATGGGAGATCTTTTCATATATCCACCCACAATTCTAAGGGCCTGGTTTTGTAATTTATCGAACTTTGAAGTATGTGATTTAGCACTGCAATCATAGAGGAAGCAACCATAGTCCATTCGGCTACGAATTAAGGAGATGTATAAATTACGTATATGTTTTGTATGGATAACCCATGAGCTAACTGCTAAGACCTTAAGTAAATTTAAAAAATTTGTACATTTATCAAGAGTTTCTTTTACATGCTTATCCCATCTCAAACTCCTATCCAGCCACATGCCAAGATTGGCATAATTGGGTTTCTTGCTCCAATGCAATCTGAAGAGACTAACGCCTGCCCATTTACCTTTAATGAAGGAAGTATTCTGCGTCTAGCTCGACTAAAAACACAGTAAGTAGATTTGTTTGGTGACAATTCCAAGCCAAGTTCATCCTACTGGATGATCTTGATAATAGAATCTAGGGCATTTTGTATATACATTTCACATTTTTTTATATTCTTATCTTTTACAAAGATAACATAATCATCAGCATATTGAGACAGACTTACTTTTAGGGGAAGCTGGCAAATCTTATAGGTTATTAAATTGAACAGTAAAGGAGACAAAGGGTCCCCTTGAGCTAGACCTTTATTAGTCCATCTAATTGGCATATCATCACTAATATCAGATTTTATTTTTAAATACATTTCACTTAAAAGTAGTGTCCATAGGTAATTACAAAACCTTGAGCCAATTTTGAATTTATCCAGTATATTAACAGCTTCATCAATTGAAATATTATTATAGGCATTTTGGATGTCCAAAAAGCATGCCACTGTGGGAGTATTTTTTGAGAATCCAATCTATAAAGGTTATCAAACGTACCAAAGAATCTAAACATGACATAGATTTCCTAAAACCAACAGTGCACGGTGACAGTAGTTTCTAAATACCTAAATTATCTAAATATATATAAGGAAATATTAAAATAATGTATATTAAATTCTTGATGTTTCACATACACTTTATATTATTATATCAAAAGTTTATTAGTATTCTTATGAAACGCGTGTATGTCGTTGCTGTAATATGATATTTTACAAGGCAATCTCTTCGCATAAGTGGAATATTAAGAAAAGGTGACGTAATAATCTTAGTTGTTATCTTGTAGGCTGTGTGTTCTTGTAGGCTGTGGATGTCATATATATATATATCGTTTATGCTGAATGGCCTGTTTTCTACGGTACGTATCTGCCTCATACTGGTGCTGGCACTTTGCTAGGATTACTAAAAACATACTAAGGAGGGCTGCCTAACCGCTACTACAGTATCTAAGCTAGGGTAAGATAGAAGTTTTTGAGTTTAGTTTATGATTAAAATTCAGATTGGATGGATCAAGTCTTGAAAAAGCAATTATTCTTTGTGTCTGAACTAAGCGCAGTTTTAAGCTTTCGATATTTTCCGGCCATGAAACGATAGATAAACTTACGTTACATTAGATTTCATGATAGTAAAGATGTAGTTTTAAAGTAACCTTAGTAAATATTTTCACAATAGTGGAATAATTAGACACGTTTTTGCATTTCTCTTTAGAATCGAATCCAACTTTTGAATAATTAACAACACAACATAAATATAATATATATATAAAAATATAAATATAATATATACAAAAATATAAATATAATATATACATATGTATAATCATATACACATCCCAGTTACCTAAAATAAAATCAATGTAAATCTAAATTTTGTACAAAAAATTACATGTAAGTAAACCTATTAACACGCACAGTCACGTAATTTCGTCGTTGAACCCGCTTTAGTGCTATCTTCTACAAAAAAATATCCAATTTGTACCAAAATACGTCTGCTTTCAAATTTTATGACGGTACAAGCACCCAGGTACCTAATATAATCGACCATTGGACCAAAACGACGAAAAAGTAATTCGACCTCTAGATGGGAGGTTAAGAACCAGTTATAAAGGTCTCCACAGAGCCTTTGTGGTATGTATTTGTTCAAAAATAAGAAATACAGTCATCATCAGCCTTTAAAAGTCCACTGCTGGACTAGGCCTCTCCTTTAAACGGAGGAATTGGCCTACTATACCACGCTGGCCAAACGGGTTGGTATAGGGTTTGTATCAAGTTTTCCTTCTCTTACAGTTGTTCTCTGCATAATATGCTCCCTCTGTCGGTGACATGGGGTGGTGACATTTCGTGTTCTTAATCCGTCACCACGCGGAAAATAGAAAGAAGTACAATACATACAATATGAAGAATTAAAAAAAAAATCTGAGGACCCTAATTCATAGGGAATGCACTGAATATTTCAAAGGTAACTTTTTCGGTTTAAGCATAGTTTTACTTCTATCTGCTACGTAATTGCTTAGTAATTCAAACTAAATTTTTGTAAGCATATAACGAATAAAATCACGAAGTAAGTATAAAGAAACAATATTAAAGGAGTTCAAAACTTTTAATGCATATGCACTTGATCGCAGTACGTTATCAAAGTTGTCACACTCAATTGATTGAGAATGCTTGAGCCAGACTGAAGACGATTTGGTTCACAATCTACTCCCGTCAGCAGCACTGCTTGACATCTTTAGGCTTTATCTATACTTTAATAAAACTAAAAGGGCCCTTTGTCTGTACATTGAATATTTTTGCGAAATTTCAATTGGATTGTGACATGTTATCGATATAGAACACAAAACATTTTTTTTGGAATTATTGTCTGTCTGTCTGCCTGTATGTTTGTTAAATCATCACGCAATAACCAGTGAAAGGATTTTGATGCGGTTTACACCAACGTATTGCCTGAAGACCCGATTACAATCTTTGACAACAGTCATCACGCTATCACCTATGGAAGCCTAGCAGTGTGTGTAGACTTGAATTCAAGCAACACACTTAATTGTTTGTATCGAGTTAATGACAAACGCATAGTTTGTGTCTTTGGTTAACATTTAGTTTTTATTTTATCAGAATCCGTTTATTCTATCAAAAGTTATCGCAATTTAAAATATACATATATCCGCATTGTTTATCAAGTGCTTCGGACTCAATTTGGCCAAAAATATTATTAGCTTCTTTTCTTATATTTATATTGTCAGCGCAGGATTTTAACTTCTTTAATTTAAGAGCCTAGCTCTTGTCGGTGCAGCTCCTTCCATTTCTTCCTATCGAGTGCCAATTCCTGAACTTCCTTATACGTCACAACCTTCACCTTCTCTTTAATTTGACTGATATAATTATACCTCGGACGACCCCTCCTCCCCTTTCCTTCAACCTTCCTTTCCATGATGTTTTTAATGTACTCGTTGTGACGTATAAGGTGTCCCATCATTTTTCCCTCTCCTGTTCTCAATGCTATTCAATAGTTGTATCTTAGTTCCTACTCTGTTTAGTACCTCTTCGTTGGTAATTTTATCCTTCCGACTTTTAATTATTTTGCTAGTAATGCCATCTAGGGGCAAAAGTACTGCTAAAATTATAATTTTAAGTAATACCCGATGGCACCACTGCCATAACATATGCCATGACACATGTATTGCTTGAATTGAAGTCTAATAAATTTATTGTGTTAGTGGCGAATATATAGACTAATTCTTTAAATGCACCCGGGCTACCTCCGCATAAAATAGTTCTAGAAGTCGGCGTGCCAATAATTTTATTGAGAAATTTATGCCCACCCAAATAGTGTAATGCACCCGACTGAGAGTGATCAATTTACAGCGCAACATAATAGAAGCGGAAGTACTCACTGGATGTAGTGTGGGTGAACGAGTTTTTATTCCCCGAAGTAAGTAGGTACCTCTAATACCCATTTCCCATTCGTTTTAAACGGATAGAATTTCCTGTTAGTGTCTGTTTTGCAATGACAATAAATAAAGCTCAAGGGCAGACGCTAAAAATTGCTGGCGTGGATCTTACGAGCCCCTTATTATCGCATGGTCAACTTTACGTGGCCCTTTCCCGGGTAAGCGACTCAAGCAAACTGTTTGTCCACGCTCTAGCGTTTTTGAGTCGCGCTGGCCGCTCAGTGCTGTCGGCCAAAGTACTTCATACCTATTGACCCGTCAGCGCGGACCGTAGGCGTGCGATCAGCGTGACAGAAAAACCCGCCTAACTAACGAAAGACAGTGCGGTGTAAATTATTGTTAAAGTCGTTTACGGTTTTCATATAAAATGGAAGCGGTTTGCCTTCATGGCGGGCGCGACGCGTCGGATTACAACTGGTCGGTAGAGTAGAATATTCTTTATTGCACACCATTACAGCTTATATTACATAGTAGAGCATCGTAGACTCACTATTCAAGTGTTACTTTTTTAGTGCAAAAATTCAAATTAACTAATAATTATATAATCCGGCCAGATAGTTTTAATTAAAAGAAAGAGCTAAGAACACAGGATAAGAATTAAGGTGGCGGGTACCTACAGGTTACTACTTTTCTAATACAGTAAGTAAGAAACTTAAATATGAGTGTGAGTTTCATCAACCGATCATTATGTTTACATTATCAAGGCCACAGAAAGGGATACCTAAAGGATACCGACTTCCACGCGGGCGAAGCCGCGAGCACAGCTAGTAAACATATATGTATACACCATGTATTTTAAGTCAGTAATTTCCCGAAAAGTACGTACGCAGCCCGTGATAAAGAAGCTACCAATAACATTAATTTTACGAAAGTAGAATGAGCAACGTACTATGGCACTTGGTTGCGCAACTTTTGACACAGTAAAGTAGTGAAAATTAACCACAAAAAAGGGTTAGTGTCATACTTTAAAACAAGGTCGAATTCAAAATTAAATATTGTGGGGTTTTGAAAAAAAAACATAAGTTGAGTACCTGTTGAGGTTATGTTACATTTCAAAACAATTCGTTTTGAAACCAATAGTTTCAAAACTGGCACATATATTTTACATTATTTGGTACATAATAATTGAGTGTTACTTACGTACCGTACCTCTCAGAAATACCACATTTCTAACAATTTATCTGTCAAGTGTAAATCAACAACACCACTTACCCTTTAAAAACACGTAAACAGAAAACACCATTTTGTAATGTTTGATATTTCATCGAATAGTGTTGTGACCAAACAATAGATTACGGAGTCATAATCATAACACTATAAGTAGATTATATCTTAATTGTTTTATTTTTGCCTAGTAATTGCTTTTTAACGAAAGAAATAGTTACATAATCGAAGAATAATTATAATGACAAGTCTTAATACTTTTTAGTTGCGAATGTAGATTATTTTGTGGTTCCACGATTTATGTTAACGTTTAATCAATCGATTATAATTGAAAAAGGAGTCGCTTCACTATTATGCAACACATGACGTATTTATTTTATTATGTACTAATTAAAATTAAAATAGAAACCCCACAAACGATTTCAATGAATTTAGGTAAAAAGACGTTAAAAATAATATTGTTACGAGCTGGGGTTCGTGATAAATTATATACACTATGCCAGAAAAACTGCACTTTATTCACTAACACAATAACACTAGATACACACACTGAATTTTTCAACACTAATAACACACTATTCACACCACTAGAACAACACTAAACACTTCCAACTTACTTCACTTCGCTTGATGATTATCGCTCCGTTATTCAATTGTAACTGTGTCCGGCCCGTTCGCTCGCGCTCTATTTATACTGGCCGGATAACATCACTAGCGCATTCTAGATGCTTCTACAAAACTGTCGAAATAATCGCGAACAGTCGATACTCGATACAGCAACGCCATCTAGTACAGAGTAGATGAATTACCTTTAAACCACCGATACATACAATCTCTTCTCCCCCATTCACCGATAGATGGCGTAACACTATCATGAATTATACATTTACTCCAATGGCTATACGCGTCAAAAAGTGATACTATAAGTGCCCAATATCCTTTGAATTTCTTTTTTTTCGATTTTGTTTTACGCCGAAATAATTTTTCATAGCATAACATTGGCGTTGGCGTTCGATGCGTAGATAAGGTCAATGCACTTTATTTATAAGGTAAAAAGTAGCTTACCCTTCGTTCACGACACATTTTAGTTCCATGAAATGCTGATTTTAAAGTTTTTTTTAATAGAAATATTTTTTTCGTGTATTTTGTAAAATAAATATTATAGGTAGCTGCTATATCATGGGCTGAGTACATACTTTTCGGGAAAACACTGACTTAAAATATACGGTGTATATTCCTATAAGAAATGATTGCAGAGAGCCAACAAGTCGAAATCACTCTGAACTAAGAGATTTCTGCAAGTAATGTTCGAAGTAGTTGTGTTAATCTTATGTAACTTTAGTGTTTCGGTTTGTTCTTATAGCTGCCTAACTTTTTTGTATCTGTCTGATGAGCAATGTGTGTGCTTGCTTTGATTGCCAACTGTTTATGTACAGTTGTTTCTTTCAACTCGGTTTGTCAAACTACTCAATGAGATATGGTATCAAAACTCAACAAGTGCGCCATTTATGTAGTCTATATCGTCGCTTTGTGAAACCCTACTCTTATTTACGTATTTTTCGTTCGCCATCAATCATGGGTCTACGAAAATATAAGCGTATTATTGCGCATGTTATTTTTTCACGTCAGTATTACACGTTACATATTATGACGGTTATTGCATCAACAGGGAAAGATTTTCATCCGAAGCAATTTGTATGTGCAATCTCATCAATATTGTTTACATTTCTTTATTAAGTTACTGCGGTGAAAAATATATTATAAATATGATTTACGACGAAATTTACACGATACATTTTGCGGTGCATTTTAATTAAGCACTTTATTTGCACAAGTTCAGTGTTTTTTATACATTTCCTGATTCAGTTTTATTAATTAACATTCTGAAATATTGACACGCGTAAACACAATTTATATTTGTAGTTTGTAACGATATTTTATCTTGTATATGCTGCCACAAAAATTGCGTGGTTTGCTGTTGAGAGTTTTTGTCTATGGCTTCTGATTTTCAAATACATTTAATTAAAGAATCCCTTGCCACAAATTCCATTTATTTTCCCATACCAATCTACACAATTAGCTACATAATTTACTCCAAGAGGGTCGGTGGGTAAACTGAGTCCAGTTGGACCCAGACAAGGAGTGAACTCCAGTATGCAAGGAGGGTGAGGAATCATAATTGCTTTCAGTACTGACCCTCACTTGAGACCGAAGTCCTTGACAGTTAACACAATTCTGATTCTCAATACCTTCACAGCTGATTGAGTTTTAAAACGAATTTACGGTATGGAATTGTGGCGGAGATTACTGTATAAAATGTTTACAGGTTTGTTGATTGAATAAAATTTTTAAATAGTGATTTGTAGATGGATCTTTGGATAGCCGATAAGATGTTAAATTTATTTATTTTTATTTATTTATTTATTCAAGACAACACAATCATAACAGGTTTCACCCAATGCGATTGATATTGTTACAAACATAATTATAAGCATATGTACAAAGCAAAATTAGAACAACAAGATAAAATATAAAGAACAACAAGCAACATTAAACAACAAGATAATGAATAAAAAATTGTCTAATACAATTTTGTAAGTACCTTAATAGCTACATTTACAAATTCCGCCAGTGTACAATTAAAAATATCAATTTTACAGCTAATTTTATTAATCAGCTTTATAGCTCTGGCAAGTGGCGCATATTTGGCTAAATTAGTGCGAGCTGTTGGGACCTCGAATAGCCTCTGTCTTGCACTAATTCTTAACCTAGTGTTTGGCACGACCAACCTCAAAGCAGCCAATATTGTTGGGTTATTAATTTTGCCTCTGAAAACATCATAAACGTATTTTGCCAATGCTACGTCACGTCTAACTTCTAACTTATAATATCCAACCATACCTATGACAAATAGGGTTGGATACATAAGTGGATAGAATGGGTAGACTCCATATTGCTTATGATACAAGTATCGAGTAAATTTATTTTGCAGTTTTTCCACCATGAGACAATATTTGGCCTCATGGGGGTTCCAGATCATAGCACTCGTCTCTAATTGGCTCCTCACTAAAGCATTGTACAAAACTTTTACCACGCTGCTATGTTTTTAAAGTTCCTGGTTTCTCTCATTACAAAACCTAAATTTCTATACGCTTTTGAACAGATGTTAACGATATGCTCTTTGAACATTAAATTATGTGTTATCAAAACTCCTAAATCTCTTACAGATGTAACACGAGGGATGACTGTTCCCTCCATTACATAGTCATGGTGTAAAGAGTAAACCGCGCGTGTACAAGTCATGACGTTGCACTTTGTGACATTGAAGAACAACTTGTTCATTCGACTCCATTCTAATATTGCATCGATGTCACTCTGCAACCTTTTGCAATCGTTCTCGTCCACAACACGTAGGAAAAGTTTCAAGTCATCCGCAAAGAGTAAGCAGTTCGCATGCCGCACTACATCCGGCAGATCATTAATCATTAGAATAAATTCTAATGGGCCTAAATTACTCCCTTGGCTAACACCTGATAGAGTGCGGTAGGGACTTGAGACATAACCACCATATTCGACGTATTGCTCACGATCTCTGAGGTAACTCGCAAAAAAGGACAACAGGTCAGGAGTGAAACCCACCATCGCTAATTTTGTCAAAAGTACGTCATTATTCACGCTATCAAAAGCCTTTTTGAAGTCAAAATAGGCAATATCAAGCTGTGAACCAATATCTGAATCAAGTGTTGAGACAGCTTGGTTCATAAAACACATGAGGTTCGAGTTTGTGCTACGACCTGCCCGAAACCCGTGCTGTGCATCACTAAACTGTGTAATTACCTGTGATGTGATGCATGTAGACAAGGCCGACTCAAAAACCTTAGCGAATGTGGATAGTACTGCTACTGGTCTGTATCCACTTACCTCCGAGCTAGCGGCTCCTTTAGGAACCGGGGTTACTCGAGTTATTTTCCACCCATCGGGGTAGACGCGTTCCGTTAGGCAAAGATTGAACAAATGGCAAAGGGGATCTGCTAGAGATGTTCTACAATCTTTTACAATGTACGGGGGAACCCCATCTGGACCCACAGATCGCTTAGGCTTAAGACGCGCAAGGGCTGTATGTACGTCCTTAAGAGACAATTGGCCAACATGCACGCGTGCACCACGTTCGGGTGCTGCGAGCGCCGCAGCCGCCGCATCTAGCCGTGGCTCCTCCTGTCCATACAGTGAGCTGAAGTAATCCATCTGTTT